>CM077082.1:175843507-177043507 GCA_039513925.1 Platanthera zijinensis
TAGAATTTTTTGTAAGGACAGGCGAGCTACGGGGTCGGGAGTAATTTTTAGGAAGAGTGCTGGGCCTCAATCGGGAAGAGGAAGCCACTGACATAATCAAAGCATAAATTTTGAGAAGCTAGAAGGGGGCCAACAAAATCAATTCCCAGAGGTCGAAAATTTCGCACTCAAGAAATAATTTTGCGGCATTTTTTTTTTTATAAGATTATTTCCCGACCGTTGGCAACTATCACACCTGCTCACAAAGGCTTGGGCGTCTTTAAACAGGCTAGGCCAGTAAAACCCGCAAAGCACCTTGTGAGCGGTGCGAGCAGCTTGATAGTGCCCACATGTCGGACCTTCATGCAAATGTTTTAGAATATCAATTCCTTCATCAAAAGAACACATCTCCTTATCACTTGATCCGCACAAATTTTGAAAAATGCGGGTCTTCCAAAAGTAGTTCTTCAGCTCAGAAAAGAATTTCTTCTTTTGCTGAGAGGAGAACTCTTTTGGGAGCACCCGGGCCACTAGATAGTTGGCGATGTGCGCGAACCAAGGAGAAGTAGATGTATTAACTAAAAGCAGCTTCTCATCAGGAAAATAGTCATTAAAAGATTTTTCATTTAATTTTTCTATAAAGGGGTTATCTAATCTGGATAGATGGTCGGCGGCCAAGTTCTCGGCTCCTCGCTTATCACGGATCTCTAAGTCAAACTCTTAGAGGAGTAAGACCCAGCGATTCAAGAGAGGCTTGGCATCCGTTTTGGCAAGAAGGTACTTGAGGTCCGAGTGGTCCGTAAAAATAATGATTTTTGAAAGTGTAATGTAAGGGCGGAATTTATCAAACGCAAATACTACAGCTAAGAGCTCCTTCTCGGTTGTGGTGTAATTTTCTTGTGTAGATGTGAGGGTTTTACTAGCGTAATAGATGGGGTGGAAGTTTTTAGATATGCATTGACCTAATACGGCCCCCACCGCAAAACTACTCGCATCACACATAATCTCGAAAGGAAGGTCCCACACCGGAGCTATCATAATCGGTGCGTTAATTAACTTTTCTTTAATTGATTCAAAGGCAGAAATACAAGAGTCATCAAAAATGAATGTAGCGTCTTTTTCTAAGAGATGGGTGAGGGGCTTTGTGATCTTGGAGAAGTCCTTTATAAAACGACGATAAAACCAGCGTGGCCTAGGAAACTTCTTATAGCTTTTATGTTTGTAGGCGGCGGCAACTTCTCAATAACTTCTATCTTGGCAACGTCTACCTCAATACCTTTAGCAGAAATTTTATGACCCAAACTAACCCTTCCCTCACCATAAAATGGCATTTTTCCCAATTTAGGGCAAGGTTAGTTTCTTCGCATCGTTCTAAGACTTTTTCGAGGTTTTCTAAACATCTATCGAAGGAATCGCCGAACACGGAGAAATCGTCCATGAATACCTCCATAATGCTTTCCACGTACTTGTCAAATATTGCGAGCATACATCGCTGGAATGTAGCTGGCGCATTGCACAATCCAAACGGCATTCTTCGGTATGTGAAGGTGCCGAAGGGACAAGTAAACGTTGTTTTCTCTTGGTCCTCGGGAGAGATGGGTATTTGAAAGTACCCGAGAGGCCATCGAGAAAACAATAAAAGCTATGGCCGGAGAGACGTTCTAAAATTTGGTCGATAAACGGTAAAGGAAAGTGGTCCTTGCGGGTGGCGTCATTTAACTTACGGTAATTTATTCACATACGCCAACCCGTCACCGTCCGCGTCGGGATTAATTCATTATTCTCATTACTAACTACGGTTATCCTTCCCTTCTTTGGAACTTCCTGAACGGGGCTAACCCACTTACTGTCCGATATAGGGTAGATAATTCCTGCGTCTAATAGTTTCATAACCTCGCCCTTAACTACTTCTTTCATGTTCGGGTTTATACGGCGCTGAGGTTCGATAGAGTTACGCGAATTATCTTCCATTAAAATTTTATGGGTACAGAAAGATGGGCTTATGCCCTTGATATCAGAAATTTGCCAAGCAATAGCCCGGCGATGCTTACGTAGAACTAGAAGAAGTTTATCATTTTGCGTATCCGTGAGGTAGGCCGAAACGATAACTGGTAACTTGGAATCTTTTTCTAAGAAAGCATACTTAAGGTGTTCGGGAAGTTCTTTAAGTTCTAGGGTAGGGGGTTCTTCATAAGAGGATTTTGAGATTCTTTCTTTTTCAAAAATAATATCTTCATAAACTTTTTTATAAGGAACGTAATAAGGGGTTTAGCAGCCAAGACAGCTTCTTGTAGCGATTCAGTGGGAAGAACAGAGGAAGAACAAAAATCAGAAAATTCTTTTTCAAACTCAGAAAGACAATAAGAAGATTCATCACTTCCTTGCAGTGATTCCATTGTAAGAGAAGAGGAGCAAAAAGTAGAAAATTCTTTTTCAAAGTCGGAGAGGCAGTAGGAAGAATTATCACTCACGGCGTCTACGAAAAAGCATGAGTCATCGTTTGCTAAGGTGTTCTTCATCGAAGGGGTGATAGAAAATGTGACTTCGTCGTCTCCTACTCAAAGAAAGAGCTTACCATTGCTTACGTCAATGATGGCTCGGGAGGTGGCAAGGAAGGGTCGGCCAAGGATCAGGGGAACCTCGACGTCTTCTTCGATGTCCAAAATGACAAAGTCCACCGGGAAGATGAACTTGTCGACTTTCACTAGAACGTCCTCCACTATTCCTAACGGGTACTTGACGGATCTATCGGCTAGCTGGATACTCATACGCGTGGGGTCATACGCGTGGGGTTAAGGCTACCAATCCCTAACTTTTTAAACAACGAAAAGGGCATCGGGTTTATACTCGCGCCTAAGTCGACTAACGCGTGTTTAACAAAAAGATCATCGAAGACACACGGGATAGAGAAACTACCCGGGTCACTGATTTTCTTCAGCAAACCATTTGTTAAAACGGCGGAGCACTCGGTGTTTAGCGTGACGTGCGAAAGATTCTCTAACTTCTTCTTGTTTGTGAGGAGGTCTTTAAGATATTTGGCGTATTTCGGCATCTGCGAAATAGCCTCGTGGAAGGGAAGATTAATGTGGATTTGTTTGAAGATTTCTAAGAAGCGGGAGTACTGATCATCTTTACGTTGTCTATTAAGTTCAGAGGGGTATGGAGGAGTTGAATTATTTTTGAAGATGGGTGGTGGAGTGAGATTATTTTCTAAAGCGGGGGTGATTACTTCTTCAGTAGAGGGTGGAATTTTTAAAACGGGAGCGGAGCTTTGATTTTTAGAGGCGAGAGCGGAGCTTGCCTCGGGCTCTTCACTTACCATACCGGAGACTTGCTTCCCACTCCGTAGAGTTATAGTTTTCGCTTGATCTCTCGGGTTGGGTTCGGTATTGGAAGGAAGAGACCCTGCGGGTCGCTCAGAAATTATTTTCGCGAGCTGTCCTACCTGATTTTCTAGACTTTTTACGCTTCCGGTTAAAGTTCTTATAGTGGCGTCATTTGTGGTGATATATTTGGAAAGTAATTCCTCCAAGCTTGGAGGTTTTGGGTAATTTTGAAGAGGTGGTGGTGGTGGTGCAGAAAAATCATTTTGCGGGGGTGGGCGCATCGCATTCGATGGATTACTCCATGAAAAGTTCGGGTGATTTCTTAAAGCGGGGTTATAACTATTCAGAAAATTAAAACCAGGCGGATGAAAATTCGCAGTAGAAAAATTATTAAAAGCAGTTCTAGGCATATTATTAACATAATCTAAATGTTCTGGAGTAGGGTTGCAGATTCCCATACCTGAGGGGCAGAGGCAGCAGTCATCTCTGTTATCTTTTTGCTTAGGATTTCTACTTGCAGAGCGAGCTGGGAGACGTTGTCCACTTCATAGATACCTGTAGGCTTGTTCGGGCGGGACCTAGGCACATTCCACTGATAAGTGTTCATGGCCATGTCCTCAAAAAGCACAAGAGCGGCTTCCGGGGTCTTATGATTTAAAGTACCGCCAGAAGCTGCGTCTATCATTTGCTTTCGATGCTTTGATTTAGCCCGTTATAGAACGTCTGCCACTTGTAAACCATAACAGGTAGCCGCGTGATGGGGCATCGTCTTAATAATTCTTTAAATCTCCCCAGGTTTCGTATAGGGTTTCAGAGTCTATTTGTCCGAAGGCAGAGATGTCGTTCCTAAGTTTTGCAGTTTTAGCTGGCGGAAAATACTTCGCCAAAAACTTTTCAGTTAATTCATTCCAAGTGGTTATGCTATTTTTGAAGTGTGTTCAGTCACTACTTAGCTTTAGTTCTTAGAGAGAAGGGGGAAGAGTCTCAGCCTGATCGCATCATTTGTGACACCATTTATCTTGAAGGTGTCACAAATTTCAAGAAAGCTAGCTATATATGCGTTCGGATCTTCATCTTGAAGACCGTCAAATTGCACATATTGCTGCACCATTTGAATTATGCTAGGCTTTAATTCGAAGTTATTTATTTGCTATAGCAGGGCGGACTATACTTGATTATGTTCCCTCGAGGTTCGGTCGTGCATAATAGGACATAGTCCTTTGCACGGCCTCATATACATTGGGTTCTTCCATTCTTAAAGTAGCAAATGACTCGGAGTCCTCAACCAGCACTTGGATAGTAGGACATTGAAATCGTGATCTTCTCCGAAGAGTACGCTCAATTTCGTGGTCCAAGTCCAAAATGACTGACGGACTCCCGCGGGTCATGCACTAAAAGAACAGAAAAGAAGAAGAGGAAGAGAAAAAGGATAAACTAGAAAAAGATTAGAAATTTTTTTTCTTTTTGAAATCGATTTTTTTTATAGATTAACTCTCGAACTTCCCAAGGACTACCCCGTGAAGGGTTCGCAAGGTACTAGACAAGACAGTGGCGCTTAAAGCCCTTTGCCCTTTTCGAGAGAATTAGGTGGCGTAGAAAAATTGTGAGGTTGGTTTCTATTAAGAGCGGTGATAAAATTTTTTTGATTTTTAAAATTTAAAGAAGGAGGGATGAGAAAGAGAAGATAAAATTAATAGGTTCGTGTTTTCAATATATCAACGGAAATTGGGTCCCCGGCAACGGCGCCAAAAACTTGTTGCGCGCTAGGGTTCGAAGAAAATAAACGCAACCGAACTAGCAACCCGATGAGGCAAGTATACCTATCGAATTGTAGCAAGGGGACACAAGTGTCGTATTGAAATCCGGGAACTATTGGCTATGCTTACTCACACGAACGCTATTATCTTATCGACGGAAAAACTAGGGCTTAGAGAAAAACTAATTGCAAGGAAGGAAGTAAAGCTATACTAGAAAGAGAACTACCGCAATTAAGTAAAGCTATTAAGCAAAGAACTATGCTAGAAAGGAAACTACTGCAGTTAATTAAAGAGCACAAGATAGGTGATTACTACAAAAGGTAGAAAATATGAAATGGAAATGCACTCAATCAAGATTCACCTCGGCTAAAGACGATTAAGAAAATGCGATAAAAATCTGAACTTAATTGGATAAAGGTCCTTGACCGTGGAGGTTCCTAAAGCTTGAACACGCTACTCTCGAAGTTGTGCCCAACTGAGTTTAGGAAGGTCCGACCGACTCTCATCTAAATCGGAGGCCTAAAACTCGCTTTACGCGGTGAACCCCACTATTGGATTTTACTCCAATCCGGGAGATTTGGACGTCTGCCTCTCTCGAGGGGTGCGTACAACTCCCTTTACTCTTGAGTGCTCACTTCATTCTTTCGGCCTCTCGGCTAGCCAAGAATGAAAGCTAAGGCGGAGAGTATATATCGATAATATACCTCCAACCCGTGATTAATCAAGAGTAATTCAAGGCCCTAACCTAAAAAGAAAAGATTAGTTAAAACATCATAACTTAATCGCTCTAACCTCGGATCATCAAGATCGAGTACAAGGAGGATTAGTTAATCATAATGGAGTGGAGGGGGATGAGTAGTAAAGCATAAAAAGAACACAAGCTAAACAAATAACACTTCTATTAATAAAAAGGGGCAAGTTACACTATTGAAATTACAATCACAAGTGCATGAAATTGAAATCCTATTTTAGCCCTACAAGTAGCACTAAGCAAGAGCAATATTACAATAAAAGCTAAAACAAACTAAGATTAAACTAGGGTTAAACAAAAATTACAAAGAGAGAGAGAGAGAAAGAAAGCATAAGAAAGGATCAAGAAACAAAGGGGCAGCACCTCCCCACTCAACCAAAGCTTGCTGAAATGGAGAGGGGGGTCTCAATTTATAGAATTTTTTCTCGGGTTGGTCACGCCCTCCGACACGCCCTAGGGGGGCGTGTTAGGGTGCGTGACAGTACTATATTGACCTCGGGCTCTGGATTCTGGCGGGAGGGATGATTGCTTCGGTAAGTCGGTGGTTACGCCCTAGGTCACGGCCGTGTAGGAGGGCGTGACAGGCACGTCATGTCCAAATCATTGGTCAGAAATCCGTCAGTCACTGAAAAAGGAGGGTGTCACGCCCATGTCACGGGCGTGACATGGGGTGTGACAGTACATTTTGCGTGCTGTGGAGAAACGACATTTAATGCGGCGGCAGGCTTTGCGATAGAGGGCGACACGCCCATCGTCACGCCTGGTGACACGCCCAGGGAGGCGTGTCAGGGGGGCGTGGCAGCGGTTTTGTCCGTTTTCCTGTCCCTTCCAGCAGAAGTCCTCGGGATCGGGTGACACGCCCTAGGTCATGCCCAGGGAGGGCGTGACAGGGGGGCGTGTCAGGTCATTTTGGCCAATTTTCTGGAAACCTGTAAAAAGACAAGAAAAAGTCAGCGGCAATAATATTTACATAAAAATGATACAAATAAACTAATAATAGACATGATTTGTACACTATAAATTAGAAAATACGATAATAGTTTAGGCTACAAAACGTATTATCAATCATATCCTCACTACAAATCTCTCATGCAGAAGCAAAAACAGAAACTACTCAGGGTCGAGACTCACGGTCCCGGCTGTATGAACTCCGGAGCTAGACTGCCCCATCTCCAGGCGCACCGGTCTCTGGGGCTGCTCCTCCATGCTGGGCTCCATGATCCCCTAAATGATGCGGTTCGAAAACCGTTAGTCATAAAGACTAAGCCCTATCATCCCCTACCCCTTCCCCCATGGCTCCTAAGTATCGAGTGGAGAGGAAGAAAGGGAAGGACATGAAGGTGGAGATTTAATCAAGAAGCAGATGGCAGCGGAACTAATCTAGCAATTCTATAATAAATATGACAGAAATAGAAAGTACGAAAGGTAACCTTAACTTATGTGCGAAAGCGCATAAGCCAAAGGATCTTCTACAAGGCTCCCATCATATAGAGTGTCCCATACCACTTATACGTTGGGGTGTCGGTTATCAACAACAGCATATATATATATATATATATATATATATATATATATATATATATATATATATATATATATATATATATATATATATATTATTTAACCTTAATTTATAAACTTGCCCACACAAGCTTATAGACCAAGGGGTCGTTTTGCAGGTCCTAATATATAAGCGTCCCATACCACTTATACTTTAGGTATCCGGGTTAAATGAATCGTTTATGCTATGACATGCAAGTGGGTATGATGAAACATGCAAGTGCAACTCACACACCCGACTCTGTGCACACAGACCTTTAGTTCCCCCTTTCGGAGTCGTTACCTCCCAGGATACCTCCGTAGTGGCAGACGGAAGCGGTGGGTTGGGCCTCGCCCACCTCTAAACCAGTAAAGCACTACCAGTCAGACCTATTATACGCCTCAACGCTTGGTGCACTAGGCGGACGCTTGCGTACTCTTGCCGGCTAGCGCACCGGACTTCTGTTGGCGAAGTGCTAACCACACTTGCCGAGTCAGCGTATTCGCGTCGGTGCATCGACCCTCCAATACCGAAGACCCACCACCTTAATTTTCATTCCTTTTTATGCACATGCAGATTTAATCGTAAACACACAAAAACCAAGCTGAAGCTCCCCGGACCAAAACGTCCGTCTCTTAACCAACCGAGCCGAAACTCTCATCAATCTTCCTGTGCCACTCAGTGTTTGTGGAAGGTGCATCCCTAGTTACTAAGTTACTCTTGACAGTTTGTTATTACAGTTTACGTTAACCCAGGACTGCCCCCGGCATACCCCGTGAAGGGCTCTCAAGTGGCACTAGGAACCAAGACGGCGGCATTACGATCCGAAGTTCCCTTTCGCAAGGCACTTATTGTTATTGGTTGATCTCCCTTAACCTGATCCCCTTTTAGTTACTTTAGATATAACCCTAGAGTATTAAGACTCTTCCATTCCTGCCCGGGGTGGACGATCTTTCGTCGTACCCGAGCACCTCTTATCTCTAGCTATCACTACTTCTCTCTACTCTTCATACCTTCCTATTGTGGTTTCATCCACAATTGTCCACCCAGACAGAATGACTAACTCCAATGACTTTCTCGGATCATGTCCTATTGCAATTCACAAATTTGCTATATGCAGACCGACCTAGACTATATGACGAACTGGTTATGCAACGATCCAAAACTCATCCAAATGCCCTCAATTATTTACTGGAGACTTATCATGATATAAATGGCCTAAATCCAGAATGTGGTAATTTTCCTAATTTATCTGGCATTTAATTAATTTCCCCAAAAATCCCAAGGGCTACCAGTTTGAACATGAACTACCCTAAGTTCTCATGCAAGATGTCCAGCAAATTTATGATAATTAGTAGGTTACTTCAATAGGGTAAATCCAAAGTATCATAATTTTTCTATCATCAAAAGGACACTAAAACTATTTTAGCAATAATTACTATCTCCCATTATTTATGAACCAAGTACAGAGAATATTCTTCCAAAAATTATAAATAATTTATGACATGCAGATAAAGGCCTAAAATTAGCACTGGCCCAGTTTCATAATTTTTCAGTAATAAAATCATCCCTAAATAATTTTTCAAGCATAGAACCCCTTTTTAACTATTGTGAAGGAAGTACTGGATTTACTCAACTAAAAATTATATAAAAATTCAGGGGTAATCATTCTGTCCTAAAATATATATTTCTAAGATTTTATGAGATTCCCTTGAACAGAAAGGTACAAATAATCAAAACATCAATAGGGTTAAAATCAACTTTACAAATGAAGTGATGGAAATAAACATCATAGAATTCCAGTAAAATTTCTATAAACTCTACCCACTTCAAAACTAACTCTACCCGAGTTTCACAGCCTTTAGATAATTATTAGTGATGGAAGGTGCTTAATTAGTATTTTAAACTAAAGCTAAGACTAAGGTTTTGAGGCATCTACTTGTCTCCAAATTCTCCAAGGTTCCATCCAGACGATTATTATCGTGCTAATATCAACTCTACAGAGTTTCAAGGTAATACAAGAGCAATTGCCCCCATATCCTTCACAACCCTCAAAACCCTCCATCTAGGGTTTGAGTTTGGATCCTAGGGTAAACCAACCCTAAACCACACCATTTTCTCCAAGTGGGTTATAATAACCCTTCGAAGTCAGTGGTCAAGATATCAGCCTCAGTTGAGGTGATATGATCGTTCTAACCTCTCGTGCACCTTTTACTCAAAAATGCCTCACTTTGCCTAGTTAAGAATAGGTGACTCCCTATCGAAAACTCATCCAAATGAGTTGAAAATTTGTACAGAGTAAATTTTTATAGCCAGAGACCACTCCCCAAAATTTGGGAGGGTTTGGAGGTCATTTGACTACTTAAATAAATTCCTCTAAGTTTATTAAATTAAAACAAAAACTTTAGGCAAAGTATCTCCAAAAATTTCCATTTTTGGTCTGCCTTTAGGTATAGCTAAGGTTAACCCCCTGCCCAAATTTCAGGTCATTTGGATAAGGGATGAAGAGTGGGCATCCTTTTTAATTTCTGCCCAACTCTAGGTACAGCCCCCACTAAAACGGGTGTTGTGGTCGAACCGCTTATCCAAACAAGTTGAAACCAATTTTAAATTAATCTAGACTCCATGGGCTACGACTTTCGTGACAGGTCATTTTTCCTAAATTGGCCTCTAAGCGCCTGATTTTGCAGCCTCTAAATATACTCAGATAATATATCTTTCCATTATATATTATATACATAATTTATATATTATAAAATTGATTTTACTGTTCATCTTCTACATGAAACCGAAAACAGAACTCAGAAAAACCATTTTTCTTGTAACCTTTCCGTGATCCGTCGTCGGCCGTCCGGTCACTTCCCTGGCCAGCCACCACCACCACCACCTCCGTCGAGGCGATGGCTAGCGGTCGGCGGTGGTTTGGCCACCGGAGGTGGCGGTTTCCGGCGAACACGAAATAATACTTTTCCATGGTTTTCCATGAAAACACGTGGTAGGTCCGGCTCCTTTGAGCACGAACTTTATTTCTAAGATCCTAAGATCTACCCATAAGAGAAGAAGTAGAGGAGGACCTTGTTCGCGGTTTGGAGGCGAAATGAACGACGGGGTGCCATAGCGCGGTGGTGGCGTTGCTGAACTTCTCCTACAGCAAGAGCAAAAGTTTGAATTTGTTTGATTGAGCGTGTAAACTTCTCCTCTTGCTCCAAGTGGGCTTTTATAGATTTCCCAATGGGGAGGGGAAAAGATGAAACATTCAAGGCCATGAATGTTTTCTCTTAATGATATTTCGGTTATGGTGCAGGGAAGAGGAAACATTGTAATAAGAAGAGGCGTTTACCAGGTGACGGTTTCCTATTGGGCCTCAATCTCTCTTTCATATTAAGTAATTAAAGAAAGAAACGGCTCATAAATAATCCTGCTGTACATTCCCATAATCAGAATTGATTATGACGTCGGTTATCGAAATTTCCAGTCTGGCTGACGTTTCGGCCTTAGTCACGGGCGTGACACATAGGTCACGGGCGTGACAGGCCCGGGTGGCAAATTCTGAGTTCGACGATCGTCGATCTGAGATCGATGATCGTCGAAGGGTGGTCACGCCCTAGGTCACGGGCGTGACAGGCGCGGGAGGCCAATTCTGGGTTCGACGGCCGTCGAACTGAGGTCGACGACCGTCGAAGGGGTGTCACGCCCTAGGTCACGGGCGTGACAGGCACGGGATGCCAATTCTGGGTTCTACGACCGTCGAACCGAGGTCGACGACTGTCAAAGGGTGGTCACGCCCTAGGTCACGGGCGTGACACATGGGTCATGGGAGTGACAGGGTCATGAGGCAAATTACGCGCTCGGTGATCGTCGCGCTGAGATCAACGATCGCCGAAGGGGGTCACTACCTTGGTCATGGGCATATCACCTGGGCCACGGGCGTGACAGGGCCGGGTTGAAAATTTTGCGCCCGACGATCATCTCCCTGAGATCGACGATCGTCGAAGGAGTCACGCCCTAGGTCACGGGCGTGATGGGTCGGTCACGGGCATGACCAACCCGTGACCCGAAATCTCGGTCGATTTATTTCAATTTTTGGGCTTCCTAGGTTTCTGTCACGACCAACCGACTCCTAGCGGTCTAGCCGGAAATGGGATGTTACAAATCCCAATAAACAAAACAAAAATTTCGTCCCCGAAATTGAGGTTGAGCCTACGGGGATTTCTATCGGAATAAATTAAACTTGTAACAACTCATACGTTTTTTTTTCTATTGGGTTCAAACGACTACTTGTTTGATAAATGAAGACAATCTCCCCAATAAACAAAAGATTTGCCCCTACTTTCCTGCACATGCCTAGGTTCTCAATTTTCCTTATCTAATCTTACCAGTTTAGTACAAGAAGGTAATTTATAGTATACCAAGAGGTGGTGAGGTATACCTGACTGAACAACTCCGGGCATTTTTGCCTCATCAGGTCCTGCGGTTCCCAGGTGTGCTCCTCCTGACCGTGGTTTCTCCACAGAACCTTTACTAAGGGGATCTTCTTGCGGCACAAGATCCGTACTCCTTTGACGTTGATCCGAACCGGCTCCAAGTGAACAGACCGGTCTGAAGCTACCAGCACTTCGGTGGTCAAAATCCGCTGCTCCGGGCATAGTAGAGCCCTTCTTAGCGAAGAAATGTGGAAGACGTCGTGTAGAGCTGCCAGCTCTAGTGGCAACTCTAGCCTGTAGGCTAGGGGCCCGATCCGCTCCAGGATCCGGTAAGGGCCCATATACCTAGGGCTGATCTTCTTCCTCCGACCGCGCACTCGTGAGACTCCGTGCATGGGCCGGATCTTCAAGAACACTCGATCCCCTACCCGAAACTCCACCTGACGATGCCGGGAGTCATAGTATTTAGCCTGTCTGCTCTGCGCCTCCAACATCCTATCTCTGATCAGTCTCACCTGAGTCTCGGTGTCTTCAACAAAATCCGATCCCAACACCTTCGGATCCTCGTCTTGAACCCAAGAAAGCGGGGTCCTACATATTCTTCCATACAAGGCTTCATAAGGCGCCATCCTGATGCTGGACTGGTAGCTATTGTTATAGGAGAACTTGACCAACGGCAACATCTTCTCCCACGGCTCCCCTCGGTCCAGTATACACAGTCGTAGTAGATCCTCCAACGTCCTATTGGTACGCTCTATCTGCCCGTCCGTCTGAGGGTGGAAGGCCGTGCTAAAAGTCAATCGGGTGCCTAGGTATGCCTGCACTGACCGCCACTCCCTGGATGTAAACCGTCCATCGCGGTCCGACACTATCGTCCGGGGCACGCCATGATATCGGATATACTGCTCCACGAACTTCCGTACCAGCACTCCCACCGAGTCATCCTTCCTGATCGGTATAAAGCGGGCCACCTTCGTGAACCGATCAACAATCACCCAGATCGAGTCATTCCCCATCCGAGACCGGGGAAGACCATGTATAAAATCCATAGCTATATCATCAAACTTCCACTCCGGCACCGGGAGTGGTTGCAATAGTCCTACGGGGTTCCTGCACTCCGCCTTCACCAACTGACACGCCTCGCAATGGGTCACGAAGTACGTAATGTCCTTCTTCATGCTCGGCCAAAACATCGTCCTCTTCAGATCAGCGGTCATCTTTGTGATCCCCGGGTGCACAGAGTACCGGCTGCAATACGCCTCCGTCATAATATCCTCTCGGATCTGGCCTCCTGCGGGTATGTATACTCTGCCTCTGAAATGTAGCAATCCATCTCTCAGGGAATAATCTCCTGTCGAACCCTCCTCCAAGGCTCAGAACATCGGCTCTGCCCATGATTCTGTCCTCTGTCCGTCCCGAATGCGATCCCGAATATCATCTATGGCCACTACCGATGCCAGATACTCCCTATACAGAGCTGGATCATCCTCAGACACTAGGGATATCTGCATATCTCTGAATGACCGGACTAGCTCCATGGACATAACTTGGGGCCCAGCTTCGGAAGTGGCAGCTCTCCGACTCAATGCGTCAGCCACCACGTTTGCCTTCCCTGGATGGTAGTGCATCTCATACTGATAATTTGCTAAGAACTCCACCCAGCGCCTCTGCCTGATATTCAGCTCCTTCTGTGTGTCCACGTATTTCGGGTTCTTGTGGTCAGAGTAGATGTCGCAGTGGACTCCATAAAGATAATGGCGCCAGACCTTTAGAGCAAAAAACGACCGCTCCCATCTCAAGGTCGTGCACTGGGTAGTTCTTCTCATGGGTCTTCAGCTGGCGGGAGGCATATGCTATGACGTGTCCGTTCTGCATCAGCACTGCTCCCATCCCCTGGTATGATGCGTCGGTATACACCTGGAATCCTTCCTTTCCAGATGGAAGGGCCAGAATAGGGGTTGAGATGAGTCGGTCCTTCAGCTCCTGGAAAGCCGCCTGGCACTGCAGGGTCCAAACGAAAGGTGCCTCCTTCTTCGTCAAAGAAGCGAGGGGGAGGGAAATTTGAGAGAACCCCTCCACGAACTTCCGGTAATAACCGGCAAGTCCCAAGAAACTTTGTACATCGGTGGCTGTCTTCAACTGCGGCCAATCTCGAACTGCCTGAATATTTGCCGGATCCACCGCCAACCCGACTCCGCTGATAATGTGGCCTAGGAAAGCCACCTCCTTCAACCAAAACTGACACTTGCTGAATTTCGCATAAAGGCGATGCTCCCACAACCTTTCCAAAGTTAGTGCCAGATGCCGAGTGTGCTCCTCCTCTATCCTAGAGTAGATCAGGATGTCGTCTATGAATACTATGATGAACACATCCAAGTAGGCCTCGAAAACCCGGTTCATGAGACTCATGAACGCCGACGGAGCATTCCAGCCCGAAGGGCATCACGGTGAACTCATACAGGCCATATCTGCTACTGAAGGCCGTCTTCGGGATATCCTCCTCCTGGATCCGTAGCTGGTAGTATCCTGACCTCAAGTCCAGCTTCGAGAAATAATTGGCTCCCTCCAGCTGGTCAAACAATTCGTCTATCCGTGGGAGTGGGTAGGTATTCCGGACGGTCAGCCTGTTTAGTGCTCGATAATCGATACACAGGCGAAGTGTCCCATCCTTCTTCTTCACGAATAGGACCGGGGCTCCCCATGGTGAGGAACTCGGTCTAACAAATCCGGCCTCAACCAATTCCTGCAACTGAGTCCAAAACTCTGCCAAATCCTTCGGGGCCATCCGATAAGGGGCTCTAGATGCCAGCTTGGCCCCCGGCACAAGCTGTATCTGAAAGTCCTGCTCTCGGTGTGGAGGTAGTCCTGGCAGTTTCTCTGGAAAAATGTCAGTGAAATCTCGCACCACCGGAATGTCTGTCACTGACTCCTTAACTTCCGCCATCTCAAAAAGAATCTGATAGACCTCCTCTCCCTGCAGATGGGCCTTAACGGCCTGTACCTAAGATAAGAGTATACGAGAGGCAGGTCTTATACCTTCGATGACAATGAAAGAGTCCCCGTGTCTCACGGTGATCTTCTTTGCCTGGCAGTCAATCTAGGCATGGTTCCAGTGCAGCCATACCATACCTAGGATCAAGTCGTAGTCTGTCAGCCTCAAAATCATCGTTGGAGCCTCGAATGCCATTCCACCAATTTCTGCCTCCATATTGCAGTGATCTGTGGTAAGGAGCTCAGATCCATCCGGTAGTCGCACCCTCATCCTCGAGCCTGTGAATCGCTCCACGCCTTCCAGTCCTTCTACGAACGTCTCCGACACAAAGGAGTGAGTAGCTCTAGTATCGAACAGCGTACGGGCCGGCTTGCCACTGATGAAGACTATACCTGGGGTGATTAGATGTCTTAGGATTCTATAGTGAGTTTTACTTTCCTTGCTAATCTATCTAGTGCGATTCAAAGTTTTAACCATTGAAAGGGAAATTCTATGAAAATAAAGAGGCATTGTAGCGTACCTGCTATGACCTACTCCGGATTCCGAGGCTGCGCAAGGTCCAAGGCATATACCTGCTCCCTTTCCTGTCTACGATCTCCCCCCCTGGTATCCACGACCGCGGCCGCATCCTCGGCCTCCGTAATGCTGAGCTGGTGGGCCACCCTGTGGTGCTGGAGGTGGTGCCCCCCTCATCAGGCAGTTTCTCCGGATGTGCCCAATCTGATGAAAAAGGAAGCACTCTGGTGGGGGATACGCCTTTCCCCCGGGTCTCGGCATCTCCTGCATCCGAAGAGGCTGAGGGGCCAATATCACCTGCTCCCTCGGCTCCTGCCTCACGTGCTGACGAGGCTGGTCCTCTGTCCTCCTCCACTCTGGTACAACACCTCGCCGCTGGTCATTTCTACCTCTCCGTCCCTGATCCTCTGCTGGCCGCTTCCGGCCCCGGGTAGTGTGCCAATCAGCCTCAATCCTTTTTGCCATCTCCAAAATCCGGGAGATAGGCCCGTCGGATACAAACAACAAGGCCTCCCTCAAATCCTCCTACAGGCCCTTATAGAACCTCCTGATGTACCCTGCTTCGTCCAGCTGGTAGGAATCTGCATATCGAGCTAGATGGTCAAACTCCCGATGGTACTCCACCACCGTCCGGGTGCCCTGCTTCAGCTGTAAAAACCGCTCCTCCAACTCATCCCTGGCCGACTGCGGAATGAAATGCTCCAGCAGCGCGGCCCTGAACTCTTCCCAGGTAACCTCCGCAACCTCCCTATCGGCAAATGTTGTGTCCAACAGCGTCTTCCACCACCTCTTGGCATGGGACTCCAGGCAAGAGACAACCATAGCCACCCTCTCCTCCCAGGGACACCGTATCCCGGTCAGCATCTCGTACATGATATCCAGCCACTCTTCCATCCGAACCGCCGACTCTGTCCCCAAGTAGGATGGGGGAGATAGTCCTCGGAAGATGCTTAGCCAGTTGGCCCCCGGATTTGGCTGCGGGGCCGGAACCTGCTGGGCCCTAAAGGCCTCCAGGATGGCAGTCAGAGTCTGTCCCATGTCTGACTAAAGGAAAGGAGTGGGGACCGGTGGAGGTGGTGCAACACCCTGAGCCTGCTGAACTCCGCCTTGTGGCGTAGGCTGTGCTGGAGGCTGCGTAACAAAAACCCATACTGAGAAAACGTTCAATCTTAAATAAAAGTGGACAATTTATATGTGATCCCCATTTGGGCACACCACGCTTCCGCTGCTTAGTTTGTCCCCAAACTAAACTCGAGCGGGGGTGACCCAGGGATAGTGGACTGTTACCTTTTTCAGATCGATGTTTTCCTCTGATACCACTTGTAAGACCCCCTTTTTTTTCTTTTTAAAACCCGGGGTCTTAGGCCCAGAATCGCCGCCTTGCGGTGACACATTCACGTCCTGAAGGGGTCATCACTATAAGGCGCCGATTCTGCCAGCCAATTCGATCACAGAAAAGGTAGCACAATAATTGAAGTAAGAGCAAGTCCACTGAAAGTAAATCACATATATAGAATAAAATCTCCACGAAGGGAGTGTCCACAAAGTACAATAATCAGAGTACTATAAATGCGGGCTTATGCCTGGTACATCATATCCTCACTACAAATCTCTCATGCGGAAGCAAAAACAGAAACTACTCAGGGTCGAGACTCACGGTCTTGGCTGTATGAACTCCGGAGCTAGACTGCCCCATCTCCAGGCGCACCGGTCTCTGGGGCTGCTCCTCCATGCTGGGCTCCACGATCCCCTAAATGATGCGGTTCGAAAACCGTTAGTCATAAAGACTAAGCCCTATCATCCCCTACCCCTTCCCCCATGGCTCCTAAGTACCGAGCGGAGAGGAAGAAAGGGAAGGACATGAAGGTGGAGATTTAATCAAGAAGCAGATGGCAGCAGAACTAATCTAGCAATTCTATAATAAATATGACAGAAACAGAAAGTACGAAAGGTAACCTTAACTTATGTGCGAAAGCGCATAAGCCAAGGGATCTTCTACAAGGCTCCCATCGTATAGAGTGTCCCATACCACTTATATGTTGGGGTGTCGGTTATCAACAGCAGCATATATATATAGAATTTAACCTTAATTTATAAACTTGCCCACACAAGCTTATAGACCAAGGGGTCGTTTTGCAGGTTGATGGGCTAAACCCGAACAGGCAAGCGTACCTGTCGAATTGTAGTACCAAGGTCGTATTTAAACACGGGGTTGTCAATTACTGCTACTCACGCTTGAAATATTATATTACTGGAAAATAGTTGGATTTTTAGAAATTTTTTAAGTCAAATGAACGATAAATTGCGAGGCGAAAACTTATATAAAAAAGGCTAGCACTTGATCATTGATTCACCATGAAATGAAACGAGAAAATAAAAGGGTATAGTTTTAAATTTGCAAATCCAACTCGGCCGTGACGGATCCGAAAATGAGACAAAATCTCGTTAGAGCATTAGGCCTCCTAACATATAGACTCTTTGATCGAAATCTCTTTACAAACCAAAGAAGCCTAAAGTTGCATTATCGAAGTGATCCGCACTATTGGATTTGACTCTATTCCGGAAGATTTACATCGCCCTATCTCTAGGGTTGCATTCAACTCCTTCCTTCTTTGAGTGATCTTTCACATCCACGAGCCTCTCGGCTACTCGAATATGAGATCATAAGCCTACTACCGTATACCGGAAATACGGAGTCGACGAAATAATTATTCAAAGAAGGACCGAGTTGAACTACGCAAAAATAAAACTATGAAATAAAAATAATTCTCATTTCAAATCATGGATCCTCATGATCAAATGCTAAGAGGGAATTAGCTACGCATGGCGGAAAAGGAAACGACAATAATAGAAGCGATGAACATTTTCATTACTTAATAAGATAAAAGAGAAACAATATTAAGAAGGACAATATTATATTATGATGAAAAAGAGAGATTACAATAATGAAAAGAAATTAGAAATGAAAAATTACAAGGAACTCTCTTGAAACATAAATCTCCAAAGCTATGTCCAAAAACTAACTCTCAATCCAAACTCAAAGACTAACCCAAAAAAACTCTAACTTTGAAAGCATGGGTCTTGGGTTCCTTTTATAGGAGAGGAGGGAAGCATCTAGAATAAGGGGGAGCCCAAGGGGTGGCCGGCCATGGGGGGAGAATGTTCATGCATGATGTATTTAATGAGGGGAGAGAGAGAGGGATGATTCATGCATGATATTTATGGGAAATAAAAAAAAGAAATAAACTAAATAAGGGGGAATGCATGGTATTAAATGAGCATGAGAGAGATGAAGAAAGGGGGTGAATGTAAGCTTGTAGAAGGGAGAGGGAGAAAAGTGGCCGGCCACATCATGGGGAGGATTCATGCATGCAATTTAATGGAGAGAGAGGGAAGGCATAGTGCATGCATGAGAAATAAAGGGCCGGCCATGCATGAATATATTCATGCATGGTATTTAATTAAAGAGGGCTGCTTGAATTCGGTTTTGCATGGAAAGGGGGGTTGCACCATTGATGAAATCGGGTTGGCTTGAGTAGGGGGCTGCTCTTAATGGGCTTGGGCTGCTGCACTTGATGGAGGGCTGGCTGCATGAAAAAGGGCTGCTTTTGAATGTGTGAAGGCCGGCCACTATAATGAGGAGAGTGGGCTGAATTTGTAAGCTTTGTAGGGCTCGGCCATGCATGAATTGAGGCTTGTGGGCTGCTCCAAAAGGTGGCCGGCTGCTCTTGAATTAAAGGGGCTGCATGGTGGTTGAACAAGGCTCGGGTTTGGGGGCTTGGGCTACACCAAGTGGGCTCTTGATCCTACAAAATAAGAGCAAGCATAATGTTAGTTAATAATCATGATATAAGTTTAAATAAAACTAAACATATAATATAATAACTCATCCTAGTAATTAGTTATATATAAAAAAAAACTAAACATAACATAACATAAATCATTATAACATAACATTACATATAAACTATAATAAAGATGGTAATTATTATAAATATCCTAAACATAACAATAATAACATAAAACACAAAATAATAACAACACATATAATAAAACTATAGATTCTTATATAATAATAATAATAATAATAACACAACAACATTATAACAAGTATACAAAAACACAAAATTAATATAAAACTTAGGAAAATAAGCTACTAAATTACCCCCAAAAAGGATGACTAAAAGTAGTCATCAAACTCCCCCATGCTTAGACATTTGCTTGCCCTCAAGCAAATAGAAATGAAAATAGGGAGAAACAAAAAGAAAGCAAAAGATATATATTTTTTAAGTTCCATAGTTAAGAAAAACAAAACATGAAAAATTAAACTATCCTAATATTCATATTATCAACTAGTGGGGTGAGAAGTGCACATTAGAAAATTTGAAAGTGGAATCCTAAAAATCTCATTAAAACATAAGGGAAGTCTACTAATTTCTAAATCTTAAAAACAAGACATCCAAAATAAATGAAAATAAGGAAAACAAAAGTAGAGGTTCTAAATAAACGGCGCATTAACAAACTACTAGGTTGCTAGATAAACATTAACCCTAAAACACTCCAAGGTAACCTCCAAAGAAATCCATCAATGATGGTGGCCATAGGCTTGTACGTTCACACTTTCTCCACTACGCGAAATTACGTTCTAAGATCATTAGGACTTCTACTAGGCATTAAAACTTGGCTTAGGTAAATGTTTAGGAAGTGGAATCAAAGATAAATATGAAGGTTTTAGGCACTAAACCAAGACGAGCTCAAAATAAACAAAGCATAATAAAAATGTCATTTCTCCAATATGAAACTACAAAAACAAGGCCATGAAAATTTTTCTTTTATAAACTTGGCCAAACATAAACTTTTTGCATTCCTTTTTTTTTTGTTTTTTTCATTTTTCTTTCTCAATTTTTTTCCTTTTTGAATAACATTTGATAAGGAAGCTCCAAAAATAAGCTTGAAAATTTCCTATTCATTTCAAAAATAATACCCCTCCCATAAAATAATTTTTAAGCTCAAAGTTATAGTGCAAAAATAGGAAAGGTATTTGGCTTTGGTGAACATAATGAAATGAAAGGTGGAGCTAAAAACAAGGAAAATAAGGAAAAGGCCCAAAATTATTTTGCAGGGGTTTTGTTTTTGGTGGGCAAGAAAAGCTCAAACTATTCAAATGGTGACCTAAATCATTTCTAAAGAACGTAAAAAATGGCGCAAATGCTTCGAGAGTAGCTTGATACAAGTTCTAGACACCAAGAAAGACTACCCCGCAAATGAAAAAGAACTAATGATACCTAGCAACCATTCGTAAGCAACTAACCGAATAAGAAGACATAACTACAAATTGCTACTTATAACGTAAAAAACGGGTGCCTATATTTAAGAAAAAGAAACTAGTAGAACTAAACTATGTTAAAATGATAGGTTTAGAAAACCGTTTCAAAGAAATCTAAATAGAACTAAGAAACCGCACAGGCCCACACTTCACTAGAAGAAACATGAAAATGAAGATAGAAATAATTTTAGATTTTGTTTTTCAAATCGATTTAAGCACATGAATTTTTTTGTGAGTTTTGTTTTTGTCTAATTTTTTTTGGGTTTTATATTTTATAATTTTTTTTGGATTTTGATGACATAACATAAAATACTATAATAATATAAAACAAAAAAAATTTCTTTTCTTTTTGGAAGAAGAAAGACAGAAAGAAAGACCAAAAGAAACTAGACCCCCCCCATGCTTAAATTCTTCATTGCCCTCAATGAAGAAAACATAAAGAAAAAAGAGAAGGGGATTGAGAAGAAGAGAAAAAGAAAAATGCAGGAAAATAAATAAATAAAAAGAACAGGACTTCCCCGGGTTCGCGAGATGAAGGCGGATGTCGCTCCCCCATGCTTGCTTTTTAGAGTACTTGATCGTCAGTAGGTATGACTTGATCCATCTGATATCAGCAGCGGCGGAGCGGCGACCACGATCATGGACTTGATTGGCCTCCGGTAGAAAGAGCAAAATAAAAGAAAAAAAATAGATAGTCCATGGGCAGATGCCCAATAATTGTTTTTATTACAATAGTCCAAATAAAAGAGTTTCATAATAATAATAATAAGTAGTCCAAAAATAAAAATGAAAAATAAAAATGTCCATAACAAAATAAAAATTTAAGAGTCCAAGACAAGATCCTTCATTGCAGGAGGCATAGAATCATTAGAAAAATAAAGTTTAATTCTATGGCCATTCACTTTAAAATCCCCCTTATCGGGGTGCGAAAGTAACACAGTGCCGTAAGAAAAAACATCCTTGACCGTAAACGGTCCAGACCATCTAGATTTAAGTTTTCCAGGGAAGAGACGTAAACGCGAATTAAAAAGAAGAACTTGATCGCCTGGTTTAAATGTTTTAGGATGGCGTAGGTTCTTATCGTGATACAATTTCGTGCGTTCTTTATACAGTTTATTATTTTCGTAAGCGTACGCTCTCCATTCATCGAGTTCATTCAATTGATTTTTTCTATGCTCGCCGGCCGAATGCGGATCGAAATTAAAAAACTTTAACGCCCAATACGCTCGGTGCTCTACTTCTACCGGAAGATGACACGATTTTCCATAGACCAATCGGAAAGGAGTACAACCGATGGCGGTCTTGTACGCTGTCCGATAAACCAAAAGAGCATCGTCAAATTTTAGGGACCAATCCTTACGAGAAGTAGAAATAGTTTTTCCTAAATTCTTTTAAGTTCTCGATTAACTACCTCGTCCTGACCGTTAGTTTGGGGGTGATAAGCAGTTGACAATTTATGCGTAACACCATATTTTGATAAAGCTTTAGCGAGTTGAGCGTTGCAAAAATGGCTTCCCCTATCACTAACGATCGCTCGAGGAAAACCAAAACGAGAAAATAATTTTTTTAAGAAGTTTATGACCACGCGCGCGTCATTACTTGGTAAAGCTTGGGCCTCCGCCCACCTAGAGACATAATCTACGGCTACTAAAATATATTTATTTCCTAAACTTGAAGGAAACAGGCCTACAAAGTCAATGCCCCACAAATCAAAAACTTCGCACTCGAGAAAATAGTTTTGTTCCATTTCATTTTTATTTGAGAGATTTCCAGTCTGCTGGCATCGATCGCACCCGCCCACAAAGATTTGTGCATCTTTAAATATGCTTGGCCAATAGAAGCCAGCACTAAGCACTTTGTGTGCGGTGCGATTAGCTTGATAGTGCCCGCCAGTCGGACCTTCATGAACATGCTTTAAAATTTATTGACCTTCTTCCCGGGAAACACATCTTCTAACCACCTGATCCGCACAAATGCGAAATAGAAAGGGGTCCTCCCAAAAATAATACTTCAACTCCGAAAAGAATTTCTTATTTTGGTGAGAAGAGTATTCTTTTGGAAGGGCCCGGGCCACAAGATAATTGGCTAGATCGGCAAACCAGGGGGTAGAAGAAGAAATGTTTAAAATTTGCTCATCCGGAAAAGAGTCATTAATAAAATTCTCATTTAAAAAATCAAGTTTGGGATTTTTAAGACGAGAAAGATGATCAGCCGCTAGGTTTTCCGCTCCTTTCTTATCCCGAATCTCCAAGTCGAATTCTTGAAGTAAGAGGATCCAACGAATAAGACGCGGCTTGGCATCCGGTTTAGAAAGGAGGTACTTCAAAGCGGAATGATCCGTAAAAACGATAACCTTAGAAAGGGTGATGTAGGGTCGAAATTTATCAAAAGCAAAAATAATAGCTAAGAGTTCTTTCTCCGTCGTGGTGTAATTTTCTTGAGCAGAAGTTAGAGTTTTACTAGCATAGAAAATCGGATGAAAGTTCTTAGCAATTCGTTGTCCTAGAACCGCACCTACCGCATGATTACTCGCGTCGCACATGATTTCAAAATGTAAATCCCAAACTGGGGCAATCATAATAGGAGCATTTATAAGCTTTGATTTAATTAATTCAAACGCAGCGAAACAAGATTCATCAAAAACGAAGGGAGTGTCTTTTTCAAGAAGGTGGGTGAGAGGCTTAGTAATTTTTGAAAAGTCTTTAATGAATCGTCGATAAAAACCCGCATGCCCTAAAAAACTTTTAATCGCTTTAATATTTGTAGGCGGCGGTAACTTTTCAATTACTTCAATTTTTGCCTTGTCCACTTCAATTCCCCTAGCGGAAATGTTATGGCCAAGGACTAAGCCTTCACGCACCATAAAATGGCACTTCTCCCAATTTAAAACTAAGTTGGTTTCTTCGCAGCGTTGTAAAACTTTTTCCAAATTTTCTAAACATAAATTAAAGGAGTCGCCAAAAACAGAAAAATCGTCCATAAATATTTCCATAATATTCTCTACGTATTTATCAAAAACAGCAAGCATACACCGTTGAAAGGTAGCAGGTGCGTTGCATAATCCGAAAGGCATTCTACGATAAGCAAAAGTTCTGAAGGGGCAAGTGAATGTCGTCTTCTCTTGGTCCTCAGGTGCGATAGGGATTTGAAAGTATCCCGAGAGACCGTCGAGGAAGCAATAAAAATTATGCCCGGACTAATGTTCTAAAATTTGATCGATAAAGGGGAGGGGGAAGTGAACTTTTCGAGTGGCATCGTTTAGCTTACGGTAATCGATGCACATCCTCCATCTCGTTATCGTCCTAGTTGGAATTAAGTCATTATTTTCGTTCGTCACTACTGTGATCCCACCCTTCTTAGGAACAACCTGAACTGGACTTACCCACTGACTATCGGAAATAGGATAGATTATCCCCGCATCTAATAACTTAAGCACCTCTCCCTTCACAACCTCTTTCATATTCGGATTAAGACGACGTTGTGGTTGAACTACACCCTTAGGATTATTTTCAAAAAATATTTTGTGGGTACAAAAGGAAGGGCTTATGCCAGGAATATCGGAAATTTGCCACGCTATAGCTCGGCGATGCTTTTGTAGTAGTTCGATCAATTGATCGTTTTCGGATTGAGAAAGTAAAGCCGAGATTATAACGTGTAATTTGGAATTTTGTTCAAGAAAGGCATATTTGAGATGTTCGGGAAGGGTTTTGAGTTCTAAGTTGGGTGGTTCCTCGTAGGAATTCTTTAAAACTTTTTCATTTTCGAAAATAAGTTTTTCATAATTTTTTCTACCAAAGACAGAATCATTTTCAAAATTTTCTTGTATTGACATCACCGTGTTTTCAAAACCATTTGAAGACATTTCAGAAAAAGAAGAGGAAAATTCATTAGAAGAGATGTTAGAAAGGGGAAGGGAAGAATCTTCATTTAAAACATCAATAAAGAAGCATGAGTCATCATTTTGTAAAGAATTTTTCATTGATTGATTAATAGAAAATGTGACCTCATCATCTCCCACTCGCAAAAACAACTTTCCGTTACTAACATCGATGATCGCTCGAGAGGTGGCTAGGAAGGGTCGGCCAAGGATAAGAGGGACCTCAACGTCCTCTTCAATATCAAGAATGACAAAATCCACCGGGAAGATGAATTTGTCGACCTTTACTAGCACGTCCTCAACGATACCTAATGGATACTTAATGGACCTATCAGCTAATTGGATACTCATTCTTGTAGGGCTAAGAGTGCCCAATCCTAGTTTCTTGAATAAATAAAAAGGCATCAAATTGATGCTCGCTCCTAGATCCGCTAGCGCATGTTTAACGAATAGATCACCAAAGATGCAAGGAATTGAAAAACTACCCGGATCGTTTATCTTTTTAGGAAGATTAGAGTTCTTAACAACCGCCGAGCATTCTTCATTTAACGTGACATGTGATAAATTTTCCAATTTTGTCTTGTTCGTTAATAAATCCTTAAGATACTTCGCACACTTAGGCATTTGACTAATCGCTTCGTGAAATGGCAAATTAATGTGAATTTGTTTGAACATTTCAAGGAAGCGTTTGTATTGATCGTCTAATTTTTCCTTCCTAAGTCAAGCCGGATAAGGAGGTGGCGGAAATTCTTTTATAATAACAGGAGCATCATTTTGAAAATCATCTTTTTCTTTTTCAGAACCAGAAAAAACAGAGATATCTTTTTCTTTTTCACAAGTAGATTTTTCATTTTCAAGATTTGATTTATCATTTTTTGTTGGGATAAAAACAGGAGGGACAATCACCCGTGGCTCTTCTCTTGTGGTGGGCTCGTTAACAACCTTACCGCTCCGAAGGGAAATCGCATTTGCTTGCTCCCTTGGGTTAGGCTCAGTGTTTGAGGGAAGAGTTCCAGGTGGTCTCTCATAAAAAGCCTTGGCGAGTTGGCCGACCTGATTTTCTAAACTTTTCATTGATCCCGTTAAGTTTCTAATAGTAGCATCGTTCGAGCTTATATACTTAGCGAGGATCTCTTCCAAAGGGGAAGGTTTTTGAAAATTTTGTTGCGGTGGTGGTGGTGTAAAATCGTGCGGTGGGCGTACTACGTTAGCATTATTACTCCAAGAAAAATTAGGATGGTTACGCCATCCGGGGTTATAAGAATTAGAAGAAGAAGAAAAACCAGGCGGAGAAGAAAAATTCGGAAAAGCAGAAAAATTGTTTGCAGAATTATTTTGAGCAGGCCTGGGTATGTTCCCCAGATAATCCACCTGCTCGGCAGCAGCAGCATTAGCATTTTCAAATACCTTAGCAGCGGAGGCAGCAGTCATCTCCGAAATCTTCTTGTTTAGCATTTCCACTTGCATTGCCAGTTGCGTCACCGAATCCACTTCATAGATACCTGCAGGTTTAGATGGGCGAGACCTAGACGAATTCCACTGATAAGTGTTCATCGCCATGTCATCGATAAGCTCAAGAGCGGCTTCCGGAGTTTTGCGGTCTAAAGAACCAGCGGAAGCGGCATCTATCATTTGCTTAGTTTCTTGATTTAGCCCATTATAAAATGTCTGGACCTGCAACCATACAGGTAGAGCATGATGTGGGCATCTTCTCAAAAGTTCTTTGAGCCTCTCCCAAGTGTCATAGAGGGTCTCAGAATCAATTTGAGAGTATGACGTTATATCATTTCTTAGCTTAGCAGTTTTGGCGGGAGGGAAATAACGAGAAAGAAATTTTTCAGTTAAAATGTTCCAATTAGTGATCGATCCTCTTGGAAGAGAACTCAACCACTGTTTGGCTTTAGTCCTTAAGGAGAAGGGGAAGAGTCTTAGCCTTATAGCATCGTCTGAAACACCATTTATTTTAAAGGTGTCACAGATTTCAAGAAAATTAGCAATATGTACGTTCGGATCTTCATCTTGTAATCCGTCGAACTGTACATATTGCTGCACCATTTGAATGATGTTAGGCTTAAGCTCGAAGTTATTGTTCGCAATTGCAGGTCGAACAATACTTGTCTCTGTCCCTTCCAAGTTGGGTCGAGCATAATCGGACATAATCCTTTGCTGAGCCATTCCTGGGTTAGGGTCTCCCATCTCAGAATTAAGATTACAATCCCCGTAGGAATCCTCAACCGCTGTTTGAGAAGTGGAAGCCCCGAATCGTAGTTGTCTCCGAAAGGAGCGTTCGATTTCCGGGTCCAAATCAACAAGTAGCGACGGATTCGCACGGGTCATGCAGTAACAAAGAAGACGAAGGAAAACGAAAATGAAAACTTGAAAAAGAAAGACAAAGAGAAGAAAGGATTTTTTTTTTTTTGAAAATAGCTTTTTTACGGCTTGGCTCTCGAACTTCCCGAGGACTACCCGGTGAAGGGTTCGCCCGGTACTAGGTAAAATGGTGGCGCTTAAAGCCCCTTACCCTTTTCGAGAGAATTTAGGTGGGGTAGAAATAAAGTGAAGTGGGTTGATTATAAATATTAAAATATATAAAATAAAATTTTTTTTTTTTATTTTTGTAGAAGTAATAGCGCAAGCGTTTTCAAAATATTGACGAGAAAACACCCCTGCAACGGCGCCAAAAACTTGATGCGCTAAACCCGAACAAGCAAGCGTACCTGTCGAATTGTAGTACCAAGGTCGTATTTAAACACGGGGTTGTCAATTACTGCTACTCACGCTTGAAATATTATCCTACCGGAAAATAGTTGGATTTTTAGAAATTTTTTAAGTCAAATGAACGATAAATTGCGAGACGAAAACATATATAAAAAAGGCTAGCACTTGATCATTGATTCACCATGAAATGAAACGAGAAAATAAAAGGGCATAGTTTTAAATTTGCAAATCCAACTCGGCCGCGACGGATCTGAAAATGAGACAAAATCTCGCTAGAGCATTTGGCCTCCTAACTTATAGACTCTTTGATCGAAATCTCTTTACAAACCAAAGAAGCCTAAAGTTGCATTATCGAAGTGATCCGCACTATTGGATTTGACTCCAATCCGGAAGATTTACGTCGCCCTATCTCTAGGGTTGCATTCAACTCCTTCCTTCTTTGAGTGATCTTTCACATCCACGAGCCTCTCGGCTACTCGAATATGAGATCATAAGCCTACTACCGTATACCGGAAATACGGAGTCGACGAAATAATTATTCAAAGAAGGACCGAGTTGAACTACGCAAAAATAAAACTATGAAATAAAAATAATTCTCATTTCAAATCATGGATCCTCATGATCAAATGCTAAGAGGGAATTAGCTACGCATGGCGGAAAAGGAAACGACAATAATAGAAGCAAGGAACATTTTCATTACTTAATAAGATAAAAGAGAAACAATATTAAGAAGGGCAATATTATATTATGATGAAAAAGAGAGATTACAATAATGAAAAGAAACTAGAAATGAAAAATTACAAGGAACTCTCTTGAAACATAAATCTCCAAAGCTATCTCCAAAAACCAACTCTCAATCCAAACTCAAAGACAAACCCAAAAAAACTCTAACTTTGAAAGCATGGGTCTTGGGTTCCTTTTATAGGAGAGGAGGGAAGCATCTAGAATAAGGGGAAGCCCAAGGGGTGGCCGACCATGGGGGGAGAATGTTAATGCATGATGTATTTAATGAGGGGAGAGAGAGAGGGATGATTCATGCATGATATTTATGGGAAATAAAAAAAAGAAATAAACTAAATAAGGGGGAATGCATGGTATTAAATGAGCATGAGAGAGATGAAGAAAGGGGGTGAATGTAAGCTTGTAGAAGGGAAAGGGAGAAAAGTGGCCGGACGCATCATGGGGAGGATTCATGCATGCAATTTAATGGAGAGAGAGGGAAGGCATAGTGCATGCATGAGAAATAAAGGGCCGGCCATGCATGAATATATTCATGCATGGCATTTAATGAAAGAGGGCTGCTTGAATTCGGTTTTGCATGGAAAGGGGGGCTGCACCATTGATGAAATCGGGTTGGCTTGAGTAGGGGGCTGCTCTTAATGGGCTCGGGCTGCTGCACTTGATGGAGGGCCGGCTGCATGAAAAAGGGCTGCTTTTGAATGTGTGAAGGCCGACCACTATAATGAGGAGAGTGGGCTGAATTTGTAAGCTTTGTAGGGCTCGGCCATGCATGAATTGAGGCTTGTGGGCTGCTCCAAAAGGTGGTCGGCTGCTCTTGAATTAAAGGGGCTTCATGGTGGTTGAACAAGGCTCGGGTTTGGGGGCTTGGGCTGCACCAAGTGGGCTCTTGATCCTACAAAACAAGAGCAAGCATAATGTTAGTTAATAATCATGATATAAGTTTAAAAATAACTAAACATATAATATAATAACTCATCCTAGTAATTAGTTATATATAAAAAAAACTAAACATAACATGACATAAATCATTATAACATAACATTACATATAAACTATAATAAAGATGATAAATATTATAAATATCCTAAACATAACAATAATAACATAAAACACAAAATAACAACAACACATATAATGAAACTATAGATTCTTATATAATAATAATAACACAACAACATTATAACAAGCATACAAAAACACAAAATTAATATAAAACTTAGGAAAATAAGTTACTAAATTACCCCCAAAAAGGATGACTAAAAGTGGTCATCACAGGTCCTAATGTATAAGCGTCCCATACCATTTATACTTTAGGTGTCCGGGTTAAATGAATCGTTTATGCTATGACATGCAAATGGGTATGATGAAACATGCAAGTGCAACTCACACACCCGACTCTGTGCACACAGACCTTTAGTTCCCCCTTTCGGAGCCGTTACCTCCCAGGATACCTCCGTAGTGGCAGACGGAAGCGGTGGGTTGGGCCTCGCCCACCTCTAAACCAGTAAAGCACTACCGGTCAGACCTATCGTACGCCTCAACGCTTGGTGCACTAAGCGGACGCCTGCGTACTCTTGCCGGCTGGCGCACCGGACCTCTGTTGGCGAAGTGCTAACCACACTTGCCGAGTCAGCGTATTGGCATCGGTGCATCGACCCTCCAATACTGAAGACCCACCACCTTAATTTTCATTCCTTTTTATGCACATGCAGATTTAATCGTAAACACACAAAAACCGAGCCGAAGCTCCCCGGACCAAAACGTCCGTCTCTTAACCAACCGAGTCGAAGCTCTCATCAATCTTCCTGTGCAACTCAGTGTTTGTGAAAGGTGCAGCCCTAGTTACTAAGTTACTCTTGACAGTTTGTTATTACAGTTTACGTTAACCCAGGACTGCCCCCTGCATATCCCGTGAAGGGCTCTCAAGGGGAACTAGGAACCAAGACGGCGGCATTACGGCCCGAAGTTCCCTTTCGCAAGGCACTTATTGTTATTGGTTGATTTCCCTTAACCCGATCCCCTTTTAGTTACTTTAGATCTAACCCTAGAGTATTAAGACTCTTCCATTCCTACCCGGGGTGGACGATCTTTCGTTGTACCCGAGCACCTCTTATCTCTTGCTATCACTACTTCTCTCTACTCTTCATACCTTCCTATTGTGATTTCATCCACAATTGTCCACCCAGACAGAATGACTAACTCCAATGACTTTCTCGGATCATGTCCTATTGCAATTCACAAATTTGCTATATGCAGACCGACCTAGACTATATGACGAACTGGTTATGGAACGATCCCAAAACTCATCCAAATGCCCTCAATTATTTACTGGAGACTTATCATGATATAAATGGCCTAAATCCAGAATGTGGTAATTTTCCTAATTTATCTGGCATTTAATTAATTTCCCCAAAAATCCCAAGGGCTACCAGTTTGAACATGAACTACCCTAAGTTCTCATGCAAGATGTCCAGCAAATTTATGATAATTAGTAGGTTACCTCAATAGGGTAAATCCAAAGTATCATAATTTTTCTATCATCAAAAGGGCACTAAAACTATTTTAGCAATAATTACTATCTCCCATTATTTATGAACCAAATACAGAGAATATTCTTCCAAAAATTATAAATAATTTATGACATGTAGATAAAGGCATAAAATTTGCACTGGCCCAGTTTCATAATTTTTCAGTAATAAAATCATCCCTAAATAAATTTTCAAGCATAGAACCCCTTTTTAACTTTTGTGAAGGAAGTACTGGATTTACTCAACTAAAAATTATATAAAAATTCAGGGGTAATCATTTTATCCTAAAATATATATTTCCAAGATTTCATGAGATTCCCTTAAACAGAAAGGTACAAATAATCAAAACATCAATAGGGGTTAAAATCAACTTTACAAACGAAGTGATGGAAATAAACATCATAGAATTCCAGTAAAATTTCTATAAACTCTTCCCACTTCAAAACTAACTCTACCCGAGTTTCACAGCCTTTAGATAATTATTAGTGATGGAAGGTGCTTAATTAGTATTTTAACCTAAAGCTAAGACTAAGGTTTTGAGGCATCTACTTGTCTCCAAATTCTCCAAGGTTCCATCCAAACGATTATTATCGTGCTAATATCAACTCTACAGAGTTTCAAGGTAATACAAGAGCAATTGCCCCCATATCCTTCACAACCCTCAAAACCCTCCTTCTAGGGTTTGAGTTTGGATCCTAGGGTAAACCAACCCTAAACCACACCATTTTCTCCAAGTGGGTTATAATAACCCTTCAAAGTCAGTGGTCAAGATATCAGCCTCAGTTGAGGTGATATGACCGTTCTAACCTCTCGTGAACCTTTTACTCAAAAATGCCTCCCTTTGCCTAGTTAAGAATAGGTGACTCCCTATCTAAAACTCATCCAAATGAGTTGAAAATTTGTACAGAGTAAAGTTTTATAGCCAGGGACCACTCGCCAAAATTTGGGAGGGTTTGGAGGTTATTTGACTACTTAAATAAATTCCTCTAAGTTTATTAAATTAAAACAAAAACTTTAGGCAAAGTATCTCAAAAAATTCCCATTTTTGGTCTTCCTTTAGGTATAGCTAAGGTTAACCCCCTGCCCAAATTTCAGGTCATTTGGACAAGGGACGAAGAGTGGGCATCCATTTTAATTTCTGCCCAACTCTAGGTACAGCCCCCACTAAAACGGGTGCTGCGGTCGAACCGCTTACACAAACAAGTTGAAACCAATTTTAAATTAATCTAGACTCGATGGGCTACGACTTTCGTGACAGGTCATTTTTCCTAAATCGGCCTCTAAGCGCCTCATTTTGCAGCCTCAAAATATACTCAGATAATATATCTTTCCATTATGTATTATATACATAATTATATATTATAAAATTGATTTTACTGTTCATCTTCTACATGAAACCGAAAACAGAACTCAGAAAAACCATTTTTCCTGTAACCTTTCCGTGATCCGTCACCGGCCGTCCGGTCACTTCCCTGGCCAGCCACCACCACCACCACCTCCGTCGAGGCGATGGCTAGCGGTCGGCGGTGGTTTGGCCGCCGGAGGTGGCGGTTTCCGGCGAACTCGAAACAATACTTTTCCATGGTTTTCCATGAAAACACGTGGTAGGTCCGGCTCCTTTGAGCACGAACTTTATTTCTAAGATCCTAACATCTACCCATAAGAGAAGAAGTAGAGGAGGACCTTGTTCGCGGTTTGGAGGCGAGATGAACGACGGGGTGCCATGGCGCGGTGGTGGCGTTGCTGAACTTCTCCTACAGCAAGAGCAAAAGTCTGAATTTGTTTGATTGAGCGTGTAAACTTCTCCTCTTGCTCTAAGTGGGATTTTATAGATTTCCCAATGGGGAGGGGAAAAGATGAAACATTCATGGCCATGAATGTTTTCTCTTAATGATATTTCGGTTATGGTGCAGGGAAGAGGAAACGTTGGAATAAGAAGAGGCGTTTACCAGGTGGCGGTTTCCTATTGGGCCTCAATCTCTCTTTCTTATTAAGTAATTAAAGAAAGAAACGGCTCATAAATAATCCTGCTGTACATTCCCATAATCAGAATTGATTATGACGTCGGTTACCGAAATTTCCAGTCTGGCTGACGTTTCGGCCTTGGTCACGGGCGTGACACATAGGTCACGGGCGTGACAGGCCCGGGTGGCAAATTCTGAGTTCGACGATCGTCGATCCGAGATCGATGATCGTCGAAGGGTGGTCACGCCCTAGGTCACGGGCGTGACACATGTGTCACGGGCGTGTCAAGCGCGGGAGGCCAATTCTGGGTTCGACGACCGTCGAACTGAGGTCAACGACCGTCGAAGGGGTGTCACGCCCTAGGTCACGGGCGTGACACATGAGTCACGGGCGTGACAGGAACGGGAGGCCAATTCTGGGTTCTACGACAGTCGAACCGAGGTCGACGACCATATAAGGGTGGTCACGCCCTAGGTCACGGGCGTGACACATGGGTCACGGGCGTGACAGGGTCATGAGGCAAATTACGCGCTCGGCGATCGTTGCACTGAGATCAACGATCGCCGAAGGGGGTCACTCCCTTGGTCACGGGCGTGTCACCTGGGTCACGGGCGTGACAGGGCCGGGTTGAAAATTCTGCGCCCGACGATCGTCTCCATGAGATCGACGATCGTCGAAGGAGTCACGCCCTAGGTCACGGGCGTGACGGGTCGGTCACGGGCGTGACCAACCTGTGACCCGAAATCTCGGTCGATTTATTTCAATTTTTGGGCTTCCTAGGGTTCTGTCACGACCAACCGACTCCTATGGGTCTAGCCGGAAATGGGATGTTACAAGATACCTTTAAAGTTCTTACTGATTTTCTCAGGACCATACAGATTGAGTACTCTACTCATGTTGTATTGATCAGAAGTGATCATGGTACAGAGTTTGAGTCTCTTCTTATGCATGAGTTCTGTGAGAAGGAAGGTATCAGGCACTGCTTCTCAGCTCCTACAACTCCCCAACAAAATGGGGTAGCTGAAAGGAAAAATAGAACCCTAATTGAAGCTGCAGGCACATTACATTCAGATGCTTACATGACCCTAACCTTCTGAGCAAAGGCTGTAAGCATAGCAAATCATGTCCTGAACAGGAGTCTGATACACAAACAAAAGAATAGGACTCCCTATGAATTACTTAAAGGGAAGAAACCTAAAATCACTTATTTTAAATTATTTGGATGTATATGTTATGTAAATAACAACAACAAGAGATACATTAGAAAGTTTGAAGCTAAGGCTGAAGAGAGAATTTTTCTAGGATATTCCCAAGTAAGCAAAGCTTATAGGGTTTTCAATAAATCATCATTAAAAATTGAAGAATCTGTTCATGTTACCTTTGATGAAACTAACATGTCTTGCAAGGAGAAAGAGATTTCTACCAATAGTCCTTTGCAAGTACCTCACTTGTGTAAGAATTTGGATGGACTAAGCATCACCCAAGAGGTTCCAACACATCCTTCTCAACAAGTTAATGAAGAAAGTGAAGAAGACAGCACTGAAGGAATTAACAATCCCTCAACAACACACACAATTCCAAAAGAGGAATTAGTTCCAAATACTGTTGCAGAACCAACTCCACCCACTGACTTTGTCACACTAAGGGATCACCCCAGATCCCAAGTGATTGGAGACATCTCAGTAGGTGTACAGACAAGGCATCAACTCAACCAAGATTTGATGCATGCATGTTTTCTCTCTCAGGTTGAGCCTCTATCCATACATGATGATGAGAGGGATCCCCACTGGATCATTGCAATGCAAGAGGAATTAAACCAATTTAAGAGATGTAGAGTTTGGGATTTAGTTCCAAGACCCCAAGGCCACCCAGTCATTGGAACCAAATGGGTATACAGAAATAATCTAGATGCCCAAGGAGTGATTTTGAGAAACAAGGCTAGGCTTGTTGCTTAAGGATATAGGCAAGAGGAATGCATTGAATATGATCAAACATTTGCCCCTTTTGCCAGTCTAGAAGCTATAAGGATATTTCTGGTTTATGCTGCATTCAAGAAGTTCAAAGTATATCAAATGTATGTCAAGAGTGCATTCCTAAATATAGAACTTAAAGAAGACGTTTATGTTGAACAACCTCCAGGTTTTGTTTCTCCAACTCATTCCTCTTTTGTCTTCAAATTGCATAAAGCTCTTTATGGTTTAAAGAAATCTCCAAGAGCTTGGTATGAGACCCTAGCTAGCTTTATGATAGAGCATAAATTCACTAGAGGCATAGTAGATAAAACATTATAAGGACCAAACTTTGTTAGTACAAATTTATGTGGATGACATCATATTTGGGCCTACTAATTCCAAATTATGCAAGAGGTTCTCTGACCTCATGCATTCAAAATTTGAAATGAGTAGCATGGGTGAGCTCACCTACTTCCTTGGTCTCCAAGTGAAGCAGCTGCGTGATGGCATCTTCATCTCCCAAGCTAAATATGCTAAAGAGCATATCAAAATGTTTTGGATGGCTGATGCCTCAGCAAAGAAAACACCAATGGCTACCAATGTTGTAATTGACTCTGATGCACTTGGGAAACCTGTGGATCAGAAATTATATAGGTGAATTGTTGGGTCCTTATTATATCTTACAACTAGCAGACCTGATATCATGTTTGCCACATGTCTTTGTGCTAGGTTCCAGGTGAACCCTAAAGAATCTCACCTAGTTTTTCTAAAAAGGTTTTTAAGATATATAAAGAGTTGTCCTAGTATAGGACTCTGGTATCCCACTGAGTCAGAATTTGAGTTAACTAGATACTCAGATGCTGACTTTGTTGGATGCAGGGTGGACAAAAAGAGTACCTCAGGAACCTGTTAGTTCCTTGGTATGAGATTAGTGTCCTAGTTTTGTAAAAGCAGTCATCTGTGTCTACATCAACTACTGAAGCAGAATATATTACAACTGGCAGTTGCTGTTCCTAGATGCTGTCGATCCAAAACCAACTCCTAGACTATGGCTTCAACTTAAATAATTCAACTCTCTTATGTGATAACACAAGTGCTATAAATATAGCACAAAATCCAGTCCATCACAGTAGGACTAAACATATAGACATTAGGCATCATTTCATTAGAGAGTGTGTAGACAAAAATAAAATTAAACTTGTCTATATCTACACTAATTTGCAAAAAGCTGATATTTTCACGAAGCCCCTGGATGAAAGAAATCACTTGTACTTTGTAAATTAGCTTGGAATGATCAAGGGAGAAGACTTAGTTTAGTTTCTGTATACACTCGAAGAACTCTTCAACTTTTGTTGACCTAAGATCGACGAACTTCCTGTTAGTAAAGTTAGTTTCGTCGACCTGAGATCGACGAACCTACTTATGAAAACTTTCGTCGAACGGAGCTTGGTGAAATGTCTTCAACCCTTCAGACTGAGATTGACGAATTGTTTAACTCCAAATTATTTCGTCGACCTCAGATTGAAGAACTTTTCTTTTTAGTGGAACGGAGTTTGTCGTTTCATATTCTGGAAAACCTTATATTTAGGTTTTCTTCGACCTCCGTCTCGCCCTTTCAGTTCCCCTTGCACTTGATCTTTGTTTTCTTTCTTGCAGGTGCACTCATGGCGATTCCAATAGGAACACTTGCAGCGATGAAATTTGACACTGGATTCGACGTGGATTTCGATTCCTTCCAGCACACAGATCCAATCTTCCTACACATTCTGAAACTGCTGGAAGACCAGCAACTAAAGAATCTGCTGACCACCAGAATCAAATTACCTAGCACAAAAATCAGAGAATGGGTATACACTGCGTCTACAGTAGAGGATAACACCATGATTAGATCAATAGCGGGTACTGCCGTCTCTCTCGCTCATGCCGTCTTAACTGAAATTTTTGGATTAAATAATGGAGAAGAAGAGTTAGAAATCGATAATGAAGAATATGATATGATGTTGAGTATGATGGGTTATTTTGGAAAAAAACCCAAATAAATTATTGAAGAAACACCTATCTGCTGAGTTCAAGTTTATCGCAGATATTGTTGGGAATGTCTTGCTGGACAAGCATACTGCACAGGACTATATAACTAGGCATCAATTTCTGGTTATGTGTGCAGTGGTGAATAAGAAATAGGTGAACTAGGCACATATCATTTTTGATCTTATCAAGAAAAAGAACAATAAAAAGGAAGTTAACTTTGGAAGGATCCTGGGGATCTTCTTGAAGGAAAAAGCTATTGAATCACTGGTCTCCAAGACCATATTCATCAATGCCAGCAAAAGGATCACTTGTGACTTGTTTGGCAAGTGTAAGAGGACAATCACAAAGCCCTCTAAGGCTTCATCCTCTGCCACCCAAGCTCCTGAGAGAATAAGGGATGCTCCAGCCACTTCCCACCCTACTGAAGAGGTTCCATCCACCACTACACAACCTCTAGCTCTCCAAACTCCATCCCAACCAGCAATTCCTACATATCCAACCCATATTCCCTCTCATACTCCTTCCCCCCAGCATGATACATCACTGCCATCACCACCACCATCTCCTCTTCCAAGGAATTTAGCTGACATCCCCTATCCAACCTCTTATCCCTCCCATCCGTCAACCTTCTATCATCCCCTCTCAACACTCCCTCTCCTCCAAATGACTCTCACCAAGACACTCAACTCCCACCTCCACCTCCACCTCTAACTCCACAAGCAAATACCACCTCCACTCAACCAACCCCTGCCACAACATCTACCTCCCCCCTCTTGGACCCTTCCATTGTATCTCCACTCATTACCCTCCTCACACCCCTTCTAAAATCACTCATAGCAGAGGCTATCTCTCCTCTTGCTGCCTCCATCTCCTCTCTAGCTGCACAAATATCTTGTTTCACTACTACTCCCTCTTTAGTTGGGGGCCTGGCTTCAGTTCCTACTGAAACCAGGCAGGGAGAGATACTTGATGAAGAAGTAGAAGCAGTTATAGATGAAGCAGCAGCACCAGCAGAATCAGTTGAAAAGGATATGGACACAGTAGAAGCAGCAGTAGATGTAGCAACAGAAGCAGCAGCAGCAGAGTTAGTTGAAACTGACATGGAAATAGTATCAGATGTAGCAGCAGATGTACAAGAAGAATTTATATCAGCAGATGTACCAGCAGACAACACTAAGCCATCCATGGTTATAATTCCTTATACCACACCAATCTGGCTCAAGGCCACTTATGCAGCTCCAGAGTCTCCTCCCAGAGTTGCTTCCCCCACCATCTCATCCCCTATTGCACCAGTTTATGTTATGGATGATTCTCCAATGCTTGATCTAGATGCACTGGTCATGGCTGATATTGAGGAAGAAAATGAAAGTCACACTAGTGTCAACTATCTTCGCCTAGGGAGGGGGGGAATAGGTGATGTGCAGTATTTTTGCGGAATTAAAATTTTACCTGCACAATAAAAGAAAACAAACAAAGCACAGAAAGACACATGCAGTTATAGTGGTTCCCCGATTTTGGTACGTCCACTTTCCCCCTTCGACCTATCTCCCAACAAGGGACGACTCTGTCACTTCACAAACAGGATTGAAATCCAATCCTCACACTAATGGAAGGAACCCTTCCACTCGAAGGAGTCACCACTCCTCCACCACGGGTTGCACCCAACCCTTACAATGAGGAACCAACATTCCTTTACAACAAAAGTAAAAATGGAATGTATAAAATACAAACTACTTTTGGAGTGCTAGGTGTCCCTCTTCGTTCGATGATGCGTTCTTGAAGAAGACGAAGAGTCCACGACCTTAGCTCTCACTTGGAAAGGATCTCCTCGAGATCGGCGGCGGCAAAGATTGCGGCGGCGATGCTTTCGAGATCAACGGCGACAATGGAGTGCGGCGGCAATGCTTTGTAGATCCGAACTTCGTAGCAAAGCTAGCAAGGTCTACCAACGATCTTACTTGGATCGATCGTATCAATCGATTCGGAAGGGGAAGGTATTACCTTCAACAAACCAAGATACAAAGGATCTCAAGATAGACACGTGAGACACGTTGCTTGGCTAAGCTTCTATCGCTGGGAGATTAGGGAGAATCCACGATCAGCGGCGACAACCTTCTTCACGAACGACGACGACGGCGGAAGAAATACCGCGATCAATTAGGTCACGCGAGGCGGCCGTTCCTTTTCTTGGTGTTTGCTGCTACCTTCGTTCAAAATAGAAGAGTATTTATACAAAAGAATAATCCATTATGACCGTTGTGGGCCCCACCAGTAGAAACCCTAAGTTTGGTTCAAAACAGCGCCTGAACATTTGGTCCGGTCCAGCGAGCCAACGAAAATCGCCTAAGAAAAATTCGGCGGGAATCATTGGTGATTCTCGATGATTCATCGAGAATCACTAATGATTCCCGTCGAATTCTACTTTGAAAATTTCTTGCTGAAAAAGCAAGCCATCCGGAGTGAATCGGCGAGAATCACAATTCATTCTCGACGAATCGGCGAGAATTCAAAGTCATTCTCGCCGATTCGGCGATAATCACTTAGTGATTCTCGCCGATTCTGCCTTAGCAAAATTCTAGACTGCGCTGAGACAGCCGGAAGTGTACAACCTCGGACTCACAGGCGAGCGAGAGGGCCCAGGCAACGAGAGCCGAGCGAGAGGGCCCAGGCGAGAGGGCCCAGGCAACGAGAGCTGAGCAAGAGGGCTCAAGCGAGAGGTACAAGGAAAGAGGCACCAGGCGAGAGGCACCATGCGAGAGGTGCCAGGAGGTAGGGCATGGAGTGAGGTTCACTGCGTTAAGTGGGATGGCCTAAGTGGAGCGTGGCCTCAGATAGGTGAATGTCGAGACAGGAAGCTTTCCCGGCGAGTGACCAGCTAACCGCACGAGAGGACTCCAGGAGTGGAGCTCTCGCCCGGGGTAGCCCTCTTGCCATGCGAGAGGACCCTATGGGGGAGTTCTTGCCAGGTGCCATTTTGGTTCAAGGCCGGTTCAGGTAGAGCCGGACCCACCTTTTGGGCCCCAGGGGTGTTTTACCCTTTTACCCCGGGTGGTCTGCATTTAGCCCTTGCGGACAGCGGAGTTTGGCTGTTGGCAGACCTAGCCAGGGATGTTCTGGTAATTTCAGGGTGGTGTAAATTTGTTATTTGCAGTCCCAGTTCAGAGGCCTATAAATAGATCGGTAAGGTGCCTTAGAAGGGCAAGCTTTCTTGACTCCTTCCACTTCTTCTAAGGCACCTAGCTCAACACTGGCTAGGGAGGGGAAGAGCTTTAGTTTCTTCCGGGTACGAGGTGGGACCTCCTCGCTGGAGCCTCCGGTCTAGTTCTTCGCCTCGAGTGTGATCCTAAGGGAGTAAGCGTGAGCTGCCCCAATATTTCCGAGCTTTAGGAGGAATCGACCTTATTGGTTCCAACATTTTTGGTGCGGTGAGCGTGGAACAGCAGCTTGTGCGGAAGAACGAAGGGTTACCTCATGACGGAAGATGCAGGAGCAGAAGACGAGGGGTCCCCGAGCCAGGGGGGTATGTCTGGAGGGCAGAGTTCATGTCGTCCATCGGAGGGATCATGGACATGCTGAAGCAGCTCGCACGGAGAGGGGAGTGCGAGACCCCCCCCCCCCCCCCGCCCCAGGTGCCGGACCACGCGCTCTGTGAGGGGGTCGAGCCAGCACGGATAGGTGAGGACGCACCCGGGAGGCGACCGGGAAAGGAAGTGGCGGCGGAAGGAAGCCGGCGAGAGGGGGAAGGAAGGGAGCACTTCCCCAGCCCGGCGAGTGTCGTCGCGCTCGCGGGGCTAGTCGTGTGAGTAGACCTAGAGAGACCACCGGCGAGAGGATCTCCCTTCTGCGAGTTGGTCCTCTCGGCACCCGTTCTAGAAGGGTTCCGCGAGCCGGAGATGACCTACTACGTGGGGAAGGATGATCCCTTCCAACACCTGCAATGGTTTGAAGATGCGGTCTCCATTAGACCTATGACAGACGCCTTCAAGTGCCGCCTCTTCACCATCACTTTGAAGGATAAGGCCAGGAACTGGTTCCATCAACTCCCGACGGGTTCTATTTATTGCTTCGAAGACCAGAGCAGGAGCTTCCAGCTACGCTTCTCGACCTCGAAGAAGAGGAAGAAGAACCCGGAGTCCATCTTCCTGATCAAGCAGAAGGCGGATGAGTCTTTGGCTCAGTATGTGGATCGTTTCCAAGAGGAGATCCTAGACATCCAGGAGGTGCCCGGTTTCACCCTCCAGATGGCCTTCACCGTGGGGTTGATGGAAGGATTCTTCAAGATGAGCCTAACCCGGAAGGCACCATTGTACTTTGAGGGATTGATGGAGAAGGCAGCAAAGGAGATAGCCATGGAGGTGGCAAACCCGGCATTTGCGAGGAAGTTAGCAAGGTTGACGGAGGGGGAGTAGAGAGAGTCATGAGGAACAAGGCAGCAAGAGGGAAGGAGAAGGGAGGAGCCAAGGGGGCCCGCGCACCCGGAGTTGTGCTGGAGGCAACCGGGAGGCCCAGTTCAAGGACCAGGAAGGGGTCCTACGCAGGGGGGAAGAAACTTTTATCCGGGACCAGGGAGATTTCATCCACTAGGGTGGGGGCATGGCCCAAGGCCGCTCCCACCTCCGCCTCAGCAAGCTATGGCCATTGGCCGAGGGAGAGGAAGAGGAAGAGAGCGTGGGAGAGCGATTGTGGGGAGGAGGAGGAACCCCCAATAAGGGAGATGTGGGGGAGGAGTTTTGCCATACTGTGACTTCCATGAGGAGGAGGGCCATGCGACGGCCACGTGCCCGGAGTTCTTGAAGTTGAAGAGCGGTAGAGGAGGAGAAGACCAACGGCCACCAGTGCAGATAGTGGAGATGCCAGGAGCCGCGGAGAAGGATCGATGTGTGGATCGGTCGGACACAGGAGATCGAGGAGGGATTGGGGTGATTCATGGGGGGTGGGGATCGAGGCTACCCGTAAGGCCAGTCTTCACACTATGTATCGTCAGAGCGTTGCCTCGACGTCGCAAGCCCCACCCCCGGATGAGAAAATCACCTTTTCCAGAAGGGACCTACCAGATCATGAGGACTCTTTCTGCGACGCGATGGTAATCTGGACCGCCATTAAGAACTTCACGGTGTCCCAAATTTTGGTGGATAACGGGAGTTCCGTCAATGTGATCTTCAAGAAGGCATTCAATGAGATGAGGGTGGAAGCCGGAAGGGTGTTGGCGGCGGATGGGCCATTGTTTGGATTCTCGGGGGAGAGGAAGGAGGTCGAGGGATGAGTAGGACTTCAGGTGACGCTGGGGGGGCTGTCCAGGAACTGTCGTTTCGTGATAGTGGATGCCCCCAGCAGCTATAATGCGATCTTTGGGCACCCTTTGATCAGTGCCTTTAGGTGTGTACCATCCTCATTCCATCAGTGCTTGAAGTTTAATTCGGGAGGAACCCAGATCAGGGTAAGGGGGATCCAAAGGCGGCTCGGGAGTGCTACGTGATGGCGGTCAACACCATCTCATGGAAGGAGGATGCAGAGGAGCTGAAGGAAAAGATGGTCAGAGGAGAGGAGCTGGTGAGAGATGAAGAAAGTGTGGAGGGAAGTCTTGTAGCATAGGTGGAGATGGCCGAAGGAGAGGAGCTGGTGAGAGATGAAGCAAGGGTGGAGGGAAGTCTTGTAGCAGAGGTGGAGATGGCCGGAGGAGAGGAGCTAGAGATAAATGAAGCAAGGGTGGAGGTAAGTCTTGTAGTAAAGGTGGAGATGGCCGGAGGAGAGGAGCTGGTGAGAGATGAAGCAAGGGTGGAGGGAAGTCTTGTAGCAGAGGTGGAGATGGCTGGAGGAGAGGAGTTGGAGAGTGAAGGAGGAGGGGAAAGAGGCATTGCGGGGGAGCCAACAATGGCAGGAGAGCAAGTGGCTGGGGAGCGGGAGCGTAGGGGGAATGAAGGAGGTATTGGGGAAAAGAAGAGAAAGAGGGCATCACCAGAGGGGGGCCTTGGAAGAGAGAAAGGGAGGGCCCAAGAGAGTGTAGCTGTCGTGGAAGGCTTGGGAGTAGAGTATGGGGCAAAGGATCTGGAGGAGGATCTGAGGGAGCCAGAGGAAGAAGAACATTCAAGGTTGAGGGCGGCTGTGGAAGTTCTGGAGGTGGAGATCCTCACCAAGGATGGAAGGAAAAGATAAAGATCAGCGGAGAGCTCACTCCCAAAGACCAGGAGGAGATCCGGAGGTGCGTGCAAGAGAACATCGACGTCTTCGCCTGGAGCGCCGCGGACATGCCAGGGATCGACGCGGACGTGACATGCCACCATCTCAACCTTGACCCCAAGGTCCATCCCATCCAATAGAAAAAGAGGGTCATCGCCTCCAAGATGGCCAGACCTATCAGAGAAGAGGTGGAGAAGCTGCTCCAGGCGGGATTCATATCTGCCAACAGGTATCCGGGGTGGGTGATGAGTCCTCTTTATATACCTATTTTCGGACTCATCTAGGCTTATTTTCTTGTCTTTGCACACCGTTTAGCGTCATTTGCACTCCTTTTGGTTCGCTACGGTTATTCCACGTCTTGTGCACTTTATTAGCCTATTTCTGTGCGTGTGTGTATTTCCCTTTTTGCTTTGCATAATATTTATGTCTGTGATTGCCATGTCGACTTCCCGTCCAGTTTTCCTGCAGGTTCTGGGATCGCGTGGGCGTCCGGGGTAGGATTTTCACCCTGCTTGGCAAAGGAGTCAATGGTCGTGCGTTTTTACCCACGCACGACCGTCGACCTCTTTGGCGCACGATCATCGGTCGTGCGCAGCCATGACCTCTCCTGTGAAAGTTCTGTCCCGGCATATCGCACGATCACCAGCCATACCGCGCACGATCACTGCTCGTGCGCTGCCGGTCGTGCGCAGTCATGACATCTTTTTCCACTTTTCTGCCTCCATTTCGCACGATCACTGACCATATCGCGCACGACCACTGGTCGTGCGCCAGTGATCGTGCGCACTGTTTATTTCTGTTTTCTATAAATACGCAGGTTCCGCCCTATTTCGAGAGACCGATCCAGATCCGCGATTTTCCGCCGTTCTTCGTCTCGGACGAGGGTTTCCGCCGTCTTCCTCCATCTCCCACCTTAGGGAGGGTCTCCGGGCAAGCTTACAACGCCAAATCAACGCCGGAGCATCCTCTCGGCCTCCTCCTTCATCCTCAAGCTTCAAGCGGAGTTTTGACCGAGCTTTCTCCATCAAGCAAGGAAGGGCCGGAGCCGCAATCTACGGATCATTTCAACGAAGAAGACGGGTCCATTGGGAGTGAGTGACAGCCTCCTCTACCCCGGACGCAGTTGAGGACCGAGCTTGGACTCGGATTGACAACCCGGGATTCCAACCGTGAACCCTCAACAAGGCTTCGGATTCGGTCGATTCGCACACCTCTTCCTCTTGTTGTTGTTAGTTTAGTTATTCTCTTTGTATTGATGAAGAATGTTTACTTGTAGTTAACTTTTACTCTAAATCATGTCTATGTGATTTGTGTTTTCGTTATTTATTTACTTGAGGTGCGCCTTATTATTCCGCCATCCCTCCACCCTTGCCGCACTAGCAATTGCTAGTGGCGTGCGCTGCGAAGAGGTGCTTACGACCCTCATTCCGCCATTCTCACCACCTCATCCGCTAGCCTACTCTTCCATCCGCCAAGCGATTCGGTGCATAGCGGCCCGTGTAGTTTCCATCCCGCCTGGCGAAGCATCGCATAGCGGCGTTGCATAGGAGTAGCTTGTAGATTTTACTTTCTGTTTCCGCAACAACCAAAACCCCCCCTTTTAGATCCGCCCCGAGGACTTCAATCTCAAGTCCGCCTCGACATTAACTCATCCCTTACTGTGTTCCTCAAGAGACCGACACTCGGGGATTTATTCCCAAACTTTATTACTTGTGCGACCGGTGCGCTTGCCGTTTTCCACGCATCAAGTTTTTGGCGCCGTTGCCGGGGAACACAGTCGTTTGAGTTTTTGAAGAGGTAGATGCGAGATAGTCGCCCTTGTCCATTTGTTCATACCCCGTTTTGTCTTTATTTTAGTTTTTGAAATTGTTTACTTTATTCTTCTTGTCCCTTCCTTGTTTTCTTTTTTTTGAAATATTGCAGATCCGAGTTATTTTATTCTTGTGTGTAGTAATTTCCGGTAAATATTTTTGTTCGCGATGGATCCTGCTGCTGAGCGCCGTATTATTGACGCTTTGCGGAGATGCATCGATGTCATAGCTGTTTCTAATGCCGAGCACTGTTTTCGGTGTATTCTATGTCAAGGTGTGGGCCATATGTTGAAGGATTGCCCTCGCTTGTGCAAGCCTTCTACCTCTGTGGACGCATCCGCAGCAGTCCCCTGTTCGCGGGAGACTACTGTGGATGGGCTTACCAGGGTGTTGCCTGGCCCATACACTGACATGGCGCACCTTGCTCGATCTTTGCCCGTTGAGATTACGGAAGAATCTCTCGCCGCATATAGTTCCTTCATGGGTTCCTCAACCCCTTTTTACGAGCTTCCTCTGAGTGATCATTCTCACTCGGATGTTAGCCCGCAAGGAGTGGATCAGGAACTCATGGACGATCCTGTATGGGACGATGAGAGTGTTCCGGTCGTCGACGGGGTGGCATCTGCGGATGATGTTGCGAAGGGGCCTGCGCATTCTATGCCTGATTTTGTGAGCAGCCTTGCCCCTACGCAGTATTTGCCGGAGTTTTCTACTCCTTTTTCTTGTGAGTCGGCTGATGATGCCGTTATTGTGGATGATTCGGTGCCCGAGGTTGCGCCGAAGTGGTATGAGGATTCTACTATCTCCGACGGAGAATGTGGATCTTCGGAACACTTCTACGCACCCCGGTGGGACGAGGAATATCCTCTTTCCGATGCGGAGGTTTGCACCTCTTTGTTGGACGAGGTCGTTCTTCTTACCACCGTGGACCTCGAGTTGTCGGATTCCCCCCGATACGACTCATATGACACTGACGATGATCATTGTTTGGATCCTGCTGGGAGTGATACCGGGATCACTCCCCCGATTTCTGATTGTTTTTGTCCTTCTTCTCTTTTATTCCTTGATCCCCCTTCTATATCTGAGCCTGTGCGGGTTGATTCTCCGCTGGTGTGCTGGGATGACGATGAGCCTTGTGCTCAAGCCGTTGACTCCTACGCGCCTGTGTGGGATGACCCCTTGCTAGGCAAGGATATTTTTTGTGGTGAGATGAGTGAGGACCAGTGCTTCCCCTCATCTTACTTCCTATTTCCTCTACCTGTGCGTCGCAGGTACTTTTATTATCTAGGTAGAGGGGTAACTGTGCTATCGCCGTATCGGTACCCGTTACCGACACGGATATTAGGACAGTTGCCTGTGCACTTTTCATTTCATAGGCCCATTAGCTAGAACTTTTCTTTTGTTGAATAAGTCGTGCTGGGATGACAATAACCCCAGTACTTATCTTAAATTTTCTGCATTTTTATTTTTATTTTATGTCTAGCTTAGTTTAGTATTTTCTTTTGGTATATTTTTCTTTTGTTTTTGCGGAGCTCACCCCTGCAGGTATTCATGGATACTACGCATTGGCGGGGTTGTGATTCTTTGTATGGCGGACCTGCTTCTACTTTTCACGCGTCTTCTGGTATGCTCACTAGCTGAGTATTGGGTAACCTCTTCCCTTAGCTCATTCTGATTTTAATTTCTATATCATTTGCTGTGTAGTTTAGTTTAAGTCTGGGGGAGAGCTATCTATTGTTGCCTTTTGCACGTGCACATTGCATGCGCATACTAGAAGCTTTTGTAGTTGTATTTTGTTTATGTTCATTGCATCGCACACCACTGCACCCGCATGAGCGCGAGCTTAACTGTTAGCGTGCCACGAGTTGAACTTGTATCATTGTTAGATTTGGAAAATTTCTATGCTAGTTTAGGATTGTGCGACGGAGTAAAATGTTGGCCTTGCTGTGTTTCTAGTCAACTGCTCTCGTTTTGTATAGAAATTTGAGTAGATTTAATTTTTCTGTATGCTTATAGCTTTATATTTTTCTATCTGCGTAAATTCTTTTTATTCTACTCAAAAGTTGGTGAATCCGGTGTGAATCAAACGGTAGCGTAGGAATGTGTGTAGCCGCCACTAGACTCGTATTGCTTGAGTCGGGAGGAAGGATTATCTTTCTCGGTTGCTATGAACTTGCCCCAAGCTATTCTTGAAGCATTGGTACACGGTTAGTCTAGCGTGAGAGTGATGTAGGCCATCTTTTGGCCCGGTTGAGCTTTGTACCGTTCCTAACGTCATATCCTCGCTAAGCCCCGTTGTGCCTACCCTTCTTTTGATTCAGCTCCACCTATATTTCACCAAAGCCTTATAGCCTATCCTAGTCGCGCACCCAAGTCGAGCTTAATGTTTTATATTTTCATGTTGGGTTGTGATGTGGTGTTATTATTTGTGAAAATGTGGAAGTGCTTCCAAGTTATATCTGCTGAAATTGTGAAAATAAAAAGATGAAAAAAGAAAAGAAAAATATTTGAAAAAAAGAAAAAGAGAAAAGAAAAAGAGAAAGAAAAAGTTTGATTGAAAATCTTTATTGGAGATGATTTGGATTTGGAGTAGGCGGTGCACACACCCATTTAGTAAAAGTTAAGTCTGGGAGTGTGGTGCACCTGGTTATTTTGTGGTTTGCTGAGCGATTCTTTTATGCTAGCTCAGTTGGGTTAGGTGCATACCCTTCATGTTTATCTTTGCTTTCCTCACCTAATCCCAAGCCCCGTTATTACCCGAAGTCCTACGGACTTGCGCTTGAGTTGACTAGTGCCGTGGAGAGAGTGCGATCGGGCAAGCTTATGGTTTCCGACATTGGTGGATTCCTTTGGGGGTAATCTTGAGCCCCGGTCTTCGGCAATGCTCACCTTAGTGGCCTGTTTACTTTCTCCCTGCGTAGGACCGGATGATTCACCGTGATTCTACTTTTGAGTAATAATAAATTTTTGTTACGCATTGTGAAAAATATAAAATATTTTGTATACTTAAGAATTTCCTCTACTTTATTTTTATGCACGCGAGCATGCGACTTCGCATGGTACTCCGTTTTGCAATTTCTTTGTTAGCTAGTTCATTTTCCCTGTCTGCTTAGGTTGTGTTTGCTCGGGACGCGCAAATGGTTAAGTCTGGGGGTGTGATGAGTCCTCTTTATATACCTATTTTCGGACTCATCTAGGCTTATTTTCTTGTCTTTGCACACCGTTTAGCGTCATTTGCACTCCTTTTGGTTCGCTACGGTTATTCCACGTCTTGTGCACTTTATTAGCCTATTTCTGTGCGTGTGTGTATTTCCCTTTTTGCTTTGCATAATATTTATGTCTGTGATTGCCATGTCGACTTCCCGTCCAGTTTTCCTGCAGGTTCTGGGATCGCGTGGGCGTCCGGGGTAGGATTTTCACCCTGCTTGGCAAAGGAGTCAATGGTCGTGCGTTTTTACCCACGCACGACCGTCGACCTCTTTGGCGCACGATCATCGGTCGTGCGCAGCCATGACCTCTCCTGTGAAAGTTCTGTCCCGGCATATCGCACGATCACCAGCCATACCGCGCACGATCACTGCTCGTGCGCTGCCGGTCGTGCGCAGTCATGACATCTTTTTCCACTTTTCTGCCTCCATTTCGCACGATCACTGACCATATCGCGCACGACCACTGGTCGTGCGCCAGTGATCGTGCGCACTGTTTATTTCTGTTTTCTATAAATACGCAGGTTCCGCCCTATTTCGAGAGACCGATCCAGATCCGCGATTTTCCGCCGTTCTTCGTCTCGGACGAGGGTTTCCGCCGTCTTCCTCCATCTCCCACCTTAGGGAGGGTCTCCGGGCAAGCTTACAACGCCAAATCAACGCCGGAGCATCCTCTCGGCCTCCTCCTTCATCCTCAAGCTTCAAGCGGAGTTTTGACCGAGCTTTCTCCATCAAGCAAGGAAGGGCCGGAGCCGCAATCTACGGATCATTTCAACGAAGAAGACGGGTCCATTGGGAGTGAGTGACAGCCTCCTCTACCCCGGATGCAGTTGAGGACCGAGCTTGGACTCGGATTGACAACCCGGGATTCCAACCGTGAACCCTCAACAAGGCTTCGGATTCGGTCGATTCGCACACCTCTTCCTCTTGTTGTTGTTAGTTTAGTTATTCTCTTTGTATTGATGAAGAATGTTTACTTGTAGTTAACTTTTACTCTAAATCATGTCTATGTGATTTGTGTTTTCGTTATTTATTTACTTGAGGTGCGCCTTATTATTCCGCCATCCCTCCACCCTTGCCGCACTAGCAATTGCTAGTGGCGTGCGCTGCGAAGAGGTGCTTACGACCCTCATTCCGCCATTCTCACCACCTCATCCGCTAGCCTACTCTTCCATCCGCCAAGCGATTCGGTGCATAGCGGCCCGTGTAGTTTCCATCCCGCCTGGCGAAGCATCGCATAGCGGCGTTGCATAGGAGTAGCTTGTAGATTTTACTTTCTGTTTCCGCAACAACCAAAACCCCCCCTTTTAGATCCGCCCCGAGGACTTCAATCTCAAGTCCGCCTCGACATTAACTCATCCCTTACTGTGTTCCTCAAGAGACCGACACTCGGGGATTTATTCCCAAACTTTATTACTTGTGCGACCGGTGCGCTTGCCGTTTTCCACGCATCAGTGGGTGAGCAATGTTGTAATGGTAAAAAAGGGGGAGGGGAAAGGGAGGATGTGTATTGATTTCTCTCTTTTAAATAAAGCCTACCCTAAGGATTGTTACCCCCTGCCTCGAATCGACGTGCTGGTTGACTCAGCCGTCGGCTTCTCACTAATGAGTTTTTTAGATGCTTTTTCAAGGTACCATCAGATTCGCATGCACCCTCCGGATGTCAAGGACGTCACCTTCATCACGGAGGATGGGTGCTTCAGTTATAACATGATGCCCTTCGGGCTAAAAAATGCGGGAGAAATGTATCAAAGAATGATGGACCGGATTTTTCGAGAACAGAAGGGGCGGAACCTCGAGGTCTATGTGGATGACTTGATGGTTAAGAGTCGAGACCTCGGGTCCCATATCTTGGACTTGCAGGAGACATTTACAACTATAAGGAAGTATAAGATGAGGCTTAACCCTTTGAAACGTGTATTCGGGGCCAGCAGGGGGAAGTTTTTGGGACACCTCCTTACTCCTGCGAGGGTGGAACCCAATCCTGACAAGGTAAAAGCGATACTAGAGCTGGGATCTCCTAAGAATGTCAAGGAGGTCCAGCGTCTTAATGGCAAGCTAGCAGGGTTGAGAAGGTTCCTCTCTAGGGCAGGAGAGAGATGCTCCTCCTTCTTTCGAACTCTAAGGGGAGGAAGGGAGTTCGAGTGGACCTTAGGATGCAAAAAGGCCTTTGCGGCTCTAAAACAGCAGCTTACTCAGACGCCGCTACTTCAAGGGCCGAGGGAAGGGGAGAGTTTGTTCTTCTTTTTGGGGGTAGGGACGGGGGCGATTAGCTCGGTCCTTGTTCGAGAGGAAGGAAAGAAGCAATTCCCCATTTATTATGTAAGCAGGGTCCTCAAAAAGGCAGAGCTGAAATATCCCATCCTAGAAAAGATGGCCTTCGCTCTCATCGTGTCAGCCCGGAAGCTCAGACCATACTTCCAAGCTCATGCCATTCAGGTTGTGACGGATCACCCTCTTCGCCGCATTCTCGAGGGGGTCGAGCACTCGGGAAGATTGGTCAAGTGGTCGATCGAACTCAGCGAATTCGACATCTCCTATGTCCCTCGAGAGGCTATTAAAGCACAGGTAGTGGCAGATTTCTTGGCAGATTATGCGGTAGAGGTCGAGGAGGTGGAGGTATCTCCCAGGGCAGCTTGGGAGATGTTGGTGGATGGAGCTTCTCGTAAGAATTCTTTTGGGGGAGGGGTCATCATGACGAGCCCCGAGGGGACTAGGATCGAGCAAGCCTTAAAGATACACTTCACCCTCACGAACAATCAAGCCGAGTACGAAGCAATCATCGCCGAGCTTTGGCTGGCTAGGGAGTTGGGCATACAGGATATCAGGGTCTTCACGGACTCCTTGGTGGTGGCAAGACACATCAACGGAGAGTTTGAGGTGAGGGAACTGACCCTCCAGTTGTACCTGGTAAAGATAAAGGGTATCGTTGGGCAGTTTCATAGCTTCTCCATCCAGCACGTTCCTCGGGAAGAGAGTGCTAAGGCAGACTTCCTCGCAAAGCATGGTCCTCAGGCCGGAAGGACTATGACAGAACTCTTCAGGCCTTCCATAGAAGAAGGGGAGATAATGGAGGTCGACCAGGAGATGTCTTTGATGGATCCTTTTGTGGCCTTCTTGGCGTCGGGACACCTACCCGAGGGGGATCTCGAGAGGAAGCGGATTAGGTACAAGTCAGCTTATTATCTGTTGAAGGATGGAGTACTTTACCGAAAAACATTATCCAGATTGCTAGCCCGGTGTATCCGAGAAGGAAGCATCAAAGGTATTGGAGGAGGTCCATTCGGGGGAATGCGGAAGCCACTCATGGAGTCAGACTTTGGAAGGGAGGGTACTAAGGCAAGGCTATTTCTGGCCTACCCTCCGGAAAGATGCGGAGGAGCTTGCTAAGAGGTGTAGGAAGTGTCAGGAGTTTGCTCCCTTGCAGCTCCTCCCAGCACAGAGGCTGCGAACGATCACCTCTCCATGGCCCTTCGCCATATGGGGACTGCACTTAGTGGGGCCGTTTCCTCAAGCTAGCGGTCAGAGGAGGTTCCTACTGGTCATGGTGGATTACTTTTCGAAATGGCTGGAGGTAAAGGCTTTGGCGAAGGTGACATCGCAAGTGGTCAAGAACTTTGTGTGGGGAGAAATTATTTGTCGGCACGGGCTCCCTTTGGCCATAGTCAGCGACAATGCGCCACAATTCGCCAGCAGGGAGTTTGTGGACTTTTGTGTGCAGCTCGGCATAGACCTTCGGTTCGCCTCGGTTCATCACGCTCGAAGCAACGGACAGGTGGAAGCAGCAAATAAGATCATTGTGAATCTCTTAAAGAAAGTGGAGAACTTGAGGGGGAGCTGGGTGGAACAACTCCCCTCCGTCCTGTGGGCTCTGCGAACTACTCCGAATACGGCCACAGGAGAGACGCCTTTCAAGCTCTCCCATGGCTCGGAGGCCGTCATACCTGTGGAGTTTGAGGTTGAATCTCCCAGGGTAACAGCAGCAAGGGAAGGAGATGAAAGGTGGCAGGTCGATAATGGAAAGGAGCAGAGGATTTCACTCGACCTCGTGGAGGAGCTCCGGGAGCTGCCATCAATCTGACAGGAGGAGGTCAAGCACCGGATGTCCAGGTACTTTGATAAGCACATCCGGATCAAGAAATTTCAAAAGGGGGAATTGGTCCTCAAGAAGGTGGATGTCGCGGGCAAGGGGGCCTTGGTAGGAAAGCTCAACCCCAATTGGGAGGGTCCCTTCATTATAAAAGAAGTTTTGAAGTCAGGGGGGTATCACCTCCAGGATGTGGATGGGGTACCCCTAGATCGCACCCACAGCGGTGATGATCTGAAGCAATTCTATCCATAATGATAATTTTCCTCTGAATATGCTTGAGTATGACTTTAATGATCTAACTTTTTGGAAGTGTCATGATTTCCTAGCACAATGCACCTCAGGGCGTCCTTCTTAGAAGACGGTGGTTGGAGGAGAAAGAGGAGAGGAGACCCCGAGCAGACCCGCTGACCAGGCTCTCATCAAGCTTGCAGGGTTGTAGGCTCAATCGGTGGTTGGAGGAGAGAGGAGAGGAGACCCCGAGCAGACCCGCTGACCAGGCTCTCATCAAGCTGGCAGGGTTTTAGGCTCACTCGGTGGTTGGAGAAGAAAGGAGAGGAGACCTCGAGCAGACCCGCTGACCAGGCTCTCATCAAGCTGGCAGGGCTGTAGGCTCACTCGGCGGTTGGAGGAGAAAGGAGAGGAGACCCCGAGCAGACCCGCTGACCAGGCTCTCATCAAGCTGGCAGGGTTGTAGGCTCACTCGGTGGTTGGAGGAGAAAGGAGAAGAGACCCCGAGCAGACCCGCTGACAAGGCTCTCATCAAGCTGGCAGGGCTGTAGGCTCACTCAGTGGTTAGAGGAGAAAGAGGAGAGGAGACCCCGAGCAGACCCGCTGACCAGGCTCTCATCAAGTTGGCAGGGCTGTAGGATCACTCAGTAGTTGGAGGAGAGAGGAGAGGAGACCCCGAGCAGACCCGCTGACCAGGCTCTCATCAAGCTGGCAGGGCTGTAGGCTCACTCGGTGGTTGGAGGAGAAAGGAGAGGAGACCCCGCGCAGACCCGCTGACCAGGCTCTCATCAAGCTGGCAGGGCTATAGGCTCACTCGGCGGTTGGAGGAGAAACGAGAGGAGACCCCGAGCAGACCCGCTAACCAGGCTCTCATCAAGTTGGCAGGGCTGTAGGCTCACTCGGTGGTTGGAGGAGAAAGGAGAGGAGACCCCGAGCAGACCCGCTGACCAAGCTCTCATCAAGCTGGCAGGGCTGTAGGCTAACTCAGTGGTTGGAGGAGAAAGAGGAGAGGAGACCCCGAGCAGACCTGCTGACCAGGCTCTCATCAAGGTGGCAGGGTTGTAGGCTCACTCGGTGGTTGGAGGAGAAAGGAGAGGAGACCCCGAGCAGACCCGCTGACCAGGCTCTCATCAAGCTGGCAGGGCTGTAGGCTCACTCGGCAGTTGGAGGAGAAAGGAGAGGATACCCCGAGCAGACCCGCTGACCAGGCTCTCATCAAGCTGGCAGGGCTGTAGGCTCACTCGGTGGTTGGAGGAGAAAGGAGAGGAGACCCCGAGCAGACCCGCTAACCAGGCTCTCATCAAGCTGGCAGGGTTGTAGGCTCATTCGGTGGTTGGGGGAGAAAGGAGAGGAGACCCCGAGCAGACCCACTGACCAGGCTCTCATCAAGCTGGCAGGGCTGTAGGCTCACTCGGTGGTTGGAGGAGAAAGAGGAGAGGAGACCCCGAGTAGACACGCTGACCAGGCTCTGATCAAGCTGGCAGGGTTGTAGGCTCACTCGGCGGTTGGAGGAGAAAGTAGAGGAGACCCCAAGCAGACCCGCTGACCAGGCTCTCATCAAGCTGGCAGGGCTGTAGGCTCACTCGGTGGTTGGAGGAGAAAGGAGAAGAGACCAGGAGCAGACCCGCTGACCAGGCTCTCATCAAGCTGGCAGGGCTGTAGGCTCACTCGGTGGTTGGAGGAGAAAGGAGAGGAGACCCCGAGCAGACCCGCTGACTAGGCTCTCATCAAGCTGGCAGGGTTGTAGGCTCACTCGGTGGTTGGAGGAGAAAGAGGAGAGGAGACCCCCGATAAGACCCGCTGACAAGGCTTTAATCAAGCTGGCAGGGCTGTAGGCTCACTCGGTGGTTGGAGGAGAAAGGAGAGGAGACCCCGAGCAGACCCACTGACCAGGCTCTTATCAAGCTGGCAGGGCTATAGGCTCACTCGGTGGTTGGAGGAGAAAGAGGAGAGGAGACCCCGAGCAGACCCGCTGACCAGGCTCTGATCAAGCTGGCGGGGCTGTAGGCTCACTCGGTGGTCGGAAACAATAACAAAAGGGGGAGGGATACTTCAAGATGACTTCCTACATAAAGAAAAAGAAGAGAGGGGGAGGAATAATTGACCCCCCAGGTCCACTCGCGCCGAGAGATGCCGGTAGGCAGTGCGAGAGGAAGGAGAAGGTGTCCCCAGGCTCGCGAGAGTGGCAGAGACTTGCCAGCTCGCCACCTGGGCCAGGTCTGCTGGTAACAGCCGGCGAGGGGAAAGACAACCCCCTCTCGCCGCCAAAGATCTCGAGGATCTCGCGAGCTGTCCAAGCGAGAGAAAAAGAAAAAAAGAGAGGAAAAAAAAAGAGGCTAGTTTCAGGCGCGAGCAAAAATATATATATATACACATGAATCATATTCGTGTTTTAATACAGTACATTCCCAAATCAGGAGAGGCATTGTAATCATAGCAAAAAAGGAAAGAAAAAGGCTAATGTGCTCAAGGAGCCCTAGACCTTCTCGCTGGCCGAAGATTCCTCGTCCTTGCCATAAATCTCGGGCACGAGGTCCCGGGCGGTGATGTCCTCGTAATCATCTTTAATTACACCCATCTCTCGCATCATCTTCTGGATGAGTTCGGCGGTCCGTATGTTGGCATCCCGGCAAAAGTCTTCGACCTCGTCGTGCATATAATGCGCGGGAGGAGATGGAGGGACCTGCGAGCGAGAGGTGGAGGCCTCTTTGAGCTGGGCATTCTCTATTTTCAACTCCTTCACCTCCGTCTCCAACTCCTCCACTCGCGAACGCAGCCTTTCAGCCGTCTCAGCTTCATGCAAAAAGAACAAATCGTTAAATCTAGCGGGAGGGTGCTGGAGAAGGCCGGCTAAGTATCAACTCACCACTCCGCAACTGGCCTTGGCGAGAAGGCTCTCGGCCACCTCCAGTCGCTTAGTGAGATCCCCAGACATCTCGCACTCGGCAGCGAGTTTGGTGTCTATCTCCTTCCAGCTTCGAGTGTTGAAAATTAGGCGGCGCGAGAGTCGATGAGAGAGTTCGAGGGTACGCAGCTGCGAGTGGGCCGTCCTGAAGACGAGATCTCGCGTGGTGGCCGCGTCGAGCGCGTCAGTGGCGAGACCCCCATAGAGGCCGAAGCCCAAGGAGAAGGCATGGGCAGAAGACTCGGCTTGCTCTCTCCATGAGGGAAGAAGGGTAGAGATGGAGATCCGATGTGCCCCATTATCCCAGATGAGCGTAGGCTCATTGGCACCGTCGGGGACAGACGGGCCCATGTTGAAGTTCAGGTGGGCGGATGGAGCAGGATACTGGAGAGGAGCCTCCCCGTGAGAAGGGGACCAGGGAGGTTGACGAGAAGAGCTCACGGGCGGTGCGAGAGGGGTCGCGTCTTCAGGAAGCGAGACAGCCCTGTGCGGAGAGGTCAAGGGAGGCGAGTGCGGATATTCAGATCCCAGGGATATGGGGCTCAAGAATCCCGGCGTCGCCGCTGTGTCCGCAGGGACCTTGCCCTTCTCGGAAGGGAAGGAGACTACTTTCTTCAACTTCATCTTCAGTTTCTTTGAGGGGCTGAGGCGAGAGGGGGCCGATTCCTCAGCCACCCTCTTTCGGGGAGGAGGGGCCAATGATCTTTGGCTGCCTCGGCCGCCATATTGGCGAGAGCCACATCTTTAGATGGCTTGATATTACTTCTGTATGGAGGGTGCACCGACACGTTCCTCTCTCCTGGGAGAAACGAGACCGAGTCAGGGAAAAGGCTTAGTGAGAGGAAAGTACTGAAGGCGAGAAAAATATGAGGGGGTCTTGCATACCTTCTCCAAGGAGCACGGGGAGCAATGAGGCGAGCCCCCGTCTCAAAAACCTAACCTCGAAGTTCTTCCCAGCGAGTTACTCGCAAAGACGCTTGTCCGTGCCGCCAACCTGCGGAGTAACATAGAAGATTTCCGCGAGCAAGACAGGCGCGAGAGGGACGCCGCCCAGGTTCCCGCGGATGAAGACGAAGCGGGTTAGCCAGTGATGATTCTTGTTTGGTGTCTCGCGGACTTTCAGATTCAGCCCGGTGAAGAAGGAGACCCCGTCTTGATTGGCGTGGTAGACGAACATCTTCCGGAAGACGGTGAGACTGAATTCTATTCTCTCTCGCCGCATGTAGCACGAGAACGCGACGATAACTGAGATGGTGTTGGGGTTTAACTTGGCAGGCACGACGCCGAAGTACTTGAGAACTTGCTTCACCTCGGGCAAGAGGGGAAGCCGGAGCCCCCGCCTCGAAGTGCGAGACGGGGAAGGCGAGATCGCCCGGGTAGAATGTATTCACGCTCTCGCCAACCTTGGGAGGGGCGTGACTCGTAGACCTCCGGCAAGAAGTCGCTCCGGAAGGCCTCGTATTCATCGGCAGAGAGGCGACCGGGAGGGAAATCATGGTCGGAGAATCTCTTCCCACAGTGGCTGCGGCCCTCACCATCCTCTGGCCTCCTTTTTCCCATGAGTGCGCGAGACAAAGGGGAAGTTGGAGAGTGGAGAACCAGCGAGAGGACACGAAGAACAGTAAAGAGGAAGGGTGAGGGGCCGGAGCGCGAGACGAGCTGGGGAAAGAGGGGGAGCTGCGGGCGGAAGTCTAGGGAAACACGCTTCCAGCCCTGGCAGCGGGGGTATTTATAGCCCTCACAAGTAGGAGGATAAGCAGATAGAGAACTACGCCGGGGAAGGGCAAGCGTCGGCCGACCCTTCTCTCTCTCCAAGCCTCGGGCGGCGGAACCCTAAGTGGGCCATCAGCCCAAGAAGGCGGTGAAAAGATTGGTGCAGAGGAAAATAAAAGTAACAAAGGTTAAAAATTAGCATAAAAGAAGGTATTAACACTGTCGCATCAATTAAACAGGCAAATCACCAAATTGATAATTTTAATCCCGCATAAAGACGGGTGGCAAGTTCGAAGAGCGCACAGCTGGCGCTATATAAGCAAATATTTTATTATTACAAACAAGGCGAACGAAAGAGCTAAGAAGCGAGAGGCGAGAGGCGAAAGGAAAGAAGGCGGAGCTCTCGTCAATTCTTATCCCACCTCCATCGTCCTCCCCCGCGGCTTCTCACGCAGGGAGGACGACTGGGGAGGTGGAAGGCGCGAGCCGCCTAAACACCACTGCAGGCGAGACAGAGCTGTTGGTCGACGTCATCCAAGATTGCCTGAGGGTTCGTCTGGTCCACCTCAATGTCGGCGTCTATCTCCGAAGACAGGCGAGCTCATTCCACCTCTAGACAGTTAATCCGGTGGTCTGCGGCTTGCTTCCCTTTTTCCAGCGCTTGAATGATGTGCGCGTGCTTCCGCAGCATCTCGGCCATCTTACGATTCATCTCTATGGGGTCCGTGGGGTCGCCCAGGTAGTCCTCGATCTCATCTATTGGAGGAGGAGGCGAAGGGGCCAACTGCCTGGAGTAATCATCGACCGGCGAGTCGGCAGCCAGTGAGTCCTCGACAGGGGTTCCACTCGCACCTATGGAAGAGCCAAAGAGATAAAGCGGCAAGGAAAAAGCAGGCGACAAGAAGAAGAGAGCAGGTGTCAGAGGTAGAGCCTCTTACCGAATCGGCGGGTGGAACCCGATGTGGTAGAAGGGTCATCCCTCCTCGTCACGGGGGTGGAAGGGGGAGTGGAGGCTTGGGGCAAGAGAGGCCTGGAAGGAAGCTCCAAAATGTTGATGCGAATGGTCTCAGGACGATGAGGAGGTGCCGAGATTTTCTGAGAAAAGGTAGCAAGTAAAAAATGTGTGGTGCAAAGAGATCATAACAGGCTTGAAAGACTTACCTCTTTTCCTTTGACACTAGATGGAGTGGGAGGTACAGACCCCCTCGGAAAGGAGCGAAAAGGTTCTCCTGCCGGGAGGGGAGGCTCCCGAACTTTTGCCTTTTTTGGGAGAGAGGTGGATGGCGGTTCCGAAGGAGAATCGCGCACGGGGATCTTGTTCAGAACCGCCGCCATCGCCTTGTTCCGATGGCGCACGACCGCGATACGGTCCCGAAAACTTTGACTGAGAGACATGGAGGCAGATGCTGGAAGAGGATGAAGGAAAGGGAACGGCCCCTTGTAGGGAGGAGGCTTCCGTATTAATAGACTAGGCAAGGGGCCCACCAAAAGATTCCCCCCAATAAAGTCGCCGTACTACCACGAGCCTCGGTTGAACTATCTTTCCGAGCTTGTAAACAACCTCGAAAAGAGCGGGGATTATGTACAACCTCAGACTTGCAGGCGAGCGAGAGGGCCCAGGCGACAGGGCCCAGGCAACGAGAGCCGAGCGAGAGGGCCCAGGCGAGAGGGCCGAGGCAACGAAAGCTGAGCGAGAGGGCTCAGGCGAGAGGTACAAGGAAAGAGGCGCCAGGCGAGAGGTACCAGGCGAGAGGTGCCAGGAGGTAGGGCATAGAGTGAGGTTCACTGCGTTTAGTGGGATGGCCTAAGTGGATCGTGGCCTCAGATAGGTGAATGCTGAGACGGGAAGCTTTCCCGGCGAGTGACCAGCTAACCGCGCGAGAGGACTCCAAGAGTGGAGCTCTCGCCCGGGGTAGCCCTCTCGCCATGCGAGAGGACCCTATGGGGGAGTTCTTTCCAGGTGCCACTTTGGTTCAAGGCCGGTTCAGGTAGAGCCGGGCCCACCTTTTGGGCCCCAAGGGTGTTTTATACTTTTACCCCGGGTGGTCTGCATTTAGCCCTTGCGGACAGCGGAGTTTGGCTGTTGGCAAACCTAGCGAGGGATGTTCTGGTAATTTCAGGGTGGTGTAAATTGGTTAATTGCAGTCCCAGTTCAGAGGCCTATAAATAGACCGGTAAGGTGCCTTAGAAGGGCAAGCTTTCTTGACTCCTTCAACTTCTTCTAAGGCACCTAGCTCAGCATTGGCTAGGGAGGGGAAGAGCTTTAGTCTCTTCCGGGTACGAGGTGGGACCTCCTCGCTAGAGCCTCCGGTCTAGTTCTTCGCCTCGAGTGTGATCCTAAGGGAGTAAGCGTGAGCTACCCCAATAGTTCCGAGCTTTAGGAGGAATCAACCTTGTTGGTTCCAACAGGAAGCATTTGGCGAGAATCGGCTAGTGATTCTCGACGATTCGGCGAGAATCAATTCTCGTCGAATCGGCGAGAATCACTTAGTGATTCTCGTCGAATCTTACTTAGACGATTTTTCGTCTATCTTCCGGTGAGCTGGTCTTTGACCCATTCTTGCTCCTTGCCTTCTCTTTATCTATCACTGTTCTGTACTTGAAAGTAAGTACACTCCAATAAAGAGAGTACACGTAAGACAACACACTGATCTGCTCAACGAGGGATTACGTTGCGCAGACCTGTGTATATTGACCTCTTGCACCCTGACATTGGTGTGTACTTAGCGTGGAGTAACTGCAAGCACAACTTAAAGATATATCATCACATACATTATGAATTCATCTTAGCTTGACAGGAGGCTTCCTCAAATCCAGGTAATTGTGGATACAATACCCAACAATCTCCCCTTATTGTACGAAGCCAAAATCCTACTAGCTAAGATGAATACCACCATCCAGAGAATATACACAGCATATTAACAGAGATAAGACACAAAGAAATAAAGGCAATCAGAACAATACTTGAGTCAATCATGAAATCATATATATATATATATATATATATATATATATATATATATATATATATATATATATATATATACGAGTGACAGGCACGGGCCTCCGGCCCGATGGCCACGCGCCACAGTACCCGGCCGGCAACGGCGGACTACGCCCGCCCCCGGCGGGCTTCGCCCGCACCCCGGCTTCACCTCGTGCACAGTATCCGGCCGGCGACGGAGGGCTTCACCCGCCCCTGTCGGGCTTCGCTGTGTGATATTTATAATAATTAAGTTTAAAAAATAATTAATTAAAAAATAAAACATTAAAAAGCAGGTATTTATAATAAGTCATTTAATAAATTTAAATATATATAATAAAATATTTTATATTCTAAAACAGGCCGGTCGCAAGCCGGCCCGCCAAACAGCAATTTTGCAAGCCCGATCGGAAGACTCGCAGCCCACAATTCTTCAAACAATACCTGCCGAGTTTTCAATATATACCCAAAATATTGCTTTGAACTGGCGGTGTGGGACTAAAACAGGCGGGTGCACTGTTCACCCGCCTGTTTTAGTCCCACACCGCCCGTTCAAAAGGGTTTTTTGGGTATATATAGAAAATTCGGCATATATTGTTTGAAATCAACTGAGCTGTCAGGCTTGCGGTCGGGCTTCCGGGTCCTTGCCGGCTGTGTCCTTGCGGGCGGGCCGTTTGCTTTTTCTAACCCATTTTTTAAATTAATTCGCATAGGTTTAGGACTGTCCTATAGTAGGTTTAAGACCCCTAGTAAAAAGTATGGAGATAGGGTTGGTTTGATCCAACGGTTCATGATCAAATATCTGAAATCCAACGGCCACCTATTTTCCTCCTAATTTCAAACTCATGTTATCTGCAGACCACAGTATTTCTATTATAGTGGTAAAGATATATGTATATATATATATATATATGTATATATATATATATATGTATATATATATATATATATATATATATATATATATCCACAAGAATTGTTCAAATGATTAACATGAAAAGACAAATAAGCAACAAAAAATAGATAAGCCCAAGTCCTAAGTCTATTTTTCCTTAGCAATTTCATCCTTCAATTGCTGCGCCAAGTGCTTCCTGCTCTGTCTCTCAAAGTATTCTTTGGGCTTTGGATAGTATCTGGGAGGAGGAGCTTTATTTGCCACGGTGTTGGACCTGAAAAAGATGTTCCTTTTAGCTTCATATGTCTTGTACAGCTCCCACTCATACTGACTGTATACATCATTCCGATTGATTTCCCCCTTTTGTTATAGCATAAAAGTATCCAAAATAATACTCCTTGAAACAGGACTCCATCTTTCATTTCTCACTTCATCCTCCTTCAATCTTACTTTCTTTTCGGTTGGAGTTTCTTTGGATGTCCCTTCTTGGAGTTTCCTCTTTCCTTTTGCTTTTGCTAAGGCTAATTGGTCAAACATGGTACTGAGTGTAGCTTTGGCAGCAGCCTTAGCAGCCTTTTTAGTCTTAGCCTCACTAAGTGGAACTTCTTCAACACTTACTTCTTTGTCAGCAGCAGTATAAACCTCCTCTGGAGGGGCAACTGGACGTGAATGCCTGAAGCCTGTTGAACTACCAGTGACAACTTTCAAAAACATATTTATTGGATTGATCAAAGTTGTCAATTATTATCTGTTGAAGCCCTGCCATCTTAGCTTTATAATCTTCCTCCCCCTTTTTGGCTTCGAGGGCAATTGAGTTTGCAGAAGTGTGCAGTGACTCATCCATGTGAATTATAGTCTGTGTAAACTTATTCAGCAGGGTGTGTTGATTTGCGTTCAGAGTCACCATGGTGGCATCGAATTTCTGGATGTTATTAGCCACAACATGTGCATTCTGATTAACCACTGCCAGGTCATCCGTGTTCTTTTTGAGTCCTTGCATGAGAAGATTAACAACAGTGACAGCCTCTGTATACTTGGCCTTGAACTTCTTTTCCATCACATCCAGCTTGTGATTAATTTCCACGACGTTCTTGAGCATTAGATCCTCAGATTTCTTAATCCTTTTTAACACATGTTCTGTGCTTGCTCAAACGACAGTTTGAGCTCATCCACTATACCTTGAATGACGTTCACTGTGTGATTTGCTAGATTAGATCGAAGTGGATGTCCTTGAGGCAAGCCTTGGTCTGGCTCTTCAGCAAATTCACTAGGGGAGCTTGATACATGCACTGTCTCCACTAGGGGGATAGGGTCAGCCTCTGTAGATTTCTCAGGAATGCTCATCAGCCTCTACTGAGAGGACTCCCCCTCCATTGGTGCACTAGATTTCTCATGATCTATCACTGGACCTTGTTCCTCAGATGGAACTTCAGCATCATCCTGAGGCTCCATCATCTCCACCCTCTCCCTCAGGGATGTTTCATCTTCAACTTCACCATTCTCTTCTTCATCAGACTCATCTTCCATATCCTCATTCTCAACTGCAGCATCGTCCAAATCCTCATGGTCTTCCTCATCATCACCTAGATCAGTGGCAAGGGTGTCAACTGCATCTTTGGCTATCTGAGAGATGTCAGAAATAACATCAGCAGGAGCAGGTACTGAGAGATCTGTCCTGTGAGGTACAGTCGCAAGGGGTAGAGACTCTCCCTCGGTTCCTGCAGCCAGCAGATCAGAAACTTCACTGGGTTCAGCCACGGAATCTGCTAGAGTTCTGTTGTCCTCATCCCCATGGGACTCAGCCGGGGATTCATCATGTTCTTCAGCAACGGCTGCTTGAACAATTCTTCTTTCCCATCTATCAAAGACACTCGAATCCATTTTCTTCAGATAATGTAGAGGAACTCCTTTGCTCATATCGAACCTATCTCCATCCAACTGATTGAGATATAGGCTGATGATTCTTCCAAAACTTGGAGTTCTGAGAGTATCCTTAATCTTTTTAAATAGCATAGCCCCCTAGTTGAATCTCTTTCGGCAGACTATAGCCACTAGAATCCTGAACATATCAGCTGAGATGTGGTCGTGGGAGCCGGGTTTGCATATCAGTACTTTCCCTATGATGTCCGACAAGAGCTTCCCTTCCTCATTCATTTCCTTTCTCATGATTGATTTGGTTCCACGAGCCAGTCCACAGAAGAGGAGAGTCCTGGCTCGATCCTCCTCCTCCAAATTATCTTCTTGATCAAAGATGGTGAGCTGCAGATATCTTGACAGTTTTCCTGCTGTCATCTTGATCCGTACTCCGGCAATCTTAATCTTGATCACTGTATCTTTGTCCCGTAGCCTTGCCGTTGTAAAGAATTCCAGCACTTCCTTATCCAGTATTTTGCATGGATGCTCCAGGATGAATGTAAGTCCGGCCTCTTCAAGCATGAGGATAATATTCCGGAACTCATCTGAGGCATGAGAAAAGCCTGTCCTAACCAGTTCGCTTCCAATGAAGAGTCCTGCTGTGGTTCTAGGGGCCATTTCAAAACCTAACAGAAAATATTCAGGATTCACACCCGATTAGAGCTGCTAGTATAGGAGCCACACTTTAGACAAGACACAACAAGGAGGAGGGAACGTTACTATAACACCGAGTGGTTTGGCGGGACGACGGCGACGGGATCGACGGGATCGCCTGACGGGAAGAAGTCGACGGAGAAGGTGTCTGAAGCTCTTGCGTCCTTGGGACTTTGTCGACGGAAGCACAGAGGAGAAACTCGGCAATCGACGCCACGATCGACGGGAAACCTGGAAGAGCTCGGGAAGAATTCGGGATGCGAATCGTCGCCGGGATTCGTCGCCGAGATCGTCGGGATGCTTGCGATTCCGGGAAGTCGACGTAACTATGCTAGAAGCAGGGATGCGAATCGTCGGGATGTGAAGGGTCGGCGGGATTTAAGCTATTTATATCATTACGAACCGGGGGGGTTAGACGGGATTTCAAAGTGCTTCTATCACTAGGCTAAGGAGAAAATGAATGAGCCTTTATTAAGCGACCAAAGTCGATCTTTTCTATACAAACTAGCCGAGGCGTGTTAATTTCAAGCCTTTTCCCCATTTTGTTTCTTGATCACGAACCTCAATCGAGTGGAACGGTATATTCTCCTTATACAAAATTACAGAGTATTACTAAGTGACAAATTGTAGTATTTTGCTACACCCACGGCAGACATTACTTAAGTTCAAATGGACTAATTCACACCCATTGAGGTTCATTATCCATTATATCAATATGTAATTACAAGGAATTCTTCAAATTGTATTTTAGGGTCATTTAACAGTTTCGTTCTGTCAACAAGTGTGTGAATATATATGTGTATATATACATATGACCATTCACTTTTTAGAGTACGAATTGACAAATTCTTGTGGATAAATATGAGGATATATATAAATGTAAACATCAAGATAATTTGACTCAAGTCTTGACACTGAATGCGTGTACTTGGGATCATAAAATTTATCATTCAGATCTTCTATTTGAGGTACACCAGGTGTTCAATTTCAGTAATCCATTGTAGTTAGCATTGCTCTTATCCCATATATGTGTTCTATGTTATTCTTGGAACATCTCATGTCTAGTTCCCATCATATTTACGGGAACCTAGACTATCCTGCGAAAAAGAATTACCCTACCTTAGGAACCCAATATGTATTGGGTCCTAGGTTCTTATCAACATAAAATATTGAATGCCTTCCTACAGGAATCCTGTCAGGAAGGCTAACTCTACCCAGAGGAAATGGACATACCCTTGCCCTTGGCACAGAGGGATTGTGCCAACAATCTACGACAAAGTGACCCACCTTGCCACAGCACCAACACTCGTGAATGTTGTATCGCCGTTTCTGACCTGATCTGCTGATTGAGGTAGTCATGATCTTAGGTCTAAGCGAGATAGAGCCAGTTCTGCTCACAAATTTGCCTTTTCCACCGTGACACGTGGGAGAGTGGAAAGAATGCGTGTGGTGAGTGTCATGAGGCCTGGGAGGTGGTGTCTTTCTTTCAGTCAGCACACTTCCAGAGGCCCCATGGGTACTTACCACATGTTTCCTGACCCCTCTTTCCTGTGTCCTAGGGTGGAAAGAGATGCAGTGAGAGATGGTTCCTACAGATTCATGATGAGTTGAGGATGAGGCTGAGAATACAATGGGTTTAGGATGAGCCTTGGGTATTCTCTCATGGGTAGCCATGACAGCTCTTGCACTGTGGGCATTTCCACCTGAGGGCCGATCATTCTTGCAGTGACCATGGATGTTCCTGTGGTCATACCTGAAAGCATGATATGTGCCCTTCCTACTCGGGGTGGGGGGTCTGAACACAGTTTCCCCATTTCTCCATGAATTAATGATTTGGGAGAACCACCCATTTTCATCTTTTCTCTTGATAGCATCTATCTTGGAAAAGTTACAAACTATCCTCTTCTCGGTCTCTAGACGACTCTCTAGATCCGAGATCATTGAGTCCTTTACCTTGATGGATTCCAATTGGAGATTCATCAAGGTCTTAAGCTGAGCAATCTCCTTAGCTTGCTCCTCCACAAGTAAGTTGCTCTTCTGAAGGGCACTCTCAAGGGAATCAGGATTTTCAATCTTTTGATTGAAGCTATCCATATCCCTTACATCATTGGAAGGACTACCCTCTGAACTATTCCTGTCTTCAGGAACTTAAAGAGGAGAGGGGCATGATGAAGAAGTTACCTGCTCCTGGCTTTGCTGTTCATGGTTACCGTCAAGATCGACAGAGACTGTTGAGTGCGCTTCATCAGAACCGCTTTCCTCAACTTCTTCTTCAGTCTCTGATAAGGACATAGGAGCCCTAATACTGACAGATTGATCATGCCCTTCATCTTCAGAAATGAGGACCCCCACATAGGCTTCATCCTCTTGCTGACAACTAGTCCCTGCTTTCTCTAATCCCCCCATGAGGTCTGAGATGGTTTGCCACATGGACTTGGCCGTCCTACACTTATCCACTCTTGAACGAGATATACCGGACCAGACGTCAGTGATGATCTGACGAATCAACTTGTCCAAGTTAAATAGTGAGAGCTCGGTCTCAGACATCTCTTCGGGACTCTTGGGGATTTGGAGATCCTTTCTTGAGTTGGAAGCCTTCATGGGAATGAAGGGACCCTCTTCCAAGATGAGTGATGCTCGAGGTTCGATGGCCTCCAGATGAAACATAACTCTCATCTTCCAAATGGGATAATACTCTGTTGTGTAAGCAGGGAGTCTCAGAGGAGAGACATCAGAGTCCAGCTCCATGCTTGAGTCTTGTCTTCTTCTTGACACTAGAACCGGGATCTTACTCAAGGTGTTAACCTTATTGCTGAGTAACCTCCCTCTGATACCACTTGAAAGTCACACTAGTGTCAACTATCTTCACCTAGGGGGGAATAGGTGATGTGCAGTCTTTTTGCGGAATTAAAATTTTACCTGTATAATAAAAGAAAACAAACAAAGCACAGAAAGACACATGCAGTTATAGTGGTTCCCCGATTTGGGTACGTCCACTTTCCCCCTTCGACCTATCTCCCAACAAGGGACGACTCGGTCACTTCACCAACAGGATTGAAATCCAATCCTCACACTAATGGAAGGAACCCTTCCACTCGAAGGAGTCACCACTCCTCCACCACGGGTTGCACCCAACCCTTACAATGAGGAACCAACGTTCCTTTACAACAAAACTAAGAATGGAATGTATAAAATACAAACTACTTTTGGAGTGCTAGGTGTCCCTCTTCGTTCGATGACGCGTTCTTGAAGAAGACGAAGAGTCCACGACCTTAGCTCTCACTTGGAAAGGATCTCCTCGAGATCGGCAGCGGCAAATATTGCGGCGGCGATGCTTTCGAGATCAACGGAGGCAACGGAGTGCGGCGGCAATGCTTTGTAGATCCAAACTTCGTAGCAAAGCTAGCAAGGTCTACCAATGATCTTACTTGGATCGATCGTCTCAATCAATTCGGAAGGGGAAGGTATTCCCTTCAACAACCCAAGAGACAAAGGATCTCAAGATAGACACGTGAGACACGTTGCTTGGCTAAGCTTCTATCGCTGGGAGATCAGGGAGAATCCATGATCAGTGGCGGCGACCTTCTTCATGAACGACGACGGCGGCGGAAGAAATACCGCGATCAATTAGGTCACGCGAGGCAGCCGTTCCTTTTCTTGGTGTTCGCTGCTACCTTCGATCAAAATAGAAGAGTATTTATACAGTAGAATAATCCATTATGACCGTTGTGGGCCCCACCAGTAGAAAATCTAAGTCCGGTTCAAAACAGCGCCTGAACATTTGGTCCGGTCCAGCGAGCCAACGAAAATCGCCTAAGGCAAATTCAGTGGGAATCATTGGTGATTCTCGACTAATGATTCCCGTCGAATTCAACTTAGAAGATTTCTAGCTGAAAAAGACGGCCATCCGGAGTGAATCGGCGAGAATCACAATTCATTCTCGACGAATCGGCGAGAATGCAAAGTCATTCTCGACGATTCGGCGAGAATCACTGATTCATGCCGATTCTGCCTTAGCAGAATTCTAGACGGCGCTGAGACAGCTGGAAGCATTCGGCGAGAATCGGCTAGTGATTCTCGACGATTCGGCGAGAATCACTCGTCGAATCGGCGAGAATCACTTAGTGATTCTCGTCGAATCTTACTTAGACGAATTTTCGTCTATCTTCCCGTGAGCTGGTCTTTGACCCATTCTTGCCCCTTGCCTTCTCTTGATCTATCACTGTCCTGTACTTGAAAATAAGTACACTCCAATAGAGAGAGTACACATAAGCCAACACACTGATCTGCTCAATGAGGGATTACGTTGCGCAGACTCGTATATATTGACCTACTGCACCCTGACATTGGTGTGTACTTAGCGTGGAGTAACTGCAAGCACAACTTAAAGATATATCATCAAATACATTGTGAATTAATCTTAGCTTGACAGGAGGCTTCCTCAAATCCAGGTAATTGTGGATACAATACCCAACAGAAAATAAATCTGCTGCTAAATGCACTGATGTATATAGTTCTCCAGCTTCTCCTCTAGTTCCTTCCAAGACAGAAAAGTCAGCAATTCCTGATGACACAATAAGAGAGATTGATGCACTGTATGAAAATCCACAACAATCAGATGATGATGATGATGATGATGATAATGATGATGATGATTCTGATGAGGATCCAAAGAGGAAGAAGTTTCCAAGAAGAGAAAAGCTCCTCCACCTCCTTCCCCAAAACCCAATCCAGCAAATGACACACCCTACTACATCTTGCAGAATATTACTCCATACAAGGGTATGCCAGCATGGATGTGGCTATCCAAGAATGAATAGAAGGCTAGGAAGATAAGCAGAAAATACTCCCCTCCTCCAGTTCAAAGATATAGGAAGGACCCTCCTCCTCCTCCTCCTTCAATTGTTGGTGCTTCAGGCACAACTTCTTAAAGACCTACCCAGGTTCAAACCTATCAGAGACATCAAGATAGATCCTCTTCTTCTTGAAGCAGCCAGCAGAGATACTATTCCTCAAACAAGCAGCATCAATCTCAACAGCAACAACATCAACAACATCAACAACAACAAATCTCTGAATATCAAAAAGCTGAGAGCCCCAAGAGACCTGCTTCCCCTCCTGTACCATATGAAGATCCTGAAACAATAACAATAGCTAGGATGGCCAGATTCCAAGAACTGGTTGGCCTCTCTATGATCAAGAAATCCGGAGCTGAAGGAAAGGATCCATTACAATATACTACCATATCTATATACAGGAAGGAAGAGCTCAACAGGTTTGCAAAGGCAAACAAATTTTTCAATGTTGATGACTACATGAAACTGCATCCAGAAGTAGTAGTGCCCAGGGTTACATCTTTAAATATCATAGGGGCTGCTTATATGATAATTACAAAGGCGCAAGCTGCAAATCCCAACAGGGAAATTACTTTCAGTAAGTCTAGAGAGAAGAGCAAAAAGGAGAAGATCAAAGAAGAGAAGAAGCCAAAGAAATGACATTTGAACCATCTCTAATGATTCCTGATTTTGCTTAAAACTGCATTCTTGTTATTTGATACAAAGCTTGTTATATATATATATATATATATCTGTTGCATGTATTATTTTTCGTGCCAGATATATGCCTTCTTGCTTTGTTTTTTTTTTGAGTCTGTAATTAGTGACCTCACCCAAATAGGGTGAGATTGTTGGATCCCTAGTAGGATTGGGGCTAGGTTCACTAAGTTAGGATCTTATGACCCAATATGTGTAGCCATGGTCATGGTTGTGTCCTAGAGGCTAGGCTAAGTCCTTAGAGTCAACATCACTTGGACAAGACATCAACAGACTGCTAGAGACTCAAGACTTAGAGATTTCAAAGACTCAGTAAAATGAGCTCGACGTTCGTCGAACTTAGGTCAACGAAAGTCGTGATCAGCTCGACGAAATAAGAGAAATATTCTCGGAGCTGAGCTCGACAAACTCAGTTCACAGGTCTCAGGTCGACAAATTCTGGATCATATGCTTGAACACTCAATGCCAGAGAACATCTCAAATATTCTATGTCCAGAATCAAACTCAGGTCGACGATCTTGGATCTCAGCTCGATGAACTCAGTTCTCAGGTCTCAGGTCGACTAATTTTCGATCATATGCTTCAACACTCAACGCCAGAGAACATCTCAAATATTCTAAGTCCAGAAATAAACTTAGGTCGACGATCTTGGATCTCAGCTTAACAAACTGTGGACTCAGGTCGACGAATCCAGACTTGGTTATTTTCATCCTTCTGTCCCTATTATAATGCAATAATTCCTGAGTAATTAATGCTAAAATATTCTCTGAATATTACTGTTAGACGGAGCATTAATTATGGTCTTCCTCAGGATTATTGCTTGTCATTTTTCCGTGGGACAGTTGGGGAAATAAATCAATGCAGATCATTCTCTAGGCTGTCAGCAATTAATGCAAAAGAAATTCAAATTTCGAATGCAAACTGATATGAAAAATAAAAAAGAGATTTTTTCCCTTTTTCGAAAGAACACACAGACACACAGAAAATTAGTGAGGAAGAGAAGAACACCATCATCTCGCAATAAGGATTTCTCTGTTCTCGCTCTCTCTTGACAACAAAGTGCTAGAAAGAAAGAACTGCTAGACAAAAAGATGAAGAACTTTCAAAAGAAGAAGAATAACTATTCAAATCAGGAGTCTTCTTCTTCTGTCATCCTCTTAGGAACTTTCAAAGGACAACAACTACTACATCAGTCAAAGAAGTTCCTGAAGATCTTCTAGTTGAAGCTAAAAGCCTGAAGGCTTATCACCCTGAAGCAAAGTTCCAACCACCTGAATCTATTCACTATTTCAGGTGGAGCATTTGCTACCATCAAATCCACAGAGTCTTTTCAGTTCTATAATTGAGAAAGAGAAGACATAATCACTCTCTCATCCCCCCACTATATAAAGGGTTCTCTACTCCCTTCAAAAGTGATTCCTTGTTGCAAGTCACCTAACCAAAAGAATTGAGCTTATGTTTTTGAGCACCTGATCAAAAGCCCATTGGTGTCAGGCAACTGATCAAAAATCTGAGTGGATTCCTACCAAGGTGGTAAAAGAGTGGATGTACCCAGGTTGGGGAACCAGTATAAGTTCTTGTGTTGTCTGGTTTCCCTTTTCTTTTTGATCTTGCTATGGTTGTGCTAGTTAGGACTGTCTTGTTTCTACTTAATTAGTTTTCACTCTGCAATCTTTTATTTATTGCAAAAGTTCAAATAGATTTTAAGGACACTCTATTCACCCCCCTAGAGTATTCCCGATCTAACACCTCACTTTTAATTGGTATCAGAGGGGAGTTCTCTTGGTTGTACAAGATAACCCTTGAACCAAAGATCTTGAGTTAGATCTGTTATTCTATTCCCATTAGATTTAAACTTACACAGCATGGCCTAGAAAAAAAATTTTGCAAGCACCAGACCTCCAGTTTTCTATATAAATAATTTTGTCATCTAGAAGGCACGAATAAAATTATATATGAACTCCATTGATTAAGATATCTATAATTCCATTTTGACAGGTCCCCCTGCAGCACTTACAATAGCAGCATCAACTAGCACTAATGCAGTTCCACCACCTGAGTGGACTGAGGCTCAGAAGAAGGCCAAAATTGTTGATGCCAAGGCAATGAACATATTGGCCCAGACAAGGTCAGATGACATTTTTCAGAAAGTGGCTGAATGTACATCAGCCAAGGCCATTTGGGATTCCCTGAACCAAATATTGGTTGGATCTGTTGATGAAAGAAATGATAGAAGATCAAATCTCATATTACAATATGAGAATTTCAAGAAGGAGGAAGCTGAGTCAGTGGCAGACATGTACAATAGGTTGAGCTCAATCATAAATGAGCTGAAAACCTTGGACAAGGACATCACCCTCACAGAGGTGAATGACAAGATCCTCATGTACTTCCCAAGCTCATGGGATTCAAAGATCTGGCCCATCAGGAGGCCAAGAGCCTAAATGAGATTTCTACTGAATCTCTTTTGGAAAAGTTAAAGTCATATTAACAACTCATCAAGACTAGAGAAGCAGCTGAGAAAAGAATACCTCCACCAGCAAGGAAGGAGCATTGCATTGCATTCAAGGCTGCTGAAGAGACAGAGACTCCAACAGTTAATGAAGAGTTGATGAGTGTATTTGCCAAAAGATTCTATAAGATGACAAGGAAAGACTTTCGGAGAAAGTCGTCCAGGCAGGATGACAAGCCAAGGTATAATAAAACCCCTACTAAGGAAGTTGTTTGCTTTGGCCACAGGAAACCTGGACACTTCATCTCTGAGTTTCCAGAGAATCAAAAGAAGTAGATGAGAAGAGAGAAGGAAATAAGAAGACTGCACAGCAGCAGGCCTTCTTCCAGCAATTATAAGAAGAAGGATAAAGGCTTTGTTACTGAATCCTGGAGTGAAACAGAAGATGAATCCACATCTTCCAGCTCTAGTGAAGAAGAAGAGGAGGCAAAGGAAAAGGAAGTTTGCCTCATGTCAATTGATGCCAGCAATAACAAATCAGATACAGATGAATCTGATAATGAAGAAATCATGTCAGCTGAAGACCAGGTATTAGCATCATATGATATTGAATCTGATGAATTTAAAAATTTATGCTTAGATTGTATAAGCTCTGAAAAGAAAATCAAACTTCTCAGGGAAAAATTAAAAGCTCAAGATAAAATCATTTCTGAAAATGCTAATCTATCTAATGAACTAACGTCTGCAAATGAACAAATCATCTTTCTGAGATCTGAACTTAGCAAAGCTAAGATATTCGAAGAAAACATTAAATGGCAGAAGTTTAAGACTGTTAGATATAAACAGCACATTAAATACTAGAACTAATAACTGTATATTAGGGTTAGGAGCTTCATCCAGTGAACCAATACTAATCCAAAAGAACCATCTTTCTAAACCTGTAAATTTTGTTTTTGATAAAGGAAAGAAAAAAACTGAACAGGTTAATAAGGTTAATGAAGTTCTTAAAAAGATTGAAACAAAGAACAAACTTAAAAACCAGAAGAATAATAAAAGTAACAATGTTCAGTAGTTATCGTCGAACTCAGATCGACGATATATTAATAGATCGTCGACCTCAGTATGACGATCTCTGAACACAAATTTCAATAATAATAATTCATCCTTCTATGACCTACGAACTATGTATGGTTCGTCGAGCAGAAATTGACGAACTTGGGGCACAGAAAATGAACTTGTTCATTCTCTGAGCAGAGATCGACGATCTCATCCCAATTCGTCGAACTCTGGTCGACGAACTCACAACAATTCATTGAACCCAGAAAGACTTAACCAAAATTATATCCATAACAGCAACTCTAGTAATCCTAGGAAACCAGTTAATCCTTTTAATCAATGGATAATACCACCAAGAAGATTTCATCCTAAAGGCTACAAGAATCAACAAGAATATTCTTACATTTCCAGTTACAGTTATGTAAATCAACAAGGATCCAAGGTTACCTGGGTCAAGAACAACTAACTATCATCCTTGCAGGTAAAGAGCTGTCCATTATTTAATCAACAATGGTATCTGGACAGTGGCATGTCAAGCATATAAAAGAGATTTATACTACTTTTTCCCTTTCCTCTTTCTTCTATTTTTTAGTAAGAATGTTTATTTCAGTACGTATTTTTTTTTGCTCTATGATTTTTTTCAGCGCGATAGGTAGTCTCGAAAAAAATACGAACGATAAAAAAAATCATGACAAGCAGGGTGTTAACACAGAACTTATTAAACGAAGTAAAACTAATCACATAATGGAAATTAACTACTGGCACACGTGTTCAGCCTATTTATATTAAACCGCAATATATATATATATATATATATATATATATATATATATATATATATATATATATAGCTCAGGAAGCTACTCATCAGAAGAAGGGGGCGAAATGTTGAACTTGCTCATTACCTTCTTGATCATCTTCTTCATGCCTTTCACCTCGATTGCCATCTGCCTAATCTCCCGGCCCTATTCCTCCACCATATAATTGATGTCCGGCTAGTTTCCCTAAGGGACCCTGTACAGTTTAACGGAGGTTGTGCTACAGGTGGCTGCGTGTAATACCCCAAATCCTGATTTGGAGTTTAGGCTGGATGACACGGCTTGGGGCACGGCCCTGTCCCAGGGCATGTCAAGCTCTCAGTACTCGAGTGGGTCTTTAGTATGACTCGAGTGGGCGTCGAGTGTGTCTCGAGTGAGGCACACAGCCTGGGACACGGGCGTATCCCAGGGCATGTCGTTCAATGTACATGTCGAATTGTCGGCACAATTTCAGTCGACGATCATTGAGTGAGGCGACATGGACTAGGACACGGGCGTGTCCTGCTCTGGTTGGAAACCGGGCGGCGTTGAGTGGCGTTGAGTGGCGTTTAGTGTAGAACACGGCCTGTGACACAGGTGTATCGCAGGGGCGTGTTTGGCACACGGCTAAGGACACAGGCGTGTGCCTTAGCCATGTCCTTCTCAGGGGAGTTGGACCTGTATTGATTGAGGAACACGCCCCTCGACACGGGCGTGTACCTTGTGACACGGGAATGTCAGGTCTTGACATGGGCGTGTCTTAGCCCGTGTTCTGGTCTAGATTGAGTCAATTTCTTTGCTGCTTAGGGAACACGGCCTGGGACACGGGAATGTCACAGGCTGTGTCAGCCCAAAAATAGATATTTGGGGGCAGATCAAGGCCATTTATTTTATTCTATTTGGATCCTATGGTCCAAGCTTCTCCCTGTAGTGATAAGACCATGGATTGAGATGTATTTCTCATTCTATTGCCTTGACCATTCTCTTTCTAAGAAAAGATAAGGGAGAGCTTGGAGGAGGAAGAAGGAGAAGGGTTCCGGCTACTGGAGGAGCGTCAATGGTCCGACTCGAGATCCGAGGCCAGTGTTGTGGAGGCAAGGCCATCGCGGTGATTTCCATCCGGCTAATTTCTCCATGGCTCCAAAGTGATCGTCAAGGGTAACGATCTCCTTCTTGGACAAGTGAATTCCTACTTTATGCATGTGCATGGGATCCTCCACCAAGAGGTGGAAAGCGTAAGCAATTACAGCGATTAAGACTCCATTTATATCCGGAAATGAGTAGTATGGAATAGGCATGCTTTATGAAGCCCTTTTGGACAGTTAGTCTGGATTGATGATGTTTATATTGCGAACCGGAGAAGACTCCGTGTATAAAACACGCAGTTTACGGAGTTGGTTAGGATGTATGTGAATTGGGGGTTATGTTAACTCCTTTTGTTGTTGACTCTACGTGAGTTGTTTGATGATTGGGGAAGCTTTGCGTAAGCTCCTTGTGTTGTGAGTGCATGCGTGCACTTTTTGCTCTGCGTGATCTTTCAAGCTGTGGCTGACCGGGAGAGGACAGCCGACCCACGTCAAGTTGTGCACAACTGATGAATTGAGCAAAGAGAAAGTGCTGTCCTGTCACTGGTTATTTGGGAGATCGACTAGTTGCAATGCAAATGGGTGTGCGGCCATACTCGGCTTGTAACACTACTGCGGTAGGTCGGTCTGAAATGCTCAAGTGTTGTCGTTAGGAACCTCTGATTTTTGGTGGAACCCAAGGAATGATCCGGTCCACCGTAAATGTGCCCTGAGTGCACGGAGCGTTGGGCTGCGGCCGGCGTTTATGATGTTGTTGTGCTTGCGAGCATTTGATGTGATATGAAGATATCTGTTGTGATTGAAATGCATGCAAGGAAGGAACTACTTCCCCGAGTAAGGGGTAGGGTCATTATAATTGGTCAGCTGAATGCTAACCATTGCTTTATTTATCACCCTTGGGGTGGATGTCCATATGCAGGTGTTGCGGGCTAAACTGGATTGAGCGGGCTGAGGCCCATGCTACTACTGCTGGTAGACCCTTGAAGGCCGTGCGAAGCTTTGGATTTCATGTGTGTTACGCCTGCGTGCCGATGTATGAAATCATATTTTGTACAGAGAAACTTGTAAGGCCTTAAGGCCGTGAGCGATGTGTGTTTGTATACATTCCTTGTTATTTATATAAATGTGATATTTATATAGTAGTGGACATTCAATGGTCGAGTTCTTGCAAGTAATAAACTTCCGCTAGAATGATCTGGGTTAGGTGCGATGGTATTTTGGTATTAACCTGTGACCTCACCGTCTGTTTGTGGCATATAATGTGGGGCCCTGGCCGGACATTCTATTATATGTTATTTAACGTGTGGAGTCATTACATTTTGGTATCAAATTTTTTTGGTCTTCCGCTTTCGAAATCGTGGTCGAATTCTTTTGTGGGGTGGCGAGCACGTGTACGTGCATACTGTGTTAACATAAACGAACTCAAGAATATCCACTAGGAATGTGAGTGAATGGGCATGTTTGCCATTTTTGATTGGAGGTTAATGATGTCTTGTTCACGTATATGTGATAAGGAGTGGAGCTGGGCAGTCTGAACCCCAGCATTCGGATGAGAGTACAGCACCAGCTGTGGTGCCCACACCTCCCCCCTTCAACGGAAACCATATGCTTAGTTGTGGAGGCAGTATTTGCCATGTTTCAAGCACAACCTATTGGGCAGGCAAGGCCTGTAGTGGAGCCAGTACAGATTGGGGCAAGGCAAGAGTGTGTTGAGGCTCAGATTGATGAGAAAGTAGCTGATGAGCAACTGAAACGGTTTATGGATTTTCATCCACCTACGTTTGTTGGGGAGAATTCCCCAATGCAGGTAGAGGATTGGCTCTCACAAGTGAAGGGGATCCTGAAAGCAATCAGGATTGATGAGGGGCATAAAGTCACTTTAGCCACTTTCCTACTGGAAGGAGAGGCGCGTATTTAGTGGGATGAAGTCGAGATGCACCAGTTGGCAGGCAGAGGCCTGGGAGAGATTTCGATGGAGGAATTCTCAAGATGATTTTGGGCAAAGTATTTGTCAGTATCGCGGTGAATTGCAATGGAGAATTAATTTCAACGTCTAGTGCAGGGTGAGAAGACTGTTGATGATTACTTGCATGAGTTCACCAGGTTGGGGCGTTATGTGGGGTCTATGTTTGCGGAAGAAGCGCGGAAGACGAATAGGTTTTATGAGGGACTCCGAAATAAGCTGAGGTTGGCGCTCCCGAGTTCGGTGAACCAAGGTTTCCAAACACTAGTAGATACAGCATGTGCGCTGGTGAAGGACTTGAAACGGGTGCAGGACAAGAAGAACTTGGAAAAGCCTGAGTTCAAGGTTCTGCAGTCGAAACAATCAGAGTTTAGGAAGCAGGACAAGAAGAGGTTCAGGCCCGCTGAATAAACATCTTCGAATGTTACTTCGAGAGCCACGTATGAGCAAGGATGTATTGAGACACGTACAAGTTTTAAATGTGGGAGGCAGGGACATCTAGCCAATGCTTGTTAGAGTGGCCCTCCAAAGGGTAAGAAAAAGACAGGGGCATCCTATGAGGAAAAGGGCAAGGCAGTGGCGGAATCATCTGCAACTCGGGCGCAACCGCGAGTGTACACTCTCAAAGAGCAGGACCCGCAAAGCTCAAATCATGAAGTTCAGCAGCCTTGCGTGTATAATCTGGAATTACAAGAGGCTGTTAAGAGGATTATGAAGGACGCAGCTGAGTAGAAATAGAGAAAGAATGTACATTACTTTTATTATTGTATGATGTTTGTAAAAAGACTTTGTTTGTGCGAGGGCGTGGGGCGAGTAACCCCTGATCGTTTGTGTATATTTGCAACAAAGACATGGTTATGTTGTTGGATATGTTGCGCTAAATTTCGGGACGAAATTTCTATAAGGAGGGGAGGGTTGTAACACCCCAAATCCCGATTTGTAGTTTAGGCTGGATGACATGGCCTGAGACACAGGCGTGTCTCAGGGCATGTCAAGCTCTCAGTACTCGAGTGGGTCTCGAGTAGGACTCGAGTGGGCGTCGAGTGTGTCTCGAGTGAGGCATACGACCTGGGACACGGGTGTATCCCAGGGCATGTCCTTCGCAGTGCATTTCGAATTGTCGACATTATTTTAGTCGACGATCGTTGAGTGAGGCAACATGGCCTGGGACACGGGCGTGTCCCAGGGCGAGTCCTGCTCGGGTTGGAAACTAGGCGGCGATGAGTGGCGTTGAGTGGCCTTGAGTGGCGTTGAGTGTAGAACACGGCCATTACACGGGCGTGTCACAGGGGCATGTTTGGCACACAGCTAAGGACACGGGCATGCGCCTTAGCCGTGTCCTTCTCGGGGGAGTTGGTCCTGTGTCGATATGCCCCTCGGCACGAGCGTGTACCTTGTGACACTAGCGTGTTAGGGCTTGACACGAGCGTGTCTTAACCTGTGTTCTGGTCTGGATTGAGTTGGTTCCTTAGCCTCTTAGGGAACACCGCCTGGGACACGGGTGTTTCATAGGTCATGTCAGCCCAAAAATAGATATTTGGGGGCAGATCAAGGTCATTCATTTCCTTCTATTTGGATCATGTGGTCCAAGCTTCTCCCTGCAATGATAAGACCATGGATTGAGAAGTATTTCTCATTCTATTTCCTTGGCCATTCTCTTTCTTAGAAAAGAGAAGGGAGACCTTGGAGGAGGAAGAAGGAGAAGGGTTCTGGCTGCCGGTGGAGCGTCAACGGTCCGACTCGAGATCTGAGGCCAGCATTGTGGAGACAAGGCCGTCACGGTGATTTCCATCCGGCTAATTTCTCCATAGCTCCAAAGCGATCGTCAAGGGTAACGATCTCCTTCTTGGATAAGTGAAGTCCTACTCTATGCATGTGCATGGGATCCTCCACCAAGAGGTGGAAAGCGTAAGCGATTCCATCAATATAGTCTGCATTAAGATCCGGAAATGAGCAGTACGGAATAGGCATGCTGTGTGAAGCCTATCTGGACGGTTAGTCTGGATTGGTGATGTTTATATTGCGAACCGGAGAAGACTCCATGAATAAAACATGTAGTTTATGGAGTTAGTGAGGATGTATGTGAATTGGGGGTTATGTAAACTCCTTTTGTTGTGGACTCTGCGTGAGTTGTTTGATGATTGGGGAAGCTTTGCGTAAGCTCCTTATTTTGTGAGTGCATGCGTGCACTGGTTGCTCTGTGTGAGCTTCGAAGCTACGGCTGACCGGGAGAGGACAGCTGACCCGCATGAAGTTGTGCACAACTGACGAATTGAGCAACAAGAAAGTGGTGTCCTATCACTGGTTATTTGGGAGATTGATTAGTTGAAATGCAAATGGAGGCTGCAGCCATACCATGCTTGTCACACTACTGTGGTAGGTGTTGGTACCCTAGTTTTTGATTTGAGTTCAGTCTTCTCTTTTAGTCTCTTGACCCAAGATTTATCTATGGTCAAAGGTTAGTTGATAGGATAGATTCTCTAGTTGTGTAGAATTGCCTGTCCAGATGAAAATCTGGCTAAGTTGTTTTTTGTTCGACTATGGTCGAACATCGCTCGACTATCGTCGATCAGTCGTTCGACGATCGTCTTCCTGATAGCTCGACTATCTGCTTGATAGGTCGACTATCTGTTGTCTTTGATAGTTCGACTATCTGTTGATAGGTCGACTATCTGCTCTTCTTGATAGTTCAACTATCTGCTTGGATAGTTCAACTATCTGATAGTTCGACTATCTGTTTGATAGGTCGACTATTTGTTCTCTTTGATAGTTCGGCTATCTGCTCTTCTTAATAGTTCAACTATCTGCTTGGATAGTTCAACTATCTGATAGTTTGACTATCTATTGATAGGTCGACTATCTGTTCTCTTTGATAGTTCGACTATCTGTTGATAGGTCGACTATCTGTTCTCTTTGATAGTTCGACTATCTGTTGATAGGTCGACTATCTGTTTTCTTTGATAGTTCGACTATCTGTTGATAGGTCGACTATCTGTTTTCTTTGATAGTTCGACTATCTGTTTGATAGGTTGACTATCTGTTTTGCTTTGGTAGTTCGACTATCTGTCCTGATAGATCGACTATCTGATAGCTCGACTATCTGTCCTGATAGTTCGACTATCTGTTGTGGTAGTTCGACTATCTTCTTTGATAGTTCGACTATCTGTATCGTTCGACTATCTGTCCGATAGGTCGACGATCTCTGTGCTTCGGTCGACGATCTCCGAGGGTCATTCGACGTTTTGATGTATGTCTTGAGTAATTTTGTCATCTTCTATGATGTGATTTATTTCATATTTATTTTGGCTTATTTTATAAAAGATTATTTGAATAAATTTATGATATTATTTCCATACAATATCTGCTCCATTCCTTATGCATGAGCCAATCTTTTTCTGACAAAGTTGTTTGTCTTATTAGTTGAAATATGTTTTCTGCTTTATCTGCCAGGCTGTCCTTTATAGCCGTTAGACTCAAAAAGTCTTCTTTGGCCCTAAAGAGTCTCTTCTGATGTGACTTTCTCTAGTATTATTTTATCAGAGTTACTTGCAGCTTCTTAGAAAGCTTTATCCTTTTATAGGATATCTGTCTGCAGTTTTTGTTCTTGCTTTATGCTATTTGCAGCCCAGCTTGCAGATTTCAGTAGAAGATAAGATTCAAACTCAAATTAGAGCCGTTGCTTCTGCTGCTATATAAAGAATTCTTTGGAGAAAGAAATCAACTAGTTCATTCAGGAAAAGGAGTTCAAAAGCTAACAGCAACATTCAAGCTTACAACTTATAGTTTACAACTGCTCTCAGCTCGTTCACATTCAACTGAGAAGAAGTTTTAGCTCTTCACTCTTCTTCAACCTGAGTTCTCCTGCCTCTAGGAAGATCTTCACTCAGAGCTTTTTGAAGAAGAAAAAGAAGAAGATAGCTGCCTGAAGAAGAATTTTCATTTCATATTTATTATCTTCTTGTAGCTTTTTCCTTCAGATTTTCTGAAGTGTTTTCTGCACTGAAGCAAGACTTCACCTGGACATTCTTTTAGCCAGGGAGAGCCTTGACTCTTTAGAGCTTTCTAACTCAGTGCAAGTTCTTGAGCTTCTCTAATTCTATTTAAAATAGAGAAGACATTTGAACCTCCTTTCCCCCTCTTGTAAAGGGTTATTACTCCCTTCAAAAGTATACCTTGGTGGCAGAGCACCTGATCAAAAACCTATGTTGGTTCTTAGACACCTGATCAAAAGTCTAAAGGGTTTCTGGATCTACCTGAAGCAAATCTTGTTGGTGGCAGGGCACCTGATCAAAAACCTGAGTGGATTCCTACCTTGTTGGTAGAAGAGTGGACGTACCCAAGTTGTTTGGGGAACCACTATAAATTCCCTTGTGTCGTCTGGTTGTTTGATTTATTACTTGTGCTGTTGGCTGTGATTAGTTTTAACTAGGTTTGCTAGTTGCTGTTTAGGATTCCAAGCCTTAACTGTAATTATAGTTGGCTGCCTTTTGTGCACAACACTCTTGTTAGGCTTTAGGGTTACTTCTCAAATATCTATAACCTTCATTCTGCAATTAACTCCAAGGGAGTTGAGTAGACAGTCAACTTTGTTAGTGCAATTTTTGATTACTCTATTTACCCCGCCTCTAGAGTAGTATCTATCCCTTTTCTTTCAGTAGGTCAGTCTGAAATGTTCAAGTGTTGTCATGAGGAACCTCTGATCGGTGGTGGAACCCAGGGAATGATCCAGTCCACCGTAAATGTGCCCTGAGTGCACGGAGTGTCGGGCTACGACCGGTGTTTGTGATGTTATTGTGCTTGCGAGCATTTGATATGATATGAAGATATATGTTGTGATTTAAATGCATGTAGGGAAGTAACCACTACCCCGAGTAAGGGGTAGGGTCGTTATAATTGGTCAACTGAATGCTGACTGTTGCTTTGTTTATCACCCTTGGGGTGGACGTCCATATGCAGGTCTTGCGGTCTGAACTGGATTGAGAAGACTGAAGACCTTACTGCTGCTGCTGGTAGGCCCTTGAAGGCCGTGCGAAGCTTTGAATTTCATGTGTGTCCGGCCTGCATGCTGATGTATGAAATCATATTTTGTAAAGAGAAACTTGTAAGGCCTTAAGGCCGTGAGCAGTGTGTGTTTGTATAAATTCCTGGTTATTTATATAAATGTGATATTTATATAGTAGTGTACATTCAATGGTCGAGTTCTTGCAAGTAATAAACTTCTGCTAGAATGATCTTGGTTAGGTGCGATGGTATTTTTGTGTTAACCTGTGACCTCGTCGTCTGTTTGTGGCATATAGTGTGGGGCCTCGGCCGAACCTTCTATTATATGTAATTTAACGGGTGGAGTCGTTACACCGCGCTCATGAGCTAGTAGGAATCTCACCAACTTTAAAGATCTAAGGGAAGCTATCTATAGGGTACGCCGACCTGTCAATGGCATGGTACTTCTGCATTAGGATTCTCTGGATCACACCGCCCAAAGTTAGTGTGTTCCTCCACTAGTAGTGGGGGATTTAAGGAGATAAGTATAGCGCATCATTGAGAGGATGAGATTCGATACACTGAAGGCTTTCTCAACTAGGATACAATATGTCACCATTGAGTGTTGGGCTGTAATTTTCTTGATATCCCCGGCCTTGAACATCATAGAGTGATGGATTATATCTTGGATGATGCGGGCATCGGGAATGAGCTATCCACTGTAGTGATGAGATCTCCACGCTCCTCCACACCATGGAGAACCTCATTGACATCTCTCCAGTTCCAGATGGTTCTAAAGGTCTCCACGATGTCGAGGTACGGAGAATTGGGAGTCCAGACATATTTTTGCTCGAGATCCGCGTGGAGTATCATCACGATTTCATCCCCAATACAAGACTACACTCCTCCACCCAATTGCGTGTGAGCAAGATCCCTGAGTTTGTAGTAGAACTCCTGAGTGAGGACCGAGGAAAATGGATCATTAGAGGAAATCACAGAGAGAATGCTCGAGTTCTCAAAATAACTATAGATATAAGCGTCTCGATCATCAATACCGATGACCATATGCACGCTTATTGTCGTCTCATCTATACCAGGAAATGTAGACGCGGGCTTTCGAGAGCGTTTTGAGAAACTTCGGCGAGATGGTTGGGAGCTAGAGGATGCCATAACTTGAAAACAAATAAACACAAATTTTCATTAAGAAAAACAACAACAAAATAAATTCCAAAAAAAAACACAATAGTCAGTCTCTGGATCCTACCGCCACGTGGTGGCATGATGGACTGTGCTTCGTCTTCTTCCATTGGACATCCCCCAAAAGTCTAGCTTTCCATGATTTTCACTTAAAAATTAGTAGGGGAAGAGATCCAAGGTCGTACGAAGTAGATCTATGAAAATTAAAGAGATCCATGGAGAAAATCAAACTTAGAAAATGCTTGAACTCTCCGTAGATTGTGCATAAGCTTTGGATCTCCCCAAAAACTCAATGTTTTTGAAAATTTCACTTGGAAAATGGTAAGGAAGAGAGATCCAAGCTTACACATGATAGATCCGTAAAAATGACAATGATTCGTGTAGAAAATTCACAAAGCAAACATGAAATTCATCATGAAACCGCCACGGATCGTGTCCAAAACAACTTGGAATCTACAACCTACACTTCCAAAACTCATCGCACTAGAAATTAAAGAGAAAGAGGAGAGGATATTACTTAGATCTTGGAAACACCAGCGTAAAACACTGTAGGCGGAGGCAAGAGAGCGAGTGAGCAAAAATGATGAACTTGGTTTGAAACGTGTCTTATATATCTGGAAGCTACCGCAGTTCGGTACCTATACCACCGGCAGTGGTACTCTTTTTCGTACTATTTTCTGACGATCTGTGCTAGTATCTTCATTATCCCTTAGTTTGATACAAACGACAAGACAAGACTCACTGTGATGTGTCGCACAATAGCGGTTGCATAGGTTTGTCGGCATTAGGAACACGAAATTGCAATCCACGTCTTGTCCTTAACCGGGGAAGGGTTCCAGTAGGTCCTTGTGTGACACTGGTGGGGAAAGATTTTTAGGTTGAGTGGTTTCTGGTGTGGGCATATGGGATTAAAACCCCACCCTATGGCACATGTGCAGCTCCTCAAGCCTATCCATCACTTAGTATAGGGCTATGGTGTTGACACTTTCTTTGGGTCAAGTATGTCATGAGTAATAATAATTAGGATTGTCAGTGTCATGCATAATATTCTATCATGATGTCATATTTAAGTTTCGTTGAACTGCCTACTCATTGTTATAGTTGGACTGTGTTTTGAGTGTTCTCGCTGAAAATAAAAAAAAACACAACATGTCATGTTCCTTTTTTTTGTTCTGCATGTGATGTTTATTGTGTTTATTTTTGTCAAATCACAAAAAAAATTATATAAAACCCAAAAATAAAAATAAAAACTACGGATTGTTAACTCATAGGACACACATGGATAGAACTTAGAGCATAATGTTTATGTACAATGTTTGAGTTAGGCTTGTTAATCACTATGAGCATTGTCTACTTGTCATGCTGTGTTGAATCTATATGTGCTTAGCTACTGAGTGCGACTAGACATGTTAGTGTTCGTTGACTATGCCTCTAGGTATGTGTGAGGATTTAGGTAGCGGAATGACTTTACACTGTTCACACATCCCTAGACGGAGCACTCTTTTAGAACGTATATGTTTACATTCTATAACTCGTGATATTGTGTCTACCACGTTAGAAATAACTTGAATAATCAATGTCACGATACATATGTGCTTCTATAATGGGTAGAACTTTGGGCCGAATCTCTTGTGGTCAAGTCCTATGTATAAGAGTTAAAGTGTATCTATGTATGTTGGTAGATTTCGATTAATTTTGGGTCCTTGGAATCCAAAATATAAACAGATAGCTTAACGCGTATAAATAAAAAAATGAATGTTATCAAGCCTTATGTCAAGGATAGCCCCCAAGCACTACTCACTCCTCCTGATAAGTCTTTATGAGCATTGTGAGGATGAACACCTTGGTCCAAAAAATCATTTTGATCTAGTGCACGAACTAGAACATTAAGCGTAGTGCCCCTAGTTCTAGTCTTCGTATCACGTAGATAACAATGTGACGTGATTTTTGTTTTCACTTTTTTCCTCTCGAGATAGCATATTTAATTACTAAGATAAACCATCAAATGAATGTTAACTCTACTTGATGTTCTTCTTCTGGTGCTATACGTACACATGTCATTGCTCTATCTAATGCTTCCATGCATAAAAATTGGACTGCAACGGCACTATATGTCTATAGCACGTAAGTTCTAGCACACGATTTCGATTTGTGACATGTATAATGTTCCTCTGTATTAATTTTATAATTCGTTTAGCATTGTACTCTAAATCATTATGTGCTTAGTTTACCTGTGTTGTCCAATCCTTTATAACTCTAAAACTTATTCAAAACTATTTCTCTGTGTTTTTGCACTCATCAGTTTGACCTCTATGCTTTATACTTTCTGATTGTGTGTTTTCACCTCTCGTTTCACTTTCTATAACATGCACTGTTTTCTTTCTTTATCATGCTCAGTATATACTACATTCCGTTTCTCCCGGGCATGCGCATGTTTACCTTTCGTCTAGTCCATCCCCTTTCGATAATATCAAAGGAGAATACTAGATGGTTCATGAGTCATGGGTAAGGGGATCACATGTAGGGGAGCTTCTTTTGTCGTGTACACATTGATAGGGGGCATGTAGAACACATATATAGGGGGAGCGCATGTGTAGGGGAATTGTATGTAACCTGAAACGTTAGTTTTAAGGATTATCTCTTATATATACGATATATCATGCACTTCATTCTTATATCTCATAAATGGGATTTGATATTATCGAAAGGGGGAGTTTATTGGAGCCAACGATTCACATATCCTCAGTTTGAATATAAATTCCCATGTTGTATTTGATCACATCTTGTGTTTTGTCGAGTGTGCAGGTTTATAGGTCCAAGCAATGCAAGAAGCTCTCCGCTGACACCTACTGCCGAGTGGTAGTAGTTATCGTCGAGCGATAGCTTGAATTAAATGGACATGATGCTCGGGTTGCTACCGCACCGTGCTAGTCCTACCGCCTGCGCTAGCTCAAGGATTTAATTCAGTCAGGCACTCGGGATGCTACCACGCAAGCGTTAACTTGTTATCGCATCACAATAGACAAAGAGATACTACCTCCAGGAGATAGCGTTATATTACGCTGCGTTAGCCCACTCAATGATAGTCGAGATGTATTTGCAGAGATGCCTAGACTACCGCGAGGCATTACCTTCCTACTGCGTCGCGCTAGCATTGAAAAAAAAGTAAAATATTTGTTTTGAATATTTTTCCAAATTTGTAGGACAGTTGTCAGAATCAAGCGCGCAAACCTACCATCGGGCGCTACTCTTACCGCTGGCGGTAGCCTAATTTTACAAAGAAGTATAAATGGTGTCTCATTTTCTGTATTCCGAACATCCAAGACGAAAAGTGACTAGTACTAACTTTCCTAGGGTTCGATAGCTACCTCTGTGCGTCATTCCACAGTCTTTGTCGAAGGAAAATAAAACTTCCTCCCTCCCATTCGCGCACAAAGAACTCCAGCAAGCCAAGGAATATAACAACTATGAAGAGTTGATCGGTTGCGAGCACATGAAGATCTCAAGCACCGGTCGTGGATCGCTCAATGGAGGAATCATCAAGAAGGAGATTCAATCTTAAATCTTTTTATACTTTTGATTGTATTCTTTTCTTTTCTCTATAATATTTTGGTGAGGGAAATCGATAGGAGAAGGTCATCGGAATCCGGGGAGGATTCCGTGAGAAATTGTCTCGGGGAAGGGGCGTCTAGATCAGGTGATCTAGCGGGGCTCTAAGACACTTCCTTGTGTGAAGGTGAAGAGCCGGCTTGAAGACCTTTCTCAGAGGGAAAGGGAGAGAGCCAACCAGTCTGGGTAGCGGGTTAGTACAAAAAACCAAAAAATATTTTCATTCACCGCCTTCGATCTCCGGCGTCACAAAGATCAAGTTTTTGTAATCGTTAAAATAGTTATTGATTTAGTTTGTAATGAAATTCATTTTCGGTTTCTTTACTTGTGTATAACATTGTGATTGGTAGTCTGTGATTTTTTTAAGGGTGCATAGATCTCCAAGGAGGAATTTTCCTAGAAAAATGAGTTCTGGGTCATACCGCTGCGTGTTAGCTACCTAACGCCCTGCTATAGCTTCCAAAACTAGTTTTTCTGGATCAAAATAATTCAAATTTTTAATTAACGGGTAAAACCTTATTCATCCCTCCCCCCCCCCCCCCCGCCCTCAAAGGTTGTCCACTAGATCCAACATTTACTACCTCAACCTATTGGGAGTGAGACTGGGACCACTCCTCCTATTGATGTTTATTTTAGTTTTTCTTATCCTTTATTACTTGATCACCCTTCTCCATTTGAGCTTGTGCAGGTTGATCTTCCATAAGTACCCGAGGAGTACTTGGACCTTCTCCCTGTTGAAGTCACCTTGTTGGGCAAGGATATTGTTGGTGAGAAGAGTGAGAATCTGCCCTCCTCTTCTTACATTATCTTCCATCTACCTATAAGGAGTAGGTATGATTATTTAGGTTGAGATTTAACTGATCTATCACCATATCGGTACCCGCTGCCAACACGGATATTAGGCAAGTTACCTGTTCACTTTTCTTTTCATAGACCCATTAGCTAGAATTTTTCAAAATTTGATAAGTTGTGCAGGGATTTTCCATTTGTTAAGGGGGTGGTTGTGATTCTTCATATAGTGGATTCGTGCTGGTCTTTCACGTTCTGGTATGCTCATTTTTGAGAATTGGGTACTCTCTTCCTCAGCTCCTTTGTTTGCTTTTAATACTTATCTTTTTGCTCGGTATGTTTAGATTAAGTCTGGGGGAGGAAGAGATGTTGTATCTGTACCCACTCACGTATACTATTGCATAGAATACTTGAAGCTTTTACTTTAATTATTGTGTTACAATTTCACCGCACATCACAACACCCACATGAGCGCGTGCTTAACCTTTGGTGCTCCACGAGTTAAATTCATTTCTCTTGTGTAATTTGGAAGATGTTTGAGCTTACTTAGGATTATGTGGCTGAGTAAAATGTTGACTCTTGTAGTTCTCCTAGTCGAGTGCTCACGTCTCGTGTAGAAAGTCAAGTAGAATTAATTTTTCATTATGTTATAGTTTTTATACTTTTCCTTTTAGCGTAAATATTGTTTATTCTACTCAAATTGGTGAATCTGGTGCGAATCATATGGTAGTATAGAACTGTGTGTAAGCATTCGGTAGCCTCGTATTGTTCAAGTCGGGAGGAAGGTTAATTTCTCTCGGTGGCTAAGAACTTTCCTCAAGCTACCATCGAAGAATGGGTATAGGAGTTCAAGTGTGTGGATGTGATGTAGGCCATTATTTTGTCCCGGTTGAACTTTAGCACCTATTCCTATCATATTATTCTTGTTAGCCCCGTTGTGCCTACCCCGCCTTTTTTATTCATCTCCACTGATGTCTCACCAAAGCCAAAAAGCTGATCCTAATCGCACGCCAAAATTCGAGTTTAGTTGTTTTATATTTACATTTTGGGTTACTGATGTGGTGAATTTATTATGAATGTGTGGATTTGCTCTAATGTAAAATATTGCTGAGAAAAAAAATATTGTGAAAATTTGTAATGAGATAGAAAAATGAAAATGAAAAAAGGTGAAAAGAAAAAAATACAAAAAAAAGGTGAAAAGAAAAAAATTTGAAAAAAAAGTTAAAATGAAAATTATTTTGTGGAAATGTGAATTGGGAGTAGGCGGTACACACACCCATGTTGTCAAGTCCAAGTCTGGGGGTGTGTTGCACCCGCATGTTATTGCAGTGCGTGGTGTAACATCCCAAGTTTCCCATAACTAGGAGATTGGTTATGTGAGCTACCGCCTGGCAGTAGGGTTAGCGCTGGCGATAGCATTGTAGAATTATTCCAGGTGTTCTCTGTGAGATATCGCATGGTGGTAGGTTGATATCGCACGGTGGTAGCATGGTTGAATTAATCGACAAAGCTCTCAGTTAGCAACAACCCATCGATAATGTTAATGTTGGCGGTAGCGTGGCCGATTTATTTTGAATTCCTATCTGAGAGTTATCGTACGGTGATAGTGATACCACGTGGCGGTTGTGACTATTCATCGTAAACGGCGTATTGATGCGGCGCATTGCCTACCACACGGCAATAGTGAGATAATGTGCGGCGATAGAAGAACAATTACGGTGTGACCACATATCGGTGTGTGATTGGAGGTTTTGGGTGGTGGGCTTGTAGAGCAAGCCAACATTTGGGGTACTGTAACGACCCAGGCCTCGACTCAACTCATGAGCTTTACTGGGACCCATCTGACACCGCTACAGGGATGCAGCCCGTACAACCCCAACACCACTCTCGTCTGTTTCTCAGCATAGTGCATTGTTAGCGCAGGGTTTCAAACCCAGGCATCGACTCCTGTTAGAGCTTTACTGGGACCCATCTTGTGACGCTACAGAGCTACAGCCCGTACAACCCCAACGCCTCTCCGACCTATTTCTCAACACAGTGCATTGTTGGCGCAGGGTTTCGAACCCGCAACCAATTGAGCTAGCTCAGTTGGTGATGAGCCTTCTTGGAAGGTTGTTTATCAAGGGTTGCGGGTTCGAAACCCTACGCCAATAATACATTGTGTTGAGAAATAGGTCGGAGAGGCGTTGGGGTGGTACGGGCTGTATCTCTGTAGCAGTGTGAGATATATCCCATTAAATCTTGCGAGTTGAGTCAAGGCCTGGCCCGTTACTGGTACCGCGGTGATAGCTAGTTATCGTGCGGCGGTAGCTCGGTTTAAGTTCGAGGAAGTTAAGTTTCAACTTCATTTTTCTTTATTGGCTTTCTCATTCTAAAAGTCAGAGAGAGAGGAGAGTGAAGGAGTTGAAGAGAAAGGAGATCCCGCCGTCGTTAGAGTTTCGGAGCTCCGAGTCGCGAGCCGAGTTTATATCCATGGAGGCAAGTCTGTTGCAGTCATTTTCATCTGGCTAGATTCTATCCCATGGCGCCAAAACCAAAGTCAAGGGTAACGATCTTCCTTCTTGGACATGTGAAGTACTCTATTTTTACATATAAGGGTAAGAGCTCCACGAGCACGTGGAGGAGAGCCTACCTTTGGGTTGATAAGTTGTATCCTCGGTAACTTTGCATTTAGAATTGAAATGAAAGTATGGAATAGGCATGTTGTGTGAAGCACATCTGGAAAGGTTGGTCTGGATTGGTGATGATTGTTTTGTATGATGGAGAAGACTCCATGGTAAACATGTAGTTTACGGAGTCACGGGGTATGCAGGTTGCTGTAGTGTGAGTATTGGAGTACGTCTCTAGGAAAACACTCATTTGGGGATGAAACAGTAGTCTTTTCCCTACCGCACGGTGGTAGCGCTACCGTCGGTGGTAGCTCCCAGTGAGCTTTGATTATGAGGCTTGTATCTTGGAGACTTGGGGGCCATTGTGTTGAGCTGAGAGCCTGAAGATCCCAGCTTTGGTGGCCGTGAGTGCTAGCCTTAGATCATAGCATGGTTATGAATTATTGGTATTATGGGAAAGGGAAAGCTGACCTGAATTGATGTCGATAATTGGTACGGCGATCTGAGCATCGGGAAAGAGTAGAACTGTACCCGCACTATGTCATTTGGCTAAATATACCTAAAGTATGTGGCAGTTGCCATTGGCATAGGAGAGAGTTGTGGCTATAGGTTAGGCTAGTAACGCTCAGGAGAGAAGGTCTAGTCTAGGACTGAGGACGGTGTTGGGAATTATGAAGATCCCTGTGTGGGTATTTTTACACCAGTGATTGTTGTGATGGAAAAGGTAGGACCCTGGGTGAATAAGTACACCGATAGTGTTCCCTGAGTATACGGGACGGTTGGCCGGTCGTGCAATCGTCCGTGTTTGATGGTGCTTTAGTTACACTTCCGCATATATTGTGATCATGGTAATTGTTGCAGAAATGGAACACCGCCTCCACGGGTGAGGAGTAGGGTCGTTATAATTTGGTCAGCTAATGCTGACCGTTGCTTTGTTTTATCGTCGTTGGGTTAGAAAGATTTTGTGCAATTGCAGCTGAGCCTAGTGGAAAGTAGCCGGCTTAAGCTCTATTTGCTTTGCTATCCCTCGAAGGCCAAGCGAAGAGTGTTTTTACTGTTCATGTGTGGCTGGCCTGCATGCCAATGCCGGTAAAACACTTATTTTGAGAAAAACAATTATAAGGCCATATTGATTTATGTATTTGGTTTATCATTCCTAATTTGTGGTACTGGACATTCCTGTGTTTTGGTTCCAAGAAATTTATTTACTTTCGCTAGAATGCACTCTGAGTTAGGATGCACATTTTTTGTTTGGCCTCATACGTAACTCCACTGATTGAACGTGGAATATGGTGTGGTGCCCCGACAAGTCCTTTTGTTATATTCTATGTGATGGATGGGGTGTTACACGTGGATATGTTTTATTTGTTCTAGCTCATTATAGTTAGGTGCGTGAGCCAATGATTTTATCTTTGTATACCCCATCTAAACCCAAACCTCATTTTAAAACTTAAATTCTTATTTATTCGCGTGTTGTACAAATCGGTGATGTGGAGAGAATGCTAACGGGCAAGCATATGAACATCAATATTGATGGATTTCTTTGGAGGTTATCCTGAGACCTGGTCTATGGCAATGCTCACCTTATCGTTCAGCCTACTTTCATTCTACACGTGACCAGATGATTCACCGCGATTCTTTTTTTGAGTAGATATAAAATATAGTTGTGCTTTTAGAAAATATAAACTATTTCGCATAATAAGAATTCTTTCTACTGTATTTCTATGAGCGTGAGCATATGACTTCACATGGTAATCCTCCCTTGCAGCTTCTATGCCAGCCTTTTGTTTTTCTCGTCCGCATGAGGGATGATTTGCTTGGGACGAGCAAATGTTCAAGTCTGGGGGCGTGCTAAGTCTGATATTTATAGTGTTTTTCAGACTCATTCGGGCTAGTTTTCACGCATGTGCACTGCACTTTATGCTCATTATTGCTCATATTTCATTCAATTGTGTTCGTGCACAAAGTGCACTTTTTAGGTCCATTGTGGTGTGCAATTGCATGCCTCTTTGTTGGGGGTAAGCACCTGTTGCTCCCCATTCATTTTTATTACTTTTATGATTCTCTGTGAGTGTTGGAGGCATGTGCCCCAGCTTTTGTTTTTCTGTACTGGTGGGAAGATCCCCATTACATTCCAATTCTTTTTTGTAGGAATTGCACGGTCATATGTTTTTGTTCACGCATGATCGGCGTAATCGTGTGATGCCTACAATATCATTTTCTAGTGCTCTGCTTCGGGCCGTGCAATTTGCTCGCACACGGGTTGTTTTTCCCATACATGACCAAATTGCACGACCTCCTCTTTTTGTCTAAATTTTTATGAAATTATTGCTCGTGCATTTTCTTCATGCTTGGTTGGATTCAACCATGCACGAAAGGAAACACACGATTTCTTTATTTTCCTGGGTTTTCAGCTTTCTATCCCTGCCCGTGCGTTTTCTTCTCGCACAGGCTATTTTGCACATGCATGTACAAAATCGCATGGTTTGATTCTTCTTCCAGGCTGGGCCATCCTGCGAGTTTATTATCGGCACAGTCCACACACGGTCTTGCGTTTGACCATGCGTGCCTTAATTTATGACATGTTTTCTTTAAATACCACAAGTTTGTCCTAGTTTGATTAGCTTGACTCCACCATTTTTTTGCCGTCAGGGAGCTTTAGTTCCAGGTTCTTCCCACCACCTTTAGGTCTTTTGCCCTAGGATGCCTCCATCATCCCTAAGCCTTAAGAAGGGGGATTCAAGCTCCATATTCTCAATAAAATAAGTAGAAGATTTCATTAGAAGAGATGGAGTGATGACAAGAAGAATATGGGTCCATTGGTAGAAGGTGACAGCTCTCCTCTACCCTAGACGTAGTTGTGGGCCGAGCTAGGACATGGATTGATGTAGGGGAATCCTTGAGATTCGTCACGGAGGCCACGACGACGCTAATGACACGATCTATGCTCTCTAACCAACATGCTAACGAAAACGCAGCCACAACAAGTATTTTTATTTATCGATCGTGCTAACAATACGGATCGCCGTTCCGCAAATAGATCGAATGTTGGCTATAGGCCAAATTCTTTCCGGCTAAATGGGATAATATTGATCCCGAACGAGATTTGGGTTGTACCAAAATAGATCCACCAAGAACAAACGATTCGAAATATGGTAGGATCTATCCCAACAAAAGAAAAGCGAGGATCGCCAATCCTCTTACGAATCTTTCGGAAAACCAAACGAAAAATACCGATCTATTATTTGATTAACCGTGAAGAAAAACAAATCGGAAAATAACGCAAAAAGTCGTCCACCACAAGAACTATCTAGAGAAAGAAAACTCTTGGTAGAAATTTTCGTTACCCCTCTCGGATTTGTAGATCCGTGATGCGTGGATCCACCAAGTTTGATCGCTCCTCCATTGAAAGTCCACGGGAGACACGCTATGGATGATGAACATGCTAATCTTCTTCACTTCACGCCGTGGAGGAGTTCCTAACTTCTTTCCTTGCAAAATATCCTCTCATGCATGGGCCAAAACTCCTTGGAAAGATTAGATCTCGTTTGGCCGAGAGCAAGAGGGGAGGAGGGCGGCCGAGCACTATGAGAAAAGGGCGGCCGAGAGCAATAGGGGGGAGGAGAGGCCGAGCACTAGGGAGAAAGTGGAGGGCTTGGGGCCGGCGGCTTGGAGGAAGAAGGAAAAGAGAGAGGGGGCGGCTATGAGAAGAAAGAGAGGGAAAATTAGGTTAGGCAAAATTCAATTTTGATTTCAATATTAGTCTACTACCAAATGAAGAGTTCAAGGACTTATATAGTCTTACATCTCAAAGCAAATAACATGTGGCTAAAGGCACACCACATAAAGAAAAATGCAGAAATTAAATAATGTTTTAAAGAGCAAACATGAAACGGCTATTAGCACACCAAAACTAAAAATATCAAATATGAGTCTTGTTGCGAGGGCGAAGCTTGTAGCCATGACCGCTACGACGTCGCACGTCCTTTGCCGGTACATCTTCAACATAGTCATGCTCCAGTTGGCCGTCGCCAACACTGTCGCCAACACCGTCGCCATCACCGTCGCCATCACCGTCGCCATCAATCCTCCGCCGCTCAAAAGGACTCATCTCCGATGAGCGGGCTGACATATAACATCGTACGAGGTCCGCGTCAAGAAGATCCACCTGTGCAGCAGAGAGCCAAGAGTCGTCCGAAGCCGGACGACCACGCCAACGAACCAAAAACCTGTGAATGTCGCCATCGGGGGTGGGAAACACATCATCCTGCAAGATCCTGTCAGGCAAGAAATCTGTCCGGGGAAACCTCGGAAAAGCGTTAGGTAAAGCAGAAAAACAAGTTTCATCATCAATAGACGGCATACCTCCCGTAGAATTCGAAGGAGAGAACGATCCAGAATTTAGCTCACCCCCAACCCCATTAGATTGTATAGTGGAATTATTAAACGGAGAGACAGACAGTTCAGGTGGTGGAGCAACAAAAAGCGTTAAATCTGAAATGTTAAACACAGGGGAGATTCCCCAATCAACGGGTAATTCTAACAAATAAGCATTTTCGCCTAATTTCTTCAAAATTCGAAAAGGACCGGCTTTCTTGTTCGCTAATTTTTTTATGGTGCCTGAAGGCATCCGTTCAGGGATAAGACGAACCATAACCAAATTGCCAATGTTCAAGGCGACTGCTCGCCTATGTACGTTAGCATTCGATTGATAGATAGAATATTGCTTAGCTAACGTCTTGCCAATGTGCTCATGGAGAGTGTGAACGTGTGAAGCGAAGTCCTGTGCAAATTGACTTGACTTAAAAGAAGGCGGTAACGGTACCAAGTCAAGAGGCACTGGCGCCTTATAACCATGCACTATCTCATTCGGAGACAACCCAGTGGACCTATTCTTAGAATTATTGTACGCTAGTTGAGCATGCGGAAGAATAAGATCCCACGTACCTTTATGTTCGCCCACTAAACAACGAAGTAACCCGCCCAAGCTACGGTTGACAACTTCCGTTTGCCCATCCGTTTGGGGATGATAGGCCGACGAAAACATAAGTTTAGTGCCCATGAGTTTCCAGAGTGTCTTCCAAAAATAACTTGTAAATTTTACATCCCTATCACTCACGATCGTCTTGGGAACACCACGATGTGCCACGACCTCCTTGAAATATAATTTTGCTACATTTGTTGCATCGTAGGTATTATTACTAGCGATAAAATAGGCCATTTTGGAGAAACGGTCTACTACTATAAGAATAGAATCGTGACGCCTCAATGTCATGGATAACCCCAAAATAAAATCCATACTGACATCTTCCCATGGTACCGATGGAATCAGAAGTGGAGAGTAGAGACCCGCGTTGGTCTTGTTCCCCTTGGCTAGTTGGCAAATACGACAACTTCCTACGATTTTGTTGACCATGGGTCTGAGGCCCGACCAAAAGAATTTATCCTCTACGAGTGTTATCGTTTTGTCTCTACCAAAATGTCCGCCTAGCCCTCCGTTATGCAACTCCCATATGATAAAATGTCATAATAACGAGCGGGGAATACATAGTTGCAAATGTTTGAATAAGTATCCGTCACGGATATAGTACGCCAAAATGGTGGTAGGGGAATTGTCCTGAGTGGCGAGATAAATTTCCCTAAATTCTGGGCATTGGACATATTCATCTTTAATCCTCGCAAATACTATAACTGATACTTCCATGGTAGTTAGTAATAAGGTGACCATACTCAACGCGTCCGCCACACGATTTAACGTACCCTTCAGATGCTTGATAATGAAAGTGTACTCCTGTAGGTATGAAATCCATTTAGCGTGCCGTGGGCTAATCTTATTTTGAGAATTAACAAATTTGAGGGCCTCATGGTCCGATAGTATCATGAATTCTTTTGATATAAGGTAATGTCGCCAATGTTGGAGACAACGAATCACGGCATAGAATTCGCGATCATAATTCGAATAGTTTAACTTTGGGCCGGCTAGTTTCTCACTAAAATATCCTAGCGGATGTCCCTCTTGACTTAATACTCCTCTGATTCCTATCCCCGATGCATCGCATGATAGTTCAAACACTTTACTAAAATCCGATAATCGTAATAAGTGGGCTTCAGACATCCGTTCCTTAATCGTTTGGAAAGCACTAGTGGCCGCTTTAGTCCAACTAAATTCTCCTTTCTTCATACATTCAGTGATGGGTGCCATAATACTACTAAAATTCCGAATAAATCTTCGGTAAAATGTGGTCAATCCGTGGAAACTTCGAACTTCCCTTATATTCTTGGGTTCCGGCCACTCTTTTATTGCTTGAACCTTCTTTGGATCCACATGAATGCCATCTGAGCTCACGATGTATCCTAAGAACTCTACGGAAGACACCCCCCCGAATGCGCATTTTTTTAGATTAATAAATAAATTCTCTTTGAGCATTGTGGTAAGGATTGTTCTTAGGTGAGTTTCATGATCCCCCGGAGAGATGCTAAACACCAAAATGTCGTCGAAATAGACCACTACAAATTTTCCCATGTAGGGTTTAAAGACTTGGGTCATCAATCGCGAAAACGTACTCGGTCCATTGGTAAGTCCTTCTCCAAGCACTAGCCATTCATATAGTCCATCCTTAGACTTGAATGCCGTCTTCCATTCGTCACCCTCCCGTATTCATATTTGATGATAACCGCTCTTAAGATCCAATTTAGAGAACACGGCGGCTCCTGATAACATATCTAGTAAATCATCCAAGCGGGGATTTGGGAACCGATACTTGACAGTTATTTTATTTATAGCCCGATAATCAACACACAATCGCCACATTTTATCTTTCTTCGGGACTAACAAGGCAGGGACGGCACAAGGACTTTTACTATGACGTATAAATCTTTTCGCTAACAAATCTGAAATTAATTTTTGCAACTCCTCATGTGAGGAGAGGTTGAGGCGGTAATGGGGTTGATTCGGCAACGAAGAACCCGGGACAAAATCTATCTCATGCTGGATATCACGCATTGGTGGCAACTGAGGTGGTAAGTCCACCGGGTAGACATCCTTATACTCTTCTAAGAGAGTTCGAAGGGATAACGGGAGGCTCGCTAATGAGGGTGCATCCTACTTAGCTTGTAGACAAACTAGAGCGTAGATAACGCCATCCATGAAAGTCTCACGCTCTAACTCTTTCCTACTTATCAGACTTATCGTTTTCTTTTCTACCAGCACAATGGTATCTTTGGATGCAGGTGACGGATCCTTAGGCGATGATGGTGTCAAAACAATGGTCTTACCATTGAATTTGAACTCATAAATGTTGGCTCGTCCAAAATGAGTCACGTCATAATCATAAAGCCAAGGTCGTCCTAATAAGACATGACACACGTCCATGGGGATTACGTCGCACCACACTTTATCAACGTAGTTTTTTAAAGTTAGTGGCACCAAGCATCGCTTAGAAACCACTATTGACGTCTTGTTTACCCACGCGATTTTGTAAGGATGTGGGTGCGGCTCGGTGACTAACTGCATAGGTGCGATGGCATTTTCCGAAACGACATTCATACAACTACCGCTATCAATAATTAGTTTGCACCATTTTTCACCGCACTTAAAATTTAAGGTAAATATATTTGTCCGGTTATACTCGTCCAACGCTCGCGGTGTGGCCAAAATACATCTCATCACCATCATGTAAGAATCGTCCTCCATGTCACTCGGTTCGCGATCAGATTCTGCCCCATAGTCGATATCGGCAGGCTCAGTCGTGGAGTTTAATAGGGCTAACGGTTTGCTCTTCGTGGGACACTCACTAGCATAGTGCCCTTGGATTCCGCAAGAATAACACGTGGCGTTAGTCTTGCTAATCCGTCCTATTGGAACTCGCTCGCCGGTGGGATTTCTATTATTCCTAGCTGTAATGATAATGGACTCCGAATCCGTAGATCGATACTTTCCCTTGTCTCGCATGGAGGAAGACGGATGCGGCCCTAAGAGGGACTTTCCCTTCTGAAAGTTTCACCCTTTGACTTTGTAGGCGTTGTGTTTTTCAATATCCAAGGCGGCATTAAAAGTGGTGTTAAGGTCCGTGTGACCATAACGCAAGAGCTTGCCTTGAATGTCCGAGTTGAGTCCCTTACGAAATCGGGAGAGTGTGACTTCGGGCATCTCACGAACATCACAACGCACCAACATATCCTTAAGTTGTCCCATGTATTCTGCTACCGAAGAGTTACCTTGACGAAGGGAGGCTAAGTCGTCGAACATTTGTGTCCGGTGATAAGTGGGAACATATTGGTCGTGGAGAAGTGCCTTCATGGCAGCCCACCCAATTGGGGGTACTCCATTAACCGTACCTAATCGTCTCTCTTCATTCAACCAGTATGTCTTAGCCCTTCCTAGTAGTTTCATCCGCGCAACCTTCACTTTCTCAACGTCCGTCAGGTCGTGCCATTCAAAATAGCACTCGATTCCCATGACCCAGTCTAGGAATAGCTGGGGCTCTCCCATACCATCATATGAAGGTGAGTCTATTTTTACGGCCCTAGTTACGTCGAACTCATAATGACCTCGAGGTGGGTACTCATCGTCCAGATCACGTGGGTGATTTTGTCTTTCCTCTCGCTGGTTGGCGGCCGGGGGTTGGGGACCCGGTCGGTTTCTGCCAACGCCGATGTTTCGGGGCGCCGCTTGGTTTACCGCAAGCCCTTCAATTAACTGTGTCAGTGCATCAAACCTAGCGTTAAACTCTTCTCGTAGCTCGACGATCGTGGTCGGAGCATGCTCATCACCTTGGTTGTTGGCCATGTGTGAGGTGGAGGGAAGATATTCCGTGCCCAGCCTAGTGCGCATGAACGAACGGGGCAAACAACAATTTTGACCTGATTTAAATTACGCTTTTGAATTTTTTGACACAAAACTATTGAGCAACAGGAAAAACTTTTTCGGACTTTTTTTCTTAGAAAAATGAGGAGAAAATTCAGAATTTTTTTTGTAATTTTCTGCAGGAAAAGTTTTTTTTTGTGTTTTACTAATTGCAGCCCAACTATGTAAAATTCAGATTTAACGTGATTCGTAACGGAAGTGCGCACCCAAGTGAACGAGGATATCCCTAGGTAAAATGAAATGATGGTGTCGATTGGGAAATCAACACAACCTCCCTCTGATACAAAATTGATGTAGGGGAATCCTTGAGATTCGTCACGGAGGCCACGACGACGCTAATGACACGATCTACGCTCTCTAACCCACACGCTAACGAAAACGCAGCCACAACAAGTATTTTTATTTATCGATCGTGCTAAAAATACGGATCGCCGTTCCGCAAATAGATCGAATGTTGGCTATAGGCCAAATTCTTTCCGACTAAATGGGATAATATTGATCCCGAACGAGCTTTGGGTTGTACCAAAATAGATCCACCAAAAACAAACGATTCGAAAGATGGTAGGATCTATCCCAACAAAAGAAAAGCGAGGATCGCCAATCCTCTTACGAATCTTTCGGAAAACCAAACGAAAAATACCGATCTATTATTTGATTAACCGCGAAGAAAAACAAATCGGAAAATAACGCAAAAAGTCGTCCACCACAAAAACTATCTAGAGAAAGAAAACTCTTGGTAGAAATTTTCGTTACCCCTCTCGGATTTGTAGATCCGTGATGCGTGGATCCACCAAGTTTGATCGCTCTCCATTGAAAGTCCACGGGAGACGCGCTACGGATGATGAACGTGCTAATCTTCTTCACTTCACGCCGTGGAGGAGTTCCTAACTTCTTTCCTTGCAAAATATCCTCTCATGCATGGGCCGAAACTCCTTGGAAAGATTAGATCTCGTTTGGCCGAGAGCAAGAGGGGAGGAGGGCGGCCGAGCACTATGAGAAAAGGGCGGCCGAGATCAATAGGGGGGGAGGAGAGGCCGAGCACTAGGGAGAAAGTGGAGGGCTTGGGGCCGGCGGCTTGGAGGAAGAAGGAAAAGAGAGAGGGGGCGGCTATGAGAAGAAAGAGAGGGAAAATTAGGTTAGGCAAAATTCAATTTTGATTTAATATTAGTCTACTACCAAATGAAGAGTTCAAGGCCTTATATAGGCTTACATCTCAAAGCAAATAACATGTGGCTAAAGGCACACCACATAAAGAAAAATGCAGAAATTAAATAATGTTTTAAAGAGCCAACATGAAACGGCTATTAGCACACCAAATCTAAAAATATCAAATATGAGTCTTGTTGCGAGGGCGAAGCCTGTAGCCATGACCGCTACGACGTCGCACGTCCTTTGCCGGTACATCTTCAACATAGTCATGCTCCAGTTGGCCGTCGCCAACACCGTCGCCAACACCGTCGCCATCACCGTCGCCATCACCGTCGCCATCATGGTTTGATAACTCGACGAGTCCTACCGTGAACCCTCAACAAGACTTCAGATTCGATTGATTTCATGCACACCTCTCCTCTTGTGGTAGAATGTGTAGCTAGATCTCTATTATTTTATGATGTTGCACTGATACTAGTGTTATACTTATTGTATTATATGTCTATGTGAAATTATTTGTGTTTGAGTTGCTTATGGTGCACCGCCTTTTTCCATCCATCCCACCATCATGAGTGTTGCCTCACTAGCAATAATTAGTGGTGTGTGTAGCAAAGAGGTGCTCTCGACCCTCATTCTTCTCGTACGAACCATTCCATCCGCTTGTGTAGTTTCTATCTTGCCAAGCGAAGCAGTGCATAGTGGCTTGCATAGTAGTGGTTAATTTAGTTTTGTTTTGTTTTATTTCTGCAAACCAAAAGCCCCATCATAACCACGATCGTGAGGAATTCAATATTAAGTCCTCCTCGATAGTTACTCCACCTTATTATGTTCCTCGTAAGATCAATACTTGGGAAACATTCGCCCATTTTTTATTACTTGTGCAACCAGAACACTTGTTGTAAGTGAATCAAAATGAACTTTGGTTTTCTTTTTAATAATTTAGGAAGCTTTCTATTTTAATTTGCTTCAAGTTTTCTTTAATTCTTATTTGTTCAAATTCTAGTGTTACGGGTCTTATCCAAAATCTATATCCAAGATTTTACCAAGAGGTTGTGGATACGAGGAGATCTATTGAACGTACCGCTAACATAGTCTTTGATCCTAGATCTGTATCCTAGATTTTACCGAGAGGTTGCGGATACGAGGAGATCACTCAAAGATAAAAGGAGTTGTCATGCAATCCTCAATAATGGACAGCCCAAATCTTCTGAATTGGGGTCAAACTCAATAGTGATTTTCACCGCCTAAAGCAAGCTTAGAGAGTTCGACTAGCTGAGGGGTCTTAATTATTCTGCCTACGATTAGACGTTAGTGTATTCTCGAGATAGGCGTTAACATAATTTGGGAGCCTCCACGGTTGAAGAAAAATTATTTACAAACTTGCACTTTTATCTATTATCAAAGTTTATTTTATCCAAATGGATTTTAGATCAAGTGCTAGCCTTTACCTCATCAAATTTCCCTCAATAGTTTAATCACACTTTTCTCTTTTTGTAATTCAACCAGTCTTTTGCTATGATAAAATAATAGTTCTTCCTTGTGAGTACAAGTACTCGACAGACTCGGAAAAATACGAAATTTGATTGTATACTCTATAATGATAGGTGCACTTACCTTTCTAAAGCATAATTAATCACAGCTACGGTTACGCACACTAATTTATGCATCACAAAGATTCCTCAAAAATAATTGAATCCACTTGTGGTGAGAAATATACAATGGAAATGGGCGCAGCCATATCGGAATATAGATCCGCCACAAATTTGATAGACATATTCGCATCAATACCTTCAAAACATGAAGGTGATACTGGTACTTAAATAGTGGTAGAAGGTGTGCTACCAGGAACAGAAGTCAGGATGATCTGGATATCCAGCTCATAATGCTTGTTCAATTGGCGAAGATATTCAACACAATCCTTCATAGCATGATCTATGTTATGATAAAATAAGCATTGTTTTGTATTCCTTTTTGGTCCAAGAGGGGCTAGAGTTGAATTGAAAATTGGTATGTGCGACGCAGATGAGTGGCCATAGGACTTGGGAGCGGTGTAAGAAGTGTCATTTAATATCAGTGTACTACACACTTAGCCTCAAGAACTAGCACTATATCTCTCGTGGGACATCTATCATTGGAGTTGGAGGTATCTCTATACCAATAACAACGGATATTGAGTCCGACAAACAATGTGTGGAGAAACCCAGATTCAAAAAGACAAAGACCTTTTTGCAAGCTATTACACCCAACAATAAATCACTAAAGAAAACTTAATAATAAAACAAGGTAAGATGATATTTACAACATGGAAGAACTTCTACCTCTCGACAGCCTCTACAAAACTCACACGACAGTATTCCCTTGCAACAGCCCAAGAACTTGATGCATTGTTTGGAAAGTGTGTCGGTCATACTGATAATATTAATTGGGAGAGTTTCCCCAATATCCCACGCAGAACATAGTAAGGTGGATGAAAGTCTTTAGTTTCAAGGATAGTTAATCACCTAGAGGGGGGTGAATAGGTTTTTGGCCTTTTTATATTTTTCCTATTTTGGGTGTGTTATGATTTTGTTATATTTAGCTTTCAAGACAATCAATAACAACACACACAAGATTTATAGTGGTTCCCTAGATTATGGGTACATCCACTGTCCCTCAAACCTTTCTAACAGTGTATTAGATAAGGCACTTCTCCAAACTCGGCTCCAAAGAGCTTAAAGCACAGATTTCTCAGGATATCTTAGTCTCCTCCAAGACCTACCTCAGTCACAAAGCCCTATTACTCAGAGCAGGCTTTGCTCCTACAGCTCAGTGATACAAAGATCACCTACCTCAGGCAAAGTTAATAGTCCTACACTTAGGCTAGGAGGATTGCCCTACAACTCATAGAGGAATACTCTCCTACCTCAGATCTAAAACAGATCCTACTTCAGGAAAACTGCCCTATAACTCAGATCTACTCCAAAATCCTACCTCAGACTTGAGTATAAGTCCTACAACTCAGGCCCATAAGCCCTACCTCAGATCCACACATGGATTCTACCTCAGATCCACACAAGGATCCTACCTTAGATCTACAAAAGATCCTACATTCAGCCTTTATAAAATAGGCTTACACTTAGATCCAAAGGATCATACAGAGAGAGATAAGTGTGTATATGATGACTATACACCAGAGAGATTTTCTCTGTGTCTACCTTCTTCTAAACTAAAGTAGCTCAGTCCAGTCTTCTTATTCACAACTCCAAAAAATGTTCTTAAGGAAAGATCTGCTTGAACTACAAAGTAACTGCAGCTAGGATTGTCCCTTGATGCTCCTTCTTTCTCAAAGAGTTTCTCTGAACTTATTATTCCAGGCGAGAATGGCAATAACTATCTCATATCAACTGATCTATTATAGTTATGGTTAGCTTTGGCTGCTTCTTCTTCTCTCTCAGAGAAGTTTCTCTGAACTTACTATTGTAGGTGAGAATGGCAACAACTATCTTCTTGAACTCTTAGATCAGAAGTTTAATCTTCTTCAGGCTCTGCAATAGTTTTGAGAGGAAGAATATGAAGTCCAGAGCTTTTTCAAAAATCGATCCAAAAGTTATCTTCCTCTCACTGATCAGATTCCTTTTTATCTTTCGCCATCCAATGGCTCTATGAGCCTCAGGAACAGTAGTAGTTGTTGGCTGCAACTTTACTTCTGAATTAAATGTAGTAAAGAAGGCTTGAGGCGCTGTTTGTCTGTACTATAGACTTCCCGTAATGATTTTGAATTTTGCTGACGTTAGCATCTGTAGACTTAGCCAAATTCAAGCAATTTAGTATAATTGTTGAGTGAATAACCTTCACTCAATGCTAAAACACTTAGACAGCTTTCTGTACCATTAGGCGTCGAGTGATCATTCGTCACTCGACGAATTATAGACTTTTATAGTCTTAACTCATTTTTCATTGAGTGAACCTTCATCACTCAACGCATTTGGACTTAGTTAATTTCCTCTAAATGGAGGCATTGAGTGAGTTGTCTTCATTCAATGGTTTCTTCCTTAGCCAGCCATCTTGCTGAGGCGTTGATCGAACATCCTTCACTCAATGCTTTTGTACTTAGTATAATTTTTTATTGAGTCGGTGTTGAGTGAACTACCTTCACTCAATGCTTCTGGACTTAGACAAAATTTTTGTCTACTTCTTCTTAAGATTTTACATCACTCAGTTATGTCGATGCTTTCTTATTTAGGCGTTGAGTTAACTGCCTTCACTCAATGCTTCTGGACTTAGCTGATTTCTCTGTTGAGTTGGCGTTGAGTGAACTATCCTCACTCAACGCATTTGAACATAGACAGATTTTTTATATACATCTTCTGAGGCTTTGAATGAAGCTTTTCTATTGACGCTTTCTGAGCTTGGCATTGAGTGAACTAGCTTCACTCAATGCTTCTGGACTTAGCCCAATTTCTTCTTAGTTTCTATGGATTTGACAATATATACCTTTACTCGACGCTTCTTTCTTCAAGCATCGAGTGAGCTGTCCTCACTCGATGCTTCTGGACTTAACCATAAATCTTCCTTGTTAATGCTGAAGCTTTCACTGTCTGAGCTTTACTTGATGCCTCTTGTTATATGGCGTTGAGTGAACTGCCTTCACTCAATGCCTGTAGACTAAACCAAAGTTCTGCTTTGTAAATAGCCAGGCTTTGACTTCCTATGCTTTACACAGTGCTTCTTGACATCTGTCATTGAGTGACCTGGCTTCACTCAACGCCTATGGATTTAGACAAATTTATATCTTCCCAACATTCTTCCTTGTGTCCACCTGTCACTATCACTTAGACAACCTGCCTAATCATGGTATAGTAGAGAACATGCATCCATAAAACTTGGACATACATCAAACACAATTATGCTCTTAGTATTGATGGTGATGCCTCTTCAAATCCAGGGAACATTGAAGGGCAATATTCCCAATAGGGGAGTTGTCTTTCGAGGAAGGCCTTGAGATTGAAGTCCAAATGGTTGGAAGGTTTGTAGGAGAGGAGTTTGTATAGCGGAGAATAAAAAATAAAGAAACCTAAATTGACAATACGGGTTGTCGGCACCGCTTCGCTTGGCAAATTAGACTACTATAGGCCATTATGCATTGCTTTGGTTGGCATATGGAAGTGAGTCTAGCAAAATGGACAAATAAGATTGCAAAATGGAATGGATGGTGATGGAAGAATGGGCGTAACCTTATACACACAAGAACATTAATGATTTCAAATACATGAAAATTAACATTGATATCGAGAGTTCAAGTGTGCACATCATCCTAAACATGGAGAAACAAGCTACAAAATTCAATATAAGAGAGACGCAAGGGATATAATAACATCCAAAGGCTCATTGAGATTCATGTTAGGAATTATCCGGATTGTCAACCCACCTCCTAGCTCGGTCCATAACTACGTCTGAGGTAGAAGAGGGCGGTCACTTCCTCCCATTTGACCCATCTTCTTCGTCTCATGATCTAATCTCCTCCGATGTAAAGCTCTCCTTGCTTGGTCATGAAGGTAAGGCTAGAATCTCCTCCTTGAAAGCCCTTGTATGATGGAGGCATCCTAGGGCAAAAGACCTAAGAGAAGGAGCAGGAAGGAGCCAGATCTCTCCATAGGGCTTACAGTAGAAGGAATTTGCAAAATCAAGAACTCCCTGAATAGGGAAAAACCTGCGGGTTAAATAGAAAATTCATCAGAAAATGGTCACACACGGTCGAATGCATGATCATGCATACAGCGTATGAAATTAATCGAGAATGAAACACCCAGATGGGCAAAGAATGATCCAAAAAAACTTGTGTCGACTAGAAGAAGAATCAACAAGATTAGGCACTTCACCTACTATCGCGTGTTGCTGCTAACGTGCTACACTACCTGAATGTACATACACTTCGATCTTAGTGCAAAATGCGGAAATTTGGTGGCATCCATAGAAGAAAATTGACACTTCCACTCTACGTTAACACTTACTATTTCGTAATGATAGGGATCGGCAAGGAAAGAGACACTACCTTCCTTATCTATTGAAGGTTGATTGTGCACAAGCCAAATTAATCACACTACCGCGCTGATCTAGCTCTACTCTGCACTACTAGATGATTACAAGGAATGCTTTGACCCCTTTCTTAAATGGATGTGAACAGCTGGGGGAAAACATATACATGGAGCCTACCGCCACGTGGTAACCTTATTGTTGGTGATAGCTTGCTTAAACATCGTATAAAAGTATTTTTCTTTCTCTGAGTCAAAGATGCACACTATAGGGTTTATAATCAGTTTATGGATCAAGGAGCCACCAAATTAATAGGAGAGAAAGAGAGAATAGCACCCTCTTGTCAGTAAATGAAGATGTCTATAGAACACATTCTAGAATGACAATCTGAAGATGATCGAGCGCTAGAGGAAAAGAATTGATGACTAAAATTGTAGTTGTACAATCCAAATATAATCCAATAACACAAATGTACCAATCATTTTATAGTATACGATATAAAATCTAGCATCATATTTTTTTTGGGTCTGTTGTATACTTCTTCCTTTAAAGAAGGGCTGGTATTTTACAGTTCAAAATTTTTATTTTGATTTTGAAAATGAAAATAAGCGAAATGATTAAGAAGAAAATTTGATTGTTAAGAGATTAGCACTTAATCCAGAATCTTATTGGAATAAAATATAAATTTGCATGCTTTTAATAAAATTACTTCGACCATGGAGGTTCTCATAAAATGATTGCTCCTCTTACAAGGAATACTGACAACTATCCTTAGGTTGATTGATTAAGACCTCTTAGCCAGTCAAAACCCCTAAGCTTGTTTTAAACGATGAACCCCCACTATTAGATTTGAATCCAATCCAGAATATTTATGTCGTCCTCTCTCGAGACGTGCATGCAACTCTTTTTTTTCTTTGAGTGATCTCCTCGTATGCATGGATTTCTCGATCAACTAGAATACGGATCATAGATTGACAATCATATTCCAGAAATATAAAATCAAAAAAAGTAAATAAAAGATAAATTGAAGTAAATAAAAGAGAGTTTTCTAATTTAGAGAAAACAAAACATATTTTTATTTCATTCCAAAGTTCATCATGATCAAGTTCTAAATAAAATTTAGTTACACATCATGATGGAGGGAATACAAGTAGAGGTAGAGACAGACATGATAAAAAGGAAAGGTAAATTACAAAACTAGAATTTAAATAGCAAAAATTAAACATACAACTTGAAAGAAAAATAGCTAAAACAACATGAAAGTAGTAAACTACAGTTAAAAACAACTCCTATAATTTAATTCCTGGTCATCTGGACATTGCTGGCGAGAAGTCAAGCCCTTGGTCATGCATGTAACCTAGGGCATGTTTCGGAATAACTGCCTTCTTAAAAAACCCGTGAATGTTGGGAGAAAAACTGCCAAAATGACTTTACTCGGAGTTACACGCCCTGAGACATAGGTGTGTACTTGGGCATGTTAGGATGGATCTACAATGGGCATGAATGTCTCAATCTGGAGTTACTTCTAGCTGTTACTTGATGGGTCACCCATTGGTCTAGCCCGTTACTAAGGGCATGTAATCTAAAAGTGAACAGGGGCATGATCTGGCTACTTGAATGTTGTTAGTGTAGCACTCAGTTTTCTCATAGTTGAAAAACAACAGTTTGCTTTTTGAGCTATCACTGGCGATAGCGATATCACCTAGCGATAGTGGTCAGGTTAATGTAGTCGATGCAGTTGACAAATGATGTAGTCGATACAGTCGAAAAAATTGTGAAGTCAATTTGCTACAGCTAGACATAACAATATTGTGTGGCTGTCGACAGATCGATGTAGTCTGTTTGCTACTAATAGACATAACAATATTATGTGGTAATAGCAGACCACGTGGCAGATCACCATGTGTTTGTTGGTTGTGAAGCGACTGTTAAGCGGTAAAAGCGGTAGTGGATAAGGCCACCACCACCGCCTAAGATATCACCCAACGATAGTGGCTATTGCCCGATGATAGCGCTTGATCGGATCTCTCAAAAAAATCTGGGTGTCCGTTCCTTTTGGCTTGGGCATCATGTGGCTAAGGTGGCTGAAGGGGAAAGAGTTTCTCATTCTCTTTAACATCTTCTCTCTCTTAAACTTGAGACAGGAAAGGGAAGAGGATGAAGAAGAAGGCTGGTCCAGCCATTAGAGAAGCATTGGAGGAGCTTCCAAGCTTGGAATCATGAGCCGATTGAAGATTTATAGAGAGGAAAGCAAGGAGATCCTTTCCATCTGACTCGAGCTCTGATTCATGGAACTAAAACGATCAACGAGGGTAACGACTCTATTTAAAAATACTTGGACATGTGAAGTCCTTTATTTGGCATGTTTGTGTTGAGGTTCCCACCAAGTTCAATTCACGAAGATGCAATAAAATTTATATTTAGAGACCGGATCGTTGTATAGACATAGGTATGTTGTGTGAAGCCCATCTGTGATAAGTTGGTCTAGATTAGTGATGTATTGGTTTGCATATCGGAGAGGACTCTGAAAAAAAAATAGATTTTAGAGTTTTAGGATGATGCAATTTGTTGCAGAAGTACTGGAGGGTATCTCTAGGAAACACCTGATATTGCAACAAAAAATGAAGTTCTGTTGATATTGTCTGCATTTGCAATATCATTGGTGATAGCTCCTGGTGAGCTGATGTGATGGATGTGAAGCCCAGCACTTGAGGATTGTGTGCGTAACATTAAGCTGTGAGGCCTACAGTGCCTAGATTTGTGGCCTCGAGTGCCAACCATAATATATAACATTGGTTATATTTTTGTTAACGAGATGAAGTGAAGTCATACATGCGTCGTCATAGTGAGATTCTGACGATTTAAGCATGGGCAAAGCTGATCCAAACCCATCCCTTACTGGTAGGTGAATAGGTCACTCCTTGGTGCACTTTATGATTTTGGGAGAGTAGGCAAGGTGGCCTTGACAGTAAAAGCTAAATGATCACATAAGTGGATGATACTTATGATGAAGGTGGGATTTGAATTTTAGTACACCAATAATGTGCAATAAGTGCACGAGATTTTTGGCCATGTGTGCCAATGTCTGTTATGAATGAGTAATTATATAAACTACTATACTGCTTGCTTGCAAGGAAGGGGTACCACCACCCCGGGAATGGGGTGGGGTCGTTAAGAATGTGGTCAGCTAAAGCTGACCGTTGGTTTATTTTATCGCATATTCGTGGATTGAACTTGTGCAGGTGCTGGTGAGCCGAGCAAAGAGGTAACAGGTTGAATCCCATTTTGCTATACTGGCGCTCGAAGGCTTAAGTGATCGTTTACGACTTTCATGTATTGCATGTCTGTGTGTCGATCCATGCAAATCACCTTTTTGTGTAAACACGTAAGGCCTTAAGGCCAAACATTTGTGTATACACTCATTCCATATTATATTAATATAGTGGGCATTCCATGTTGTGGGTTATGTTTACTCCTTTGCTTCCGATAGAATGCAACTCTGTGTTAGCCAACAAAGATGTTTGGTATTTCAATTTCGTGCCACTTTCATTTATTCGTGGAATATGGTGTGGAACCCTAACCGGACCTTCTGTTATATTTTTGTGATGGGTAGGGTGTTACTATTTGGTATCAGTTTCTGGTGTTGGTCCCTTCTCTTTTGATTTTGTGGTCGGATTCCTTTAAGGAGTGGTAAGCATGTGTGGGCATTACCGTTACAATGTAAAATAACCCATGAATGTCCTTATATGAATGAAAAATACACATATTTGAGGAACCTGCGTATTCCTATGATTGTTTTTTGCAATGTTTGTAGCCGCTTAATTATGTGTTTCATGATTATATGTGACTATGAGTGGTGTGGGGTAGTCTCAACCCCAGTACTCTATTGATAGTAGTGCACCAGCTAATGTGCCTATACCACCTCCTTCCACTAAGACTATTCATTTATTTGTTGAAGCCGTATTTGTGATGATCAATGCATAACCAAGAAAGCCGGTATAGCAGCTTCTTACTCTTGCAATGGCCTCGGCGTTGGTTGGCGTAGTTTAGCCTATGATGGTAAGACAAGTTGCTTAAGAGCCATTGACAGCAAGACGAGCGACAAAGAAGAACCTGAAGCACTTTTTGAGCTTCAATCCTCCTATGTTTACGGGTACTGGATCCCTAACTCAAGCCGAATAATGGCTCTCTCAAATAAATAGAATCTCGACGATAATGGAGATGTTGGAAGGACAGAAAGTCACCTTTGTTACTTTCCTATTGGATGGATAGGTGAGGCTTTTGTGGGATGAGTTAGAGCTGTATCAGTTTGCGGGCAGGTAACTGACTGATATTTCCCTTTTGCGTAGCGGATTGCGATTGAGAACCAATTATAGTAGCTGACTCAGGGTAATAGTTTAGTGTATGACTATCAGCATGAGTTTACTAGACTTCGTCATTATGCAAGCTGCACATTTGTTGATGAGAAGCATAAGACCAATAGGTTTTTTGAAGGTCTACAGGATGATCTGAGGTTACTTCTATAAGGTCCGTTACGTAGGGCTTTCTGACCACGGTAAACACTGCCCAATCCTTACAATGGGATATGAATCGGTTCCAACATAAGGACTTGGAGGTGAAAAATTCAGAGTTCAAAGTGTTGAACTCTGCAAAGTCTGGGCAGAGTAAATGGAGGAAGAAGTCTTGGACTTTGGGGTCAGCTTCTCCTGATGCTTTTGGAGTGACTACTCAGTGAGGTCCGCTCACTTGCTATACTTGTAGAAAGCCAGGAAATTTTGCTCAAGAGTGTCGCAGTGGTCTTCCGAGGATGGATAAAAAGGAAGGTGTGTCATATGTGGAGAAAGGGAAGGCAGTGGAGTCAACTGCGTTCCATTATGGTCCATCTCAGTCCCAAGTTTACAATCTTGTCTAGTACGAGGCCATTAAATATAGCAATGTGGTGAAAGGTACGACTTAATGTACAATTTTTATTGCTTTATATACTTTCTACCTTGTGCAATACTTGTTTAACGTATGTGTATTAGGCTTTGTCCTAATTCTAGACTATCTGGTGAGAGCACTGTTCGATATAAGGCTTCTCATTCCTTTTTGTCTAAGGACTTCATATTGTGAATCAGAGTGCCTTCATTCATATTGACAGATAAACTGGATGTGTTTCTTATTAACAGGTGCTTGATGCGTACGGATAGAGTTTGTTGCGTTAAGGTGCATATAGGAAGTCATGAGTTTGAATTGAAAGCATCTGTGTTGTCAATATAAGAGTTTGATATAATATTTGGCATGGATTGACTTTTGGAGCAACGTGCATGCATTGATTGCAACTCGAAGGATGTCACACTTGGGCAGAACACCAAACATGAGACTAAGTTTGTTAGTATGCAAGGATCGAGTAAGATATTGATATTTGCTCTCCAAGTGGTCAAGGCAGTTCGAAACGGCATAGAGTTATTCTTCATGTTGTTGGAGAATTCATAGATGAAGCCTAGTTTGAATGATGTTCTTAATATGTCAGAGTGTGCAGATGTATTTCCTAAAGATCTCGCTAGAGTTCCACCTAAGCGTGAGATCGACTTCACTATTGAGGTTGTGTTGGGTGCGAAACCTGTGTCACGCACACCGTATTGAATAGTGCCAAAAGAGATGGCATAATTGAAATTTTAGTTATAGGAGTTACTAATGCAAGACTATATACATCTGAGTATGTCTCCTTGGAGTGCACTAGTCCTTTTTGTGAAGAAGGATGGAATCTTGTCTTTATTTATAGACTACCGTGAACTGAATAAGCTGACGGAGAAGAATAAGTATCTGATTTTGAGAATCAATGATTTGCTTGATCAACTAGTTGGATCAACTGTGTACTCTAAGCTTGATTTATAGTCTGGTTATTATCAGTTAAGGATTATGGAAAGTGATATTACCAAGACAACATTTAGTACATACTATAGATATTATGAGTTCATCGTGATGCCATTTGGGATAACAAATACGTCATCAGTTTTCATGGATTTGATGCATATAACCTTTCAAGAGTGCATTCCGCATATCTTAGTTTAAGAATAACAAATACCATGATGTATTTGATATACTCTTTTGAGTGTTTATAGTGTGCAGGTTATACAGGTTGAATAAGGAGACAATTCCTCAGTCATGTGCATGATCCAAGGGTGTGTATACTTTAGACAAAAACAAAAGGATGAGTTTTGTGTGCTAAACTTTAAACGACCATAACTTTTAATCCGTAAGGAGTTACAGAACGTACCACCCTATTCCGAAATGAGAACAAAGTCATCTACACTCTGGAAAAAGTTTGGAAGGAAAAAAATGAAAAGGAGATATCGCTGGCGATAGCCACTATCGCCAGGAGATAGCGAAAATGATGTTAGCATGACGAAGCTCATGTTCCACATGATCCAGCCACCAAGCGCACTATTTGGAGGTATCGCCAGGAAATATAAGATATCGCTGGTGATAGCTCCATGATCGAATCATCCTGCAGTAACCTCAGAATCATGGGACACGTGGTAGCTAGAAATGATATTGTTGTAGGGCGATAGCCACTATCGTCGAGTGATCTCTCAAAAATGTAAAAAGGCCGAATTCTTCTGCGGAGAAAATGAATTTTATTACATGGAGTATTATTTCCCGTGCATTCCATCAAGAGAGCTCCAGCCTTCATAAAACTCCCACTTTCCCAAGAACATTCAAGAGCAAAGAAGAGACGGTTCGTGCGCAATATCTCGGGCAATCTTTGCAAGGATTTGACGTCGTCTTCAGAGCTTCATTTTGAAGGAGTTTTTATGCTGAATTTCTATTTTGTAACTTATCTTATCATCTGTTTAATCGGTAGAGAAATTGCCGCCTTGTGTGTGGTATCTAGGTCCGTGTATGTCTTAGGAGTAAATTGTCGCCTTGTGCGTGGCTTCTAGGTCCTTGTATGGCTTAGGGAAATTCAATGCCTTATGTACAGCGACTAAGTCGAGGTTAGATCTAAGGGGAGGCTAGAGGCGGTATCTGGGGTAAGATAGACTATAGCCAGCGGGTCCTTGGGAGAAGGACAAGTGAATCATTAAAAGAGGCTTTTTATATTCGCCTTGATTTTTAGCGTTATAGAAATCAAACATTTTGTAATCAATTTCTTATGAAATAAAATCATTGAATTTATTGTCTTATTATCTTGATTTTATTTTCATATCATAAAATGTTTTCAAAATTATTTTCTCTATCAATAGCATTAAAGTACAATATATTGCAGATTGCTTTTTAGAATACACTCATAGAATTAAATATTTGACTCTAGCACTGAGCGATAGTGATATCGCTAACATTAGTAAGTAAAATTGAGTTCCGTAATTTCCTAAAAAGAAATCTTTAATATAATATTTTTGTTTAAATATAAAAAAAATTACCATAAAATATTCCATAACTTTATTAATTAACTCTGATATTTTTATTTAAGAATTAAAATTTCATAAATCCCTTATTCACCCCCCCCCCCACTCTAAGGGCGACATAAGTTCCAACATGTGGTATCAGAGGAGGTTATTCCAAAACAGCTTCACAACCGAGAATAATGGCGCTTCATGAACTCGCAACCACTAGAGGGGATGAAATTTTATTAAATGAAAAATATTTAGCACCACAATTATTTAAGGGTGAAAACTGTAAAGGATGGAAAATTTACTTAAATCTTTAGATCAAAAAGTTTGGAATATTACTATCGAAAATCCCCCAAATATGTTAAATATAAATGAAATGGTTTTTAATCCAAAATCCTTAAATAGTTTATTTTGTTTCCTAGATCAAAATATTTTTAAATAAATATATATGTGTCTACTAGTTATGAAGTTTGGAAATCTCTTGAAAAACTTATGATTCTCCATCTACAGGAACAAAACAAGTACAATACATATAAAATATGCATGCTTGCATAAGTACTCAAGATAGTTCCTCCTTTGATGAATCCATGGAGTGCACATCAAATGGATTGGAAGAAGTGAACATATCATGTGAAAGAGAATATGAAAATTTATTTATGGAAGAGGACGATGAAGATGTCAAACTATATGTTCAAATTATGCCTCATCCAAAAGTGTTGTAAGAAAATCTAATTCTTCTCTTTTGTTACAAATTCTATTTCTACTTATCACATGTTTGAATTTGCTAAACTTAGAATTAAAAAAATGAAAAATACTAATTCCAAATTACGTTTAGAAAATAAAACTTTAAAAGCAAACATTAAAGTAGAATCTTATATTGATGTATCAAATTCTCTTTCATTCTCCGTTGTTGAAATTTTTACACCTTATTATGATTTCAATGATCTTAAAGAAAAATTCAAGGTATTTGAAAATGAGCATTCTTCTATAAAAGAACAAAATGAAAATTAATGTTTAGAAAATTCTTTTTTGAAAAGTGATTGTGTTATGTGCAAAAATTATAAAATTGAATTTAAGGAAATGGATGAAACATTTGAAGAATTGAGAAATAATTATAATACATATATTAATTCTATTATCACCACACTTAAAAATAGCACAATCTCCTATGCAAAAGCTAGAGAAAATCTCAAGATGAATAATAAAAAATTAGAAACTAAAATCAATTTGCTAAAAGATATTATAAGTAGAAATTCACAAAATATAAATATACAATATCAAGTTAAATCCAAAAGCAAGTTGAATATAAATTTTGATATTTTTGAATCTGGTCTACTGATAGCCTTTCCCTTTGTCTTAGAGTAGGCTGAAAGATCTGGAGAACAGTCAGCAACTATACCCTTGACTGAAGGGGCTGGTGCACCAAACACAAATGATCCATGGTGGGCCATTTGTATTTCCTCATAGGTTACCTTAGAGGCACTTGCACCCATGCAGTAACTACCACCATAGTGTGGAATATCTTTGTTCATACTACAGGGTATAACATTCTTCTAGTGACCATAAATACTTTCATGGTTATGCCTGTCAGAAGGTATTTGCACTTTATTAAATTTAACAAGAGGCTTAGAGGCTAGTGGATGTGCTTGAGCTTTACCCTTTCCCTTGGGGTTGGCAGCTCTTCTCCTTCCCTTGAAACCCAACCCTTTATTTCCTTTTGGGAGGAGAAAGAGTCTATCAAGGGCAGCATTATGTTAGGCTTGGAGTAGCTAGCCACTAGTTCCCTCTCTTTCTTGAGCTTTCCTTCAAAATTCCTTATATGGTCATTCTTGAAGGTTATCGTGCTCATCTGAATGATTATTACATTCTTTAGTTTGCTGACTTCTTGAATCTTCACATACAACAGTATTGTTGATTCTGAAACAACAAGCTAAAGAGAAGTAATTTTCTGAGACTGTTGTTTGCCCAGGAGCTTTCTTTTCTTTAGAGCCTGTAGTGGTGCACCATAGCTATCAATCAATTGATTTATTTCTCCTTCAGATTCTGAGCCATCATCATCATTTGATGCAGAGGAATGAGAATCTGTAATTGATTCATAATCTAATATAGAAGAGCTAGCAACAAAAATTACCTTGCTTGGACAAGGTTGATCCTGGCTGAGTTCTTCATCAGACCTAGCCATCATCCCAAGGCAGAACTATCTTCTTCAAAATCCACCTCTGAATCACCATCACCAGCACAAGTTCAATCCACGAAGATGTGATAAAATTTATATTTAGAGACCGGATCATTGTATAGACATAGGTATGTTGTGTGAAGCCCATCTGTGATAAGTTGGTCTAGATTAGTGATGTATTAGTTTGCATATCGGAGAGGACTCCAAAGAAAAATAAATAGATTTCAGAGTTTTAGGATGATGAAATTTGTTACAGAAGTACTGGAGGGTGTCTCAAGGAAACACCTGATATTGCAATAAAAACGAAGTTCTGTTGATATCGTCTGCATTTGTAATATCATTTGTGATAGCTCCTGGTGAGCTGATGTGATGGATGTGAAGCCTAGCACTTGAGGATTGTGTACATAGCATTAAGATGTGAGGCCGACAGTGAATAGCTTTGTGTCCTTGAGTGCCAACCATAATATATAACATTGGTTATATTTTTATTAACGGGGTGAAGTGAAGTCATACATGAGTCGTCATAGTGAGATTCCGACGATTTAAGCATGGGCAAAGCTGATACAAACCCATCCCTTATTGGTAGGTGAAGAGGTCACTCCTTGGTGCACTTTATGATTTTGGGAGAGTCTCTAAGGCAAGGTGGCCTTGACAGTAAAAGCTCAATGATCACATAAGTGGATGATACTTATGATGAAGGTGGGATTTGAATTTTAGTACACCGATAATGTGCCATAAGTGCAGAGACGTGTGGACATGTGTGCCAATGTCTTTGATGAATGAGTAATTATATAAACTACCATACTACTTGCTTGCAAGGAAAGGTTACCACCACCCCGGGAATGGGGTGGGGTCGTTAAGAATGTGGTCAGCTAAAACTGACCGTTGGTTTATTTTATCACATCTTCGTGGATTGAACTTATGCAGGTGCTGGTGAGCCGAGCAAGAAGAAACAGGTTGAATCCCATTTTGCTATGCTGGCCCCTGAAGGCTTAAGTGATCGTTTACTACTTTCATGTATTGCATGTCTGCGTGTCGATGCATGCAATTCACCTTTTTGTGTAAATACGTAAGGCCTTAAGGCCAAACATTTGTGTATACACTCATTCCATATTATATTAATATAGTGGGCATTCCATGTTATGGGTTATGTTTACTACTTTGCTTCCGCTAGATTGCAACTCTGTGTTAGCCTACGAAGATGTTTGGTATTTCAATTTCGTGCCACTTTCATCTATTCGTGGAATATGGTGCGGAACCCTAACCGGACCTTCTGTTATATTTTTGTGATGGGTAGGGTGCTACTATTTGGTATTAGCTTCTGGTGTCGGTCCCTTCTCTTTTGATTTTTTTGTCAGATTCCTTTAAGGAGTGGTGAGCATGTGTGGGCATTACCGTTACAATGTAAAATAACTCATGAATGTCCATATATGAATGAAAAATACACATGTTTGAGGAACCTGCGTATTCCTATGATTGTTGTTTGCAATGTTAGTAGCCGCTTAATTATGTGTTTCACGATTCTATGTGACTATGAGTTGTGTGGGGTAGTCTCAACCCCAGTACTCTATTGAGAGTAGTGCACCAGCTAATGTGCCTACACCACCTCCTTCCACTAAGACTATTCATTTATTTGTTGAAGCCGTATTTGTGATGATCAATGCGTAACCAAGAAAGCCTGTATAGCAGCTTCTTACTCTTGTAATGGCCTCGGCGTCGTTTGGCGTAGTTTAGCCTAGGATGGTAAGACAAGTGGTTGAAGAGCCATTGACAGCAAGACGAGCGACAAAGAAGAAACTGAAGCACTTTTTGAGCTTCAATCATCCTATGTTTACGGGTACTTGATCCCTAACTCAAGTCGAATATTGTCTCTCTAAAATAAATAAAATCTCGACGATAATGGAGATGTAGGAAGGATAGAAAGTCACCTTAGTTACTTTCCTTTTGGATGGATAAGCGAGGCTTTTGTGGGATGAGTTAGAGCTACATTAGTTTGCGGGCAGGTAACTGACTGATATTTTGATGGAGGAGTTCTCAAGATTGTTTCTAGCAAGGTATCTCCCTTCTGCGTAGCAGATTGCGATGGAGAACCAATTCTAATAGCTGACTCAGGGTGATAGTTTAGTGTATGACTATCTGCATGAGTTTACTAGACTTGGTCATTATACATGCTGCACATTTGTTGATGAGAAGCATAAGACCAATAGGTTTTTTGAAGGTCTGCGAGATGATCTGAGGTTACTTCTATAAGGTCCGATAACGTAGGGCTTTCTGACCATGGTAAACACTGTCCAATCCCTACAATGGGATATGAAGTGGTTCCAACATAAGGAGGAAGAAGTCTTGGACAAAGTAAATGGAGGAAGAAGTCTTGGACTTCGAGGTCAGCGTCTCCTGATGCTTTTGGAGTGAATACTGGATGAGGTCCGCTCACTTGCTATACTTGTAGAAAGCCAACACATTTTGCTCAAGAGTGTCGCAGTGGTCTTCTGAGGATGGATAAAAGGCAGGTGTGTCGTATGTGGAGAAAGGGATGGAAGTGGAGTCAACTATATTCCATTATGCTCCATCTCAGTCCCAAGTTTACAATCTTGTCTAGTAGGAGGCCATTAAATAGAGCAATGTGGTGAAAGGTACGTACAATTTTTACTACTTTATATACTTTCTACCATGTGCATTACTTGTTTAACGTATGTGTATTAGGCTTTGTCCTAATTCTAGACTATCTGGTGGGAGCATTGTTCGATATAAGGCTTCTCATTCCTTTCTGTCTAAGGACTTCATATTGCAAATCAGAGTGCCTTCATTCATATTGATAGATAAACTGGATGTGTTTCTTCTTAACGGGTGCTTGATGCGTACGGATAGAGTTTGTTACGTTAAGGTGCAGAAAGGAAGTCATGAGTTTGAATTGGAAGCATCTATGTTGTCAATATCAGAGTTTGATATAATCTTTGGCATGGACTAAATTTTGGAGAAGCGTGCATGCATTGATTGCAACTCAAAGGATGTCACACTTGGGATGAACACCAAACATGAGACTAAGTTTGTTAGTATGCAAGGATCGAGTATGATATTGATATTGTCTCTCCAAGTGGTCAAGGTAGTTCGAAACGTCACAGAGTTATTCTTCATGTTGTTGGAGAATTCATAGATGAAGCCTAGTTTTAATGATGTTCTTAATATGTCAAAGTTTGCGGATGTATTTCCTAAAAAACTCGCTAGAGTTCCACCTAGCGTGAGATCGACTTCACTATTGAGGTTGTGCTGGGTGAGAAACCTGTGTCACGCTCACCGTACTGAATAGTGCCAAAAGAGATGGTGTAATTGAAATTTTAGTTATAGGAGTTACTAATGCAATACTATATACATCTAAGTATGTCTCCTTGGAGTGCACTAGTTCTTTTGTGAAGAAGGATGGAATATTGCGTCTATATATAAACTACCGTGAACTGAATAAGCTGACGGAGAAGAATAAGTATCTGATTCCGAGAATCAATGATTTGCTTGATCAGCTAGTTGGATCAACTGTGTACTCTAAGCTGGATTTGTAGTCTGGTTATTATTAGTTAAGGATTATGGAAAGTGATATTCCCAAGACACCATTTAGTACATACTATGGATATTATGAGTTCATCGTGATGCCATTTGGGATAACAAATGCGTCATCAGTTTTCATGGATTTGATGCACACAACCTTTCGAGAGTGCCTGGACAGATTTGTGATCGTCTTTATAGATAATATATTGGTTTACTCTTAGACGGAAGTGTTGGAGCATGCATTCTGCATATCTTAGTTTGAGAATAAAAAATACCATGATGTATTTGATCTACTCTTTTGAGTTTTTATAGTGAGAAGGTTATACAGGTTGAATAAGGAGACAATTCCTCAGTCATGTGCATGATCCAAGGGTGTGTACACTTTAGAAAAAAAACAAAAGGATAAGTTTTGTGTACTAAACATCAAACGACCATAACTTTCAATCCAAGAGGAGTTACAGAACGTACCACCCTATTCCGGAATAAGAACGAAGTCATCTACACTCTGGAAAAAGTTTGGAAGGAAAAAAGTGAAAAGAAGATATCACTGGTGATAACCACTATTGCCAGGCGATAGCGAAAATGAAGTCAGCGTGATGAAGGTCATATTCCACATGATCTAGCCACCAAGCTCACTATTTGGAGGTATCGCCAGGAAATATCAGATATCGCTGGTGATAGCTCCACGATCGAATCATCCCGCAGAAACCTTGGAATCATGGGACACGTGGTAGCTAGAAATGATATCGCTGGAGGACGATAGCCACTATCGTCAGGTGATATATCAAAATATAAAAAGGCTGAATTCTTCTGCGGAGACAATGAATTTTATTACATGGAGTATTATTTCCCGTGCATTCCATCAAGAGGGCTCCAGCCTTCATAAAACTCCCACTTTCCCAAGAACATTCAAGAGCAAAGAAGAGACGGTTCGTGCGCAATATCTCGGGCAATCTTTGCAAGGATTCGACGTCTTCTTCAGAGCTTCATTTTGAAGGAGTTTTTATGCTGAATTTCTATTTTGTAACTTATCTTATCATCTTTTTAATTAGTAGAGAAATCGCTGCCTCGTGTGTGGCTTCTAGGACTGTGTGTGTCTTAGGAGTAAATTGTCGCCTTGTGCGTGGCTTCTAGGTCCTTGTATGGCTTAGGAGAAATTCTGTACCGCGTGTATAATGACTAAGTCGAGGTTATATCTAAGGGGAGTCTAGAGGCGGTATATGGGGTAAGATAGACTATAGCCAACGGGTCCTTGGGAAAAGGACCAGTGAATCATTAAAAGAGGCTTTTTATATTCACCTCGATTTCTAGCGTTATAGAAATCAAACATTTTGTAATCAATTTCTTATGAAATAAATCATGGAATTTATTGTCTTATTATCTTGCTTTTATTTTTATATCATAAAATGTTTTCAATATTATTTTCTCTATCAATACATTAAAGTAAAATATATTGCAAATTGCTTTTTAGAATACACTCTTAGAATTAAATATTTGACTCTAGCACCGAGCGATAGTGATATCGCTAACATTAGTAAGTAAAATTGAGTTCCGTAATTTCCTAAAAAGTAATCTTTAAAATAATATTTTTGCTTAATATAAAAAAAATTCCTATAAAATATTCCATAACTTTATTAATTAACTCTGATATTTTTATTTAAGAATTAAAATTTCATAAATCCCTTATTCACCCCCCCTCAAAGGGCGACGTAAGTTCAAACATGTGGTATCAGAGGAGGTTATTCCAAAATGGCTTCACAACCGGGAATAATGGCGCTTCATGATCTCGCAACCACTAGAGGGGATGAAATTTTATTAAATGAAAATATTTAGCACCACAATTATTTAAGGGTGAAAACTGTAAAGGATGGAAAATTTACTTAAATCTTTAGATCAAAAAGTTTGGAATATCACTATTGAAAAGCCCCCAAATATGTTAAATAGAAATGAAATGGTTTTTAATTCTAAATCCTTAAATAGTTTATTTTGTGCACTAGATCAAAATATTTTTAAATAAATATATATGTGTCTACTAGTTATGAAGTTTGGAAATCTCTTGAAGAAACTTATGATTCTCCATCTACAAGAACAAAACAAGTACAATACATATAAAATATGCAAGCTTGCATATGTATTCAAGATAGTTCCTCCTTTGATGAATCCATGGAGTGCACATCAAATGGATTGGAAGAAGTGAACACATCATGTGAAAGAGAATATGAAAATTTATTTATGGAAGAGGACGATGAAGATGTCAAACTATATGTTCAAATTATGCCTCATCCAAAAGTGTTGTAAGAAAATCTAATTCTTCTCTTTTTGTTACAAATTCTATTTCTACTTATCACATGCTTGAAATTGCTAAACGTAGAATTAAAAAAATGGAAAATACTAATTCCAAATTACGTTTAGAAAATAAAACTTTAAAAGAAAACATTAAAGTAAAATCTTATATTGATGTATCAAATTCTCTTTCATTTTCCATTGTTGAAATTTTTACACCTTATTATGATTGCAATGATCTTAAAGAAAAAGTCAAGGTATTTTAAAATGAGCTTTCTTCTATAAAAGAACAAAATGAAAAATAATGTTTAGAAAATTCTTTTTTGAAAAGTGATTGTGTTATGTGCAAAAATTATAAAATTGAATTTAAGGAAATGGATGAAACATTTGAAGAATTGAGAAATAATTATAAAACATATAGTGATTCTATTGTCACCACACTTAAAAATAGCACAATCACCTATACAAAAGCTAGAGAAAATCTCAAGGTTAAGAATAAAAAATTAGAAACTAAAATCAACTTGCTAAAAGATATTATAAGTAGAAATTCACAAAATATAAATATACAATATCAAGTTAAATCCAAAAGCAAGTTGAAAATAAATTTTGATATTTTGACAAAGAAAAACAAAGGTGTTGGAAAACATAAAATATTTGTAAATCAAATTCCAAATAATTATCAAAATGATTTACAAAATCAATTTGCTTCTAATATTAAATTGAATGAACAAAAATTTCCAAAAAAATCACTATCCTAAGAGTCTTTATGTTAAACAACATAATTCTAACTTGAAAAACAATGTCAATAATTTTAAATTCTCAACGCATTGCTTTTCAAACAAATATCATCACATGAAAACTCAAGATAAAAATAATTACAATAAAATTTTGAAATGGTAAAATGAAATTTAACCAAAGTGTTAATGGAAACCCGTAATTAAAAATGATACATTAACCCCTCTTAAAAGGGTCCATTCACTTCTTTCTTCCCATGAGCTAGCACGCTACATTTGGGTACTCAAAGGAACCATCACACCTGGTCCCCTTTGGATACCTAAATATATTATTCATTAATATCCACTCAAATGCGTAAAGTAGAATCAAATCAAAATGAAATACACAAAACTCTACTTCAAGATATACTTAATATCTATTTTGTTTTTATTATTTTTTTATTTTGTTTATTTTCAATTTTTCCTTTAAGCCAAAAAGTATTATGGTGACTTTATAGATTTTATAATATATGACTTTCACATATTAGACCTAAATTCTATAATAAATCAAATTGAATGTAATTGAACTATAAGTCATATTATTTTTAAATTACAAGTGGCTTATCTATCTTATTTTCTAGCATGCATACTTATTAAATTCAAGGGCAATTATTGTCTTATAATATCATTATAAATTGAACATTGAATCTCTTAAGTGATATTATCAAGATAAAATAAATCATTTTAAAAAATGTATTTAATGGAGTCAAAAAATATATATATATTAAACCTTTTATTCATTGAAAACAGATAACAATTATAAGTGATAATTTCTGAAAAATTATTTTACTATGATTAAGTATCATTATCTTCTACTATCAGATATTTTATGTATGGTTTGGGAAATTTCTGAAAATAAAACAAAATAAAAAATTTGCAAAATAATTCAAATAACACCAAAATATATTTATATTTAAAGAATTCAGTATACTAAATTAAAAAGGATAAATTTGAATATCACATACACCACAATGGTCTTTTACAATTTAACTAATATCATATTCTTAAATATATTTTAGTCATATATCATAATTCATGATCTATCAAGAATTTATCATAAATTTAATAATTCTACCACACTTAGGAATTATGAATCATATGATTGTATATTGGTATTATTTTTAGTGTATTGATATGGTACACTATTATTTGCATGCATCTTACTTATACCTAGACCTTAAAATCAATCATATTAAAAAATATTCAAAAAATTTAATGATTTAATTCTAGGTCTATGAAAAATCAAAATTCTATGCTGAATATATACAGAACAAATTATATGTATTGAATCTTATCATATTGTGGTATTTATATGTTTGTGAAGATGTAAAATATTATTTATTTCAATTATAGTTATATTTTCAAAAAGATCATGTAGTATTATTTTGGAAAATCAATTATCTATAAATTTAATTGAAATAAATATTATTGATTTCAAAAATCATGTTGTGAATGTATTATGTTTTTTTTGTTTCCATGTATCATATTTCTATGTAGACCATAAAATAAAATAAAAAACACAATTACTTAATTCTAAATTTATTTTGATTGAAACTTTATTTTTGAAAACATGCAAAATTATCACTTATTAATATTATGACCTAACATTGAAATGAAAATTCTAGCATTATCATGTAATGAATATTATTAACCATGCTAGTTATTTAATATTGTTATGAAAAAATAAATTAAAAGTTGAAAGATTAAAAGTTAAATTCAAAATAACTAAGTGTTTTTAAAATTTACTATAATTTTAAACATCAAGTAAACACATAGTTTATGAATTATTCCTTAGACGTAAATGCTTAATATATCTATGACTATTTACTCCTAATTTGTGTCTCACATTAGCGAGGGCATAGGATTGTGTGCATTAGATTCCTAACCTCTAAGTCATATTTTGTCCTTAACCGAGGAGGGTTCTAGTGGGGCCTTGCGAGGCACTCGGGGGAAAGAGTGTTTGGTTGAGAGTCATCTTTTGTATGTATATAGGATTAACACCCTAACCTACGGCATGCGTGCACCTCCTCATACCCATATGTCACTTAGTAAGAGGCTAGTGTGTAGACATATAACTTGGGTATTTTTAATCTATGGCATACCACATCACTATCACTGCATGAACATTATTATAAAATATATTTTTATTTATGTCATGCATATTATACCTTTTGTTCGAATATGACATCTTGTGTTTTTCATACTATATACAATTTGGGCATTCATGATTTTAAAAAAATAAGTATTTTAAAAAATAACCATTGACACCCCTTATACCAAAAATCTTTTATCAGTAAAATTTTCATTATTATTCAAAATTATTTTCGGTACTTGGTGTCACTTATATTAAAAAAAATGAATCAAGATAAATTAGAATGAAAATTTATTTTAAAAAATCATGTTTTCTATGCAATATAACATATTTCTGTAGCTAGCGCATGCGTTAGTACTAATGCTTGTGCTAGCATAAAATTTGTTATTTAGTCTTTCTTTTTACATTTTCTCTAACATAGAAGGTCATTTTAATGATGCGTTATTAATATACTTCTATGTTTTCTAGAAAACTCTTTGGTTTAAAAATATTTGAAAATTAAATACAAAATTACAAAATGAATCCAAAAGAACAAAAATATATTTTTTCTATTATTACTTTGTGTGTTTATTGTTTTGTATTTTTTTTTGAAAAATATAAAATTATAAAAACTACTTTTTATTCATTGTAATTGTCGAGGATGATTAATTATATCAATTTAAGATTAAATACAATGTTTAATTTAGTTTTAAAATTTCTTAAAACATTGTTTTGACTTGAATATTATCTTGTTATGTGCAATGAAATTGATTGTAGAAAACATGTGTAGAATTATTTAGCATGCCTCTAAGTATGAGTAATGTTTTGTGTTTGATAATGAATTTACACACTCACTTATTTTGATAACCTACATGTGTTTTTATTCTTATACTTGCATGGTTGTGTAGTGTAATAACATATAATTAAAATGCATAAATAAATAACATACACTACATTCAATTGTTTATTTCAATTCTTTATTTTTCATGCACTTATTCATTAAAGAAATGTGGTTTAAAAAAAATTATATGATATTGTTTGCAAAATAAGTGAATTCGGGTCCTTGGTCAAAAGCATAAAAAGCATATAATAAAAGACAAGGAAAATTCCACCAAGCATTACTCACCCTCCTAATAAGTCTTAATGAGTATTGTGAGGTTGAGCACCTTGGATATGATTGTAAAGTGTCTTGTAGCAAACAAAAGTATTCACTACTTCTCTTAGTACATGGGATCACAAAATTTAAAATAAAGTTAAAAAGAATAAAAGTGATCCCCCAAGCACTACTTCGCTCCCTGATAAGTCTTAATGAGCATTGTGTGTGCGAAGCACCTTGGTAGTTGTACTTTTTATGAATGTGCATTGAAATATTGTGCAAGTAATTTTATTTGTGTATTTTATTGTTATATTATTTCACTATATATGTCATTCATTTTGATTAATACATTTGTATACATTATCAAATCACTTTTGTACACATTATTATCATATATAAAACTTCTACTTATGAGAATTGGATCCCAATGCATATTTACATAATTCTCTACAAACTTAAGTAAATGCACTAGATAGCAAAGCATGACCACTTCAACATTTTTGTTTACTTGAAATGCAAATTTTATTATGTTATAGCTTTGAATATTTTCTTGATATTTTCAAATCATGCTTGCAATTATATCTCAATAGATAGAATCTCTTGAAACTTTAACTCAAACATCAACTTTTTAGTTTTAAAACTCATTATCTTTTATATGCTCTTACTTTCTAAGAAGATGTTTAGTTTTAAGAATGCTTAATATACTTTCTAATGTGATTATTACTAGCATGTATTCATGTTTTTTTTCAACAAGTGGTATCATGAAATACAAATGCTTACTCTTATCATTTCATCTATATTGCTTACTACACTATGCTCCATCATGCTTATTTTTAACAAATGGTATTTAATAAGCTATATATTACATTTTTTCAAACATAGAGCACATTAATTTTTATTGCATAGACTCACCTAATACCCTCTTTTGATACCACCAAAGAGGAGAATGAATTGCATCAATCTAATTATTTAGGGGGAGTACATTAAAAATTCATAGGAGGCATCTATGTATGGGAGTAATCATATAGGAGATGCATACTTCATTTATTGCTCGATCATGACTATTCTTCCTATAAGTTAACCCTAATTAATCTTAAAAGCTATATACTCATCCCTACCCACTTTTGCTAATAACTAAAGGGGGAGAATAAACTGAGAAATCTAGTGTAATAGATATTTAAGGAGAGTAAAATATCTAGGGAACACTTATGTATGGGCCTTTATATAGGAACAGTATGTGTTTGTACTCTAAACACAAATGTTCTTAAACTCGCTAATTTCTCATATTGGCATTTGCTATTATCAAAAGGGGGAGATTTTTGAAGCATGTGTTCCGCATATCTTGATTTGAGAATAACAAATACCGTGATGTATTTAATTTACTCTTTTGAGTGTTTATAGTGTGCAGGTTATACATGTTGAATAAGAAAACAAGCCCTCAATCATGTGCCTGATCCAAGGGTGTGTACACTTTAGAAAATAAACAAAATGATGAGTTTTGTGTTCTAAACTTCAAACGGTAATAACTTTCAATCTGGGAGGAGTTACTGAACATGCCACCCCATTCCGGAATGAGAACAAAGTCATCTACACTCTAGAGAGGGTTTGGAAGGCAAAAGTTTAAAGGAGATGTTGCTGGAGATAGAAACTATCGCCAGGCATTAGCAAAAATGACGTTAGTGTGACGAAGGTCATGTTCCACACAATACAGCCACCAAGCGCACTATATGGAGGTATCGCCAGATAATATCAGATATCATCGGTGATAGCTCCACAATCAAATCATCCCGTAGAAACATCAGAATCATGGGACACATGACAACCTGAAATGATATCGCTGGAGGGCGATAGCCACTATCGTCAGGCGATATCTCAAAAATATAAAAGGCCAAATTCTTCTATGGAAACAACGAAATTTATTACATGGAGTATTATTCCCATGCATTCCATCCAGAGAGCTTTAGCCTTAAGAAAACTCCCACTTTCCCAAGAATGTTCAAGAGCGAAGATTAGATGGTCTGTGCGTAACATCTCGGGCAATCTTTATAAGGATTCGACATTGTCTTCGGAGCTTCATTTTGAGGGAGTTTTTATTCTGAATTTATATTTTGTAACTTATCTTATCATCTTTGTAATCGGTAGAAAAATCGCCGTCTTGTGTGTGGCGTCTAGGTCCGTGTGTGGCTTAGGAGGAAATCGCTGTCTTGTGTGTGGCGTCTATGTCCTTGTGTGGCTTAGGAGAAATTCACTGCCATGTGTGCAGTGACTAGGTCGAGGTTAGATCTAAGGGAAGGCTAGAGTTTGTATTTGGGGTAAGTGTAATGCCCCAAAAATCCTGAAAATGGAAGGATGGGAAGTTAATGTGCGACAGTAGTGTTATTGATGGCATTATCCCTTGAATTAAATCAACTTCATTTTGGGTATCTACCGCGTGGCGGTATAAAAATACCACATAGCGATACCACTCAATGCACTCAATGCTTTCAACAAATCGTCGAGAAACTTACCGTACGGCGGTAGTGGGCTATCACGTGGCAATACCACTCGACGCACTCGATACACTCAATGCTTTTGATGAATCATTTAGAGACTAACGTGGGGCGGTAGTGAGCTAACGTGTGGCGATAGTTGATTAAAATGGCATATGCCTCGGGAAGGTACCGCTCGGTGGTAGTAAGTTAACGTGCGGAAGAAAATTGCCACAGAGTAGTAAGGTGGAGGTTGTTTTGGGCGACAGAGCGATGTCCATTAGGCCAAGCAACGACCTCCTTTAATACAATATTGCGGTAGCAGATACCGCACAGCTAAGTCGCTTTTAAGGGTTGCTTTGAGATTTCATTCTCATTTTGCTCTCTCATACACTCTCTCTTGGTTCTTGAGATTCTTGAGGGAAGAGGAGAAGCTATCCAAGGTGTGCTTGTGATCGGAATTATGAGTTGACACTAGATCTGAGGAGAGGAAGTTATGATGATCAATTCCATCTATATCAAAATGCAAGGGAATGGCACCTAAGAGATCGATAAGGGTAATGACTTTCCCCTTGGACAAGTGAATTCCTCAATTTGCATACGTGTATGGAACCCCTCACCTAAAGGTGAAGAAAAAGGTGGTTTCCAGCGGGTAGATAATTGTGATCTCCGCTAAAACTTGCATTTAGATCCGGAATCGAAGTACGGAATAGGCATGTTGTGTGAAGCCCATCTGGACAGGTTGGTCTAGATTGGTGATAAATGATTTGCGTGTCACAGAAGAATCCATGGATAAAATGTATGAATAAACATGTAGAATCCGGGGTCTGGGGTGTGCTGGATACTACAGTGATAGTTCTGGAGGTGATCTCCAAAAAACACCCAAAAATGGGGAATAAGTGACTTCTGTCCCTACCAAGCAGCAGTAGTGCTAGCACCAGCAATAGCTTCTAGTAAGCTATGAGGCATGTCTCTAGGAGACCTGGGGCCATTATTTGAAGATGAGAGCCTTGTGAGCTGTAACGCCCCTGATTTTCTGATAATATTACTTGATTTGGTATCGTCATATTCATGACGTCAAGGCGTTACTTTTGACGTCACGTTGACGGCGCTGCACTGTTAATGCGTTTTTGCGTCCGTTGGGTTTGTTTGACAAAATTTTGGGATTTTGATTTGGATTGAAGGTTTTCCTTGATTGAAAGGATTGAGTTCTGAGGTTTTGGACTTGTCCAATTTTATTACGATCCGAGCATTTTGGGTCTCGGCGCATGTTTGGATCTTTGTGATGATTTTTGCTTGTGTAAGCATTTGATGATTGTGTCTCAGGAATGGTGAGTCAGACTCTAGGGCTGTTTTTGTTGTTAAATTCGTTTAATTCGACGCGCGTTTGGGCCTCTGTTTTGAATTCAAATTCCATTTTTCAAACTAATTGAATATGATTATTATTATACTAAAGCCTGATGCCTATTTTGATTCTCAGAAAGCCCCCATTAAGGGCAGGTTTTCGTCAAACGGAGGCAGGAGACGAATTTTTGTAGGTGTTGTCTGGGTCTTTGTCAAAGCATCGATCGAAGTTCGACGATCGTCGAATGGAGTTCGACAAAATTCGAACAAAAGCACTGTTTGGGCTTTGACTAAGCTTCGAGCGGAGCTCGATGATCGTCGAACGGAGCTTGACGATCGTCGAATGGAGCTCGATGATAGTCGATCAGAGTTTTCCTTTGCGCTCAACGATCATCGAACGGAGCTCGACGATATTCGATCGGAGCTTTCCTTTGTGCTCAACGATCGTCGAACGGAGCTCGACGATAGTCGATAGAAGTTTTCCTTTGCTTGACTAAATTCGACCGGAGTTTTCCTTTGTGCTCGACGAACACCGAACATAATTCATTAAACGGGTTTTGTGTTCGATGAACTTCGAGCAGAATTCGTCGAATGGGGTTCTTGAAAGTATCTAGTGTCAACCTAATCCACCTATAAGGGGGGGGGGAATAAGTGTCGTACAGTCTTTTGCGGAATTAAACTAACCTCAACAAGTAAGCAAAAAAAAATACAGAAAACACACAAAGAATTATAGTGGTTCCCCGAGGTACGTCCACTTTCCCCCTTTGACCTATCTCCCACCAAGGGATGACTCGGTCACTTCTCCAAACGGATTGAAATCCAATCCTCACACTAAGAGCAATGCTCCCCTAATCACAGAAGGAACCCTTCCAACAACGGAGTCACAACTCCACCACAATGGGTTGCACCCAACCCTTATAAATAGGAAGGAAAATTCCTTTACAACAAAATTGAAAGTAAATAAAAATACAAACAATGCTTTATGGAGATTCTGATGTCCTTCTTCGTTCGTTGAAGCTTGCACGAAAAGTACGAAGATTCCACAACCGGATTTCTCACTTGGAATGGATCTTGTCAAGATCGGCGGCGACAAGCAAGTGCGGCGGCGATGCTTTGCAAATCAAAACTTTTTGACGAAGCAAGCTAGGTCTTCGAACGATCTCAGTCGGATCAAACGTCTCAACCGATTCGGAAGGGAGAACAAGTCTTGTTAGATGAATCGAAAGACAAGAAATCTCGAGAGAGACACATGAGACCGGCTACTTGCCTCGGTGCTGTCGTAGAGCGATCAGAGACGGGCTGAGATCAACGGCGGTGACTACTTCCGATCGGCGACGTGCGTGCGGGCGGAGATCGCGATGCGTTAGGTCACAACAAATTTTTTTATTCTGGTGGTTGGTGTGTCCTATAGACAACAGTAATAAGTACGTATTTATACCCAAAGGCAAACCCTAGAAGACCATTGTGGGGCCCACCTCGGAAATCCCAAGATCTGGCCGAACAGAGCACTGCGACCTGGATCGGTCCAGCGAGCGGCGAAATCTGCCTAAGGCAAAATAGGTGGGAGTCATTGGTGATTCCCGTCGATGTCGGCGGGAATCACTCCCGACTCCCGTCGATTCTTCCTTGGAAGAATTTCTGACTTTTGCCAGCCGGAAGTAGTCGGCGGGAAACACTTAGTGAATCCCGTCGAAGTCGGCGGGAATCACTAACGACTCTTGTCGAAGTCGGCGGGAATCACTAACGATTCCCGTCGATTCTTACTTGGAAGGATTTTCCTCCTTCCTTCTTTTGATAGCTTTGTCTTTGACCCATCCTTACTCCTTCTTCTTTTGATCTACCTTGACCCTGTACTTGAAAATAAGTACACTCCATTAGAGAGAGCACACGTGGATCAACACACTGATCTACACAACGAGGGATTACATTGCGCAGACCCGTGTATATTGACTCACTGCACTCTAACATTGGTGTTTACTTAGCATGGGATAGCTGCAAGCATAACTTGATAGAATTGTCAAATACATAGTCAATTCAACTTAGCTTGTTCAAGATCTTCTTCAAATCAGGTCTATTGTGGATACAATACCCAACAATCTCCCCCTATTTGAAGAAGCTTAAACCCTACAAGCTAAGGTGAATAGAATAGATGGAAATGAAAATCATAAAATGAAAGTTCAGTTGAATGTGGAATTCATTACCATATAGCCTTAGCCGAGGTGATCTCCCCCTATCTGAGAGCAACATAGCCTTTGTGGCCTACTTAGCACCACCATAGCCTTGGCAGAGAGGGTAATCTCCCCCTTTTCGGCTTCTGCAAACTTGGGACTTCACTTGGAGAAAAATGCTCCCCCTCAGATCTTGCATCCATGCCCGATCTTAAGTTCCTAGCAGACGCTTCCTCTTGGTCCAAGAGCCTTGAGCCTTTCAGTCTTCAATCTTCAAGGTTTAGCATGCCGAGTTCAGTTTTGAATAAATTGAACTTGGCCTCGTCTTGTTGTTTCGTGAAGATATCTGCAATTTGATTATCCGTGGGGACATAGCAGAGAGATATATCTTTGTTCTCCACATGCTCCCGAATGAAGTGGTAGCGCACTTCAATATTCTTTGTTCTGTTGTGTGACACAGGATTGTTCGCAATTGCAATTGCGCTTGAGGAGTCGCAATACATGGGAACTTCTCTGAACTACAAGTCATAATCTTCAAGTTGATTTCTGATCCATAAAAGTTGTGCGCAACAGGTTCCTGCTGAGATGTTCTCAGATTCAGCCGTAGAGGTTGCAACACATTTCTGCTTTTTACTGCTCCACGATATAAGCCTTCTTCTGAGGAATTGGCATGTCCCGGAAGTGCTTTTCCTATCATCCCTGCTTCCTACAAAGTCAGCATCTTAAAAGCCTACCAGCTCGACATCATTATTTCTTGGGTACCACAATCCAAGATTTGGTGTACCTTTAAGGTATCTAAGAATCCGCTTTACAGTGACATAATGAGATTCCTTAGTATTCACCTGATATCTGGCACAAACGCATGTGGAAAACATAATATCCGGTCTACTAGCAGTAAGGTAGAGCAGGGATCCAATTATGCTTCTGTACTTGGTTTCATCAAAAGGTTTCCCTTTCTCATTCTTGTCCAGAGACACAGTGGATCCCATTGGAGTCCTCATAGAGGTTGCACTCTCCATTCGGAATTTCTTGAGGAGTTCATTTGTGAACTTCGTCTGAGAAATGAAAATTTCATCCTCAGACTGTTTCACTTGAAGTCCTAAGAAATACTTCAGCTCTCCCATACGGCTCATTTCAAACTTCCCTTGCATAAGTTTAGAAAACTTCATGCACAGGTTGTTGTCCGTTAAGCCGAATATTATGTCATCTACATAGATTTGCACCAGCAAAATCTTGCCTTTGACTTCCCTAAGAAAAATGTCTTATCTATTTTTCCTCTCGAGAACTTGTTCTCAAAAAGAAAACTAGACAAAGTCTCATACCAAGCTCGAGGAGCTTGTTTTAATCCATATAATGCTTTATTAAGAAAGTAAACATGATCAGGGAGTGTTGGATTAACAAAACCTGGGGGTTGCGCGACGTATACTTCCTCTTTTAAATTTCCATTCAGGAAAGAAGACTTCACGTCCATCTGATAGACAGTGAATCCTTTGTGAGAGGCATATGCCAGGAACAACCTTATCGCCTCGAGCCTTGCAACTGGTGCAAAGGTTTGGTCGAAGTCAATCCCCTCCTCCTGTCTGTATCCTTGAGCCACCAGTCTGGCTTTGTTCTTGATGATGACACTGTGTTCATCCAGCTTGTTTCTAAAGATCCACTTAGTGCCGATCACATTCTATTTCTTTGGTCTGGGAACTAGCGTCCAGACGTTGCATCATTCGAATTGATGTAGTTCATCTTGCATGGCCAATATCCATGACGCATCTTTGTTCACTTCGTCGAACTTCTTTGGCTCAACCTGTGATAGAAAAATAAGGTGCATAATCTTGTTAATTATACCTCTGCGAGTTCGTACACCATCCCGAGGATCTCATATGATCTGATCTCTTGTGTGATCCCTCACATGTCTGAGCTCTAAGAGTCTGGCATCTGGAGCTCCAACAGCTTCTCGGGCTCCTCCCTCTACTGGGAGAATCTCCCAATCCTGACCGTCATCTTCTCCAGTTGGTGTTGAGGTGGAGACTTTACGTACTTGGGAGCTTCATTTTTAGCAGTCTCATCTAGACTTAGTTGTTTAAGCCTTGCACCCGCATCTTCAAGAATGCCACTGGAAGAATTGCTGTGAAGTAAGCTTCCTTCATCAAATACAACATTAATTGACTCTTCTACCACTAGGGTTTTCTTATTGAAAACCCTATATGCCCGACTATGGCTACTATAGCCGATGAAGATGCCTTCGAAGCATTTTTCTCCGAATTTAGTACGTGGGTACTTCCCATTATTGAGTAAATAGCATCTGCAGCCAAAAATCCTTAGATTGGATATGGTCTGTTTCCTGCCTTTTAATAGCTCATAAGGCGTCTTACGATGGTTCTGGTTGATCAAGGCTCGCTTTTGTATATGACAAGCTGTATTGACAACCTTTGCCCAGAAGTACTCTGGAAGGGAAGTGTCATTCAACATTGTCGTACATGATTCAATAAGCGTTCTATTCCTCCTCTCCGCAACTCCGTTTTGCTGAGGAGTACACGGGGAGGAAAATTCATTAAAGATACCATGTTCTTCACAGAATTCTGTCATAGCCCAAGACTCGAATTCTGTTCCATAGTCATTTCTGATTTTGACCACAGAGAAGTTAAGTTCGTTCTGAATCTACTTGATAAAATTAGTGAAGATGTCAAACGTATCTGACTTTTGTTTCAAGAAGAACACCCACGTAAATCGAGAGTGATCATCAACAATCACTAGCATATATAATTTGTCTCCTAAGCTATTAACTTGCATTGGACCGAACAAGTCCATATGCAGAAGATAAAGAAATCTGGAAGAGTCTTTGTCTGCAATGCTCTTAAAGGTAGCCCGAGTCTGTTTGCCCTTCTGGCATGCAGGACAAGGGTTATCTTTGATGCACTTAATAGTAGGGGCATCCCTTACCAAGTTCTTAGAAAACAGCATATTAATAGTTTTGAAATTAATGTGCTAATCTCTTGTGTCATTGTTCACAGAGAGATGCATTGTCTTTTGCTACTAGGCAAACAGGGGTAGAAGAGTCTATGCTAAGAAAATCTAAGCAAAAAATATTTCTGCTCCTAATGCCAGTTAATACCGTCTCCGAAGAGGCACACGATATTATCAAGCACTTGTCCTTACAGAACTTAAGGTTGTATCCTTTATCACACAACTGGCTTACACTGATCAGGTAATGGTTTAACCCTTCAACGTAAGCCGCGTCTGTGATATAGAATACACCATTGGATATCATACCATAACCCATGGTGACTCCTCGATCTGATCCTCCAAAGATGACTTTGGGTCCATTTTCGACTGTGGAGTAATCACGCAACAGGCTTCTTTTCCCGGTCATATGTCGGGAATATCCACTGTCCAAGTACCAGATTGGCGTTTTGGTGGCCTTTGGACATACCTGCAAAACAGAATTAGTTTCCCATAGGAACCCAATTGAACTTGGGTCCTAGATTCCTTGTTAGCAAACTCCCCCTCAGGTGGTTAACCCTATGAGTGGTCGGCCTCACATTGCTAACATGAGGAGTCTCATTGTTTTTTTGATTAAACCAGCAATCCACGGCAAAGTGACCAACTTTGCCACAGCACCAACAGTCAAACTTGTTGTACCGTTTCTTAGGCTCTTGCTTCACCCTTGGAATGGTGGGTCTAGTCGGGGCCTTGGATCAGGAGGTGGAGGCATCATGATGACATCAATCACACGATTCCCTCACTTCCTGTTCCTTCTATATAACAGGCTTGGCCTTTGGTGCCTGCTTCCTATTATGGCCGCTAGAGAAGTGGCCATAATTCTCCACTTGGATTTCCTCATAAGGTGCCTTGCAGACACTCTCACCGTAGTTGCGGGGGAAGGTCCATCCATCATACCGTCTCTTGGGCTTTTCAACCGAGGGCCGGAAGAGGTGGCCATAGGTTGAATCAAAGTCATGCTCATTACATGGAAAGCTAGGCTTTCAGAATGAAATAGGATCGAGTGGGGACTTTCCCTTTTCTATAGCAGAGGCCTTCTTAGTAGCCTTATTTTTCCTTCGATTTCTGTTTCTCCTGGATGATTTACCAAGCACGGCCACATGCCCTAAGCCAGCCCCCTTAGCCTGAGCAGAGAATTCATCAACCAGAGGAAGAACGGTCTTGGGCATAGAGAAGCTTTTGACAATCTTCATCTCGCCGCAAGCTGTTCTTCCAGCTTGTTAATATCTTCCTGCTTTTGGTCAAGGAGCCTTAGAGAATCTGAGTGCTCAGAAGTCAGGTCCAGGTGTTCCTGTCGGAGAGATATCAAGCTAGTGATCTCTTCTCTTAGGGATACACCCTCAGCCTTAAGGAATTTGACTTCCTTTTTCTGAGCGCTCGACCTCTTTCGGCATTTTTCAAAAGTATTGAGCAGCAGCTCAAACTTTTTGAGGAGTTCAGCTTCACGGGCAGATGGGCTGTCCTCGCGATCATCTTCAGGAGACTCAGAGTTAGAGTCAGAGAGGGGCTGCAATCTTTTACCTTCCAAGTAAATGGGGGACAATCTCCATCTAAGTCGGAGCGACCCATTAGCCCAAAGTAGGCTTCCTCATCATCACTGGAGTCTGAAGAGTCAGATTCACTCAGTGTCTTTCGCTTCTTTGGCAATGTAGCTCCTCTCCTTCTTCTTGTCTCGAGAGGACTTGTGCTCCTCTCCATCCCCTTATCTCTCTTGCTTTGGTGGCAGTCAGTAATGACGTGGCCTAGCTTATTGCACCCAAAGCAGATAATGTCAGCAGAATGATGTTTGTTCTGTTTAGAATCATACCTGTCAGAAGAGTAATTCTTCTTCTTATGTCTGGAGGAGGAGCCATCTCCTTTTCTCTGATTCCTCATCTTGAGGAACTTGTTGAACTCTCGAGTGATGAAAGAGAATTTTTCTTCAGATAGCTCTGAGCCGGATGAGCATGGATTAGAGTCTTCTTCCTCAGCCTTTCTCTAAGAGCGGGATGAGGCTGCACCCTTGCCTTTCCTTGAGCTATTAGCTTTCAGGGCCACAGTCTTTTCTTTGGCTACAGCCTTATCGGCCTCCTCTTCAGCTTTTTTGGTGTTCAGCTAAAGCTCGTAGGACATTAGCTTCCCAAATAAAATCTGGAGATCAGTTTCTGCTATCTTGCCAAAATCTCTGATGGCGCAGATCTTGGTGTCTCATTCCTTAGTCAGGGATCTAAGGAATTTGTCATTTAGTTCACCATCGGTGAACACTCTACCATAACCCTTCAGGTCATTGGCGATCTTCAGGAAGTTCTCAAATGTCACTCTGATTTCTTCCTTGGGACCTTGCCTGAAGGCCTTATACTTCTGGTTTAGAAGGCATCTTTGATCATCCCTTACTTCATCACTGCCCTCCATCAGAATGATCAGGCAATGCCAAATGTCCTTGGCAGTCCTGCAGTTGTTGAAATTCTACATCATTGAATCATCGACGGCGCTCACTAAAATGTTTTGAGCTTTCTTGTCTAGTTCGACAAGCACCATCTCATCCTTATCCATTTCGGAGAGCCTCTTGGGCACCATCTTGGTCGGATCAATGGTGGAGGCCTTAATGGGGATATGAGGGCCCTCCTCCACTATCATGAAGAGTCGGGGATCGACTGCTTCCATGTAGAACCTGATCCTTCCCTTCCAGATGGGAAAATTCAGCTTGGTGCATACTGGAATCTTTCCTGTATACTTGAGTCCGTCCATTCCTGAGATCTTCTTTCTTCTTGACACTAGACACAGGATCTTACTCAAGGTATTAACCTTATTGATGAGTAACCTCCCTCTGATACCACTTGAAAGTATCTAGTGTCAACCTAATCCACCAATAAGGGGGGGGAATAGGTGTCGTGTAGTCCTTTGCAGAATTAAACTAACATGCACAAGTAAGCAAACAAAATACAGAAAACACAAAGAATTATAGTGGTTCCCCGATTTGGGTACGTCCACTTTCCCCCTTCGACCTATCTTCCACCAAGGGATGACTCGGTCACTTCTCCAAACGGATTGAAATCCAATCCTCAAATTAGGAGCAATGCTCCCCTAATCACGGAAGGAACCCTTCCAACAACGGAGTCATAACTCCACCACAACGGGTTGCACCCAACCCTTACAAATAGGAATGAAAATTCCTTTACAACAAAATTGAAAGTAAATAAAAATACAAACAATGCTTTATGGAGATTCCGATGACCTTCTTCGTTCGTTGAAGCTTGCACGAAAAGTACGAAGAGTCCACAACCTGATTTCTCACTTGGAATGGATCTTGTCAAGATCGGCGGCGGCAAGCAAGTGTGGCGGCGATGCTTTGCAATTCAAAACTTCTTGACGAAGCAAGCTAGGTCTTCGAACGATCTCAGTCGGATCAAACGTCTCAACCGATTTGGAAGGGAGAACAAGTCTCGTTACACGAATCGGAAGACAAGAGATCTCGAGAGAGACACGTGAGACTGACTGCTTGCCTCGGTGCTGTCGTCGAGCGATTAGAGACGGGCTGAGATCAGCGGCGGTGACTACTTCCGATCAGCGAAGTGCGTGCGAGTGGAGATCGTGATGCACTAGGTCACAGCCGATTTTTGTATTCCGGTGGTTGGTGTGTCCTATAGACAATAGGAATAAGTACGTATTTATACCCAAAGGCAAACCCTAGAAGACCGTTTTGGGGCCCACCTCAGAAATCCCGAGATCTGGCCAAACAGAGCACGGTGACCTGGACAGGTCCAGCGAGCGGCGAAATCTGCCTAAGGCAAAATCGGTGGGAGTCATTGGTGATTCCCATCGATGTCGGCGGGAATCACTCCCAACTCCCGTCGATTCTGCCTTGGCAGAATTTCTGACTTTTGCCAGCCGGAAGTAGTCGGCAGGAAACACTTAGTGATTCCCGTCGAAGTCGGCGGGAATCACTAACGACTCCCGTCGAAGTCGGCGGGAATCACTAGCGATTCCCGTCGATTCTTACTTGCAAGGAATTTCCTCCTTCCTTCTTTTGATAGCTTGGTCTTTGACCCATCCTTGCTCCTTCTTCTTCTCTTGATCTACCTTGACCCTGTACTTGAAAATAAGTACACTCCAATAGAGAGAGTACACGTGGATCAACACACTGATCTACACAACGAGGGATTACGTTGCGTAGACCCGTGTATATTGACTCACTGCACTCTGACATTGGTGTGTACTTAGCATGGAATAGCTGCAAGCACAACTTGCTAGAATTATCAAATACATAGTCAATTCAACTTAGCTTGTTCAGGCTCTTCTTCAAATCAGGTCTATTGTGGATGCAATACCCAACAGTTCTTCTTCCCTCTAGTTCTCAAGAAAATCCTTCTATTGATTCTCGAGATGCCCTTCTGTTGTTCTTGAGAAGTTCTATTGTTCTCGAGAAGTTCCGTTGTTCTCGAGAAGTTCTGTTGTTCTCGAGAAGTCCTTCTGTAGCTCTCAAGAAATGTCTCTGTTGTTCTCCAGAAAATCCTTCTGTTGTTCTTGAGAAGTGTTGTTGTTCTCGAGAAGTGCTTGCCTTCTACTGGAGTAATCCTTCTTCCGTACTCGAGTAGGCCTTCTTTAGTACTCGAGAAAGGATTATATTCATCTCAGATAATCGGTTCAACCGACCCCGAATTGTTCTTCTAAGTGTAAAGGTTTTTTTTATATAAAAGTTATTATATATATATATAAATACTCTACTTCTTTTTCCTCCTTCGTTTAGACCAAATTCCTGTTCATCTCCCAAGCCAGAGCGGCGTGAGTGAGAGAGGGAGAAATTCTTTCGGTGGTCGCCGACGGTGCTCTAGTGCTCGAAATATTGAACCGATCCTAGATCCTGAAAGCTCTCAGCGAGAGCTCCGTCATCATGGTAAAATCATCCCCATTTCTTGAGTTTTTCTCGTTAGGGTTTTTGTCACTAACCTCTTCTTTTGGCTATTCTTATTAGATTTCGACTTCCCTCGTCTTCTTTTGCCCCGATCTGCGACAAGGAGCGATTTGGAGAGTTTTTTCCGGCAAAACCAAGGCAAGTGGTGGTTTTATTCCCCTCTTCCCTTCTTTCTCCCGATCTGCAGAAATTTCTAACTTCTTTTGTCGTTATCATTAATAGCTCGCTGATTATAGTGCTATCTTAAATCCTTTGTTTAAAAACACTTGTATTATCATGATCTTTATGTTGCTAATCTAACCATACATAGTGGCTTATGTTTTGATGATGTGGTTGAATCTTGCTCTTTTAGCCGTCCCTTAACTATTATGTAGGACGTGTTAGAGTTTATTTAGGATTGTAAATCCTTCCTGAAGGTTGATCAACCGCTTCTTAATCTAGAAATGTCTAGTAGAATCTGATGTTCCAAGTCTTGAGATGTATATCATGGCTTTCCTTTGTTGTGGGTGTTAGTGGACGAAACCACAGCTGTAAGGTTTGTTCCCTTTAATAATACCTTGTGGAACTCTACCGGGTGTTTGGGCATTTGCAGTGAATGGTGGAGTATATGAGTCTCCCCCGCAGTTAGACGAATATTATATCTGTGAGGGTGTGTCCAAATGAGTGACCACCTTGCCCGTGATCTTGGGTAGAGTTGACCACATGTGGCTAATAAAGTTGTTGTGATACTCTAGCTTGCTTATGATTAAATCATGTTTTCCACCTTTTTATCCTTGTGCATCTGGTGTATTTTGATGTGCGTGACGATTCACGTAAGTTCTATTTACGGATACTTTTGTACATTACTTCTGTACTTTGCTTTAGTACTTCTGGTCTTGGGTTGGTAGCCCTTTTGACCTTTGTTTACTTTTTGGCTTACCTTTCTGCCACTACTTGTACCTTCTTGCTGAGGTGTTCTGTGTTTGGAATGCCTCAAGTTTGGAGCTTTAGCAGGTAGTAGAGCTGGTTTTGGGAGTTCTTGGGCAGCAGTGTTGGATGTGGTTGTCACCTCGTCGTTGCGAGGTAGTTTGTTATTTCAGTTTACTTTACTCAGTTCAGACATACTTTTGTTTTATATGGGTTCGTGTCAGATTGTTGATGCCCGCAGGGTTGTTGATTTTGGAAACTTGTTGGCTGCTAGTTGTTTTCTTGTGATGAATTGGATTACTTGCTCTCTTGGATGATTTATGCTAGGAATGCATGTTAGGTATTTTCAAGTATAAAATCTACTATTATTACTTCATGCATTGCATATTTTAAAACTCTAACTCATTATATTTAGCGATCGTAAAAGCTATTTTTACTACTATTATAAACCTAGAGTCTTGCATACCATGAGTTATTCCCTAGGGAACGTCTACACTCTTGTAGGATGTTTAATATCATGAATGAAGTATTTTTCTGCAGCATGTGAACTATTTTTTTATGGACTTGATGAGCAACCAAGTCGAGGGATATGGTTAAATGCTTAACTTAAATTGGATTTTTTCTAAATCACTTAAAGATCTCTCTTTTGTGTCAAGTAGGAGTTGTGCCTAAGCATCCACAGTTATCCCCTGCTGACGTGGCATCATGATGCGCATTTTCCATTACTCTGATATACCCATCTTATTGCGGAGAAATGCGGGTTGTGACATGAGCCCAACTAAGGTGGTCATGCAAGCCAGCCTGAATGTTGTTGTGAAGCCTTTGTCCATGAGATAAGGTGTGTAGCATAAGAAGATGTGTTCCTGTAGAGCCCAGCTATTGGCCATGAGAGCCATGACGATCATAGCAGGCTCAGGTCCTGGGGACATGTAAGCGGCAATTGATGTTGAGAGCTTGGAGTGCCCAGTAACAAAAAGGCCAGAGAGTCAAACAGGCAAGGGGAGGCTGAACCGCCTGTTGTCGTTCGCCATGATGGCTGTGACCATTGGCGTTGACATGGCGATTTGAGTAACAGGCTGTGGCTAAACTATACCCGTGTTATGTCGTTCGGACCAAGATCGCCTAAAGTAACTAGCTTTCATCGTTGGCATAATGAGAGTCTTAGGCCACGAGCGGGAAAGACTAGAATGCTCAAGTATAACATCAAGTATGGGGCTGTTGATGGTGGTGGAAACCGGGAATTCTAAAACACCGAGAATGTGTCCTGAGTGTACGGGGCATGTGGTCGATCGAGCTTGCATCTGTGGTGAATGGTGCTTAAGTGCACGTTGTAATTTGCCAAAATATATATATGTTGCTGCTTGTAGGGAAGGAGAACCGCTGCACTGAGTGAGGGGTGGGGTCATTATAAATTGGTCAGCTAATGCCGACCGTTTCTCTGTTTGCCGCGTTTTGGTGGGTCGTGTTATGTAGGTGCTTGAGAGCCGAGTGTAAAGTAGCAGGATGAAGTCCCTTATGCTGTAATTAGCTGGCCCTCGAAGGCCCAAAGGTGAACATTTACTATTTCTCATGTGTGGTCGGCCTGCGTGTCGATGTATGAAAACACTTTTTTAAAGGAAACAGTTGTTTGGCCTTAAGGCCAGAACATTTGGTGTATTTGGTTGTCATTCATTTTTATGTAGCGGACATTTCTGGTATATGGGTTCTACCACTTAAACTACTTCTGTTAGAATGCACTCTGAGTTAGGATGTGTATATGATAATATGGTTTTAAAGCATAACTCTGCCGATTGTCTGTGGAATATGGCATGGGGCCCCGGCCGGACCCTCTGTTATATTTTATATGATGGATGGAGGTATCATAATTTGGTATCACTTTCTTGTGTTGATCTTTCTTCTTTTAATTCGTGGTCGAATTCTTTTAAGAGGTGGTGAGCGCGTGTATGTGTGTTATCGTTATAACATGAATTAACCCATGAATGTTCACTTAGGAATGAAAATACACATGTTGAAGGAACTTGTGTGTTCCTATAATTGCTTTTGGCAATATTGTGCATTGCTTAATTGTGTGTTTCATGATTATATGCAACAAGAAGTTATGCGGGGCAGTAGGAACCCTAGCGCTCGATGGAGAGTAATGCACCAACGGAGGGGCCAACACCTCCTCCTTCTGCAGAAATTATACGGTTGGTTGAGGAAGCCGTGTTCGTATTAATCAATGTGCAACTAGGAGGGCAAGTACAACCTCCTACCCCTGTAGTGGTCCAGGAACCAGTTGTCATAGTTGAACATGTGGCGGTAATACAAGTGGTCGTTGAGCCAATAACCGCAAAGCGAGCGACGGAAAAGCAATTGAAACATTTAATGAGTTTCAATCCTCATGTGTTTGCAGGTACTAGAACCCCTACACAAGTCGAAGATTGGCTCTCAAGAATAAAGAGAATCATGATGGCAACTGAAACGGATGTGACAGAAAGTCACTATTGTTACCTTCTTATTAGATGGTTAGGCAAGGCTATGGTGGGATGAGTTAGAGCTGCAACAGTTTTCCGGTTGGCAGTTCTTTCAGATCTTGATGGAGGAATTCTCGAGGTGTTTCCTGGCGAGATATATTTCATCTACACAGCGAATTGCAATGGAAAACCAATTTCAAAGGCTAACTCAAGGTGAGAATTCTGTGGATGACTACTTGCATGAGTTTACGAGATTGTGATGATATGCAGGCTTTACGTTTGCAGACGGGGAATGGAAAACAAATCAGTTCTATGAATGGCTGAGAGACGACTTGCGATTGCTTCTCTCAGGGCCGATGACGTAAGGTATTCTTACCTTGGTCAATACGTTTTGTTCCTTTGAACAAGATATGAAATGTGTGTAATGTAAGAATGACTTGGCGGTGAAGAAGACAGAGTTCAAAGTACCTAGCTCGGGAAAGTTTGGGTATAAAAAGTAGAAGAAGAAGGCTTAGTCTTCGGGACTAGTGTCTTCTATTAAACCTAAAGTGACGATAGGGCGAGGTCCACTCACTTGTTACACATGTGGCAAGGTGGGACACATGTCCCGAGAATGTCGGAGTGGCCCTCCAAAGTCGGCGAAAAAGACGGCTGTGACTTATGCTAAAAAGGGAAAAGCAGTGGTAAAGTCAACTGCATCTCAAACGCAAACCAAAGTCTATAATCTTGGCCAGCAGGAGGCCATAAAACAAAGTGACGCCATAACAAGAATGAGTTAAGATATAGATTTTACTGCTTTTCGTACTTAGTACCTTGTGCATTACTTGTGTATGATTTGTTTGAATTAGGATTTGTCCTGATATCGGAATATCTGACGAGAGCACTGTTCGATAAAGGAGCTTCTCATTACTTTCGATCTGAGGACTTCGTGGTGCGTATCGTAGTACCTTCATTTTTACCAACAAATCGAGTCAATGTGTTGCTACCTAACGTTTTCTTGATGTGCGCGGATCGAGCCTGCTATGTTAAGGTGTGGATAGGAATTCATGAGTTTGGTTTGCAAGCATCTGTGTTGCTGATATCGTAGTTTGATGTAATATTTCGTATGGATTGGCTCTCGTAGTAGTGTGCCTATATAGATTGCAACTCTAAGGAATTCACACTGGGGCAAAATACCGAACGCGAGACTAGGTTTGCAGGTATGCGAGGAGAAGGCAAGATATAGATATTTGCCCTCCAGGTCATCAAGTCAATTCGGAAAGGCGCGGAATTGTTTTTCACACTATTGGAGGTTGTAGAGCGGAAGCCCAGTTTGTGTGACGTTCCTGTTGTAATAAGAATTTGTAGATGTTTTTCCTAAGGATCATCCTAGGCTTCTACCCCAGCAGGAGATTGACTTTGCTATTGAGCTAGTGCCAGGTGTAAAACTTGTTTCACGCTCACCGTACCAAATGGCACCAAAGAAAATGGCAGAACTGAAAGTTCAATTACAAGAGTTGCTAGAGCAAGGATATATATATCTGAGTATGTCACTGTGGAGTGCACCGGTGCTCTTTGTGAAGAAGAAGGACGGAGGCTTGCGACTATGCATTGACTCTCGTGAACTGAACAAGCTGACAGAAAAGAACAAGTATCTGATTCCTCAAATCGATGATCGGTTTGATCAGTTGGTTGGATCGACTGTTTACTCGATGTTGGATTTGAATTCCGACTACTGGCAGTTGAGAATTCGGGAAAGTGATATTCCCAAGACATTATTTGGTATACACTATGGGCATTATGAGTTTACTGTGATGCCTTTTGGACTCACTAATGCGCCATTAGTATTCATGGATCATATGCATAGTATTTTTCAAGAGTATTTGGACTTATTTGTGATTGTCTTTATTGACGACATAATGGTATACTCTCAGTCTAAAGAGGAGCATGTAAAACATTTGAGGTTGGTTTTGCATACCCTGAGAAGGAATAAACTCTTTGCCAAGTTCTCAAAGTGTGAGTTTTGGCTGTCGTCGGTAGCTTTTCTTGGCCATGTGGTTAGTGGAGAGGGTATTATTGTGGATCCGGCAAAGGTCGTTACTATACGAGAGTTGCATGTGTTGTCTACTATAGCAGAAATCAGGAGCTTTCTTGGACTTGCTGGCTACTATAGGTGCTTCGTGGGAACTTTTCACGGATAGCTTTGCCTCTCAACACACTGATGAGGAAAGATCAGAAGTTTGTTTGAACGCCGGAGTGCGCATGGGATTTTGAGGAGTTAAAGAGTCGCTTGACCACGACCGCTTATCTTGAGTTCGCCATGTGGTACGGACGACTATGAGATATACAGTAATGCTTTAGAGAGCAGCTTAGGCCGAGTTCTTCTACAATTCAGAAAGGTTATAGCTTATGGCTCATGCCAGTTGAAAGTGCACGAGCGAAACTATTCAGTACATGACTTAGAGTTGGCGGTTATGATTTTTGTACTTAAGCTGTGGCGTCATTAATTATATGGTGTGAAAGTTGATATCTTCATGGATCATAATAGCCTTAAGTATTTAATAGATCAGAAGGATCTGAACAGGCGACAACGGAGGTGGAAGGAGTTCCTCGAGGACTACACCTTTGAGATACATTACTCTCCCGGGAAGGGAAATATGGTCGCAGATGCCTTGAGTCGTAGGACTCCAATACGGGCAAGTTGGCTATAAAAGTATGATGAGCATCCATGAGTTGGAGGCTTTAGATATTTTTTATGTTGACAAGAATACCGCTGCAAATGCATGCTTAAACTGGACAGAGGTGCAATATGACCTCGCGAACAAGATTCGATAAGTGACGGAACTTGATGAGAGTATGAAATGCTATCCAGCGGATAGGTGAGATTCCCAGTTCTCCTTGGATAATGGTCTTTTTCAAAAGGATGATCTTGTGTGCGTCCCAAATGTGGGTAAACTACAGGGAGAGTTGATGTATAAAGCACACTTTACTAAATATTCAATCCATCCAGGGAGCACAAAGATGTATAAGGACATGAAAAAGATGTTCTGGTGGCTAGGTTTAAAGAAGGACATGGCTCTTCATGTGGCGAGGTGCTATACTTGCGCCTTGGTAAAAGCAGAATGTCAGAAACCTTGTGGTTTTCTGAAGCCGTTGCCATTTCTGGTGAGGAAGTTTGATGAAATATCTATGGATTTCGTACATGGATTGCAAAGATCACAGAGCGGGAATGACGCCGTGTGGGTGATCATTGATCGATTAACAATGGTATTGCACTCAATGCTTTCGATGAATCATTGAGAGACTACCGCGGGGCGGTAGTGAGCAAACCCGTGGCAATAGCTGATTAAAATATTATATGCCTTGGGAAGGTACCGCTCAGCGATAGTAAGTTAATGCGCGACAGTAAATTTACACGTGGCAACAAGGATGAGGTTATTTTGGGTGACAGAGCGATATCCACTGGGCCATGCAGTGACCGCCTTTGATACCGCACAGCGGTAGCAGATACCACATGGCAGTAACTTGCTTTTAAGGGTTGGCTTTGAGATTTCATTCTCATTTTGCTCTCTCATACACTCTCTCTTATTTCTTGAGATTCTTGAGGGAAGAGGAGAAGTGATCCAAGTTGTGCTTGTGATTGGAATTACAAGTCGATGCTAGATATGAGGAGAGGAAGTTATGACAATAAGTTTCATCCGGATCAAAGAGCAAGGGCATAGCTCCTAGGCGATTGATAAGGGTAATGACTTTCTCCTTGGACAAGTGAAGTCCTCAATTTGCATACATGCATGGAACCCCACACTAAAAGGTGAAGAAAAAGGTGGTTTCTAGCGGGTAGATCATTATGATCTCCGCTAAAACTTTCATTTATATCTGGAATCAAAGACGGAATAGGCATGTTGCGTGAAGCCCATTTGGACAGGTTGGTCTGGATTGCTGATGAATTGATTTGTGTGTTGGAGAAGACTCTGTGGATAAAACGTGTGGATAAACATGTAGAATCTGGGGTATAGGGGTGTGCAGGATACTACAGTGATAGTACTTGAGGTGATCTCCAGGAAAACACCCAAAAAGGGGAAGAAGCGACTTATGTCCCTACCACGCAGCTGTAGTGCTACTGTCAGCGATAGTTTCCAGTAAGCTATGAGGCTTGCCTCTGGGAGACCTAGGGCCATTATTTGAAGCTGAGACTCTTATGAGCTAGCTAAGGTGGCCATGTGAGCTAGCCTGAATGTTGTTGCGAAGCCTGTGTCCATGAGACAAGGTGCATAGCATGAGAAGCTGTGAGCTTAGAGAGCCCATCTTTTGGCCATGAGATCTATGATGATCATTGCAGGCTCAGGTCCTGGGTACATGTGAGCGGCAATTGATGTTGAGAGCCTTGAGTGCCCAATAACAAAAAGGCCAGAGAGCCTAACGGGCAAGGGGAGGCTAACCCGCGTCTTGTGATTTGCCATGATGGTTGTGACTGTCAGCGTTGACATGGCAATTTGAGCAACGGGCTATGGATGAACTGTACCCATGTTGTTTCGTTCAGACCAAGATCATCTAAAGTAACTGGCTTTCGTCATTGGCATAATGTGAGTCTTAGGCCCCGAGCCGTAAAGAATAGAATGCTCAAGTATACCATCAAGTCTGGGACTGTGGATGGTGGGTGGACCCAGGAACTTCGGTACATCGAGAATGTGCCCTGAGTGCACGGGGCGTGTGGCCGATCGAGCCTGCGTCTGTGGCAAATGCTGCTTAAGTGCACGTTATTATTTGCCAAAAGATATATATGCTACTGCTTGCAGGGAAGGAGAACCGCCGCCCCAAGTGAGAGGTGGGGTCGTTATAAATTGGCTAGCTAATGTTGATCGTTAATTTTTTTCCACATTTTGGTGGGTTGTGCTATGCATGTGCTGGAGAGCCAAGTGGAAAGTAGTGGGCTGAAGTAGCTTATGCTGCAATTGGCCGGCAATCGAAGGCCCAAAGGCGAACATTTACTGTTTCTAAAATATGTTCGGCCTGCCTGCCGATATATGAAAACACTTTTTTGTAAAGGAAATAGTTCTAAGGCCTTAAGGCCAGAATATTTGTTGTATTTGGTTATCATTCCTTTTTGTGTAGTAGACATTTCTGGTATATGGGTTCTACAACTGAAACTGCTTCCATTAGAATGTGCTCTGAGTTAGGAGACGTATATGATAATATGGTTTCAATGCGTAACTCCGCTGACTGTCTGTGGAATATGGCATGGGGCCCCGGCCGGACACTTAGTTATATTTTAATTGACGGATGGAAGTGTTACAATAAGATAGGTTATAGCCATCGAGTCCTTGGGAGAAGGATCGGTGAATCATTAAAAAGGGCTTTTTATATTCGCCTTGATTTCTAGCGTTATAGAAGTCTAACATTTTGTAATCAATTTCTTATGAAATAAAATCATGACTTTTATTGTCTTATTATCTTGATTTTTTTTCATATCATAAAATGTTTTAATATTTTTTTCTCTATCAATAGCATTAAAGAATAATATATTGCAAATAGCTTTTTAGAATACACTCTTTAAATTAAATATTTGTATCTAGCACCGAGCGATAGTGATTCATAACTTTATTAATTAACTCTGATATGTTTATTTAAGAATTAAAATTTCATAAAGCCCTTATTCACCCCCCACCCCCTCTAAGGGCACCGTAAGTTCCAACAAGAAGAGGATTTTGCGAAACATTTGTGTTGTTCTACATACCCTGAGGAGGAGTCCACTCTATGACAAGTTCTCTAAGTGTGAGTTTTGGCTATCATTAGTGGCATTTCTTAGTCATGTGATTAGTGGAGATAGTATTCTTGTGGATCCATCAAAGATAGTGGAAATACGGGAGTTAGGAGTTTCATTGGACTTGTAGGCTACTATTGTAATGACCCCATCCGTTAAATGACGTATAGTAGAAGGTCCGGCCGGGGCCCCACACTATATGCCACAAACAGACGGTGAGGTCACAGGATAATACCAAACCATACGAATCCTAACTCAGAGCATTCTAGCGGAAGCTTTAAGTTACAAATTTGAACTCTAAACAGGAATGTCCAATATATAAACCACCTTTATATATCACCACGGAATGTACACAAATACAAGAGTTTGGCCTTAAGGCCTTACAGTTCCTCTTTTCACAACGTATGGTTTACAAACCTCGGCGCGCAGGCCGGCCATACATGAGTAAAAGCAAATAAGCAAAACATTCGCTTAGCCTTCAAGGGCTAGCCGCAGCAGTAGCAGCAACAGCAGTAGGGCTTCAGCCCATCACTTACCACTTGGCTCTCCAGCACCTGCACGGGAACAATCCACCCAACCGGTGGCAAACAATGCAACGGTCAGCATTCAGCTGACCCAATTATAACAATCCTACCCCTTTCTCGGGGCATGAGCATTCTTTCCCTGCAAAGCATGGCTTCATCAAATAGCAACTATGTGCGCGCATGCACATTCAAGCCATCAAAACTATCGGCCACACGGCCCGACAGTCCGTGCACTCAGGGCACATTCTTGGTGTACCGGAATACCAGGGTCAACACCACCGTCTACATGGTATTTGAGCATTCTAGTCTTTCCGGCGCGCGGGCCTAAGACTCTCATTAGGCGCTCCAACAAAACCTATAACCAGGCTTCCAAGTCGGACGGACCTAACGCAGGTACGGATCAGCCACCCCCCGTTGCTCAAGTCGCCGTGCCACCTCGAATACGGAAGTATCCATGGCTATTTATAGGCGCGGGTCGGTTTCACCTTTCCTGTTCGGCAATCTGCCTTTTCATCGAGTTACAGCCCAACGGCTCAACCGCTCATAAAGTGGCAACGCACGGCCACAAGAGTTGCATCCAACCCTCTTCATTTCCTGGACATCATCCAGTACTTCCTGCTGCACCAAGCAACAGGTAGGCACAAGGCAATACAAGCCATAATCACGGAGCCTTCTCCGATATGCAAACAAGCATCACCAATCCAGACCATGTCCAGATGGGCTTCACACAGCATGCCTAGAGCCGTACTCCAATTTCGGCCTCTAACAAGGGGGACTTCACATATCTACCCCAAGGGACACCACAACCCACCGCACACTCGCGGGGAAGGGTTTTCCCTATGCAATGCAGAAAAGAAGGACTTCACATGTCCAAGGAGGGAGATCGTTACCCTTGTCGATCTCTTCGGAGCCATCGAAAACTAGCCAGTGAGAAAGAACCGCAGCAGCCTTGCCTTCACAACGCCGGCTTCGGATCACGAATCGGACCACGGGAACTCCGTCGGTGGCTTGATCTCCTCCTCCTCCTTCTTCCTCCTCTCTCTTTCTCTCTTCCTTAAGCAAAATGAAGAATGACTTCTTCATCCTTCCTTCACGAATTAAATCCAGCCAGGAAACCACCTGAGCCCTTGGATCAAAAGAGAGAAATCTGAACGGCCACGATTTGCCCAAAAAACCCAATTTTTGGCTGACACGGCCTGTGACACGCCCGTGTCACAGGCCGTGTACCCTTAAGCGGCACACGCGGTATTCGAACCGACTGAGATTTACCAGAACACGGGCATCACACGCCCGTGTCGAACCTGACACGCCCGTGTCATTCCTGAGACACGCCCGTGTCTGATCCTGACACGCCACGTGGACACGCCCGTTCACGACACGCTTTCACGGTTGGTTCAAGGCCGTGTACTTCTCTGACTCGAACAGGCCATTTTCGAAATTTAATTCGGACACGCCCTGGGACACGCCCGTGTCCATGGCCGTGTCCCAGGCTCGACGATCGTCGACTATCGATCGTCGACTAACCTGAACACGCCCTGGGACACGCCCGTGTCCCAGGCCGTATACCCCCGACACGCCCTGGGACACGCCCGTGTCCCAGGCCCTGTCAAACAGCCTGCACCTCAAATAAGTTTGAAAACTCATTTTGAGATTTCTGGGGTGTTACAATCCTCCCCCCCTTAACAAAATTTCGTCCCGAAATTTGCACGGTAAGGAAACAAGAACCAACAATGCTATAACTTGATAATTTGGTTATAACATAAAGTACACGGTCTCGAAATTCAGCTCGCATGGTCTGCTCTCGCTCCCATGTTAGCTCTTCACGACCACAATTGTCCGATCGGACCTTGACCATCCCGATCACTTTGTTCCGCAACTGTTTCTCGGCTCGATCCTCGATCCGAATGGGTCTAACTCTCGTCGTTAGCCCATACTCGACCAGTACCCGATCATTCTCCACTACTTGAGCTGGATCCTTTACCGCCTTACGAAGGACTGAGATGTGAAATACATCATGTAATCCACCCAAGTCTGCTGAAAGTGCTAGTCGATAAGCAGCTTCCCCAACTCGCTCCACCACCTCAAACGGACCAAGATACCTCGGACTTAGCTTTTTCAAACGCCGAATCCTGGACACGCCTTTGAAGGGTTTGATCTTCAAATATACCCAATCACCCACCGCGAACTCCACGTTCCGATGTTTGGCATTGTAGTACTTTGCTTGACGATCTTGGGCTATCAATAGCCTCTCCCGAATAGAGCGTATGAGCGAGGTAGCTTCTTCGACTTCCTTTTTCCCACTCAGCTTAGATTCGCCTGCTTCTGCCCAAGCTAACGGTGAACGGCATTTACGACCATACAACGCCTCAAATGGTGCCATACCAATACTCGCTTGGTAGCTATTATTATAGGCAAATTCGACAAGAAATATATAATCTTCCCATCTCTTACCAAAGTCTAGGGCGCACATGCGGAGCATGTCCTCCATCGTCCTGTTGGTTCGTTCAGTCTGGCCATCCGTTTGGGGATGAAAGGCCGTACTAAATACTAACTTTGTACCCAACATTTGATGAACGAGCCGCCAATCATTCGATGTGAACCGCTCATCACGGTCACTAACGATGCTCCGAGGAACACCGTGCAGTCGAACAACCTGCTCCACATAAAGCTTGGCCAAGGTTTCCACTGAATCGTCTCTTCTGTTTGGAAGGAAGTGCGCCACTTTTGTCAACCGGTCCACAATCACCCAGATTGAATCATGACCGCGTTGAGATCTCGGCAACCCGTGCACGAAATCCATCGAAATGTCATCGAACTTCCACTCCAGAATAGGTAATGACTTCAGGAAACCTCCAGGCTTCTGGCATTCTGCTTTCACAAATGCACAAGTATGGCATTCAGCCACATAACGTGCCACATCGTTCTTTAGTCCGGGCCACCAGAACAGCTTTTTCAGATCTCTGTACATCTTTGTGCTCCCTGGGTGAACTGAGTACTTTGCAAAGTGAGCTTCGTACATCAACTCTTCCCTCAATTTACCCACACTCGGGACGCACACTCGACCATTTCTTCGTAACAAACCGTTATCCCAAGAGAATTGGTCATCCGGCCCATCTTTTGCATAGTGCTGGAGACTTTCATCAAGCTCCGTTGCTCGCCGAACTCTGTCTGTAAGGTCATATTGCACCTCAGTCCAGTTCAAGCATGCATCGGTCGACGAACCCTTGTCAACACAAGATATCTCCAATGCTTCCAATTCCTGGATTAAACGCTGATCGTGCCTCTGCAACCAGCTTGCCCGTACCGGAGTCTGCCGACTCAAAGCATCAGCGACCACATTTCCCTTCCCGGGAGTATAGTGAATCTCGAAGGTGTAGTCCCCGAGGAACTCCATCCATCTTCGTTGTCGCATATTCAGATCCTTCTGATCCAACAAATACTTTAGGCTCTTGTGATCTGTATAGATATCCACTTTAACGCCATATAGATAGTGCCGCCACAACTTGAGCGCAAAGATTACCGCCGCCAACTCCAAATCATGGACGGGGTAATTCCGCTCATGCACTTTCAACTAACGCGAGCCATAAGCAATCACTTTACCAAACTGCAGAAGAACGCAGCCTAAGCCGCTCCCAGAAGCATCACTGTAGATCTCATACCCATCTGTACCACATGGCGATGTCAACACAGGCGCCGTGGTCAAACGACTCTTCAATTCTTCAAAAGCTCGCGCGCACTCCGGCGTCCAAATGAACTTTTGATCTTTTCTCATCAGCGTGGTCAGAGGTAAAGCAATCCGTGAGAAATTTTCCACAAACCGTCTATAGTAGCCCGCAAGTCCAAGGAAGCTCCTGACCTCGGCCACTGAAGACATCACTGGCCAATCTCGAATGGCACTTATCTTCAACGGATCCACCGCGATACCTTATCCACTTACCACATGGCCTAAAAAGGCTACTGAAGAGAGCCAGAACTCACACTTTGAGAACTTGGCATAAAGCTTATTCCTCCGCAGGGTATGCAAAACCAACCGCAAATGGTTTGCATGATCCTCTTCCGACTGAGAGTATACTAAGATGTCATCGATAAACACAATAACAAACAAATCCAAGTACTCTCGAAACGTTCGATGCATTAGGTCCATAAATACCGAAGGCGCATTACATAGGCCAAACGGCATTACCGTGAACTCATAATGACCGTAGCATGTTCCATCGTCGTTTTGGGAATGTCACCTTCCCTAATCCTTAGCTGATAATATCCCGATTTCAAATCCAACTTGGAATAGACCGTTGATCCTGCCAGCTGATCAAAGAGGTCATCAATCCGTGGAATCGAATATTTGTTTTTCTCAGTCAGCTTATTCAACTCGCGGTAGTCAATACATAACCGCAAACTACCGTCTTTCTTTTTCACAAATAGAACAGGCGCGCTCCAAGGTGACATACTTGGGCGTATATATCCCTGCTCTAACAACTCTTGCAATTGGACTTTCAACTCAGCCATCTCTTTTGGCGCGACGCGATATGGAGAGCGGGCCACAGGTTTCGCACCTGGCACCAACTCAATAGAGAAGTCAATCTCCCGCTGGGGTGGTAACCCAGGAAGATCTTTAGGAAACACGTCGGCAAACTCTGACACAACTAGTACTTCACCGACACTGGCCTTTGGCTCAACAGCCTGAATTAGCGTGAAGAATAACTCCGCGCCCTTCCGAACAGCATTGACGACTTGGAGTGCAGACAATAGAGTCCCGCCAACTCCTCGCATACCAGCGAACTTCGTCACAAATCCGGTATTCTGGCCCAGTGTAATCTCCTTGGAGTTGCAATCAATAAAGGCACGCTGCTCCGAGAGCCAGTCCATACCAAAGATCACATCAAACTCCGATAACGGTAGCACAGCTGCACTCAAACCGAAATCCCGACTTCCTATTTGCACATCCACATCGCAGGCCCTATCCGCAAGCATCACACAGCCATTCGGCAACAGCACCCTTGTACTATCCACCGTCACATGACTTGGTACCCCAATGCGAGATACGAAATCCTCAGACAGAAAAGAATGCGAAGCACCCGTATCAAACAGGGCTCTCGCCAAATTATTCCGAATCAGGACAAAGCCTGCAGCACACACATCATGCACAAGCTATACATAACCAAAAACAATAGCACATAAGCAAGTAAGCTACATCAACTCGTACCTGTGATGACGTCACTTTGCTTAATCGCTTCCTGTTGGCCAAGCTGATAGATTCGGGGCTGTGCCTGAGACGCAGAGGAATCAACCACCGTTTTGCCCTTCTCAGCATAAGACGCACCCGTCTTCTTGTCCCCTTTGGGCTGAACAACCCGACAGTCACGAGCAATATGCCCCACCCGGCCACAGTTATAGCATGTACGAGAATCCGGCCTTAATGTCGCTCCCGACACAACGGTCGTAGTCACTTGCCCAGATGGCTTGGACCTCTTGCCCTCTTTCTTCTGGTAAAACGACTTGCTCGGGCGAGGTGCTTGAAACTCTGGCTTTGACACAACCAAGCCCTTGTTCCCTTGCACTCGCCTTATGTCCTTCTCCAACGCGCACGCAGTATCAACCAACGCCTGAAACCCTTGGTTCACTGAACTCGAAAGAAGAAATCGCAACTCATCCCGCAATCCTTCATAGAACCGATTCGTTTTCCTTTGGTCATCCGTGAAGATTGTACCCGCATACCGTCCCAACCTGGTAAACTCATGCAAGTAGATATCCACACTATCTTCCCCTTGCTTTAACCGTTGGAACTCATTTTCCATAGCAATGTGTTGCGCTGCTGGGACATGTTTTGCCAGAAATATTCGAGAGAACTCCTCAATCGACACTTGCGTTAATTGCCTGCCCGCCAAATGGTGTACCTCAACCTCGTCCCACCACAACCGCGCCTCTCCTTCAAGCATGAAGGTGGCCAAGGTGACCTTTAGAGTTTCCTCCGCCCTGATCGCTGTATTTATCCGCTTGACACGCGATAACCAATCCTCTGCCTGCGTTGGGGATCCCATTCCCGTAAACGTAGGCGGACTGAAGCTCATAAATTGCTTTAACTGTCGGTCAGCTGCTCGTGGATCTACAGCCTCAACCGGCTCGGGTCGTACCACAACACGAACTGGGTCCACTGCCAGCTGCGCTTTCCCGGTCGGCTGAATCATGGCAAATAGAGCCTCAGCAACTAATCGAACAGTTTCCGCAGATGGAGGAGGTGTTGGCACCTCAGCTGGTGCCGCACTCTCATCAGAGCGCTGGGGCTCAGACTGCCCAGCACCACTACGCGTCACCTATAGGTGGACAAGAAACACATTAGCGAACGTATGCAAGCAAGACAACACAAAAAGGAACGCGCAGATTCCTCAAACAAGATTTTGTACATTCCTTAGTGGACATTCCAGAGTTCTTTAGCGTTACAGCAGGGCGCATAAACACGTGCTCGCCACCCCCATAAAAGAATTCGTCCACGAATTCGAAAGAGGAAGACCGACAAAAGCTGATACCAAAATGTAACGACCCCATCCGTTAAATGACGTATAGTAGAAGGTTCGGTCGGGGCCCCACACTATATGCTACAAACAGACGGTGAGGTCACAGGATAATACCAAACCATACGAATCCTAACTCAGAGCATTCTAGCAGAAGCTTTAAGTTACAAATTTGAACTCTAAACAGGAATGTCCAATATATAAACCACCATTATATATCACCACGGAATGTACACAAATACAAGAGTTTTGCCTTAAGGCCTTACAGTTCCTCTTTTCACAACGTATGGTTTACAAACCTCGGCGCGCAGGCCGGCCATACATGAGTAAAAGCAAATAAGCAAAACATTCGCTTAGCCTTCAAGGGCTAGCGCAGCAGCAGCAGCAACAGCAGTAGGGCTTCAGCCCATCACTTACCACTTGGCTCTCCAGCACCTGTACGGGAACAATCCACCCAACCGGTGGCAAACAATGCAACGGTCAACATTCAGCTGACCCAATTATAACAATCCTACCCCTTTCTCGGGGCATGAGCATTCTTTCCCTGCAAAGCATGGCATCATCAAATAGCAACTATGTGCGCGCAGGCACATTCAAGCCATCACAACTATCGGCCACACGGCCCGACAGTCCGTGCACTCAGGGCACATTCTTGGTGTACCGGAATACCAGGGTCAACACCACCGTCTACACGGTATTTGAGCATTCTAGTCTTTCCGGCGCGCGGGCCTAAGACTCTCATTAGGCGCTCCAACAAAACCTATAACTAGGCTTCCAAGTCAGACGGACCTAACACAGGTACGGATCAGCCACCCCCCGTTGCTCAAGTCGCCGTGCCACCTCGAATACGGAAGTATCCATGGCTATTTATAGGCGTGGGTCGGTTTCACCTTTCCTGTTCGGCAATCTGCCTTTTCATCGAGTTGCAGCCCAACGGCTCAACCGCTCATAAAGTGGCAACGCACGGCCACAAGAGTTGCATCCAACCCTCTTCATTTCCTGGACATCATCCAGTACTTCCTGCTGCACCAAGCAACAGGTAGGCACAAGGCAACACAAGCCATAATCACGGAGCCTTCTCCGATATGCAAACAAGCATCACCAATCCAGACCATGTCCAGATGGGCTTCACACAGCATGCCTAGAGCCGTACTCCAATTCCGGCCTCTAACAAGGGGGACTTCACATATCTACCCCAAGGGACACCACAACCCACCGCACACTCGCGGGGAAGGGTTTTCCCTATGCAATGCAGAAAAGAAGGACTTCACATGTCCAAGGAGGGAGATCGTTACCCTTGTCGATCTCTTCGGAGCCATCGAAAACTAGCCGGTGAGAAAGAACCGCAGCAACCTTGCCTTCACAACGCCGGCTTCGGATCACGAATCGGACCACGGGAACTCCGCCGGTGGCTTGATCTCCTCCTCCTTCTTTTTCCTCCTCTCTCTTTCTCTCTTCCTTAAGCAAAATGAAGAATGACTTCTTCATCCTTCCTTCACGAATTAAATCCAGCCAGGAAACCACCTGAGCCCTTGGATCAAAAGAGAGAAATCTGAACGGCCACGATTTGCCCAAAAAACCCAATTTTTGGCTGACACGGCCTGTGACACGCCCGTGTCACAGGCCGTGTACCCTTAAGCGGCACACGCGGTATTCGAACCGACTGAGATTTACCAGAACACGGGCATCACACGCCCGTGTCGAACCTGACACGCCCGTGTCATTCCTGAGACACGCCCGTGTCATTCCTGCCTCATCGAGCTGCAATCAGTACACGGGTAGGCACACGGTATCGGACACGCCCGTGTCCGACCTGACACGCCCGTGTTCACGGCTTGGTTCAAGGCCGTGTACTTCTCTGACTCAAACAGGCCATTTTCGAAATTTAATTCGGACACGCCCTGGGACACGCCCGTGTCCATGGCCGTGTCCCAGGCTCGACGATCGTCGACTATCGATCGTCGACTAACCTGAACACGCCCTGGGACACGCCCGTGTCCCAGGCCGTGTACCCCCGACACGCCCTGGGACACGCCCGTGTCCCAGGCCGTGTCAAACAGCCTGCACCTCAAATAAGTTTGAAAACTCATTTTGAGATTTCTGGGGTGTTACAACTATAGATGCTTCGTAGAGAACTTCTCACGGATAACACTACCTCTCATTAATTTGACAAGGAAGGACCAAAAGATCATTTGTGTTAACCCGGAATCCGCGACTATTTCTTCGGGTTTACAAGTCCGGGCGGCTTGTTCTTTCTAGCCGCCATTCTCAGCAAACCGGCCTGTCCATGCCCAAGCCGCGTGACCTGTGGCCTAGGTCGACCGTCAGAGGGATTCCAGATCAGCCCATCCATAAGCCAGGACTCTCAACTCGCCGTAGAAAGCCCGTCAGGCCGCGCGGCCTTTCCTCTGCCAGCTTTTCTTTTTTGGTTGCTTCCCGTCACCACTGCCCGGTTCTCCTGTACCCCGGGCAGCCGGTAATTTTAGCCCTGCCCATTTGGGCAGGCCCCCAAGCCTATAAATAGGGGGCGGGAGTACACCCAAAGCACGCTGACTCGAGTCCAAGAGCTCGCTTGTTAAGAGCTGCAGCCTCGATTCTAGTCCTTTGCGTTCTATTATCCGGCCGGCTTCTTCTTTTCTTCTTTCCTTTCTAAGGGTAATCGCTTAATTTCTTATAAAAGGAAAGCCCGCCGCAGGAGAGGCATTCAAGCCGCGGCGGGCGAACTCTGGTGTTGCCGCTGGTAGCGGCCATTTGTCTCTTTTTTCTATCCGGTCTTATCCGCCATTCCTAGCCGCTAGTAACCGGCTAGCCGACAATCTTTTCCCTATACCTTTCCCCAGTGCTCGAACGGTTAGCTGGTGGTACCTGAGTTCGTCGCATTTCGAGCATCAACAGTTAACACGCGACCTTCAGATCTCGGTTGGCCGATGAAAATCCGCGGCTAGATATTGTCAGACCGCTCGACCGCTAGAGCTTAGCGAATAGTCAAGCAAGCAGTGGGAAGGGTAGTTAACCTATTCAGTAACCGCTTGCCATTCTATCCGCTCGGTCAAACTGCAACTGTTCGGCGGTCTCTAGATACGTATTGGTTATCATCTATTATTTGCAATGAATCTCCCGAGGAATGACAGTAATTTCTTATCGTCTACTCGGGATCTCTTAGAGAGGGAAGAGGAAGTTTCTTTTCCGTTCATTGATCGAATTCGCAGCGATACCATTGCTGATCATTTCAGAGAGAATCGCTTGTCACGCTATTCTGGGATTAGTGATCCGATTTCACATCTACAAGCATTTGAAGCGGCTGTTTCTTTAAAAGCCGTGTCGGATGGAATCAAGTGTAAGCTTTTTCTAATGACCTTCGACGGTCTTGCTCAGGAATGGTTTCATGGTTTGCCTTCTCGGTCTATCACTTACTTCGGGGATTTTTAAAAACAGTTCCTGTTGAGATTCGATACCTTCAGGAAGCGGAAGAGAAACTCAGTAGCTCTTTTTCAAATCAAGCAGGAAGTTGACGAGTCTACTGCTCATTTCGTTGATCGATTTCAAAAGGAAACGCTCGATATCGTTAACATTCATCCAGACTTTTACAAATATGCCTTGATAAGTGGACTTCGAGAAGTTCCTCTCAAATTTAAAGTTAGCAAAAAAGAGCCAAAGACTTATGGGGATCTTATTAAAATAGCTAATCGATTCATAATGGGTGAAGCAGCAAATGCTAACTATATATCTTTCTTGAATAAGATGGCTAGGGGACATCATAAAAATTCTTGTCATCAACCCGGTTCTTCCCAAAACTCTTCGAAACTTCCACAACAGGATAAATCATCAGAGTTTGTGGAAGCTTGTCCTATCATGTCTTTTGATCCTAAATCACTCAAGTATGAAAGGTATTCAGACAGGTACGTCAAGTTCAAAATTTCTATGGAAGATCTTCTGCCAATTCTTGCTAGTATGAAAGAATTTAAAAAGCCTCGACGTATGAAATCAAAGATTGAACATCGACACGGGGAACTTTTTTGTAAATATCATAAGGATATTGTTCACAACGCAGAAGATTGTGTTGGAACACCATATTACTAATTTGGGCAAGGATCACTATGTTTGTCTTAGGAAACAAGTTTGACCTAGATGTATAGTTAAAAAGGTCAACATTAGAATGTGTTTAGGGCTTAGAATTTAGGTTTGAAGCTGCCCGCATGACATAAGGAATCAGACTTAAAGCTGAGGCAAAGACAATTATCGTCGAGCTTAGGTCGACGAAACGTCGAACTCCGTTCGACGCTCTCTGAGCTCAACTCTGCTAAATCGTCGAACTCCGATCGACGATCTTTGAGCTCAGACCGACGATCTGTCTTCAGCTTGTCCTTCAGGTCGCTGAGCTCCGGTCGACGATCTTCGAGCTCAGGTCGACGTTTTCTGTCTGATGTTCATTCCAATATCTGAGCTCAGGTCGACGATCGTAGAGCTCAGATCGACGTTTTTCCTGAGAGATCGACGACTTTGAGGATTCAAATTCAGTCAGCTTTTGGAATGTTTTTCAAATATCTCAGCATTTATTTCAAGAGATCTGCCAGCCATTTTCCTTTATTCTGGAGCAAGTTTCAAGGAATTCTTTTTCAGAATGTTTATTAGACTTTCCTCTAGAAGACGAGACTTTTATGGAGGACATTTAATGTCTGCTAACGACTATCATGGATAGAGGATCTTCAGAGAATAAATCATCTTTTTTCCAGTCTGACAGAGATACATAATAAGAGACTACACAAACATTGATAGTCTACAACAAGAAATTCTCAGTACAAATTCACAGGATAGTGAGATCAATTCAAAAATTAAAGTGATCAATCCTGAAGAATCAGTTGAACATTTTGGCATACTGAAAAAGTGATCATAGCTTCATCACAAGGACTCCAGACAATTCAATTTTCTCAACCTCTGCTGAAACCATCTTCTGCTGGAGATCTGAAGCTTCTGAAGACCTATCACCCTGAAGCAAAGCTCCCACTCCTGAACAAGTCTACATCTCAGGGGGAGCTTTGACAACACAATCAATCCACTTGTGCTTCTCTCTTTGATTGAGACAGAGAAGACAACTTCACTCTTTTCCTTTTTCTTTCCTGCTGTAAAAGGGTTACCAAAACTTCCTTCAAAAGTCTTGATTCCGGTTCTGAGAACCTTGTCAAAACTCAGTGGTGGCAAGACACCTGATCAAAAAATCTAGTGTGGTTTTTGAGCACCTTATCAATCTCATTGGTGCCCAGGACACCTGATCAACTCATCCTACAGTGGATTCCTACCAAGGGTGGTAGAAGAGTGGATGTACCTAGTTTTTTGGGGAACCACTATAGTTCCTTGTGTCTTCTGGTTGCTTGAGTATTTTCTTTACTGTGTGCTGTGATTTTCTTTTTGCTGTCTTAGTTTTAAATTATATAGCAAGGCACCTTACACTTATACATAAATTAAATCTTAATTGTTTTGCTTGTTTAAATTGTAAAGTTATTTTAAAAATGCTCTATTCACCCCCCCTAGAGTTGAGAGAGATCTGTGTCTCACTTTCAATTGGTATCAGAGGGAGGTTGGTTGTTCATACAGGCTAACACCTGAACCAAAAGATCCTTGATAAGATCAATCTTTTAAGAGGGTTATTTTCATTATATTTAATTTTATATAAAGACATGGCACAAAACAAAGATTATGCAATCATCAGGCTTCCAGTGTGCAATCTATCCAAGTTTGCACTTTGGAAAGCAAGGATTAGACTATATATGAATTCTATTGATGAAGACATATTTAATTCTATTTTGACAGTGTGCCCAAGTCCACCAGCAAGCTCAAGTACAAATGTTATTCCACCTCTTTCAGGAACAGATGCTAAAATAAAGAAGTGGAAGACTGCAGATGCCAAGGCCATGAACATCTTAGCTCAGACAATGTCTGATGAGATATTTCAGAAGGTAGCTGAATACAACTCAGCCAAAGGAATTTGGGACAAGCTCTCTGAAATTGTCTCAGGATCTGCTGATGAAAGGAAAGACAGGAGATCCCATCTTATAAGCCAATATGAGAATTTCAAAAAGGGAGAAGCTGAATCAGTGGCTGACATATACAATAGACTAAGTCTGATTGTCAATGAGTTAAAGACTCTGGATAAAGAAATCTCGTTGACTGAGCTGAATGACAAAATCCTAATGTGCTTCCCCAGCACTTAGGATTCAAGAATCTGGCCAATCAAAGATGCCAGAAGTCTAAATGAGATTACAACTGAAGCTCTCCTGGGCAAGCTCAAATCTTATGAGTTGCTTATTAAAAATAGAGAAGAAGAACAGAAGGCTGCCTCACCAGCCACAAGGAAAGAGAAGACCATAGCCTTCAAAGCTATAGAAGAGGAGCCTGAAGATAAAGCTACAGGAAATGATGAGCTCCTAAGTCTACTGGCCAAAAGATTCTACAAAATGGCCAGAAAAGACTTCAAAAAGAGATCATACAAGAGACATGATAAGCCAAGGTATGATAAATCAAATAACAATAAACAAATTATATATTTTGGTTGCAGGAAACCAGGCCATATTGTGCCTGACTGTCCAGAAAACAAAAACAAGGACAAGAAAGATAGAAGGGAAAGAAGAAAGGAGAAAGACTTCAAGAAGAACACCTCAGACAAACCCTCCTACAGCAAGAACACACATACAAGGAAGGGATTTGTTGCTGAGACATGGAGTGAAACTGAAGAGGACTCTGAAGCCTCATCCAGCTCCAGTGATGATGAGGATGATGCTGATGAAAAGGAATTTTGCATGATGGCTATCAATGCCTCTCAAATAGATTCAGAAGCAGAAGAGTCAGAGTCAGACTCAGAGATTCAACCAGAAGAAGATCAGGTAATCAACTCTTTTGATTTCAGCTCTGAGGACTTTAAACATGAGTTTAAAGTACTATGCCTAGATCTGTTAGAATCTAAGAAGGAAATCATCTCCCTCAGGAATCAACTGTCTGAGTATAGCACTTTAAAATCAGAGAACCTCAAACTCTCTGAAGAGTTAGAATGCTATAGGGAGCAGATAGCTTCACTGAAAAGTGAACTATCCAAGGCCAAGCAATTTGAAGAATCCCTTAATGGGAGAAGTATCAAATTAATGGACATCACAAGCACAGTGAACTCAAGATTAAATAGTATACTGGGCTTGGGTGCTTCATCTAGTCAACCCATAGTATTAACAACCCCAATCAAATTTATTTCTGGTAAAGGAAAGGGTGTTGTAGAGGTAGCTAGGAAGAATTCAGATCTACCTAAGAAAAGCAAAGTTCAACAGAAAATGTCGAGCAGAGGTCGACGATCGTCGAACAGAGGTCGACGATCGTCGAACAGAGATCGACGATCTCAGGCTGAAACGTCGAACTCAGCTCAACGATTCCTGAACTCTGAACTCCCTCACAGTCGATCTTCGAACGGAGCTCGACGATTTACCCAAGATCTTCGAACTCAGCTCGACGATCGTCGAACGGAGTTCAGAGCTTTGAACCTTCTTTCAGAGGCAAATCTCAATTCAATCCTAGAAGTGCTTCATCCCAATACTTTAATCCTTATACTGAATGGATAATACCTCCTAAGAGATACCATCCTGAAGGTTATAAGAGTCAACCTGGGATGTCTTTTATTTCTGAATTTAAAGGTTATCAACCTAGGCCCAAGGTAAACTAGGTCAAAAATATGTGAATTCTTATACATACAAGTGAAGACCTATCCAACATCAAACCAGCTATAGTATCTGGATAGTGGGTGCTCAAATCACATGACAGGGAATAAGGACAACTTCACATCCTTTAAAGCCAAGCTTGGACCCAAAGTAATTTTTGGTGATTCAAACTTTGGAACTACAAAAGGATATGGTGCAGTCCAAATTGGGACAGTCACCTTAAAGAAAGTAGCCTATGTTGAAGGACTCAAGCACAACCTGATAAGCATTAGTCAGCTGTGTGATGAAGGATATCAAGTGACATTCAACAAAGAAATATGCAAGATCAAGTCAGAAGACAACACAACTGTGTTGATAGGTAACAGGAAAGGTAATATTTACTTAGTAGACTTTCATTCATCTAAGGTAGATATTTGCCTGTTTAATTCCATATCTAGACCTAATATTCTATGGCATAAGAGACTATGACATGTAAACCTTAGAACCATTGCTAGGCTATCCAAGGACAACCTCGTCAGAGGACTGCCTTCTGGCTCCTATAAGAAGGAAGGACTCTGCAAGGCTTGTCAATTAGGCAAGAAAACTAAAAATAGCTTTAAATCAATTAACAAGAGTGATTCACCTAGGATTTTGTATCTGTTACACATAGATCTTTTTGGATCCATTACAGTACAAAGCTTAGGAGGGAAATCCTATATTTTAGTGATTGTAGATGACTTCTAAAGATTCACATGGGTATTCTTTCTGAGGAAGAAGTCTGATAAATTTAAGTGTTTGACAGAGTTTCTCAAATGCATTCAGATTGAGTTCAACACTCACATTGCCCTGATCAGAAGTGATCATGGGACAGAGTTTGATTCTCTTCTCATGCAAGAGTTCTGTCAAAGTGAAGGGATCAGGCATACTTTCTCAGCTCCTAGAACTCCTCAACAAAATGGGGTAGCTGAAAGGAAAAATAGAACCCTCATTGAATCTGCAACTACATTATTGACAGATGCTCACCTACCTCTATCCTTTTGGGCTGAGGCAGTGAACACCTCCAATTATGTGTTGAATAGAAGTCTAATACATAAACTGAAGGGCAAGACTCCCTATGAATTGCTCAAAGGGAAGAAACCTAAAGTAGACTATTTTAAAGTTTTTGGTTGCACTTGTTACATTCACAATAATGACAAGAAATATTTAGCAAAATTTCAAGCAAAAGCTGATGAAGGAGTGTTTCTGGGATACTCCATGATCAGTAAAGCTTATAGGGTTTATAATAAAACTACTCTAAAAATAGAAGAATCTGTTCATATTTCTTTTGATGAAACTAATATGTCTTTCAAGGAGAAGAATACTTCTACCATAGAACATTTGCAGGTGCATTCTCTAGCTGAAGAATTGGACAGATTACAAGTTACTCAAAAGGATGAAAGTAGTGAAGATGAAGAAGCTGCTCCACATCTGGAAGAAAATCTTCTTGAAGAGCCAGTTGTTGTCCCACAAGACGAAACAACAACACATGTTGGTGAACAATCAACACCCCCTGTTGATCTAGTAACAACAAGAGATCATCCAATCTCCCAAGTGATTGGAGACATCTCAGCTGGTGTGCAAACCAGAAATCAGGTCAACTAGAACCTGATGCACACTTGCTTCCTCTCTCAAATTGAACCTCAAACCATTCAAGATGCAGAGCATGATCCACACTGGATTATTGTAATGTAAGAGGAGTTGCATCAATTTGAAAGAAACAAAGTGTGGGAACTAGTGCCTAAGCCAAAGGATCATTCCATTATTAGAACAAAATGGGTGTTCAAAAATAAGCTGGATGACCAAGGAATTATTGTAAGGAACAAGGCAAGGCTAGTTGCTCAAGGATACTCTCAAGAAGAGGGGATAGACTATGACCAGACCTTTGCACCTGTTGCAAGGTTAGAGGCCATAAGAATCTTCCTGGCTTATGCTGCTCACAAGGGATTCACAATCTACCAAATGGATGTCAAGAGTGCTTTTCTCAATGGGGAGATCAAAGAAGAAGTCTATGTCAGACAACCTCCAGGTTTTATCTCTCTAACTCTTCCAGATTATGTTTTTAAACTACATAAAGCATTATATGGTCTAAAGCAAGCTCCCAGAGCATGGTATGAGACCCTAGCATGCTTTCTTCTGGAAAATGATTTTATTAGGGGGAGAGTAGACCAAACTCTTTTTATTAGAACTCATAAGTCCCATACCCTACTAGTACAAATTTATGTAGATGATATTATATTTGGTTCTACTGATTCAAATTTGTGCAAAAAGTTTTCCAAGCTTATGCACTCTAAATTTGAACTGAGTAACATGGGTGAGCTATCCTTCTTCTTAGGATTGCAAGTCAAATAACATGCTGAAGGCATATTTATTTCTCAAACCAAATATGCAAAAGAATTGGTTAAGAAATTTGGGATGTCTGATGCATCATGTATGAAAACACCCATGCCTACCAATGCTGTATTGGATGCTGATGAACATGGGAAACTAGTTGATCAGACAACATATAGAGCAATGATTGGCTCTTTATTGTACCTTACAGCCAGTAGGCCTGATATAATGTTTGCTACATGTATATGTGCTAGATTCCAAGTTAGCCCTAGAGAGTCACACTTAACTTTAGTAAAGAGGATTCTTAGGTATGTTAAAAGCTGTCCAAATCTAGGTCTCTGGTATCCAAAAGATTCAGCATTTGACTTAACTGGATTTTCAGATGCTGATTATGCTGGATGCAGAATAGACAGGAAAAGCACCAGTGGAACTTGTCAGTTTCTTGGTGATAGACTTGTCTCTTGGTATTATAAGAAACAAATATCTGTGTCAAGATCAACTGTTGAAGCTGAATATATGGCTGCAGGCAGTTGTTGTTCACAAATATTATGGATACAAAACCAACTCCCAGACTATGGTTACAACTTAGAGAAGTCTAAAATATTTTGTGACAACACCAATGCTATTTCCATTGCACAAAATCCAGTCCTCCATAGTAGGACAAAACACATAGAAATTAGGCATCACTTTCTAAGGGATAATGTTGAGAAAAATAAAATTGAACTTCAATATATCCCAACTGATTTGCAAAGGGGAGATATTTTCACCAAGCCTTTGGATGAAAAGAAACACAACTTCTTCCTCAATCAGTTAGGCATGTTAGATGGAGGAAGCCTAATGTAAATTATAAGATTTTGAAAAGCTAAAAACAGACCAAGATTAGGCTAAAAACTCATCTCTTTTTGTGTCTGTAGGATAGTTTCTGTCTCTGAACTGCGCTCGACGTTTTCCCCAGAAAGCGTCGAACGGAGATCGACGATTACCAGAGAAACGTCGAACGGAGATCGACGTTTTCCCAAAACGTCGACCTGAGTTCAGAGCGTGTCAGATAGTTGTATACTATCTCTTTCAGGCCTTCGATCGTCGAACTGAGATCGACGTTCTCTTTAGATCGTCAAACTGAGATCTACGATATTGAAGACCTTTCAGCTTCTATCAGGAGTCCTGATCGTCGAACGGAGATCGACGATCCTTCCTTTTTCGCGTCGAACCATAATATAAAATCATTTTTCGGTCGTCGCTCGTCGTTTACGCTTTCATACTCTCTGCAAATTTTTCTCCTTCCCTCCAAACTTTCTACACTTGGTCATGTTTGTTTAATCTTTGCAGGTACATATGGCTGCGTCAGTTACTACTCTTTCAAAAATGAAATTTGATACAGGCTTCAACATCGACATGAATTCTTTCGATGGAAGCGACCAGAGATTCAAAGACATCTTAAATCTTTTTCGAGAACAATAGTTAGTTCAGATTATGTCCACCAGAGTGAAGATTGCAGCAGACGAAATAAAAGAATGGTGTCTTTCTGCCACAAATGAGAATGAGAATTCTATAGTCGGCTCGATCAAAGGGACTCAGGTACCATTGTCCCCCGCTCTACTAACAGAAGTTTTCAACCTCAGTACTGGAAATGATTCTATTGATTTGTCTGGAGAAGAGTTTGATTCAATGCTAGATAGAATGGGTCACTCTGCTGTGAACCCTAATAAATTACTGAAAAAGAATTTATCTATTGAGTTTCAATTTTTGGCTGATGTTGTTGGGAAAGTGCTTCTGGAAAAGCACTCAGCTCATGACACAATTTCAAGATACCAGTTCTGTCTAATGGGAGCATTGGTTGACAAAAAACATCTTGACTGGGGCTCCATCTTCTTTAATTTGATCAAGAAGAAACTTAGCAAAAACTGTGTAAGCTTTAGGAGGATCTTAGGGGTTTACCTGCACTCCAGGTGCCCTGAACTGCTGAATTCAAGTGGGATGTACATCAATGCATCCAAAAGACTTACCTGTGCCCTCTTCAGCAGGTGGGACAGGCAGATCATAAACCCCAACAGGGCTACTGCATCAACACCTGCTTCAGGCACAAGGACTATTTCAGTCACTCCTCCTCAGATCTCTACCCCAGCAGAAGATTTGCCTGCTTCTCCTCTTCCTCCAGCTGTCTCTACCTCAGTCACTACACCAACCTCACCACCAATCTCCACCATAGCCATATCCTCCCCCATTACAATCTCATCACCAATCTCACCTCCTCCAGCCACTACCTCAGAACAATTCAACCCTTTGTTCTACTATCCACCTGTCACCACTCCATCATTTAATCTTCTAGATGACTCCTTCATGGATGATTCTCCTCCTACTCCTCCTGAAATTCCCTCTACATCCTCCTACCAATAACTTCTTCAGGACCTACTCTCTCACCATCCTTCACCCCATCCTTTTCCCCTACCATCTCATCCATCTCCAACCCAGTTACATCAATCTCAACACCTCCTACTCCTAGGTCATCCATCCCTACACCTCCTACCTCCACATTCTCCATTCCATCAGCTCCAGCCAACATCATTCCATCCACTTTCTCTCCTACCTCTACTCAAGCCCCTCTTGAGTATGTAGATCTCTCAGCCTTGGCAGACAGGTTATATGAGTTGCTAGCTCCCAAGCTAACCTCATTAGTGGAGACCACCTTCGCTCCACTCCTAAAACATGTTTAGGAGCTATCTACCAAGCTTTCTCCCTTCCTCTCCTCTCAGGCAATCCCTTCCTCTGGGTGCCTTGATCCAGTTGCTACTGAATCCAGGCAGGGGGAGATGCCTTATGAAGCTCTAGGTATGCCTGAGGCTGTTGAAGGTTCAGTTCCTGCTCCTGTCTTTGTAGTGGATCTTCAGAGTCTGCTATCAGTATTTGATTCTGTGTATTTCAGTTCTCGGCCAGTGCAACAAGTTGAAGATCTCACTAAGGCCATTGTGCCTATCTCAGTATGCGATCCCAGCCTGATTGCCTCATATGTCAATTCTTTCAAGGTTGTGGATGTTATTGCTTCCATCTCTATTGCTGCTGCTACTGCTTCCATTGAATCTTCTGATATTGAAATGCTGCCTATTGTTGATGATACTGCTGCTAAAGAACTTGCTACATATCTGGAAGAATCTGCTCCTGCTGCTGCTCTAACTTCTGCTCCTGCTTCTGCTCCAATTTCTGTTGCTGCTGCTGCTGCTGTTCCTGCTCTGATTCCTGATCAATTGAAATAACAAGAGAAATATATAAAGAGCATTGATGATTTGTATGATAGTTCCCAAAGTTCAGAAAGTGATCAGTTTCACACTGAATCTGATGACTCTTCTGGTACTATTGCCAAGAAAAGGAAGGCCAGAAGCAAGGCCATGATGAAGGTTCCTCCTGCTCAAGCCAAAGATGCCAATGACATTCTATACTATATTCTACATGACTGTCCAATCTCTGAGCCCTAGATGCAGTTCTCCAAAAATCAATCGAAAGCGATGAAGAAAAGAAGGAAATTGGATAGATATGAGAAAGGATCTTCTCGGTTTCAGCCTCCTCCTACTCCTCCAGATTCAGGATCAGGTGGAGGCTCAGCTTCTCAAACCCCAGCTTCAAAGCAAAGTTCCTCCCAGTCCTCACAAAGATATCATCCCAGGGGACAATACCAAAGGGGTTATCAGTCCAGAAGGGGACAGTATAGAGGAAATCAAAGAGAACAAAGATTTCAAGCAAGGGAAGGACAAAGGCACATGGACTCAACTCAAGGTCCTTTCCCTTATAAACTCAGAGAAAATGTTGATACTAGAACTCCTACTGCTTCAGAAACTGTAAACAGATATGAGCCTGCAGTTCCTTTTGAAGATCCAGAGAACAATCCATTATCATGGACTGCTAGGATGAAAGAAATTGTTGCTTTAGATCAGTTGAAGAAAGCAAGAGAACAAGGAAAAGACTCCTCCAATATTACTACTTTATCATATCAGAGAAAAGCAGAACTGGAAAGGTATGCATCAAGAAAATTCTTTGACCCAGTGGACTACATGAAATTTCATCCTGAGGCTGTGGTTCCTAGGGCTAGATCTCAAACCTCCCTAGGTGCAGAGGATGATAGAAGGTCAAAGAAGAAAGCTCTTAATCCCAATAGGGAAATTCTATTTAAGAAAGGAAGTGAAAAGAAGTAATATCTGTAAGCAGACAGTACAATCATTCTGAACATTTGCTGATATTCCATATGACTGCTGCTTTATTGCTTGCTCTGTTCTTTTGTTTTTGTTTATTGCTCTTCTGTATGTTGTTGTTGTTTTTATTTCTGAGATCTGTAAATAGTAATCCTAACCCAAATAGGGGGAGATTGTTGAAACACCCTATTACTAATTTGGACAAGGATCACTATGTTTGTCTTAGGAAACCAGTTTGACCTAGATGTATAGTTAAAAAGGTCAACATTAGAATGTATTTAGGGCTTAGAATTTAGGTTTGAAGCTACCCCCAGGACCATTCAAGGAATCAGACTTAAAGCTGAGGCAAAGACAATTATCGTCGAGCTTAGGTCGACGAAATATCGAACTCCGTTCGACGCTCTCTAAGCTCAACTCTGCTAAATCGTCGAACTTCGGTCGACGATCTTCGAGCTCAGATCGACGATCTGTCTTCAGCTTGTCCTTCAGGTCACTGAGCTCCGGTCGACGATCTTCGAGCTCAGGTCGACGTTTTCTGCCTGATGTTCATTCCAATCTCTGAGCTCAGGTCGACAATCGTAGAGCTTAGATCGACGTTTTTCCTGAGAGATCGATGACTTTGAGGATTCAAATTCAGTCAGCTTTTGGAATGTTTTTCAAATATCTCAGCATTTATTTCAAAAGATCTGCCAGCCGTTTTCCTTTATTCTGGAGCAAGTTTCAAGGAATTCTTTTTGAGAATGTTTATTGGACTTTCCTCTAAAAGACAAGACTTTTATGGAGGACATTTAATGTCTGCTAACGGCTATCTTGGATAGAGGATCTTTAGAGAATAAATCATCTTTTTTTTCAGTCTGACAGAGATACATAACAAGAGACTACACAAACATAGACAGTCTACAACAAGAAATTCTCAGTACAGATTCACAGGATAGTGAGATCAATTCAAAAATTAAAGTGATCAATCCTGAAGAATCAGTTGAACATTTTGGCATACTGAAAAAGTGATCATAGCTTCATCACAAGGACTCCAGACAATTCAATTTTCTCACCCTCTGCTGAAACCATCTTCTGTTGGAGATCTGAAGCTTCTGAAGACCTATCACCCTGAAGCAAAGCTCCCACTCCTGAACTAGTCTACATCTCAGGGGGAGCTTTGACAACACAATCAATCCACTTGTGCCTCTCTCTTTGATTGAGACAGAGAAGACAACTTCACTCTTTCCCTTTTTCTTTCCTGCTGTAAAAGGGTTACCAAAACTCCCTTCAAAAGTCTTGATTCTGGTTCTGAGAACCTTGTCAAAACTCAGTGGTGGCAAGACACCTGATCAAAAAATCTAGTGTGATTTTTGAGCACCTTATCAAAAGCTCATTGGTGCCTAGGACACCTGATCAACTCATACTGCAGTGGATTCCTACCAAGGGTGGTAGAAGAGTGGATGTACCTAGGTTTTTGGAGAACCACTATAGTTCCTTGTGTCTTTTTGTTGCTTGAGTATTTTCTTTGTTGTGTGCTGTGATTTTCTTTTTGCTGTCTTAGTTTTAAATTATATAGCAAGGCACCTTACACTTATACAGAAATTAAATCTTAATTGTTTTGCTTGTTTAAATTGTAAAGTTATTTTAAAAATACTCTATTCACCCCCCCCCTAGAGTTGAGATAGTTCTTTGTCTCACTTTCAGATTGTCGGGCTCTCCGGAAACTAGCAGATCAATTCGCAAAGGAAGGGAAATTATAAGACTATGTTGTCCTTATGATCCTCCAACACATTTTCCACTGACAAAGCCGATGTTGCAAATGAAGATTCTGTTGTTAGATAGTGGAAGTGTTTGAAGTGATCTTGTTTGTCTTTCGTTTATATGTTTCGTGTATCTCGCATGTGTTCGGAGTTTCTTGCATTTGTTTCTTTTCTTTTGATAATGGCAGTTGTAATAGATATAGCAGCAAATCGGTCCTCACCAGCATCCAGCTTCACAAATATATCTCAACAATCATCGATAATTGGGTTCAATCAGGCTTCAAGCCCATATCCTTTTACTAAGTTTTCCACTAGAAATAAGCATTCATATGCTCTCTAAATTCTGCTTCTTAGCTTTACATTTAACATTGACATGCGTATGTGGACATTTACTTATAAAAAAATAATAATACTACTACTTATTTGGCCCTCCACATCCCGCACGACATCAGTCGCAGATGTGTAGCGGCAACCCCGCTCGACATCAGTCGCCAATATAAACCCCGCTCGAATCATTCGCAGATGAGTTAAAATGAGATCTTCTTTAGGAGAGTTGTGACTCTTGGTCTATGTTGTAAGACAGTGCAGGCAGAATTTTTGTTATCCTTTCAACCTACGAATTACGGTGGTAGATAAATTATGGTTTTCTTATATTATTATTATTATGATGATCAGTTCATAGATCTCGCAATTATTCGTTCCAGCTTATCCACCGTCTCATGGTCTTACAGTCTAGTCAATTTACATTACATAGTGCGCAGACCGCGCGGTTACATATTCCGGTTTATTTTATTCGGCTAATGGCATTTCTGCCAGTTTATTACTAATAAACTCAGGAATTCGGCCGACTTGATTCTGTCAGAGGATTCCAGTCCGCCAGCTTATGGTATTTATCTCTACCCTTGAATAATTTTCATATTGGAAGCGTGGTCTACATTAATGTTCGGACAGGCCGCCACCATCAGCTTGATTATTAAAGTTTCTTATCAGTCTATTTTCTTAGCCGAGCGGCTTATTGATCGCTATATACATGTTTGATCTCTAATTAAGCTATGGCCTATCGGCAATCAACTATATTAGTCGTGCGACCTCACATTGCATGTAAATGATAGCCGGCAACAGCAGAACTGCTTTACCTCCTTGCCTCTGCATGTCCAAAACCACAATACTCAGCTACTAGTATTCTATTCGGGTTTAACCGGAATACTTATTATTCGGTGAAGTCATCAATGAGATTTCTTAAGTTGGAAATGAGTAAGAAAGATTAAACCGCATATATAAGCAAGTAAGTAAAATTGCAGTACAATGGATTTTCACAAAAGGTAAAATGTTTTCATTTTTACTGTCAAGTACAAAAAGTAGACCGCGCGGTTTACAAAAACATACTGCTGGTCTCAAAAAGATGGAAAATTATTACAAGTATTTTTTCTAGCTATCAGGCTTTAGTCTTTTAGACGCAGGAGCGCCGGAGTCCGATTCACCATCGACATTGACCTCGGACGGTGAGTATTCACCGCTGTCGGATGAAGACGTGTGCGAAATTCCGGACTCCCCGGTCTCTGACCCAGCGGCATCAACCCGTGCGGTCTCAGACGCTTGACCGCCGGTTCCTGAAGAAGCGGTCTCGCTCCCTCTTCCTTCGCTGTGCTCCTCTTCATCTTCTGCCTTGATATCGCCCTCTCCATCGACCTTCTCCTTGCCCTTCAGCACTCGATAAACCGCGGCCACCCTTTTCTTCAAGGGTGGATACAGGTCGGCGCAGGTGAAGTCGGTGAATCCCGGGGCGAGGCCGCCACGATCTCGAAGGCATTTCAGCGCTCCGTCGATCCCTTGGACAAGCTGCAGAAAGACCGCGTCCTGAAAGGCAGAGTTGGCCGGATCATACACTTTCTGCGAAGGAACAAAGGTCAGTCTGAGCGGCTTGTTAAATCAGGCCACATAAATCAGTTAATATCTTACCGCATTTAGTTCCTTCAAGAGTGCGTTTTCTTCCTCCTTTTCGGCGAGTTACCGCTTCAGGTCGCCTTCACTTGCGACTAACCTCCTATGGTCCATGCCCATATAGTGGATGGCCACGAAGCTTCTCGCGCCGACCTGCGCGGCAAAGCGCGAGAAATGCTCTTCTGGTATCTTTTTCAGCGCTTTCAGGTTGCGCCAACCATACAAAGCCACGCCAGCCGCGAAGGCGTGGCGGCTTATCGTTTCTTTCCCCCAGTTAGGGAGGGCGGTGGAAACTTGGACTGATTCGCCGTCGGCACTCCACTGCATGGTGGGGTTGCCGCGGAGATCCTTCAAGCGGTTGCCCATACCATGCAGCGTGAAGTCGCTCGAGGAGTCCGATGCTCCTTCCTCTTCAGCCCGCTCCGGCCTGGCCCTCTTGGCCCTTTTCTCCCACTGTGTAAGGGTTAGGCCGCCAGGAGTTATCGGCTTGTTCAGCGGGACCGCAACGACAGCTGCAAGGCAAATTTGACAAGTCAGATGGCAAGCCGTGCGGCTAGCAGAGCAGTTCGGTTGGCTGATACTTATTGTCCTCCACGTGAACATCCTCCAAAGTTGGGAGCAGCGGGAGGTAGTGGACGATGTCTAGCCGCTCCCCCTTGAAGAAGTCGAAGATATCCTTCTCCAGGTCGTCCAGTCCGCTGCTGCCAAAAGCGGCTTCGTCGCGAACTTGTGGATGGACCAGCAGGAGTCCGAGTTGGCCTTCGAAGATCAGGTACCTCTCTGACCAATTCGGGATTTTGTTCGCCAGGTTGTCGACCTTCAGCCCTCGACAGCCAAAGTACAGATGCCCTCTGAAGATCTTTGTTCCAGAGTCTGGAATAGACCGGACTGAGAAGCATTCTCTGAACAGCTTTATCGAGAAGCAAACTCTCTCCGACCTCAAGTAGGAGATGAAGCTGTAGATAGCCGCAATGGAATTTGGCGGCAGCTGTCCTGGCACTACTCCATAGTGGTCGAAGACCGCTACAGCTTCCATCAGCACAGGGAAGCGGAAGCCGCAGTCAAAGTGATCGACAGGAACGGCGATCTGGTTGGTTGTAGAGGTGTTGATTCGTTCGTGAGAAAGAGGAAGTCGCACGAGCAGCGGGCTGTCTTTCATGTACTTCTCTACAAAGCTATCCAGCTCGGTTTGAGTAAGCCGACCTTCTTTGTGGTCCGCCGAATGGAAAGCAGAAGCCGCGTCGGTCCTGACGGCAGAAGCTTTGTCAGACCGCATCGACTTTGCTTTAGCTCGCATCCTGATCTTTCGTGCCGAAGTCTCCGGGATCATCTGCTTTTATAGATTTTCTACACAGCAACAGTGATGATTGTCAAATCGTGGTTTGTTATCTAGCCGCACGACCTAACCTGCAAGAGAAAGTATTCAAACCGCAGAACAGTTCGGCAGTTCGCGCGGCCAAGTTCTTGTACTTAGCAAAATTCGCAAAGCAAAAATATAGCATCTAGGATATTCAAACCGCACCGAGCCACAAGCAATTCGCAGTAGCATACAATCAAATATACAACAATTGTTCACAACAATCAGACTGTCCGGCATCACGAGTTGATGCTTATTACAATGCCAAATAGAGTTCTCATAATTATTTCTCTCCACTTTCTGAAGCTTCTCGACCAACTCGCGCGACTTAGTCTCCGGCCTATACCAGCTGGACGTACACTTGACTGACAAGGTTGTGGATGGATTGCAGAGTCCGATGAACCTGCGAGGTATCACGCTCTATGCGGGAAAATGGAACCAGCGGTAGAGCGCGATCTCCCAGGTCGCCAGAAGCAGCGACCTGCCTAACCGCCGCGACTACTGTTGAGTCCGAAGTCTCTCCGGAAGCCGGGCGGTTTGGTAGATGCTGCTGCTCATTAGTCGTCCCAGTAGGACGCAAACCTCTGTCGGCCTCCTCTGGTTGATCCATTATCCCTTTCCTCCTCAAGTCGAGCGATGTCCGCCCTTTCCCTCTCAATCCGGCCGGCCATCAAGCTTGCATGTCAAGTTTCTCTATCTTCTCCTGCTCTAAGTTGGCCAGTGCCTCCTGTGTTCTTTGCTCGGTGGCCTCCAGCGCAGTCCCCATCGTTATCTTCTCCTCCTCCCAGCTAGTCAGGGCCTCTTGCATCTTTTGGTCAGCGGTCTCCAGCGCAGTCCGCTTTGCCGCTCTCTCCGTATCCGCGCTGGCCAGTGCCTCCTGCACCCTTTTGTCAGCAATCTCCAACGTAATCTGCATCATTTCTCTCGCAAAATCCAAGTTGGCCAGTGCCTCCTGCGTCTTTTTCTCGGCGATCTCCAGCTCAGACCGCATCATTCCTCTCTCCTGCTCCAAGTCCTCCAGTACTTCTTGAGTTCTCTTTTCAGCGGCCTCCAGCATAGACCGCTGATTTTCTTCTTGAAGCCACCACTCTTCTTCCTTGGCTCGAAGGGCCTCGGCATGCTCCCTTACTCTAGCCTGCAAGGCGGCGACCTCCTCCTGGAATTCGGCCGCCCTTTAGTCACGGACACTTGGAGGTAGCGGTGGAATCAGTATGGGTAAGAAAGTCGTCAGATCGCCCGGCTTGATGGGAGTTTTAGGTGCACCTGCAGCGATTAAACAAGCGTTTAGATTCAGTAACATGACCGACACCTTTTAAAAGATCTCGTTAGAATGAGACCACGGCTCGTGGTGATCTCTCCGTCAAAAGCTGCAGTATCAAGTCTATCCGCTGGTCGCCTAAACTTTTCGGAGTCTATTCGCTTTATCTTTTCTTTCCATAGCCGCACGGTCTCCTTAGCTTTGCTTTTCAGCTGTGCCGTGGTCAGGAAGAAGCTCGCCGGCGGATTGAAAATTGTGTCTGCTCCCTTCTTCCGTGACCACGACTTGTAGAATTTTACAATACGCTTAACCTCTTCTTGTTTAACTTGCAGGGCGGGAAATGTAGTCGCCACCTGTTTCCCGGCGATTAACTCCTTCATCTCCTTTATTTTCTCTCTTAGTTTTAATTTTTCAACCCCTTCTGAAACCGCAGGAGTCGGTTCGCCAAGCTTCTCTCCTGTAACTTCGACATCAACGTCGGCGACCTCTTCAGAAGCCGGTGGAGTTTCCAATAATTTGTCTTACTGTTAGAACTTATCCATACCCTTCAAGATGTCGCTCAGGGAATCGCTAACCGCCGGCATGCTCTCTGGCTCGTTCGGCTTAGGGGATGGAGTCGACAGACTCTCAGATACTTCCTTCTCTCGCGGCTTATACTGGACACTAGCCGCTCCGGTCTTCACAGAAACATTATGGTTATCAACCCGCATCTTCCGTGCTTTCCTCTTCATCCTTTCCTCAAGGGTCTCGTCCTTTTTCTTATATCGCTTCAAGTGGCCGACTATTGTCTCTGTCCGCTTCCTCTTCTCAGTCAGAGACTGCTCGGCCTCCAGTAGCTTCTCTGAGTCGTCCTCATCAACGACGATCAAGTCAGCAGATGGGGGAAACCCGCGCGGTATGGAAGAGTCGACACTCTTCTCCTCTGCCCCGGCGATCTTCAAGAGGGGTTCACCTGATGGTGAGTAGGTAATGTCAAAGGATTTGGTGGTTCTGGCTTGCGGGAGAGCAGATTTGGAAATCATTTTTACTTTGATCGCGGCCTGAGAGGATTCCGCGACAACTTCCATCGGTTTCTTTCCAGAATCATAAGCCGCCGGTGTGATCGGCTTCTCAGTCTTCTTCTCAGGCTGTTGGTCGGAACTGTCCGCTTTTCTGCTCCTCTTTTTCGACCCAGACGACTTCTTTTCGCAAGCTAGCATCGAGGACATGACGTCCATCTTGTAGAAGTCTCTGTCGGCTTGGAGGATTCTAACCGCAAGTGGCGAATAGTGACCCGTGGCTTGGCAGAAATCTTGACGAAATGGCAGAGCCCTCGGCATTTTATAGGCGCAGAAGCATTAATGACTGTCGCGGTTTCCGGCTTAGCTCTACATTTTCGAAGTTTTTCAGAAACTTAAAAATGTGCGGGGATTATGTTAACCCGGAATCCACGACTAGTTCTCTGGGTTTACAAGTCCGGGCGGCTTGTTCTTTCTAGCCGCCATTCTCAGCAAACCGGCCTGTCCATGCCCAAGCCGTGATACTTGTGGCCCAGGTGGACCGTCAGAGGGAGTCCAGATCAGCCCGTCCATAAGCCAGGACTCTCAACTCTCCGGAGGAAGCCCGCCAGGCCGTGCGGCCTTTCCTCTGCCAGCTTTTCTTTCTTGGTTGCTTCCCGTCACCGATGCCCGGTTCTCCTGTACCCCGGGCAGCCGGTAATTTTAGCCCTGCCCATTTGGGCAGGCCCCCAAGCCTATAAATAGGGGACGGGAGTACACCCAAAGCACGCTGACTCGAGTCCAAGAGCTCGCTTGTTAAGAGCTGCGGCCTCGATTCTAGTCCTTTGCGGTCTATTATCCGGCCGACTTCTTCTTTTCTTCTTTCCTTTCTAAGGGTAATCGCTTAATTTCTTATAAAAGGAAAGCCCGCCGCAGGAGAGGCATTAATGCCGCGGCGGGCGAACTCTGGTGATGCCGCTGGTAGCGGCCATTTGTCTCTTTTTTCTATCTGGTCTTATCCGTCATTCCTAGCCGCTAGTAACCGGCTAGCCGACAGTCTTTTCCCTATACCTTTCCCCATTGCTCGAACGGTTAGCTGGTGGTGCCTGAGTCCGTCGCATTTCGAGCATCAACAGTTTGGATGCCAGAGAGTGCACAAGCTTTTGAAGAGTTGAAGAGTCGTATGACCAGAACACCTATTTTGTGTTCACTATTTAGAATAGTAAAAGGTTATGAGATCTATAGCAAAGCCTTAGGGAGCGGCTTAGGCTGCATTCTTCTTCAGTTCGGGAAGGTTAATGATTATGGCTCTAGCTAGCTAAAGGTGCAAGAAAGAAACTATCAAGTCCACGACTTGGAGTTGGCGGCTGCGATATTCACCCTGAAGCTGAGGTGGCATTACTTATATGGTGTAAAGACTGTTGTCTTTACGGACCACAAGAACCTGAAGTATATGTTAAATCAGAAGGATTTGAATATGCAACAAAGGAGGTGGATAGAGTTCCTTGGGGACTACACCTTCGAGATATACTCTTTGGAAGGGAAATGTTGTTGAAGATGCGTTAATTCACATGGCTCCAACACAAACAAATTGGGTACAGATGCATGGTGAGCGTCTTATTCGTGACATGAAGGCCTTGGAGATTGCTTGTGTGGACAGGAGAACTAATGTGAATGCATGTTTAAACTAGATAAAGGTACAATATGACCTCATGGACAAGATTTGACAGGCCCTAGAGCTTGATGACAGCATGAATCACTACAGAGACAATAGTTGAGCCAAATTCCCAGTTTTTTGTTGACATTGGTCTTTTATGGAAAGGCAGAAAATTGTATGTCCCAAATATTGGTAAATTATGAGAGGATTTGACGTACGAGACACATTTCACAAAGTACTCAATCCACCCAGGGAGCACAATGATATTCAAGGACATGAAAAAGTTGTTCTGGTGGCCAAGTTTAAAGAAACACATAGCTTTCTATATGGCAAATTGTCATACTTGCGCTCTAATGATGGCAAAATGTCAGAAGCCTGGTGGGTTTCTGAAGTCATTACCAATTATGGAATGGAAGTTTGATGATATTTTGATGGATTTTGTGCATGGTTTGTCGCAATCATGCTATGGGAGTGATACCATATGGGTGAACGTAGACTGATTGACAAAGGTATCACACTTTATTTCGAACCGAATGGACGACTCAGTGGAAAATTTACTAAAGCTCAATATTGACAATATAGAATGATTGCACGGTGTTCCATATAACATCATAAGTGACCGTGATTGCCACTTTATATCAAAAGATTGGAATCTAATCCACCAACTGTTAGGTACCAAGCTGAAGTTCAACACAACCTTTCATTCACAAATAGATTGTTAAACTGAGAGGATTAATAGGACAATGGAGGATATACTCCGTATGTGCGCTTTGGATTTCGACAAGAGGTGGGAGGACCATATCTATATGATTAAATTTGCCTATAATAGTAGTTATCAAACGAGTATATAAATGACGCCCTTCAAGGATTTATATGGTAGGAAGTAACGTACTCCATTAGTTTGGCCAGAAACAGGCGAAACAAAGCTTTTTAAACAGAAAGACGTCGATTAGGCAAATTTGACGATACGAATGATCTGGGAGTGATTGTTGGTTGTTCAAGATAGGCAAGCAAAGTACTACAACACCAAGCACCGTGATGTTAATTTCTTTATTGGCGACTGGGTGTATCTCAAAATCAAGCCTTTCAAGGGTGTATCAAGAATTTGATGCTTAAAAGATCTAGTCCACGATTTCTTGGACCATTTGAGATTGTGGAGTGCGTTGGTGAAACTACCTGTAGACTTGCTCTTTTGGTGGAATTGAGTGGCTTGCACGACGTGTTCCACATATCAGTGTTGAGGAAGGTTGTACAAGAGCATGCATATGTCACTATTGTAGATCAGGTGTTGGTCGATGGTGGGTTGAAGAAGAAAGTAAAGACCATTCGTATCGAAGACATGAAGGTCAAAGAGTTATGGAACAAGGCAATTATGATGGTTAAAGTCCGTTAATACAATTGTGGTCACATGAAATTTTCATGGGAGCGGGAGCAAACCATGAGAGAAGATTTTCCCGATCTATTCCATTGAGGTATATTTTGTATGGTATGTACTTCTATGTTGTTTTTCTGAACTATTTAATTTTAGAATGAAATTCTTAAAGGGGAGATATTTGTAACACTCCAGTTTACCCATAGTTGAAAAACAATAGTTTTCTTTTAGAGTTATTGCTAGCGAAATCAATATCACTCGATGATAGTGGTCAGGTCGATGCAGTCAACAAAATGGTGAAGTCAATTTCCTATAACTAGCGGTAGCGATATTGTTGGTGATAGCAATGCAGTCGATGAAGTCGACACCGATGCAGTCGATATAGTCGACACTGAAGCAGTTGATAGGTCAAATTAAGGATTAATATATTTCCCAATTCCATGAACTATAGGCAAGAGCACATGTCGTTCATAGTATAGGATATTTTAAAATAAAATATCAAGTGTCGTATTTTTTCGAGCCTATTGATTACTTCTACTCACGCAAATTAATATTAATTTACCGAATATAAAAAGAGTGGTGGATTAAACTATTAAAAGAAATTTGATAAAGATTAGCACTTGATTTGGAATCCCTTTGGATTAAAAAAATTCATGAAATAATAAAATGCAAGCTTCTAATTTATTTACTTCGATCGTGGAGGTTTTCAAAATATGAAAGAACCTCTCTCGAGAATACCCTCTTAACTAACCATAGGTTGATCAATTAAGACCCCCTCGGCCAGTCAAAACCCTAAGCTTGCTTTAGGCGATAAACCCTACTATTGGATTTGACTCCAATCCGGAAGATTTATGTCATCCTCTCTCGAGAAGTGCATGCAACACCTTTTATCTTTGAGTGATCTCCTCATATCCACAACCTCTCGGTAAAATCTAGGGTATGGATCTAGGATTGAAAACAAAGTTAGTGATATGTTTGAATGATTTCCTCATATCCACAAGCTCTTGGTAAAATCTAGGATACGGATCTTGGATCAGACTCGCAACATTAGAATTCGAACACATAAGAATCAAAGATAAATCGAAGTGAATAAGTAGAGAGCTTGATAATTTTGAAAAAAAATAAAGAAAGTTTATTTTATTCCAAAGTTCGTCATGATCAGCTAAAAAACTCAACTTCAAAATCTTCCTAAAAACTAACTAAATCTACTCAAAAACTAACTAGATCTCCTTTAAATCTCCCTCCCAGGTCCTAGCCTTGCCTGGAATTTATAGTGAAGGTTATTGGTGAGTCATGCCCCTAGTTCACGCCCGTGACCTAGGGTGTATAAGGCATGGAATTGATGTCTTGAAAGCCCGGAAACATTGGCGAAAAACCACCAAAATCTGTTAATTTGCGGGTCACTCCCATAGGTCACGCCCGTGACCTATTGACTGTTTCAGGGAATGGCGGAAACATGAAATGGTGGGAGTTAATCTGGAGGTTGTAGGAGAGGTCATGCCCCTAGTCACGCCCGTGACCTAGGGCGTGTAATCTTGGAATGGCTTACAGCAAAAACTGACTTCTTAATGGTTGAGTCACGCCCCTGAGTTGGTGGTCACACCTATAGGTCATGCCTGTGACGGGGCATGTAACTTTAATCCGACATGTAGATGAAATTTGGAGTTCTTTCGGGGAGTCATTTCCATGACTTGAGTCACACCCCCTATCACCCCAGTGACTGGGTGTCACAACCCAGATATTCTTGAGGTTTAAAGTATTATTAGAGTAAGTGAAAATATGCGACGTGATGCCACACTATGCAAGGAACAATTGCAGATGCTCAGTCAAAGACAAAATTCTGATCAACTTTATAAAAGACATATATTTTTATGGTTGAAAATACTACTTAAGTTTAAAGTTCAAGAACATGTTCCTCGGTTTAATGGATCAACTAGTCCACAGATAAGAAAAATATAATTGTAGAGGAAAACCTCTATTTTATTACATTCATTTATCAGATGTGGACGTGAAAACCCAACAATCATGATACTGTGTGCAGTTTCTAATTTATTATAAGTAAAATAAAGGAGTTCTATATCAATTAAAGTAGGTTGATATAAAGTTCAAAGAGATGCAATGAATCTAAGCTAAAATGATGATTTTTTTAGTTGAAAATTAATTAACATGCAACCTAACATAAAACATTCCCAGAGAGAAATACTTCAATAGTGAAAATGCAGTAATAGAGGAGACAAAAATACAATAGTTTAAAGTACAAGAAACTATACTATGGGCGCCAACAAACTAACACGAACCCATAGCATTAACAATAAAAGTCTAAACTTCTGAAGTCAAGGAGAGAAACACCAACCACTCCTTAACTAGGAGATGGAAGGAAACAGCTACAGAAGACTAGCCAAATAGCTCGATCGGTACTACCTGTTACTGACCTGAACCTGAGGCATTCAAAAGAAAAGAATGCCTCAGCAACAAAGAGCGCAAAGGCGGCTTAAATATAAATCAAAAGGTTTAATAAGGTAAGTGGGTTACCAACCCAACTAAAAAGCTGCAAAACCACAAAAATCAATAACATAAGATTAAGAAGAACGTAGCGTGCACAAAGTGGCCATATAAGGAGAAGACTTGCACTAAGTGCGGAAAAGACTCTTAGTGATGTCCTAATCATAAATATATATATATAATCATAGAAATAACATTTATTAGCTTAAAGTGTGAATCATCAGCACTGGACATAAAGTGATACTGAGGTGGCGGTTATCTTTCTAACACAAACCATCAGACCAACACAACCAAAGAAATAAGCATTGAGGCGGTGGTCCTTTATCCACTACCAACCAAAAGTACCAAATAATAAAGCCCTCGGCGAAATAATTCACAACAGGCACTAATGTGGTGGACCTTTATCCATTGCCAACCCAAGTTCAAAATCATAAAGTCTTTAGGCGTGATGATTTACACAGACACTAAGGTGGTGGTCCTTTATCCACTGCCAACCCATGTTCCAATTAATAAATCAAAATACAATAATAAATGGGAATAAAAGACCCAATAATTAGCATCGGATTGCTACAGCGATGCAAGGAAAGAAAATCCAGAAATTTCTAAGGGTATACTCGGAGAATCTACTATTAACTCGACGAATTTGGCTAGACTACACGAGAACACTCGATGAATGCACTATTCACACGATGAATTCTACTTGATCTCACGAGTTCACTCAATGAATTCTACTAGACTTCACGAGTACACTCGACGAATTTTACTTGGTCTCACGAGTTCACTCGACAAATTCTACTAGACTTCACGAGTACACTCGACGAATTCTACATGGTATCACAAGTTCACTCGACGAATTATACTAGACTTCACGAGTGCAATCGACGAATTCACTTATCCTCTCAATGAATCCTACTTAGATTACACGATAATACTCGACGAATTCACTTATCCTCTCGACAAATCCACTTATTCTCTCGACGAATCCTACTTAGATTACACGAGAAAATTCAACGAATTCACTTGACTTCTCTGGAGCATTTGACGAATCGTTATAGAATGAATTTTACAAATCTCCAAATCAAAATTTCAAATGCCAAGGATACCAAACAAGTTCCTCTTGGATCTTAACGAGAAAGAAAGGAAGGGAGAAGAATAATAACAACAAAGCAAGAGGGGTAGACAGCCACTTTCCTCAAATCTCTAAATTTCTTGCTTCCTTAGCATACCATGCCACAAATCGGCAATAAGAAACCCCCAACAAGTAATTTATGAAAGATTTAGGGTAAAAACAAAGGTTAGGGCTACTCGCTCCAACTCCAAAAATCCACGAAACCTTAAAAACTCACCACGCACACAAAGGTCTCGGCGAGAGAAGTTCGAATCTGTACTCCGACGAAGATTTCCTGCACTCTAGCTTTGACGAAGGCGGGTGGAAGACTTCCAAAAAAGGCCTCCCCCTCCTGTCGCTTGATCAAGTTTGGCGGAAGAAGAAGAAGTTCCGTAAAAAACCTAATTCTAAGGCTTTTATAGGGGAAGAATTTCAATTAAATAATTTAAAACTTATGTTATTGCATTACATAGTCGATGTCTAAGAAGAAATTGTCGATGCATCGAAACTCTTGAACTAATGTAATGCCCTTATGCTATTATTATGCGACTAAATTATTTATTGAAAGTTGGGAAAGTAGTAGGCAACTCCAGCATATAAGTCGACACTCTGATGCACTCAATGATGTGGAAAGGTCCCACATACATGGGATCCAACTTATAGTTCCTCCTAAATCTCATAACACCTGGCATAAGAGAAACCTTCAAGAAAATCGTGTCCCCAACTGCGAACTCCAGTTCAGCCCTATATCGATTAGCTTTCATCTCATAACGCTCTTGAGCAAAACGAAGATTCTCACAGATATGAGTTACCGCAACACTCATCTCTTCCAAGGCCTCTGGACCTAACAACGGCCTCTCACCAACTTCAGCCCAAAACAGGGGAATTCGACAATGCCTCCCATACAAGGCTTCAAAAGGCGTCATATGTAAACTCTCCTAATAACTATTGTTTTAGGCAAACTCCATAATTCCGAGATGCTTGCCCCAAGCACCACTATAGTCCAGGATATAACATCTAAGCATATCTTCCAAATCTGATTTACTCTTTCCGTTTGACCATTTATCTACGGATGATAAGCAGTGGAATATCTGAGGTCTGTGTCCAAAGCTCCATGCAAGCTTCGCTAGAAACGGGACATATCTCTGGAATCTCGATCTGACATAATACTCACTGGCACACCATGCGATCGGATTATCTCGTCCAAATAAATCTTAGCTATCTTTTCCATGGAATAGCCAATTTTAAAAGGCACAAAGTGAGCACATTTTGTTAATCTTTCGACAATGACCCACACAGCTTCATGCCCTCGGGGAGACCTCGACAAACCAGTAATGAAATCCATTGAAATACTCTCCCACTTCCAACTGGGAATATCCAAAGGTGTTAACTTACCTCCGGGCCTTTTGTGATCTGCCTTAACACGCTGGCAAGTGTAACACTCAAATACAAACTTAGTTATATCATTCTTCATACCTAACCACCAAACAATCTACTTTAAATCTATATACATATTTTTAGAACCAGGATGGTAGGCAATACTTGATCCATGTGCTTTATCACAAATCTTTGCTCTAATATCCTCAATAGCGGTGATACAATACCCAGCACAATATCTCAAGGTACCAGCTTGGTCAATTGAAAAATCTTATAATTCTCCTCTTTCAGTTCTACTCCGGAGGTGTTGCTGATCAGGATCATCCTTTTGATGAAATCTTGTAAGTGTTATCCATGAAGGCTCTTCAACATCCAAACTGGACGGCACGCCAACATCCTTAACAGTAATATCCATCAATAAAAACTCCTCCACCAAGGACTGCACAGATATGTTGAATACATGCACGGCTTTCCTGCTCAAGGCATCGGCCATAAAATTAGCCTTGCCTGGATGGTAAAGGATATCGACCTCATAGTCCGAACATACTCCATCCATCTACGTTGGCGCAAATTAAAATCTTTCTGGGTGAAGATATACTTCAAACTCTTATGATCTGTATAGATTTTGCATGACACACTATAGAATTGATGTCTCCACAACTTTAAGGCATAGATGACCGCAGTAAATTTCAAATCATGAGTAGACCAATTCCTTTCATGTGCCTTCAATTTTCTAGATCCATACGCGATCACCTTTCCTTCTTGCATTAGAATGCAACCAATACCAACTCATGAAGCGTCGATATAAACGACAAATTCCACTCCCTCAGTGGGCAATGCCAAAATTGGGGCAGAACACAACCTCTCCTTCAATTCCTAAAAAGCCTCCCCGCAATCATCGCTCCAAACAAAAGCTGCACTTTTCTACATAAGTCTGGTAAAGTGTCTAGACTACACTAAAAATCCTTATACAAATCTCCTATAATAACCTGCAAACCCTAGGAAACTCCTTATCTCCAAAGGCATTGTAGGCCTCTTCCAATACAAAACTGCTCTTATCTTTGCTGGGTCTACTGAAATCCTATCTTTACATACCATATGACCCAGGAAAGACACTTGAGTCAGCCAAAATTCACATTTACTTAACTTTGCATACAACTTGTGCTCCTTCACCGTGGACAGCACTAAGCGTAGATGTCAGGCATGCTCCTCGGCACTTCTAGAATATACTAGAACAATGTCCAAAAAACAACCACAAAGTGGTCTAGAAAATCCTTGAATACTCTATTTATCGTGTCTATAAAAGTGTATGGTGCACTAATTAACCCAAAATACATTACTAAGAACTCAAACTTTCCATAATGGTAACGAAAGTCAGTTCGTGGAATGTCCAACTCACGGATCCTCAATTGATGGTAGCCCGAACGCAAGTCAATCTTTAAGAACACAGTACTACCTCACAACTGCTCAAACAAATCATCAATCCAAGGCAATGAATATCTATTCTTAATAGTTACTTTATTCAGCTCTCTATAATCTATGCATAACCTCATAGAACCATCCTTTTTCTTTGCAAAGAGAACTGGAGCACCCCAAGGTGAAGAACTGGGCCTAATAAAACCACACTACAATAAATTGACAAACTGGGTTCGCAACTCTTCCTGCTCACGCAGATCCATGCGGTAAGGCGCCCTCGCAATAGGATAAGTACCTGTCTCAAGGTCTATAACAAACTCTACATCTCTTATAGGAGGGATACTAGGAAGACTGACCGAAAAATGTAAGGAAACTTTCGCACTATAGAAATATCATCGACACGCGGTGAATCGCACGCAGCTTCCAAAATGAAAATAAGGTAAGCAATATATCCAGATTCTAAATGGTTCAGAGCATGTACCGCAGATATGATTGAGGAGTCCTGGCACGGAAAGTCAAACAAGCTCATGGGATGGCCATTATCCATCCTTAAATCAAAATACTTAACTTTATATTGGATGACCGCATCATATCTGGACAACCAATCCATACCCAAAATCACATCGAAGTATTCTAAATCTAGCACCTTTAGATCAGCATATGCTAGAAATCCACCTAAGTGAATAGTACAATTCTAGATACCCTGATTAGACACCATTGAATAACTGGATTGAAACTAAACACGAAGAGGATCGCCAGCTTGATTGATAACCAAATGATGTCGGTATACAAAATTCCTAGCCATGAAGGAATGAGTAGCACCCGAATCGAACAGAATGCGCGCCCAAAGACACAATACCTTAAACTCGCCTATAAAATCATATGCGTAACTAATATGACTGTCAATAAACCTACAACTACTAGCAAGCAACTAGGCCGGAATCAAACCTAAAATCACTTGGGTTGAAGACTGAGCTTCTTCCTTGGTTACCACGTTCAGTTTCCCCTTTACCACGTCCAACTGATGCAGCTGCAGCGGTGATAAAGCTTGAAGAGGAATTGGCTGCACGCGGGCTAGGACTGCGGACATCTAAACTTTGTGTGTCCCTTCTGTCTGCACTAATAGTAGGTCATGACTTTTAACTAACAATGGGCGACATCATGCCCCTTCAACTTATAAAAGGTGCAGGAAAATTATCCATTGGGTGCACTCTTAATTGTAAGCACCTGAGGTTTCTTCTGAGTGCCCAGTCTTTTGAAACACTTCTCAACAAGGTGGCCCGGATAACCACAAAAATTGCACACATCTCTACCTCCTTTCTTTGGAGCAGGGTCAGATGCCTAGGATCTTTCACTATCATCTGCCTTTCTCTTTTCTTTCCTCAGCAACAAGACACGATTCTTGGTATTGTTGATAGCCTCGACCGTCAACGTAGCCTCCACCACTTCCAAAAATCTCTCAGATCGGTAAGCGCAAGATAAATATTGGATTTCGCTTCTAAGACCACCCAGAAAAGCTTAACTATGCCTTCCTCAGTGGATACTAATTCTGGAGCAAACCTGCTCAACTTGCTAAACTCAATCTCATACTCACCAACCATGAGTTATCTCTGCTTCAGATGTAAAAAATTGTTCATCAACCTATCCCGCTCCACCGTCGACAGGAACTTCTTCAATAGCATCCCCTTAAACCGTTCCCACGAGTATCCATCTACAAGATTTTCCTTTTCTCTGATCCACTAGTCTTTAGCGAGGCCCTTCAATTGATAAGCAGCAACCATATCCTTTTGGTCCTCAAAAATTCCCGAATAAGAAAACATCTCCTTTATAGCAACGATCCAGTCATCTAACGCCATAAAATCAGCCCTCCCATCATAAGTCGGCGGTACTAAGTACTGCAAATGCGAGATGAAATTCATCTCAGGCGGAAACAGAATAAGAGGCACTATGGGGGAAGAAGGGACAAGCACAATCTAATTTACCACAAGGGGCTGAGCACCAGGCTGCTACACTAAAGTGGCAGTCAACAACGCCTTCAATTATGCTTGCATCGCAACCATCTGTCTTAACAATGCATCGTTTCTTAGACGCAGCTCCTCTATCATCGCTTCACTATACGCTCCCGAAGACTCACCCTCAAACTAGAGAAATGTCCATCGAGAAGAATCTGAAAGTTTTGGGGTGAAAACAATGACTAGGGCTACTCACTCCAACTCTTAAAATCCACGAAACCTGGAAAACTCACCCCACACATGAAGGTCTCGGCGAGAGAAATCCGAATATCTACTCTGATGGCGATTTCCTGCACTTCAGCTCCGGCGGAGGCGGGTGGTAGATTTTCGAAAAGGCTGACTTCTCCTCTGTCGCGTGATCGGGTTCGGCGGAAGAAAAAGTTCCGTAAAAAACCTAATTCTAAGGGGGTTCGACCTTTTATAGGTAGAGAGATTTTAATTAAATATACTAAAAATTCTACAATTACCTTACATAATCGATGTTTACAAAAGAAATTGCGAACGCATTAAAACTCTTGAACTAAAGTAATGCCCTTACGCTATTCTTACATGACTAAATTAATTATCGAAAATTCAGGGGTGTTACAGTCACCCCTCCTAAAAGAAGTTTTGTCATGAAACATAGAACGCATCTCGAACCTCCTAGAAAAGGAAAGACACTAACTTCCTGAATAAAACTCTTACCAAAGAAATCTAGGAGAATAGTTGGGGATGAGATTCTATCATAGTAGACTTCAATTCTCAAGTTGCACTCCTGACTTCCTGGTTTCGGCAAAGAACTTTTACCATAGGAATTGTCTTTCTCCTCAACACTCGATCCTGCGTCTCCAAGATACGGACTGGTTCTTTGACATAGGAAAGATTGGGTTACAATTATGCCATTGAGTTAAGGACATGACGCTTGCTGCGCAAATACTTTCGAACCTGGATCACATGAAACACATCGTGAACACAAGGGAAAGTACTAGGCAACACTAGCCTATATGCCGACACTCCGATGTGCTCAATGATCTGGAAAGATCCCACATACCTGGGATCCAACCTATGTTTCCTCTCAAATCTCTTAACACCTAACATAAGAGAAACCCTCAAGAAAACCATGTCCCCAACTACGAACTCTAGCTCAAACCTACGCCGATTAGCGTTCTTCTCACAACGCTCTTGAGCCAAATGAAGCTTCTCACAGATATGAGTTATCATAACACTCATCTCTTCCAAGGCCTTTGGACCTAACAACGGCCTCTCACCGACTTCAGCATAAAATATGGGAGTTCGACAACGCCTCTCATACAAGTCTTCAAACAATAAAAACTCCTCCACTAAGGACTGCACAGTGAGGTTGAAGACATATGCGGCTTTCCTGCTTAATGCATCGTCCACTACATTAGCCTTCCCCAGATGGTAAAGGATATCTTACTCATATTCCGCAACATATTTCATCCATCAACGCTGGAGCAAATTAGCTCTTTCTGGGTGAAGACATAGTTCAACTTTTATGATCCGTATAGATTTTGCATGACACTCCATACAAAAGATGTCTCCACAACTTCAAGTCATAGATGACCGTAACAATTTCCAAGTCATGATTAGGGTAATTCCTTTCATGTATCTTCAACTATCTTTATCCATACACGATCACCTTTCCTTCTTGCATCAGAACGCAACCGAGACCAACTCGTGAAGCGTCGACATAAATGACAAACTCCGCACCCTCAGTAGTTAACGCCAAAACTGGGGCAAAACACAACCTCTCCTTTAATCCCTGAAAAGCTTCCTAGCAATCATCGCTCTAAACAAAAGCTGCGCTTTTCTGCATAAGTCTGGTTAAGGGTGCAGACAACACTGAAAAACCATGCACAAATCTCCTATAATAGCCTGCCAACCCTAAGAAACTCCTTATCTCCCTTGGCATTGTAAGCCTCTTCCAATCCAAAACTACGCTTATCTTTGTTGGGTCTGCTGAAATCCCATCTTTACTTACCAAAAGACCCAAGAAAGACACTTGCGTCATCCAAAACTCACATTTACTTAAATTCACATATAACTTGTGTTCCTTCAGCGTGGACAACATTAAGTAATGATGCAAGGCATGCTCCTCGACACTTCTAGAATACACTAGAACATTATCCAAAAAGATAACCACGAAGTGGTCTAGAAAATCCTTGAATACTCTATTCATCATGTCCATAAAAGCATAGGTGCAAACATTAACCCAAAAGACATTACCAAGACTCAAAATTCCCATACTGGGAACAAAAGGCAATTTACAGAACGTCTGACTCACAGATCCTCAATTGATGATAGCCCAAACGCATGTCAATCTTTGAGAACACAGTACTACCTCGCAACTTATCAAACAAATCATTGATCTGAGGCAACGGATATCTATTCTTGTTAGTTACTTTATTCAGCTCTCTATAATCTATGCACAACCTCATAAAACCATCCTTTTTTTACAAAGAGAACTGGAGTACCCCCAAGGCGAAGAACTGGGCCTAATAAACCCACACTGCAACAAATCGTCAAACTGGGTTCGCAACTCTACAAGCTCACACGGAGCCACGCGATAAGGCTCCCTCACAATAAGACTAGTACTAGACTCAAGGTCTATAACAAACTCTACATCTCTCATAGGATGAAGACTAGGGAGACTGACCAAAAAAATTCCAGGAAACTCTCGCACTATAGAAATATACTTGACATGAAGCGAATCACGATCAGCTTCCAAAACGGAAACAAGGTAAGCAATACAACCAGATTCTAAAAGGTTTCTAGCACGTATCACAAATACGATTGAGGAGTCCTAGCATGAAAAACCAAACACGCTAATGGGTTGGTCATTATCCATACAAAAATCCAAATGCTTAACTTTGCATTAGATGACCGCATCATATCTGGAAAACCAATCCATACCCAAAATCACATCGAAGTCTTCCAAATCTAGAACCTTTTGATCGACATATGCTAGAAATCCACCTAAAAGAATAAGACATTTCTGGATACCTTAATTAGATACCATTGAATCACCGGATGGAAACTTAACATGAAACGGATCGCCAACTTGATCGATAATCAAATGATGTCGGTCTACAAAATTCATAACCACGAAGGAATGAGTATCACCCAAATCGAACAGAATCTGCGCCCAAATATTATTTACCTTAAACTTGCCTATAAAATCGTACACATAACTAATATGACCTCCAATAAACCTACAACTACTAGCAAGCACCTAGGCCGCAATCAAACCTGAAATCACTTGGGTTGAAGACTGAGCGTCTTCCTTGGTTAACACGTTCAGTTTCCCCTTTCCCACGTCAAACTATTGCAGCTGTGGCAGTCACAGAGATTGAAGAGTAATTGACAGCATCGCGGGCTGAGACTGCAGACATCTAGACTTCATGCGTCCCTTTTGTCCACACTAATAGCAAGTCTTGTATTTTAACCAACAACGGGCAACATCATGCCCTTCCGCTCACAAAAGGTGGAGGTAAATTCTCCCCTGGGTGTACTCTGAATCGCAAGCACCTGAGGTTGCTTCTGAGTGCCCAATCATTTGAAACACTTCTCGACAGGGTGGCCTGGGAGACCACAAAAACTGCATACTTATCTACCTCCTTTCTTTGAAGAAGGGCCAGATGCCCAAAAGCTTTCACTATCATCAAACTTTCTCTTTTCTTTTCTCAGCAACAAGCCATGATTCTTGGTATTTTCGATAACTTAGACCCTCAACGCGGCCTCCACCGCTTCCATAAAACTGTCAGATTGGTAAGCGTTGGCTAATTGTTGGATATTGCTTCGAAGACCAACCAGAAAATGCTTAATTCTGCCTTCCTCATTAGCTACTAATTCTGGAGCAAACCTGCTCAACTTGCTGAACTCGATCTCATACTTACAACCATGAGTTGCCCCTGCTTTAGATGTACAAAATTATTCATCAACCTATCCCGCTCCACCGTCGGTAGGAAGTTCTTCAAAAGCATCCCCTTAAACAATTCTCACGAGCATCCATCTACAAGATTTTCATTTTCTCTGATCCACCAGCCTTTAGCGAGACCCTTCAATTGATAAGCAACAACCATAACCTTTTGTACCTCAGAAATTCCCAAATAGAAAAACATCCACTCAATAGAAATGATCAGGTCATTTAACACCATGAAATCAGTCCTCCCATCATAAGTCAAGGGTCCTAATGATGCAGGCAAATGGTTCTGAAGGATTAAACTACGCGCTCTTGGGTTCGTTAATTAAATTAGATTCGTAGTGTGCGTTTCCTCTACTTACCACTATCGATATGTCAAGCAATTAATGGCACAAAACTTTAACAACGCAAAGGGGCGCTACCCCTTTTAGAGATTGAACAGGGGCTATATGCCAATGTTCGCTCAAGAGAATAGGACCTACCCGATCCGGACAATTAGCAATTCAAATTAAAGTTATCCACAAACATTCACAAACCCAACAAGAGAGGATCCGGAAAAAAATGGCGATATAAAAGAAGTCCAAAATCGATCCCAAATTAATTTAAAATTGAGGTTAGCCAAACCTCAAGAACTCAAGGAGAAATCAAGGATAATGAATCTGATTTTTGCTATCATCCGCGAGATCTACCCGATCCAAATTATGCGAAAATATTCGGAAGAAAACACACTTGAAAATTCATATTTATTTAAGCACTAATTTCTATATAAATCAGGACTAATTACTAGCCTTCTAATCCACCAAAATCTCAAAATATTATAGAAGAAACACACAAGGAATGATTTAGAAATAATTAACCAAATCACAAGAAATCCGTCAACAAAAATTAGTGGAGGAAGCACACACGACGGTGGTTGAATCTATCTCCACGCAAGTCCATGGATCCGCACCGGACGATGAAGATGCAAGCCGTTCTTTTTTTCGTTGCAAAACCCTTGGAGAGGGGAAAACTTGATGGCCAAATATATGGAAATAGGAGAGAGGAAAGGTGGTGGCCAAAATATTCCAAGGTGGAAAGTGGGTGGTCGGCTTTGGTGATGGAAGGGAGGAGAAGGCTCGGGTTTGTGGTGGAGCTGGGTGGCCGAGAGAATGAAAGGAGGGGAAGGGTGGCCGGTTTTGCTTAAAAAGGTAAGGAGGGGGTCGGGTTTCCTTAGGGATGAAAAGGAGAGGGAAATCTTGAGGAGGTAGAGGAGGAGGAGAGGCGTCCGAGAGTTGAGAGGGAGAGGGGGGTGGCCGGCGGCCAAGAGAGAGGAGAGAAGGGTGTTGGGTACATTGGAAAATGTGTACCTGATTTGAAGAAGTCCAACTTAGCTCAATGATATACATCAAGGTGTATTTGATGTTGTTTTGAGTTGACATGTGCAGGTGAAGAAGTGTTAAAGAATGCAGAAAAATATTCTAAGTCCATGTGTCGACACCTGAAGAAACAGTGTTGACACTTCAGAATATTTGTGTCGACACTTGAAGGAAGCTGTGTCGACACAGAGAAAGATAGTCGACCACATTTGTGTCGACACTGGGAAGCAGTGTCGACTCACAAGAAGATAGTCGACCACATTTATGTCGACACTGGGAAGCAGTGTCGACTAACTAAAAGATAGTCGACCTCGACACAGAAGGAGATAGTCGACCACATTTGTGTCGACACTGGGAGGCTGTGTCAACACAATGAGACAGAGTCGACACACATTTTGGTAGAAGTTGACAATACTTGTGTCGACACCAGAAGACTAAGTCGACACATTTTGGCAGAGTCAATAATTGATGTATCGACACCTGAAGGCAGTGTCGACACATACTGAGTTCTGAATCTACAACAACTGTGTCGACACACAGGACTTGTGTCGACACACTGCAAAGTCAAGACCAAGTTATTTTCTGAAGAAAGATGAAGTGTTGAGTCGACATAAATTCTCTGTGTCAACTCATTCTCAAAATAAAGTTCTGAAGAAGCTGTGTCGACTTAAAGGCAAACTTGTCGACATCATCAAAGGCTGTGTCGACACCAAAGTTACTTGTGTCGACACATATAGACAGTTGGTCTCGACACTTCCTGACAGTCTGTCTCAACACTTTGCTGACCAAGACTAAGGCACGGGATCTGTTTGAAGACTTGATAGCTATGGGTTGCAGCCAGTTGACTGATGTTGTCAGACTTGTCAGAAGACAGTTATAAACCGGATCAGCCGGTTACCATTAAGAAGGTCTATAAATAGACAGATTCAGAGAGAAGAAGACAGATTGAACCTTGGCAATCAAATTGAGAAATTAAATCAAGAAGGAGTAATACACAAAAGAAGATCTTCATCAGAAGATCTAAGAAGACGATCTCAGGATCGATCTAAGAAGAGTTCTAACAAGAATTCAGAAGTATCATCAAAGGTGTTGGATAGAGAGGGATCCACCCATTTTGAAGAAGAAGAAGGAAGCCATCAGTGGTTTCTCAAGAAGCTGTTTGGAAATCAACTCAGCTAAGTTCAGATTCAATAAGCTTTGAAGAAAGCTCAGATTCAGTTGATTTCATCAGCTGATCAAGAATTGTCTTATCCTCTTCTCTCTCAACAAAGGCAAGGCATTAAAACTTCTTTTCTAAATTTCTGTAGGATCTGTTTTACACAGATCTGAGTTGTAAGCCTGTGATATATAGGCTGAGTGTAGGAGAGTTGATCTCTGAGTGGTAGGGCTATTTGCTTGAGTGTAGGAGAAGGTTCTTCTCTGAGTTGTAGGCCTTGTGGCTAGGCTGAGGTAGGGCTGTTGTGCCTGAGTTGTAGGAACCTATCCAGGTTCTGAGCTGTAGGATCTGGGGATCTGAGAATAGTGGAAGTTTGGCTGAATCTAGCATACTGCTAGATAGGTGAAGGGGGAAAGTGGATGTACCCAATCCTTGGGGAACCACTATAAAACATTGTGCAATCTGTGATGATTAAATTTCTGTGATTGCTATGCTGGTTGTTTTAATTTTGTGATTGAATTCTGCCTAAAATTATAAACAAGCAATTAGAACCTATTCACCCCCCCCCCCTCTAGGTGTTTAGGTTATCTTGAAAGTAAAACTATCAAGTGGTATCAGAGGGAGGTTCCTCAAAAAGGACTTAACAGTCTGAGGTAGATCTAAAAGGCAGAATCAAGATTCAAGAAGATGGGTTCTGGTGAAAATCACAAGGAGTTAGGGTCAATGAAGTTACCCATCTGCAGGAAGGAAATCTTTGGAATTTGGAAAGAAAGAGTCAGATTATTCATGGAAGCATCTGACCCAAGAATATACATCACAGTTCAGGAAGGACCTTTCATTCCAATGAAGGTATCAGTTCTTGATGCTAATATTCAAACTCCAAAGAGTTATTCTGAAATGACCAAGGATAAAGTCATTTTGGCAACCATGGACAAGAGAGCTCAGAATATTATTGTAAGTGCCATAGATGATTCTACATTTCAGAATCTGATTCACTGCAAGACCTCCAAAGAAATGTGGGACACCTTGATTGTCTACATGGAGGGATCTGAAGAAGTAAGATAGGATAGGAAGTCTATGCTCAACCAGGAATACGAAAGTTTTAGACAAGGAAAAACTGATAGCATAACTGAATGCTATAAGAAATTCTATAGAATTGTGAATGAGTTAATGTCCTATGGAAGAGTCTTCAGTACCTATGAACTGAATGACAAATTCTTAAGATCCTTGACAAAGGATTGGGACACAAAGATCTGTGCCATAAGAGAAGTGGCTAAATTGGCAGAGATCTCTCCTCCCACCTTGTTTGGAAAGCTGCTGTCCTATGAAATGCAACTTATGGTGAGGAAGGAGGAAAAGAATTCAAGAGGAGAGCATAGAGAAAAGACTGTGGCATTCAATGCAGAATCCATCAGAAAGAATAGGAGGATATCACCATCCTCTCCTAAGGAAATTGCAGAAGTCATTTCAGAAAATTCAGATAATCAGGGTTCAGAAAGCTGTGATTCAGATACAGACTTTGCTGCATTCACAAGGCAATTCCAGAGGTTCTTGAAGAAGAAGCAGTGGAAGTCTAAGCCCTCCACTTCACAGCAAGTTGATGACTATTATCAGAAGAAAAGGTCATCAAGGAAAGAAAAGAGCAGATCAAAGCCCAGTAAGGCTACTACTTCAAAGATTGTCTGCTATTATTGCAATAGACCTGGACATGTAGTGGCTGACTGTCCTGATAAGAGAAAGGAGTCTTCAGACAAGAATAAGACTCATAAAAAGGATAAGAAGGAGAAATCTTTTGTTGCAAAGAAGGATAAGAGCCTAACAGATCAGTCAACTTCAGAGTCAGAATCTGAAGCAGAAGCATATATTGGACTATATGCTGCATCTGAAGAAGAGGAGTTTCTACAGTTGCTAGACTCCATCTATGATCAAGAGGATCATCAGTGCATGGGACTGATGGCAGGATCAGAAGAGGACATATGCCAGAATCAGTCTGGTCCTAATAAGGTACAATGTCCTTCTATAAAATCTGTTTGTAGTACAAGTACAGAATCAGCTACATCTGCATCAAGTGATGTAGATGCATCTGAATCTGAAGGAGATGTCTATCAATTGATAGATAAGTATGGGGACTTGTTGCAGGCCCTCAAGAAAAGCAAGAACCTGGTTAAACTTCAGGCTCATGAAATTGCTAAACTAAGGGTAGCTGCAACTGAGTTAGAGAAAGTAATTGATCAGAAGTTAAATGAAATTGCCAAGCTAAAGAATATAACTATTATTCAGATGGGCACAATTAATTATACCAATGATCAAGTGAAGAGTCTGGAGGCCAGACTAAGAATTGAAAAAGATTTAGTGGCTAGTTACTCTAAGCCAAAGTCTGTCTTACCCTTGATAGATGAATTTGTGAATCAAAAGGGTAAGGCAGGATTAGGATTCAAAGGTAACTCCAGGGCTGGCCAATTCAAGAGGAAAGGCAAAGCTCCTGTCAAGCCACTGAACTTTTTAGTCCCTATTAAGTTTAGAAAGGTGGAAGTGCCTTCTAACCTATATGATCATGAAAATATTCATGGTCATATTAAGTCTAATGTTCTGAAAAACAAGGGTGTAAATGCCAACAGGCCTACCCATGTTCATAAACCAAATGGTTATAAAAAATCAGTGGGTGAAGCTGCTGCAGCACCAGCAATGGACAGAAATTCTTTTATCAAGGATGTATCTAGAACTAGATACAATAGGTTTGAATGTTGGTGCTGTGGCAAGAGAGGCCATTTTGCACTAGACTGCTGGTATAACACAAGTATTAGAAAGAATAATAGTCTACCTATTAAAAGAGATAATGGTAGCTTTGTTTATGCTAACTTGAACCAAGGACCCAAGAATTGCTTGGGTTCTAAGGGAAAGTAAATCTGTGTTGCAGGTGTATCCAAGTAGCCATGCCCCTATATGGTACTTGGATAGTGGTTGTTCCAGGCATATGACTGGAACAAAGGGGCTATTGAAGGAGTATTCATCTGTCAAAGATGGACCTAAAGTGATCTTTGGTGGATCTGAAAAAGGAGTCATCAAAGGGTTTGGTAACATTTCTTCTAACCTAATTACTATCACCCAAGTGGCTTATGTAAAAGGTTTGAAACATAATCTAATAAGCATAAGCCAGCTGAGTGATTTAGGATATGACATTTCATTTGTTAAGGATGGATGTCATATCAAAAGATCAAGTGATCAAGAGATCATTTTGACTGGGTATAGGAAGAGAAATGTATATTGTCTTAATTTTGTATGTGAGAATAAGGCTTCTCCCATCTATCTTGTAGCTGATGACAATGCTTCTCATTGTGTTAAGTGGCACAAGAGATTGGCTCATCTTAACTACAAGACAATTGGCCAACTCTTTATCAAAGAGTTAGTGAGGAATGGTCCTCAAGTTAAGTGTATGAAGGAACACTACTAGAAATATGAGTATTAGCTACACATTTTTTTGCCAGGGTTCAAAAATCGTGGCTAATACAATAGTATTAGCCACGATCACAAAACCGTGGCTAATATTTAGGTTTTAGCCACGATTATAAAAAAACATGGCTAATACGATTGTATTAGCCATGAACAGCAAAAAAGTGTGGCTAATATTTAGTATTAACCAACATTGCTCTAAAAAATTACAACCATTTATCTTAACCGCGATCAATCATATCCCCTAATTTAATCCCAAAAAAAGAGTTTAAAACCGCTGCCCACTTTGTGCCCTAATCTATCACCGATGCGAAGCATAAAGAAATGTGGGAGGGATGTGATCCGCCGGAAGTCGACCATAATCTCCTTGCTCCTCCCGAAGAAACCAGTGCTTCAATCCGGCTTCTCCCCTTCATCTTCTTTCAGCCTGCGAAGGGTCGGCCTCCGTAGCTGGAGAATGTCCTCAGCGTCGATTCCCGGTGCCTCTGCGCAGCTAGGGCAGAACCCATGGCACCCGTGCAAAGCCGCAACATCTCCTCCTCTTCCTGCCCGTCGCAAGACCGCCGTCGTCGCAAGTCTTCTGTCGTCGCAAGTCAGCCGTCTTCGCATGTCCTCTATCGCATGATTACCTATATATCGCAAGTAGGCCAACCGCCCCCTCGCAACACTGTCTTCCGCCTTCCTGCCCCGCTGCCCTATTTTCGCGAACTTCAGGGCTTCCCAGTTTCCGCAATCTCCAGCGCACCGACGTTTGAAGATAGCCGTCGAGTTCTCTCCAGCACAGATCCTATCGCCCCTGTCCAAGGTCCTCTCGGTATTTCTTCTTCCCGAGCCCTCTCGGTATTTGTTCTTCCTGTTTTAGATATTTAATATCGGAAGACATCAAGCATGTGTAACTATTGGAAATAAACCACTAGGAATAGTTGAAAATATGGCTGTGTAAAGAATACAATGTGGTTGCTCCATTTCTATAGGCTTGTTCTCTAGCTGACAATAATATGAGCCTGGTGAAATAGAATAATCATACCAAACAATTGACTCCACTGATGCAACATTTCCATTCCACAAGCTTAGCAGAGAATCCTGAGCATCTTTCCACTGCATTAAACCCATTTTCGCCTTTTCCGAGCTGATTTTTTAGTGGACGTTCAAATTTAGTTTGATATTAGGAATTATTTTCATGCCCTATATGAAGTTGTCATATGGAAATTGCATACCAATCTTTGAGACCTCCTTCCAGGGAGCATCTTTCATTTTCCACTGTTGTAGTATCCTGGTGATAATTCTTCTCAGTTTCTTCCATGTAAGCCAGCCATTTTTCTTTGACCGATGAGGCGAAATCTTGTGCATTAGACATTTCCTTTTGCAGATTGCCAGTTCTATCAGCTGTGCTTGCTCTAAGAGTGTCGACAGCTGTTTGGACCTATATTAAATTGACCAAAAGCTCCAGATTATGCAACCAGTCAAAAATACTGACTTAAACAACACTAGTCAACGAACATAATTGCAAGCTGTTGAAGGAATAAGGAAGATAAAGATGCTAAAATACTTGATCAACTATTACAATATGACTTTCAAATTCTAACATGTTTCTATAATAACCGTAGGAGCATTCGAATTCTAACATGTTTCTGTTATGGATCGATTTTGGATCCTTCATCATTTATCATAATATATTACTATTATGTTTTGTTATGTATCACACGTTTTTGTTATGGATCGATTTCAGATCCTTAGTCATTTATCATAATATATTATTATTTTGTTGTCTTGAGTCTTTAATAGGAGTCAAGTCTTTATTATAATAAGCCGTAGTCGACTCACATTTTCCTAGCACTTGAAGTTGCCAGCATCTCTGCCACCTTGGCTAGCAACTGTTTTTCTTCATTGGCAGCACATTCCTGCATGATAGCATGGCATAAGAGTAACAATAGCTGAAAGCATTTAATAGCCATCAGAAGTGCCAAATAATTGAGAACTGTGGGAAAAAAGATCACCTCAAACTTTTTTGTGGAAATATATTTCTCTGTTTTCCTGTGGGATTGTGGAAATACATTTGTATTCTGTTTTAATTAATTGATTATATAATATATTTCTGATACAAATTGGTTTTCAGCTGGTATTAGTTATAGTGTTGATATTGATAGAAATTGATAAAGATAAGTGATTCATAATAGAGGGCCAAGCTATTAATTTTTCACACAATGTTCTGTAAATAATGAGTTGAGCTTAAGCAAATGCAAGTAAGTAAGTCCCCATCAGTTTCAGCTTATAGTATTTTAAGCTATATAAATGTTTCCATCAGGTATTTACTTAATAGAGACATCAATGGTTAAATCGTTGTATTTGTAAATGCTTTGAGCTGAGTTTTATTTTACATATTCTCCTCAACTACCTCCTTACCAGTTCGCCATCGAAATAAGAGGTTCCATTCGAAGAACTTAAAGAAAGTTGAGAGATATTTACAACTCATCGCGATTTCTCGGACAGAAGGCATTGTTCATCAGTTGTTGGAAGTTTTTTGTAAGTGCAAGAACTTAAACTTTTTCTGTGAATACTGCGAATACTGTGATTGCTGTGAGTTTTTTTTAGGATTGCATTGTTCTGTTACTGTGATAAAGTATGATTTGCCTACTTTAATTTCAGTTTGTCTTTTAAGCTATGTTAATTTCAGTTTGTCTTTTAAGCTATGTTAATTTCAGTTTGTCTTTTAAGCATTGATCATCTTATTGGTTCTATATTTCCTGGGCATGAAAATATTACTCCTCACTTCCTATTCTTCATTCTCCCTTGCATGATCATTTTATTATGGATTCTAGAGCATGTTATTGGTTCTATATTTGCTACTTTTACTGTGGATTTTGCTGACGGTGAACCAAAATCAGGATCTACCTAAAGTTTTCTATTTTACAACACCACAATTATGAGCTGCTAAAGAAAAGACATTATCGTTCCTATTTTATTATCATACTTATTTTACAACTCCAAAATCATGACAGCCGGAAGGGGAGGAAAAGAAACTTCAAGCTGGAAAGAATCAAATTGTTGAAAATAAAGAAATGCTACCACGTTTTCTATTATGACAATTAAAGGTTAGATATTGATTCCTTAGGCTCTTTTTGTTGCTTTAGGTTCTTATTCAAAGCTTATTCTGGATTTTGCTTTAGGTTAGATAATTTGGATAGATGCATGCTCTATTACTATCTGTTAATGAAAATGTAATAATGATGCATGCTCCTGGAGTTTTATGTTAAAAATGATAGTTATTTATATACCCATGTTGAATTCTAAGCTAAACTTAGCTTAAACTAAGAACATGCACTAAGTCTATGAATAAGATGTCTAGAATAGAATCCAATTTTCATGCATTTCTCTCAGTTCTATGCTCTCATAAAAATGGAATATGCACTTATATGTTTTCAGATTTTCAAAATTCAGGTGATTCTCTTATTGTGTGAAGCAGCAAGTTCCCCAGTTCCCGTTCTATTTTTTAAAATATTGATTTGATTTTCTTTTACCAAATGTTTCGTGCAATTGTTTTACTTTTTAAGAACAAAGCATTTTATGAGGACTTTATAATTTGAACATAAGTGGGTGGAGTTAGGAGAGGACGGTCTTCAAGAACATTGGCGTCCCTGTCGAATGTTGGAGTCCCCGTCGAATGTTACCTCCCTCGCCGATTTTCGTCACCTCCGCTGATTGTCGCCGCCCCCGCTGATTGTTGACGCCCCCGCCGATTGTCGCCGCTCCCGCTGATTGCCGCCCACGACCGATGTCGCCTCTTATTACATTGACATATAAAAATGTTAAAGTGACATTTGAAGTCGTTAGATCAAACCTTGGCAAAGTTACTAGCATTTAAAAATTGCAGTCAATACTCAACATTTGAAATTGGCATCCTGCAATCAACATTTGAAGCTGGCAGCCAGCACTCTATAATATGAAGTCGACATGCCAATCAGTCGACATCAAATTTACTGATGATGTCGGAGAGTATAGTTGATAGGTGGTTTAAAGTGGGCACGTTACTGTCTGAGTGTTGAAGGGTTTGTGGTCTCACCATGACTATAGGGGGAAGATTTGTGAAATTGCACTTTAATAATGTCTATTTATTCAGGGTGTCTATGTTGAAGACAGTGTAAGTTAGAATAAAATTTAGGCTCTGTTTGGCACAGTGGTGGCAGTCGTAAACGCATGGGTTAAAACGTCATTCATTAAGGATCACCTAACAACCATCATCTGTTTGAATATAAAAGTGGATGAAGTTCCTTAGGTGGGCGTTAACAAATGACAATTTAACCCTCGTGTTCATAACCGCCACCATCGTGCCAAACGGAGCCTTAGATCTTCCGATGTACTGAACTTTCTTATATCTGAAGTGATGTCAGAACTTTCTTGTACGTTTGATGATGACAATTTTGGTCTGTGTTATTTATAGTAATAGATTCGTCATTTGAACTCTAAAATACAGTGATCATAACTATGCTTCAATTTTCTGTTCTTATATGTATATTCATGGTAATGACCCTCTCCATGTTCTGCCTAGGCAGCAGCTGCACTCAGTGTAGGAATGGGAATCTTCTCTGATCCTGATAAGGCACACGGTCTGGCACATTTTCTAGGCTACTTTGCTTTGTGGCAACTGTCAACTATTTTCTCTTATAAATGGAGGAGCTCAAATTACTGTTCAATACTTAAGTAGTTCTTTCTTGAAATATGATTGGTTATCAAGCATAATTTATTCTTATGCCCTCATTTTTAATAGCATATATGCTGATTATCTTATTCGTTCAAAATTCCTTTTAATTATTTACAGTGTGTTTGGTTCCTGCTTTTTAACATGGTTAAGAGATATTTGTTTCAGTGCCGGATGTTTTTTTGATAATTTCTATGCCAGTAGATATTGTTGCAGTACTATATTACAATGAGGGGAGCACATGCCTAGCATTACAATGTGTTTTTTTTAAAAAAACATAAATTAGTATTTGCCACGGCTTGTAACTGTGGCAAATAGTTTTTTTTAAAAATGATGAATTCACTTTTAGCCAGGGTTTCATACCGTGGCTAATAGTTGGCTTATTTACCACGGCAGTTTTCCTCATGGCTAATACTATTTGCTACGGCCAATTCGTGGTTTAAAAGTTTTAGCCACGCCAACTTTAGCCACGGATTTTTCCCGTGGCTAGACCGTGGCTAAAACTTTTTAGCTACGGTTTTGGACTTTTTGCTAGGGCAATTTGCCCTGGCCAAAAGTCTGTTTTCTAGTAGTGGAAGGGATATGCTCAGCTTGTCAAAAGGGCAAGCAGACAAAATCCTCCTTTCAAAGCCTTGAAAACAAGGATTCTGTGAGGTGCTTATACCTCTTGCATATGGATCTTTTTGGTCCTATGCCAGTTCATAGTCTAGGTAGGAAGGTCTACACTTTTGTGGTTGTAGATGACTATTCTAGATTTACATGGGTGTTCTTTCTGAAACAGAAATCTGAAACCCCAAGTGTCTTACTTAATTTTGTAAAGCAAATTCAGAATGAACTGAATAGTACAGTGGTCAAAATCAGAAGTGACCATGGTACTGAGTTTCAATCTGAAAGCATGACAAATTTATGTGAAGACTTTGGGATTTTCCAAGAGTTCTCCTCACCAAGAACACCTCAGCAAAATGGAATTGCTGAAAGAAAGAATAGAACATTAATTGAAGCTGGTAGAACTCTATTGAGTGACACCTCTCTACCAGAATATTTCTGGGCTGAGGCAGTAAACACTGCTTGTCATGTGATCAATAGGGCTTCTATCACCAAGAGCCACAAAAAGACTCCCTATGAGATTATGAAAGGTAGAAAACCAATTCTATCCTACTTCAGAATCTTTGGTTGCAAATGTTATATACTTAACAATGGTAAGTCATATTTGACTAAGTTTGCTGCCAAATCCTAGGATGGGATATTTGTTGGGTACAACACAAATAGTAAGGCCTATAGAATCTTCAACTTGAATACTCAAGTTGTTGAAGAATATATGCATGTTGTGTTTGATGAAACAAGATTAATCAAGTGTGAGTTGTCTTGTAGATCAAATGACTCAACAGGTATAAGCAAAAGAATGGACAAGCTCTCCATTGCTGAAGCTTCAAGGGAAGATGGAGTATTGGAAAATGAAGGCTATTATCCAGGGGGAGTACAAGATTCTATAGAAGATGAAGAAAACCAAGAGGTTCAGCATAATGAAGGAGCTGGAGATGTTCAACCAGAAGGGAATCTTCCTCCAGCTACAAGACATTTAAGAGACCATCCAGCAGATCAGATAATAGGTGATCCAAGACAGGGAGTGCAGACTAGAAGTAGAAGTCAAAGCACAGTTCTGCATTCAAGTTTCCGGTCACAAATGGAGCCTAAGAAGTTTGAAGAAGCCATCCAAGACCAGCACTGGACTGATGCTATGCAAGAGGAGTTGAATCAATTCAGAAGGTGCAATGTCTGGGAGCTTGTTCCTAAACCAAGAGGCCATAATATAATTGGGACAAAATGGATCTATAGGAACAAGTTGGATGAGAGTTGAGTAATAGTGAAAAATAAAGCAAGATTGGTTGCTAAAGGATACAGGCATGAAGAAGGGATTGACTTTGATCAAACCTTTGCCCCAGTAGCAAGGCTGGAGGCAATAAGAATGTTTCTTGCCTATGCAGCCTATCAAGACTTCAAGGTATACCAGATGGATGTAAAGTCAGCATTTCAGAATGGTGATCTTAAAGAAGAAGTATATGTAGAGCAGCCATCAGGTTTTGTAGACCCTCTTAAACCTGATTATGTTTATAAGCTTAGAAAAGCTTTGTATGGGTTACAACAAGACCCAAGGGCTTGGTATGAAACCATGTCTACTTTCCTTATTGAGAATAAATTCTCAAGAGAAAAAATAGACAAAACTCTATTCCTTAGGGAATCCAAAAGCAAGATCATCTTAGTTCAGATCTATGTTGATGACATAATCTTTGGATCTACTGAAAACAACCTTTATAAAAAGTTTGCCAAACTTATGCAAGGGAAGTTTGAGATGAGCAGTATGGGGGAACTGAAGTTCTTCTTGGGACTCCAAGTAAGACAGACTGATGATGGCTTGTCCATATCCCAGTCAAAGTTTACCAAAGAATTAATTAAGAAGTATGGTATGGAGTCATCCTCCATCATGAGAACTCCTATGGGAACAAGTATGCCTATATGCAAAGATGATGCAGGTAAACCTGTTGATGAGACTTTGTATAGAGGAATAGTTGGTTCTCTACTATATCTCACAGCTAGTAGACCAGATATTATGAATGCTATATGTGTCTGTGCTAGGTACCAAGCCTGTCCTAAAGAGTCTCATTATACTGCAGTCAAAAGGATTCTGAGATATCTTAAGGGCACACCTAATCTAGGCCTTTGGTACCCTAGGAATAGAGATTTTCTACTAACAGGTTATTCAGATGCAGACATTGCAGGCTGTAGAGAGGATAGGAAGAGTACAACAGGTACTTGTCAATTCTTGGGAGGAAGATTGATATCTTGGAGTAGTAAGAAGCAAACCAGTGTGGCTATATCTACAGCTGAGTCAGAATATGTTGCTGCTGGCAGCTGCTTGTGCACAATTATTGTGGATACAGCATCAGCTTAAAGATTATGGTATTCAAGTAAGTAGAACACCTCTTTTGTGTGATTCTAAGAGTGCAATTTCTATTGCTAATAATCCTGTTTCTCATAGTAGAACTAAGCATATAGAAATTAAATACCATTTTCTTAGAGATCATGTAGAAAGAGAAGACATCACATTGGAATTTGTTAAAACAGATTATCAAATAGCAGATGTATTCACTAAGCCTCTGGATGAAACAAAATTCAATAAATTTAAAATTGAATTAGGCATGCTGACCATTGATTAGATTATCAACAAACTTACAAATAACATATTAGATTATCAAATGGTCTCAAGTGGTGTTGACAAAAACAGAAATTGGCTAAGTAAAATAGTGTCGACACATTCAGTGATAATGTGTCGACTCAGTGAAGTAATGTCGACAAGTCAGAAATATTGTGTCGACACAGAGAATATGTGTCGACACTTAAGAATTAAATTGTCGACTTATCCAGGAATGTAGTGTCGACTTCACCAGAATAGTGATGTCGACACTTACAAATTTTGTGTCGACACTTATCCTAAGAGTCGACACAGATTTTCTGATACTCTACTATATCTCTCAGGTGTCGACATATCCACAATTGGTGTCGACACATAGTAGACAGATTTGTTGTCGAGACAATAGAAGTTTGTGTCGACACATTCCATCTGTGTCGACACATATAGACTGTTTTTGCCCGCCTTTTGATCTTCTTTCAATAGAAGGTATAAATAGGTCAAGAACTTATTCAGTCGACACTCTTACAAGGTTTTCAAGACTGAAACCCTGTGTCAACTTTCTCTCTCTCTCTTCTCTCAAGCTTTCTCACCTGAACAATGGCGCCGAAGATTGAAGACAACGTCAATGAAGGTTATGAGTTGGTAAGGAATGCCTTTGCCGAAGCCCCGACAGATATTTAACGAGTTATCACTCTTATTTCCGAATCCGGATTAGAGTTTTTAGTACTTGAACCTTCTAAGATATGGAAGAAGGAGGTGCATGAATTCTTTAACTCTGCATCAATAGGTTCAGATATTCTCAAGATCAAGTCCACTGTTCATGGGTCGCCAGTGAAGATTACCCCAAGAAGTCTAAGGAAGATTCTACATTTACCAATAATTGATAATGAAGAAGAAGTCCCTGCTTCTAAGTCAAGGGAGGCTATCCAATGGTGCGGATTGGATCCCACCCTGAAAATTGGAGTTGCGTTCAACAGGAAAGGGATGAATCAGCAAGGGAAGTTTTTGTCTGAAGTAGTTGGCAAGGTGATTCTGTGCAAACCAGGGGGACATGATAGGATTTCGGCCTATATGTTCTGCCTAATGACCAGAATTGTGTTTACAATTCCAACTTATTGGTCAGCTGTAATCTTTGAAAAGATCAAGGAAGGAATAAAGAAGCCAAATCTGGCTAGAATTATGAGTTTGTATCTGAATGGAGTTATCCCTGAGGTAATGCAACACTTGCCAGGAACAAAGATCAATCACATGAGAAAGATGGACATGAGATTATTTTCTAGGTGGGATAGGGTGATGTCTAAGGATGTGCCTGATGAGAGCAGGCAGGACACCCCAGTGAAATCCTCTTCTCATGCTCAAGATACTGAGCAGCTTCAAGAAGAACAAGAGAGGAAGCAGGATGAAGATCACCCTGCATCTACTCTAGCCCAGCAAGACATTATACCTGCACAAATACAGGGGGAGCAAGCTCATTCTCCTGCCCAGAATGAATCTACTCCTAACCAGGTACAGTTGCAGGGGGAGCTGGTGTATTTTCTTATAAAAGACATTTCTAATATTTCAATTTCTGCACAGGTGCAGGGGGAGCAAGTGTACTCACCTGCCCAAGACATTACCAATACTGAACAAGTACAGGGGGAGAAGATGTCAGACCCAGTGCAAGAGGCAGTACAAATTGATATCTCCAAAGATCTGAATATAGAAGATCCAATTGATACATCTTATGTTCAAGCTCAGAAGGAATATACTCTAGATGAGTTATTTCCTAATGTTGATATTGCTACTGATAGAGTAGAAGAGGGGCAAGATATTGAGAAGGCCCTTGACATGGAGATAGAAATTGAGAAGGAGCAAGTGGTTGAGGAGGAGTCTGTGCATGTTGAGGCTGAACAACATGGCACTGAGATAGATATTCATCCACCTCCTCAAGAAAGAGTTCAAATTGATAGTTCATCTGAATCTGAGACTGAAGAAGCCAGCATGGATAAGAAGAGAAAACTTGTTGTCTTCCAGAGAAGGAGCAAAGGTTATAAGCAGGCTCTACAGACTACAACTCAACAATCCCATTCTGAATTTAATTATAACAAGTTTATAGTTGATTTGCAAGTTAAGCTAGATGAACATAGATTGGCAGTTGAAAAGTATGTTGATGAGAGCAATAAGTCCCTTCAATTTGACTTGGCTCAGGATATAAAGTCAATTCGATTTGAAGTCAATATGCATAAGAAGGAGATGACAGATTGCTTCCATAAGGGAGGTAATGTTGTGGTGTATTTGGCTAAACAACAGCAGTCCATCATCCCTAAAGTGGATGATATTATTTTAAAGCAAAGTTATGTTTTGGAGAATCAGCTGAGGATGAATGACAATTTAACTGAATCTTATCAAGAAATTATTGATGAATTGAAAAAGACTACTCCAGGGCTGACTGAAGCTAGAGCAAAGGAGATGGAAGAATTTAATAAGAAACTTCAAGATGCTATTGAATCAGTTAAAACTGCTATCACTACCTCTCAAAAGGACATATCTGACAAGCTTCAAAAGTTAAAACCATTTTTTAAAGAGGGTGTGAATTATCTGGATGGCCAGATCAGATTTCAGAAGGAAGATCTAAGAGATCATATTACCAGAGAAGCCATAAAGGGGGAGAGGTTGTTAGTTCATGCTGGCTCAGAGCACACCAAATGGGTGACAAATAGTATTCGAGCCACATTGGGATATCTACCTTTGTGTGATGATGCTATGGTGGCTGAGTCAGGAATCCAAATAGGTCTACTTGAAGAAGGCAATCAACCTGAGGTTGCCCAAGTCATTTACCCTCCTCCAGATTTTGATATGATTGATCAGCAAGTTCAAGATATGTATAGCCCTCCAAAGGAGGTTAACAGGGTTGTTATTGAGAAAGTGGATAAGCCTGAGGCCAATTTGAAAGAACAGCAAGATGCTCTACTATCCAAGAAGAGATTTAGAGAGCAGGCTGAACTTAAGCCAGATTTTGAGCAGTGGAGCCCTACTTCAAGAAATATTATACTAACTGCATGGAAGGCTGTAAAGGACAAAGAACATGAAAGAGGAAAGTGGTATAATGAAATAGAATGGCAAAAATTTGAGGCTAGGCAGGAATCCATAGTACAGTTCAGGAGAAAAGCCAAGATGGGAAGGCTGCCACCAGATGCTCAGGAGCCAAGCAAGTACTTTCCAAAGCCCTTTCATTACTTTGAAAGGCAAAGGCTCAAGGAAGAAGCACATAAGAAAGCTGAGCTAAAAGGCAAGAAGCCAGCTGAAGTTGCTGAAGCTCCTGTGAAGGCTTAAATCCAATCTGGCAAAGGAATTGTCATAAAAGAGCCTGATCAGTCTTAGTTTTAAGTTCTTTCAAATATGTTTTGTAATGTTTTGATTAAATCATTCAATATAAAACTCTGTAATCAAACATTATCAAGTTATAAACAAAATTTTGTTTGGAATCACATATTCATGTTCACTCTGTGTTGAATTGTTAATGTTTTGTTTATAAAGTATTCAATGTAATGTCATACATCATCATTTTTTTATAAATGGTGTATATCATTGGCTCTAAGGGTTATGACTTCTCCAAATAGGGGGAGATTGTTGGGTACATTGGAAAATGTGTACCTGATTTGAAGAAGTCCAACTTAGCTCAATGATATACATCAAGGTGTATTTGATGTTGTTTTGAGTTGACATGTGCAGGTGAAGAAGTGTTAAAGAATGCAGAAAAATATTCTAAGTCCATGTGTCGACACCTGAAGAAACAGTGTTGACACTTCAGAATATTTGTGTCGACACTTGAAGGAAGCTGTGTCGACCCAGAGAAAGATAGTCGACCACATTTGTGTCGACACTGGGAAGCAGTGTCGACTCACAGTCGACCACATTTATGTCGACACTGGGAAGCAGTGTCGACTAACTAAAAGATAGTCGACCTCGACACAGAAGGAGATAGTCGACCACATTTGTGTCGACACTGGGAGGCTGTGTCGACACAATGAGACAGAGTCGACACACATTTTGGTAGAAGTTGACAATACTTGTGTCGACACCAGAAGACTAAGTCGACACATTTTGGCAGAGTCAACAATTGATGTGTCGACACCTGAAGGCAGTGTCGACACATACTGAGTTCTGAATCTACAACAACTGTGTCGACACACAGGACTTAAGTCGACACACTGCAAAGTCAAGACCAAGTTATTTTCTGAAGAAAGATGAAGTGTTGAGTCGACATAAATTTTCTGTGTCGACTCATTCTCAAAATAAAGTTCTGAAGAAGCTGTGTCGACTTAAAGGCAAACTTGTCGACATCATCAAAGGCTGTGTCGACACCAAAGTTACTTGTGTCGACACATATAGACAGTTGGTCTCGACACTTCCTGACAGTCTGTCTCAACACTTTGCTGACCAAGACTAAGGCACAGGATCTGTTTGAAGACTTGACTGCTGTGGGTTGCAGCCAGTTGACTGATGTTGTCAGACTTGTCAGAAGACAGTTATAAACCGGATCAGCCGGTTACCATTAAGAAGGTCTATAAATAGACAGATTTAGAGAGAAGAAGACAGATTGAACCTTGGCAATCAAATTGAGAAATCAAATCAAGAAGGAGTAATACACAAAAGAAGATCTTCATCAGAAGATCTAAGAAGACGATCTCAGGATCGATCTAAGAAGAGTTCTAACAAGAATTCAGAAGTATCATCAAAGGTGTTGGATAGAGAGGGATCCACCCATTTTGAAGAAGAAGAAGGAAGCCATCAGTGGTTTCTCAAGAAGCTGTTTGGAAATCAACTCAGCTAAGTTCAGATTCAAGAAGCTTTGAAGAAAGCTCAGATTCAATTGATTTCATCAGCTGATCAAGAATTGTCTTGTCCTCTTCTCTCTCAACAAAGGCAAGGCATTAAAACTTCTTTTCTAAATTTCTGTAGGATCTGTTTTACACAGATCTGAGTTGTAATCCTGTGATATAAAGGCTGAGTGTAAGAGAGTTGATCTCTGAGTGGTAGGGTTGTTTGCCTGAGTGTAGGAGAAGGTTCTTCTCTGAGTTGTAGGCCTTGTGGCTAGGCTGAGGTAGGGTTGTTATGCCTGAGTTGTAGGAACCTATCCAGGTTCTGAGCTGTAGGATCTGAGGATCTGAGAATAGTGGAAGTTTGGTCCGAATCTAGCATACTGCTAGATAGGTGAAGGGGGAAAGTGGATGTACCCAATCCTTGGGGAACCACTATAAAACATTGTGCAGTCTGTGATGATTAAATTTCTGTGATTGCTGTGTTGGTTGTTTTAATTTTGTGATTGAATTCTGCCTAAAAGTATAAACAAGCAATTAGAACCTATTCACCCCCCCCCCCTCTAGGTGTTTAGGTTATCTTGAAAGTAAAACTATCAAAGGGGTGGGCCGAACTTGGCAAGGAGAAAGGAGGGTGAAAATTCACTTTTGAATTCTTAGGTTTTCTTTTTAATAATCAATCTACCAAAACCTTCATAACATGGCCTTTTATAGCCTACACCACTCCATCTCCACCCTTCATGAAAATAAAATAAACATGATTGTTATAGGCACCCATCATAAACATGACATAACAACTATAATAATTAAATGCATGAAATAAAAACACCCTTGATGGTTATAAGCACCCATCAAACATGAAATGAAACATTCATCCCAATAAATGAACTCTCTATGTCGGGGATCAATGGCCGCATCAACAACATCGCCATCACCTAAGCATTGGAAATGCGAGATGAAATTCATCTCCTGCAGTAATAGAATAAGAGGCACTAAGGGGGCAGGAGGGACAAACACAACCTGCTCCACCTCAGGGGGCTGCGCGCCAGGCTATTGGCATAAGGTGGCAGTCAACAACGCCTGCATCTGCACTTGCATTGTAACCATCTATCTTTACAAAGTCTCGTTGCTCTGACGCAACTCCTCTATCATCACTTTACTATGCGCTCCTGAAGGCTCACCCTCAGATTAGGGAGACGATCTTAGTGTATGACGATTCGGGCCCATCTTCTACAAATAAGAACGATCGTCTCATCAAGACTTAGCTGAATGCTAGAATTACTCAACTTAAAACAGACCAAAAATACACAAACATCTGCTCTTGCTACTACCTTCATATGGGATTTTCTATGAATGATGTTATGCTTTAACTCAGGATGATACACTGTCATCCCTCGTCTCTTGTGCATATAAAATGAATGCATAATCAATTAAATTTTCTTTTCAAATCATGTGTATACAAGTGTAATCATGTAAATTTTAACTTAGCATGTGTGTTTATGCTGTGTTATGTGGTGCATGTTGTGTTATGCATTCTAATTAAGACCTTAATGTATATTATGAGCGGCATACACATGAAATATTATCCTTCTCATACAATATAATATCCATGTAACAAAAAGTAAAATCAAATAAGCATCCAGGTGATGATTGTTAAGTCACTCCTGCTGCCATGCCTATGAGAATCCATACTTAAATACATATTATGCATCTCATACTACATAATATGACATGTATACTTCTGTCATGCATATGAGTATAGTATGCACGCTTCCGCCAAGACATACTGAAGACACATCGATGTGTGTATGCGATGAAATGAAATAACCCAAAACCTTAACTAAAAGGAAATGGTCATTTGGCTAACCTACCAAACAAACCAAACCTACGCTCTGATACAAACAATCACAACCAACATTTTCTCGTGGATTAAAGTATTATCAGAGTAAGAGAAAATATGCACCGTGATGCTATGCTATGCAAGGGACAACTGCAGATGCTCAGGCAAGGACAAACTTCTGATCAACTTTATAAAATACATGTATTTTTATGATTGAAAATGCTAATTGAGTTTAAAGTTCAAGATTGTATCCCTTGGTTTAATGGATTAGCTAGTCAACAGATGAGAAAAATATAATTGTAGAGGAAAATCTCTATTTTACTACATTCATTTATCCTATATGAATGTGAAAACCTAATAAATATGATAATGTATGTAGTTTCTAAATTTAGTATAAGTAAAAGAAAGGAGTTCTATATCTAATAAAGTAGGTTGATATAAATTTCAAAAAGATGCGATGAATCTAAGCTAAAATGCATATTTGTTTAGTTTAAAAATAACTAACATGCAACCTAACATAAAACATTCTCAGAGAGAGAAACACTTCAATAATGAAAATTCAGTAGTAGCAGAGACAGGAATACAACATTATGAAGCACAAGAAACTATACTATGGGCGCCAACAAACTAACACAAACACATAGCATTTACAACAAAAGTCTGAACTTCTGAGTACAAGGAGAGAAACACCAACCACTCCTTAACTAGGAGAGGGAAGTAAACAGATGCAGAAGACGGGCCAAACAAGCTCGTTGACACTACCTGCTATTGACCTGAACCTGAGGCAATCAAAAGAAAAGAATGCCTTAGCAACAAAGAGTGCAAAGGCGGCTTAACATAAATCAAAAGGTTTAATAAGGTAAGTGGGTTACCAACCCAACTAAATTCTGCAAAACCACAGAAATCAACAACATAAGAGTAAGGATGATTAGCTTGGCACAAAGCGGCCATATAAGGAAAATACTTGCACTATGTGCGGAAAGGACTCTTAGTGATGTCCTAATCATAAGTATATATATAATCATAAAAATATCATTGATTAGATTAAAGAGTGAATCATTAGCCCCGGACATAAAATGGTAGTGAGGTAGAGGCTATCTTTTCAGCACAAACCATTAGACCAACACAACTAAAGAAGCAGACACTGGGTGGTGGTTCATTTTCCATTGCCAACCAAAAGCGCCAAATAATAAAGCCATTGGGCATAATAATTCACAGCAGGCACTAAGGTGGTGGTCCTTTATCCACTATCAACCCAAGTCAAAAATCTTAAAGTTGACAGGCGTGATGATTCACACAAACACTAAGGTGGTGGTTCTTTATCAACTACCAACCTAAGTTCCAATAAATAAATCCAAATAATAAAAAATGGGAATAAAAGACCCAAGACTTAGCATCGAATTGCCACAATGATGCAAGGAAATAAAATCCAGAAAATCCTAACGGTATACTCGGCAAATCTACTGTTTAGTTAACAAATTCGGCTAGACTACACGAGAACACTCGACGAATACACTGTTCACTCGATGAATTCAACTCGGTCTTATGAGTTCACTCGACGAATTCTACTAGACTTCACTAGAACACTCGACGAATTCTACTTGATCTCACAAGTTCACTCGACGAATTCTACTAGACTTCACGAGTACACTCGACAAATTCTACTTTGTCTCATGAGTTCACTCGACAAATTCTACTAGACTTCACGAGTTCACTCGATGACTTCACTTATCCTCTCGACGAATTCTACTTAGATTACACAAGAATACTCGACGAATTCACTTATCCTCTCGATGATCCTACTTATTCTCTCGACAAATTCTACTTAGATTACACAAGAAAACTCGACGAATTCACTTGACTTCTCTGGAGAATTCGACGAATCTACATTGACCAAATTTTACAAATATACAAATCAAAATTTCAAATGCCAAGGAGACAAAACACGTTCCTCTTGGATCTTAACAAGAAATAAAAGAGGGCAGACGAAAAATAACAACAAAGCAAGAGGGGTAGACCGCCACTTGCCACAAATATCTAAATTTCTGGCTTCCTTAGCACACCATGCCATGGATCGGTAACAAGAAACCCCCAACAAGTAATTTCTGAAAGATTTGGGGAAAAAACGAAGGTTATGGCTGTTGGGTATTATATCCATGATAACCCAGATTTGTATGAAGTCACCCTTGAACTAAGATGAAATAAGTTTGTATTTGATGTTATTATGTAGTTGAGTACTTGCAGGTCTTTATTTCTAAGTGTAGACAAATGTCAGTTTACAATGAGTCACTAAACACAGGACCATGCAATGTAATCCCTCATTGTGTGATCTATGGTGTTGACTCATGTGTAACCTCTCTATAGGGATGCACTTTTTTTCAAGTACTAGAGAAATGGAAGAAAGGAAGGGTTGCTGGTTACAACAAGAAGAAAAGAAAATTTTTCAGAAAAATTTCCTAAGTTCATTTCTTGAGAAATGAAATGTATTTCTCGAGAAGTCTAAGTAAATTTCTCGAGAAAGCAAAGCTGTTCTCGAGAAACCATAAGACTTCTCGGGAAATTGTCTAAAAATAGTCTAAGTCCTTTTCTCGAGAAAGGCCCTGAAGATTTCTCGAGAAAGCCAAGTTAGTTCTCGAGAAAAGCAAAGCAGTTCTCGAGAAGTCGAAATAATTTCTCAAGAAGCTAAGTCTTTTTCTCGAGAAATCAATTCTTTCTCCAGAAATCAAATCTTTAAGTTCACAGAATTTTCGTCAAGTAAATTTCTCGAGAAGGTCAGATCATTTCTCAAGAAAGCAATTCTTTTCTCGAGAAATCATATTCTTCTGTAGAAATCTGTCTTCAGTTCGAAATTTGTGCAAAGTATTTTTCTCGAGAAAACCTATCCTTCTCGAGAAATCAGATATTTTATTTCAAAGAATTTTCGCCAAGTCTTTTCTCGAGAAGGCAAGTCCTTTTCTCGAGATAGCTAGTCATTTCTCGAGAAATCTAATTCTTCTCGAGAAATGGACTTCTAGTTTTTTGGTTTCAAATATTCTGACGGGATTTCAAATTAATCTAAGTTGATGATGATTGATCCATTAGTGGATCTTTCCTTAATGACTCATGATCATTTGAAGATGTTCTTTAAATTGTCTTTTCAATCGGAATCAAAAACCCAAATCATAATTTCATAATCAGAATCGCATTTCGCACTTTCCAAAAATCGGGAGAAGCCTCCAACTCCATCGTCATTCTTCTCTGCCTCTCTCTGTCGATCCAGCGATTCAAGAGGAGAAAAGATTCGACAAATCCAAGATTTCAAGATTATTCAGCATCCATTTGATCATGTCGGATCCAAGGTTTTCAGATCAAGTTTTCTCAGATTTCTTCCTCAACTTTCTTCACAAAGCTTTTCAGTTTTCAAGAAGGAAGATCCTTGCAGATTTCAGATCTGGAAGAGTAAAATTTTTATTATTTATTGTAAAAATTGTTTTAACCTTTGTAGGAGCTTTGTCTCCGAGTTTATAGGAAGTTTGTTCTTCCGAGTGTAGATCCGTTGGTGGATCGAGAGTGTAGATCCGTTAATGGATCGAGAATGTAGATCTATGTGTGGATCGTTTTTGTAGATCCGGTTTGTGGATCGAGGTGTAGATCCGGTTGTGGATCGAGGTATAGGAGCGTTGCTCCGCGTTGTAATATTGTGATAATATGAGAAAGGTGAAGTAGCTGAATCTATTCCTTCATGGTAGATAGGTGTGGTGGGACAATGGACGTACCTAATACGGGGAACCACTATAAATCTTTGCGTTTGTGTGCTTGTTCTTTAAGATAATTTTTATTCCACAAAAAGATGCAAACATCGCCTATTCACCCCCCCCTATAGGTGATTTAGGTAGATGTTAGATACTTTCAATTGGTATCAGAAGGGGTGTTTTGATTGATAAGGCTAACACCTTGAACAAGATCCTTGATCTAGCGTTCAGAGATTTCGCATATTCACGATGGATCGAAGCAAAGACATGTCATCCATGAATCTACCGGTGTGCACTAAGGAAAAATTTCCCATGTATAAAGAACGAGTACGGATATACATGGAAGCTGCTGATCCAAGGATTTTTCAAATAGTGGAAGAAGGACCACACATCCCTACACAACATTCAACGATAAATCCAGCGATCATGATTTCAAAGAAGATGATGGATCTTACTAAGGATGAGATTGCCTTAGTCTCCCTTAATAAGAAGGCGAAGAATATCATAGCAAGTGCAGTGGACGATTCAATGCCCCAGGACTTATTCCACTACAAATCTTCCAAAGAGATATGGGATTGTCTTGTTGTACTAATGGAAGGTACTGAAGAAGTGAGAGACGATCGCAAATTATTGTTGAACAAGGAGTACGAATCCTCATGCAAGGTGCCAATGACTCCATAGCTGACAGTTTTGAGAAGTTCTTTTAGATTGTCAATGGCCTCAGGAACTATGGTCATGCATTCACTCATGGTGAACTGAATGACAAGTTCCTTAGATCCCTCACAAAGGACTGGGACACAAAGGTCGTCGCCATTAGATAATTTGGAAAGTTTTTGGAGATCGACCCTCTGAATCTTTTCGGCAAATTGCTCTACTATGAACTCCAAATGAACACCAAAAAGGCGGAGCAAGCCAACTGATCTTCAAGCAAAGAGAAGTCTACATTACTAAAGGCTAAAGGTTCAAGGAAGTCTAAAGCTGTGTCACCCATAAGGACATGAGCTCCAGACACTCCTAAAGACTCTGAGTCCAACACGTCAGGCTCCGAGCTATCGGATGGGGAATTTTCCCTAATCTCCAATAGGTTCAAGAAGCTGCTAAGCAAGAGGAGACAAATGAAAAATAAGTCATTCTCTTCAAATTCCAGGAGATCACTGACTCTCAGTGATAGTGACTCGAGTGAGTCTAGCTCTGAGAATGAAGAAGCCTACTTCGGGCTCATGGCTCATACAAATGAGGAAGTTGGCGACTCTAAGTACCGTAGGAAGGTAAACTCACACACGATACTCTCTGAATATGAAACGTCCTTGAATGGTCATGATGGCTGCTCTTCCATAGAGGAAGGTGATTTTGAGTTGATGGCTCAACACAAGAACCTTTTAAAGGCTTTTGACAAATGTCATAAGGTAGTCAAAAAGCAGTTAAAAGAGATTGCCTCCCTCAAGGCAGTGGAAACAAATCTGAAGGAGGAAATTGCAAAATTGCTTCCTCTCATAGATGAAGGCCACTCCTTGAAAGAGGAACTCAAGGGCTCTGCTAAGACGTTAAGTCTAAAAGAGAAATATCTTGATGAGCTAGAAGAAAAGCTTTTGGTAGAGAGGAAACTTGTTGAGAGCTACTCCAAGCCAAAGACTATCCTCCCTCTCATTGATGAGTTTTTCGCTCAGAAGAAGGGTAGTGGTCTTGGCCACCAGGTTGAAAAAGGTAAGGTTACTAAGAAAGCCTCTGCCAAAGAGAAAGGAAAGTCCCCTCTTGGTCAAACCTCGTTTAAGAAGGCAATCTTCCTAACAAACAAGTTTGATTTTGAGTCGTCCTATGGGCATTATACTTGGCCTACTCGTGTAGAGCCTAAGTCGCACTATCAAGGATGGACCCATCCTCGGAACTATGGTGAGAGTGAGTTCAAAGCATCTTATGAAGAAGTTTAGTTGACAAAATATGTGAAAGTGAAGGGATAGATACTACTCTAGAGGGGGGTGAATAGAGTTATCAAATCTTCCACAGACAAAACTTAATATTCTACCCAACTCCCTTGGAGTGAAGTGCGGAATGAAAAGATTATAGATATTGATTTAACCTTAAAGCCTAACACAAGTGATGTGTACAAACACAAGCTAACTGTAATTACAGTTAAGCTTGGAAAACCTAATCAGCAACTAGCAACCTAGTTATATCTAATCACAGCCACAATGCAGGAATTAAACAAAAGGAATCCAGACGACACAAGGAAATTTATAGTGGTTCCCCAAACAACTTGGGTACGTCCACTCTTCTACCCACACGGTAGGAATCCACTCAGGTTTTTGATCAGGTGCCCTGCCACCAACAGAATCTGATTCAGGTAGATTCAGAAACCCTTTAGACTTTTGATCAGGTGTCTAAAAACCAAGCACAGGTTTTTGATCAGGTGCCCTGCCACCAAGGATACTTTTGAAGGGAGTAATAACCCTGTACAGGAGGGGGAAGAAGGTTAAGATGTCTTCTCTATTTTACAATAGATTAGAGAAGCACAAAAAGCTTGCACTGAGCTAGAATGCTCTAAAGAATCAAGGCTCCCCCTGGCTCAAAGATGTCCAGGTGAAGTCTTGCTTCAGTGCAGAAAAAAACTCTTCAGAAAGTTCTGAAGGAAAAGCTACAGGAAGAAAGTAAATAATAAAAACAAAATTCTTCAAGCAGCTATCTTCTTCTTCTTCTTCTACAAAGAAACTCTGAGTTGAACTTCCTGAAAGCAGGAGAACTCAGGTGAAGAAGAGATGAAGATCTTAACACTTCTCAGTTAGATGGAGATTGCTGAGAGCAGGGAGCTTGAGCTTGATGAAGGCTTGAGAGCTAGAATGAACACTGGTTGGCTATTCGCTTCTGTTAACTAGCTTGAATCCTTCTGCAAAGGGTTCTTTATATAATCATCAGCAAGCAACGGCTCTCTTCCATTTGAATTGTTTGTCTTCTACTGAGCCTTGAGACCTGAGCTGTAAATATCAAGAAGACAGAAAATATCTCTGCAGCAAAACATTCTATAAGAAGGAATAAACCTCTTTCTAAGAAGCTGCAGGCTTAAATCAAATAAACAGATAGACTAAAAAAATCACATCAGAAATAATCTCTTTATAGCAAAAAGAAGACTTTTCAGTCCAACGGCTATAAAGGGCTGTCAGCAGATAAAGTAATTTAAAGAGACAGCTAATAAGACAAACAACTTTATCTTAAAAGATTTTAACTCAGGCAAAAAGAATAGAGCAAATAATGCCTGGAAACTTTATCATACAGCTTAAAATAGAGTGCCAGAAAATGTATTAAATAATTAAATATAATAAATAAATACAAAATACAAAGGCAGACAGAAAACGTCGAACGACCTTCGAAGATCGTCGAACGACGCACGGAGATCGTCGAGCTATCGGGCAGATAGTCGAACGATCCAGATAGTCGATCTATCGAAGAAGATAGTCGAACTACCCCGGCAGATAGTCGAACTATCAGAGCAGATAGTCGAACCATCAGATAGTCGATCTATCTAGGACAGATAGTCGAACTATCAAGCACACAGAGATAGTCGATCTATCAAGCAGATAGTCGACCTACCTCAGAAAACAGATAGTCGAACTATCAACAGATAGTCGAACTATTAAAACAAAACAGATAGTCGAACTATCAACAGATAGTCGAACTATCAGCGCAGAACAGATAGTCGAACTATCAACAGATAGTCGAACTATCAGCGCAGAACAGATAGTCGAACTATCAACAGATAGTCGAACTATCAACGCAGAACAGATAGTCGAACTATCAACAGATAGTCGAACTATCAGCGCAGAACAGATAGTCGAACTATCAACAGATAGTCGAACTATCAGCGCAGAACAGATAGTCGAACTATCAACAGATAGTCGAACTATCAGCGCAGAACAGATAGTCGAACTATCAACAGATAGTCGAACTATCAGCGCAGAACAGATAGTCGAACTATCAACAGATAGTCGAACTATCAGCGCAGAACAGATAGTCGAACTATCAACAGATAGTCGAACTATCAGCGCAGAACAGATAGTCGAACTATCAACAGATAGTCGAACTATCAGCGCAGACAAAGCGTCGACCAACTGATAGACGATCGTCGATCAGCCGATAGACGATAGTCGAACGGCGTTCGACTATAGTCGAACGAAAAACCTACTTAACCAAATTCTCAATTTGAAAAAGCGAGGACTCTACAGCTAGACTTCTAACCATTGACCATAGATATTTCTTGGGTCAAGGGGCACAAAGGAGAGGACTAAACTCAAATCAAACTAGGGTACCAACAATCTCCCCCTATTTGAGTTAAGTCTCTCAAAATCTAAAACAGCTAGCAAAAGAATACTAAAAATAAATTCAGCAAATAGTTAACAATAAACTGGCAGATTATCAATCAGATAAATAGATATAGCACATCAGTTAATTAAACTATTAAGAGTCTTTAGAGTCTGGTAAAGGATCAGAAGAACTAGAAACAAAAGAAATTTTTCTAAGAGGGTCATCTGATTCTTTCTTTGACATCTTCAGGTCCTGAGCACCAATGATCTTTAGTTCTGTAGCTCTGGGGACAACAGCTTCAGGATGTTTTTCCATGTACTTTGACGGATCAAAAATCTCAGGATTTACCTGGAACTTTTCAAATTCTTTCTTTCTGTACGCTGACATGGTAGTAAAACCAGTCGTATCTTTACCTTCGGCCCTTGCTTTTCTTATTTGGGCTGCTCCTACAAGTTCTTGAAAGCGAGCCATCCTAAAGTTAGGATCGAGCTCAGGATTTTCATATACGGGCTCAGGAGAAGCAGCATCAGCTATTATATCTAGATAAAACATTAGAGTATACTTAGCAGAGAGGTTCTTGCTAGATAACTTAAAACAAAATAAACTATTTACCTTTCGAAATACTTTTCTCAGATTGAACTGGAGATGGAGATGTAATTCTCTTCTTTGGTGAAGGAGGTGGGGAAAAGGTTGGTCTTTGAGCCACAACCTCCTTCATTTGTCTTTGAGAGCCATAAGATGATTTGCCTTGAGAACTTTGATAATCTTGTCTTGGTTGGGGCTGAGCAGACGCAGATTTTCCAGAGGAGGCAGAAGGATGAGCTGATAGGTTCCCAGAGGCTCCTGCACCAGGAGGTGGAGGAGGACCTCTGGGAGTCCATCTGGAGACAGGACTGTCATACCTCTTGGTTCTTTTTCTTTCTTTTTGCTGATTTTTCGAGAACCACATCCAATGCTTAAAATCCTTGGATTTGGGGTCAATGCCCTTCAAAATGTAATAGGGAGTGTCATTATCCTTATTTGGAGGAGGAGGAGGAGCAGCTTTTCTTTTCTTTGCAGCAGATTTCTTTTTCTTTGACTTTTCAGAAATATCAGAATCATCATCATCATCAGAATGGGATGATGGAGGGTTCTCATAAGGATCATAGGCTTCTGAGACAGCCTTTTCTTTAAGCTTTGAAGCAGATTTCTCTATTTCTTCTTCCATGGCATCCAGAGCCAGAAGGGAGTCTAAATCTAAACCTGGAGAGTCATCCCAGATAGATGACTTTTCAAATTGCAAATCTTTCTCTTTCTCTTTTAAGGATTGAACTCTTAATTCCCATGCTGCTCTTGCTTGAGCTTCTTCCAAGCTCAGAACAGGAGAGTCAACTTTGACTTCCTCTTTCTCAGACTCATCTTCTTTATTATCTAAGAAGGATTCCAACTCAGGGTCTACTTGAGTAGCAGGAATACTTGAGTCAGCCTCAGAAACTACTGCTATGATTTGAGCAGTTAAATCTTCTTTAATAATATCTGTAAAATTATGAATACATATCTGCTAAATAAGCTTGAATCATTCCTTCAAGGTATTCACAAACTATCAAATTAATCGATTCATCAACAAAACGAATGAAAGAGTTACCTTCATACTTAACCATCTCCCAGCAGTCATTCAGATATGAAGTTATGATTCCTTCCAGGAATCTAACTATCACAGGAGAGGTAAGATCTTCTAAGCAGACCTTAACAGCAATCTCAGATAACAATATTCCATCTGCTATTTCTTTCTCAGACAAAACTGGAGCTAAAACTTTCTCAGCATAAGCTATTTCTTCCTGGGCTGGAGCTATCTCTTTCTCAGCTGGATCTATCACTTCCTGGGCAGACATGACAACATCTGGAACTATTTCTTCCTGAGCAGTCATAACTGAATCTTTTAGAGCTGGAGGAGAAGCAGGATGATCTGAGGCATCTTCATTGAACATCTCCCCCTGCCTGATTTCAGTGGAAACTGAAACCAGGCCCCTAGAGGAAGATGGCTCAGCAGATTTAGTAAGAGATTTGATGGAGGCAGACAAAAGATCAATGGAAGCTGCAAGGGGAGCGATTGCCTCGTCAATCATGGTTTTGATTGACGGGGTAATCAGCTCCACAATGCGGGAGATAAGCTCTGGAGAGATTTCAAAAGATGAAGGATGAGAGGTGGATGGAGCTGCAGTAGATATGGTAGTGGTGCTGGGATGAGAAATGATGTGAACAGGGGATCGAGCAGGAGATGGAGCAGGAGAGTTTATTGGGGAATGAATTGGAGATTGAATTGGAGAAACAGGAGGAGTAAGAATTCTCTCTGATCCTAACAGATCAAAGCTAGGAGCAGATATCCTAGCCAGATGAGTAGGTAGAGGAGAGGCTGGAGGGGAAGGAGGAACAACCATAGTTGTTTCTGGAGCAGCAGAGGAAGAAGGTCGTACCTCAGCAGAAGTTGATGGTACTTCAACTGAGGCAGACGGCAAAGCAGAGGAGGAGGAAGGGAGAGCTGAGCCAGCTTCAACAGGTTGAGGAGGGACTGATGCAGTCCTTGTGTCCTCAGATGTTGCTGGAGCAGACTTCACAAACGTCCTCTTCCACTTAGAGAACAAGTGGGGATCCATCTTCTTGCTGGCGTTGATGGTTGTTGCAGTGGAACTTAGCAGCTGGGGATATCTTTCTTTCAAGAAGATACCGATAACCCTTCCTAGGGTGACTTCCTTCTTTCCATTCTTTTTCCTGATTAAATCAAACAGAACTGCAGCCCAATCTATCCTTTTTCGATTAACAATTGCACACATGAGTGCGAATTGCTGCCTTGTTATATTGTCATGAGCAGAATGCTTACCCAGAAGCACTTTTCCTACTACCTCAGCGAGGAACTTGATCTTGAAGGGGAAGTTTACCTTGAGCAGCTTGGTGGGAATGCCCTCAGCATGTCCCAGCTCGACCAGCATTCTTCCAAATTCCTGAGCGTCTTGCTCATAATCCTCATCACCAATAACTAAACCAAAAACATCAGATAAGACTGCCGGAGTCAGGATAGCTTCTTCTCCGCCTATGGTGCCAGTCATCGATTCGTCTGAGGAAGACGACGTGAAAGCCCATTCTTTTATTTCTGGAATGTTGATCTTAATCCTTTCAGACATCAGCTTCTCTAAACCTTGATCCCTGCAGAGCTGGAGAACTTCCACGATTCCGGCATCGCAACTGCTGAACGCTTCGAAATCCACACTGAATCCTGCATCAAACTTGACGACGGCCAGAACAGCTGGGGAAACCGCCATTGATTCGCCGGAGAAAGCATGAGAAAGCTGCAGAGAACGAAGAAGACGAAACGCCCAGAAATCGCAAGCGGGAAAGCAGAATGCGAAAGGGCACGCTCCGTCGACGATAAAGCAACAGATCTTTTAACCTAGGTCGACTATCGGTTTTATATTAGACCGGAAATAGTCGATCTATTAAAAAGATACTTGACCCGATAGTCGAACGACCGTTCGACGATCGGCTCAGAAGCAGAGTAGTCGAACCATCGTTCGGCTATTTCTGGCTTCACACGCAACAAGCTGTCGTCGTTCAGAGATCGACGATGAGCTCAACCTGTTCGACGATGGTCGAACGTCGATCGACAATCTTCAAACAGATAAGCTATCATTAACCAGAGGTCGACGATAGGCTCAATCCGTTCGACGATCTTCGATCATCGTTCGACGATCTTCAAGCAGATTTCAACAAAGGCAGATATCGTCACACTTAGTCTCGTCCATTAATCATACCTAGTTGAACTAAAAAGAACAGATGCTTCTGTTCATCTAAAGGCTTGGTGAATATATCACCTCTCTGAAACTCAGTGGATATGAACTCAAGACAGATCTTGTTCTTTTCCACACAATCTCTCAGGAAATGGTGCCTAATCTCAATGTGCTTGGTTCTAGAGTGGTGCACTGGATTTTGTGCAATTGAGATAGCACTGGTACTATCACACATGATCTTGGTGTTCTTGTGTGAGTAACCATAATCCACAAGCTGGTTTTGAATCCACAGGATCTGTGAACAACAACTGGCAGCTGCTATATATTCAGCTTCTGCAGTTGAAGTTGAGACAGAAGCCTGCTTCTTACAGAACCAAGAGACCAATCTCTCTCCAAGGAACTGGCAAGTTCCTGAGGTGCTCTTCCTGTCAACTCTGCAACCAGCATAGTCTGAATCAGAATATCCAATTAATTCAAACTCTGACTCAGCTGGGTACCAAAGTCCTAGATCTGGACATCCTTTCAGGTATCTCAGGATTCTCTTTAGAAGAATCAGATGAGATTCCTTGGGGTTGACCTGAAATCTAGCACAAAGGCATGTAGCAAACATTATATCTGGCCTACTTGCAGTTAGATATAATAGGGAACCAACAATGGCCCTATAATTCTTTTGATCAACTGGCTTGCCGTGATCATCAGAATCAATAACTACATTAGTAGCCATGGGTGTAGGCATTGCTGAAGCATCAGCCATCCCAAATTTCTTTACCAATTCCTTGGCATATTTGGATTGGGAGATGAAGATACCATCAGCATCTTGCTTAACTTGGAGACCAAGAAAGTAAGACAGCACACCCATGCTACTCATCTCAAACTTAGAATGCATCAAGTTGGAAAACTTTTTGCACAGTTTGGGATCAGTGGAGCCAAAAATAATATCATCTACATACACCTGAACTAACAGGATTGTGTCCTTGTGATGCTTGACGAAAAGGGTTCTATCAACTACTCCCCTAGTGATGTTGTGCTCTAACAGGAAACTAGCTAAGGTCTCATACCAGGCCCTAGGAGCTTGCTTTAGTCCATAAAGAGCTTTTTGCAACTTAAAAACATGAGAAGGCTGAGTTGAAGAAACAAACCCTGGTGGTTGTTCAACAAACACCTCTTCCTTAAGCTCACCATTTAGGAAGGCACTTTTGACATCCATTTGGAACACCTTAAACTTCATGAAGGCTGCATAGGCCAAGAAGATCCTTATTGCTTCTAGCCTTGCAACAGGAGCAAAGGTTTGGTCATAGTCTATACCTTCCTCCTGTCTGTAGCCCTGAGCTACAAGCCTAGCTTTATTCCTTACTATTACTCCATTTGCACCTAACTTGTTTCTATACACCCACTTGGTGCCTATGATCAGTTGGCCTTTAGGTCTTGGAACCAAAGTCCAAACTTTACATCTCTCAAACTGATTGAGCTCCTCTTGCATTGCAATGATCCAGTGGGGATCTAGCTCTGCATCTTTAAAGGTGAGGGGCTCAACCTGTGAGAGGAAACAAGCATGCATCACATCCTGTCTTAATTGGTGTCTTGTTTGTACACCAGCTGATATGTCTCCAATCACTTGAGATGTGGGGTGATCTCTAAGTGTGACAATGTCAGCAGGTGGGATGTGATCTTCAGCAACAGTTGGGATTAATTCCTCAGGAGGAATTTGATCTACTATTGGTGGTACAACAACAGCTTCAACAGCTTCAGCAATGTCTTCATCACTGTCTGATTCAGTGATCTGAAGAGTTGATAGTTGGAGAATCTCTTGAGGAGCATCAGGTACCTGCAAAGAACTGGAGGAAGGAGAATTTTCTTTCTCCTTGTAAAACATCTGATGCTCATCAAATGATACATGCACAGATTCTTCTATCTTACAGGTTGATTTGTTATAAACCCTATAAGCTTTGCTTACTTGGGAATATCCAAGCATAATTCCCATTGAAGCTTTTGCTTCAAATTTTCTAATATATTCTTTATTATTGTTATGAATATAAACAATACAACCAAAAACTCTAAAGTAATTAATTTTTGGTTTCTTTCCTTTAAGCAACTCATAAGGAGTTTTACACTTAAGTTTGTGTATCAAACTTCTATTCAAGACATAGTTGGCTGTACTAACAGCTTCTGCCCAATAGGATAGAGGCATGTTAGCATCTGCCAACAATGTGCTAGCAGCTTCAATTAGTGTTCTATTCTTCCTTTCAACTACCCCATTTTGTTGGGGAGTTCTAGGAGCTGAGAAGCTATGTTTGATTCCTTCTCTCTCACAGAATTCTTGCATGAGAAGAGAGTCAAACTCAGTACCATGATCACTTCTGATCAAGGCCACATGAGTAGAGTACTCAGTCTGCACACAAAGTAGAAAGTCTGTAAGGGCTTTGAAGTTATCAGACTTAGTTCTCAAAAAGAAAACCCAACTGAACCTAGAGAAGTCATCTACAATTACTAAAGTGTAATACTTCCCTCCTAAACTCTGTACATTTATTGGGCCAAAAAGGTCCAAATGTAATAAATACAGGATTCTAGGAGAATCACTTTTATTTACAGATTTAAATGAATTCTTGGTTTGCTTGCCTAGCTGACAAGCCTTGCATAGGCTCTCCTTCTTGTAGGGGCAAGAAGGTAAACCTCTAACAAGGTTGTGCTTAGATAACCTAGATATGTTCTTGAGGTTTACATGACTAAGCCTTTTATGCCATAGGAAATTATTATTAAGGGTTACTTCATTAAACAGGCATATTTCAGAATGAGGTGAATTAAAATCTACCAAATATATATTACCTATTCTAATACCTACTAAGACAACATTATTATTCAAAGTAATATTGCAAGAGAAATTAGAAAATGAAACCTGGTAGCCAGCATCACATAGCTGGCTGACTGAAATCAGATTATGCTTCAGTCCATTGACATAAGCAACTCTCTTGAATGTAACTGCTCCAATGGTGATCTTGCCATAGCCTTCTTTCTGACCACAGCTGGAGTCTCCAAAGATAACCTTTGGGCCGAGCTTAGCTTTGAATTTTGACAGTAGATCTTTATTTCCTGTCATATGCTTAGAGCATCCACTATCCAAATACCACTTATTTTGAGTGATTGGATAGGCCTTCACCTGCAAAACAATTATTTAGACAGAGTGGACCCAGGTAACCTTGGGTCCCTTGTTTTTCACATAAGAAAAACTGGAAATATAAGAGAATGCAGGCTGAGGGTGATAGCCTAGTGGGTGAGATCTCCTAGGTGGGATTCTCCATGCTGATGATGGGTCAACAAACCTAGGGTTTCTATTCTCATTTAGGTTTCTATGGAATGGATTATGATTTTGAAAATCATATTGAAATCGTCGATCGACGTTCGACGATGGGCGCTCAGATCGTCGAGCTTCGTTCGACCATGGAGCATCCGATCGTCGAGCGGCGTTCGACGCTCTTTGCATTTCTTTGAAAAACTTCTTTCTCTTTTCTCTCTTAGCTTTATTTAGGGTTTTATTTACAAGGTTTACTTGCTCAGTGTTCTTCTTTCCACTAGCTGAAATGAAGTTCACTGGAGTTGAAAGATTATTTTTAAGCAAGACTGGGGGTTCACTGGGAGAAGCTCCTAAGCCTAGTTTATCATTACCTAACCTAGTGTTAGTCATGCTGGTAATTTCTAACAGCTTAAGGCTTCTACCATTAAGGGATTCTTCTAATCTCTTAGACTTGGCTAATTCTATTTTGAGAAATTTAATTTCTTCACTACAAGTAGTGAGATCTTCCTTTAACCTAATGTTTTCAGAGGCTATTGATTCAGAGTCAGCTAGCCTATTTCTAAGTTCTTTTATCTCTTTTTCTGAACTAATTAAATCTAAACATAAAGATTTAAAATCTAACTTAAACTCTTCTGAAGTAAAATCATAAGATGAAAGTACCTCATCTTCAGTAGGCATCTCTTCATCAGAATCAGAACTCTCTGCAGCAGAGTGGTTGCTGCAGGCATCTATTGCCATTAGGCAAATTTCTTTTGCCTTCTTCTCTTCCTCATCTTCACTGGAGCTTGATGAAGAGGATTCTTCATCAGAATCACTCCAGGTTTCAGCAATGAAACCTCTCTCCTTCTTCTTGTTTTTGTAGGAGGATGGCTTGGAGTGCTTCCTGTGTTGTTCTTTGTCTTTTCTCTTTTCCTTGTTCTTCTCCTCTGGACACTCTGGCAAAATGTGTCCAGGCTTCCTGCAACCATAGCAAATAATTTCTTTAGTAGGAGAGCGATCATACCTTGGTTTGTCTTCATAGCGTGAAGACTTCTTCCTGAACTCCTTTCTCCCCATCTTGAGAAACCTCTTGGCAAACAGTGCCATGAGTTCCTCATTGGATTGGCTGCCTTCAGAAACATCTGCAGCCTTAAGAGCTAGAGATTGCTCTTTTCTTGTTGGAGTGGGGGTCTTGGCTTCAGCTTCTGCTTCTCTGGTCTTCAGCACTTGCTCAAAGGACTTGAGCTTGCCGAGGAGAGCTTCAGTTGAGATCTCATTGGTACTTCTGGCTTCTTTGATGGGCCAGATTCTTAGATCCCATGTGCTAGGGAAACACATAAGGATCTTATCATTTACCTCTGTCAATGATATGTCCTTGTCCAGGGTCCTCAGCTCATTGATGATTGAGCTGAGCCTGGTGTACATAGCTTCAACTGATTCAGCATCAGTCTTCTTGAAGTTCTCATACTGTGAAATAAGGTTGGACCTCCTGTCCTTCCTTTCATCAGCTGAACCAGCTACAATCTGGTTCAGTGTGTCCCACATGGCCTTAGCTGAGGAGCAGTCAGCCACCTTCTGGAACACCTCATCAGACATTGTCTGAGCCAGTATGTTCATTGCCTTGGCATCAGCAATTTTGGCCTTCTTGTATTCATCATTATAGTCTGGAGGAGGCACTGCACTCATATCAGATGATGAGGCAGTGGCTGCAGCAGGTGCTCTTGGGGGACCTGACAAAATAGAAGCAAAAATACTCTCATCAATAGAGTTCATATATAATTTAATCCTTGCCTTCCAGATGCCAAACTTTGCTAAGTTGCATGCTGGAGGTCTGGTGCTAGAGTAATCCTTGGACTGGGCCATGATAGTGAATATCTATAAGCTCTTGGTATCTATCAGGATCTTGTGACTTAGGTGTTAGCCTATACAGTCAGTCAACCTCCCTCTGATACCAATTGAAAGTGAAGGGATAGATACTACTCTAGAGGGGGGGTGAATAGAGTTATCAAATCTTCCACAGACAAAACTTAATATTCTACCCAACTCCCTTGGAGTGAAGTGCGGAATGAAAAGATTATAGATATTGATTTAACCTTAAAGCCTAACACAAGTGATGTGTACAAACACAAGCTAACTGTAATTACAGTTAAGCTTGGAAAACCTAATCAGCAACTAGCAACCTAGTTATATCTAATCACAGCCACAATGCAGGAATTAAACAAAAGGAATCCAGACGACACAAGGAAATTTATAGTGGTTCCCCAAACAACTTGGGTACGTCCACTCTTCTACCCACACGGTAGGAATCCACTCAGGTTTTTGATCAGGTGCCCTGCCACCAACAGAATCTGATTCAGGTAGATTCAGAAACCCTTTAGACTTTTGATCAGGTGTCTAAAAACCAAGCACAGGTTTTTGATCAGGTGCCCTGCCACCAAGGGATACTTTTGAAGGGAGTAATAACCCTGTACAGGAGGGGGAAGAAGGTTAAGATGTCTTCTCTATTTTACAATAGATTAGAGAAGCACAAAAAGCTTGCACTGAGCTAGAATGCTCTAAAGAATCAAGGCTCCCCCTGGCTCAAAGATGTCCAGGTGAAGTCTTGCTTCAGTGCAGAAAAAAACTCTTCAGAAAGTTCTGAAGGAAAAGCTACAGGAAGAAAGTAAATAATAAAAACAAAATTCTTCAAGCAGCTATCTTCTTCTTCTTCTTCTACAAAGAAACTCTGAGTTGAACTTCCTGAAAGCAGGAGAACTCAGGTGAAGAAGAGATGAAGATCTTAACACTTCTCAGTTAGATGGAGATTGCTGAGAGCAGGGAGCTTGAGCTTGATGAAGGCTTGAGAGCTAGAATGAACACTGGTTGGCTATTCGCTTCTGTTAACTAGCTTGAATCCTTCTGCAAAGGGTTCTTTATATAATCATCAGCAAGCAACGGCTCTCTTCCATTTGAATTGTTTGTCTTCTACTGAGCCTTGAGACCTGAGCTGTAAATATCAAGAAGACAGAAAATATCTCTGCAGCAAAACATTCTATAAGAAGGAATAAACCTCTTTCTAAGAAGCTGCAGGCTTAAATCAAATAAACAGATAGACTAAAAAAATCACATCAGAAATAATCTCTTTATAGCAAAAAGAAGACTTTTCAGTCCAACGGCTATAAAGGGCTGTCAGCAGATAAAGTAATTTAAAGAGACAGCTAATAAGACAAACAACTTTATCTTAAAAGATTTTAACTCAGGCAAAAAGAATAGAGCAAATAATGCCTGGAAACTTTATCATACAGCTTAAAATAGAGTGCCAGAAAATGTATTAAATAATTAAATATAATAAATAAATACAAAATACAAAGGCAGACAGAAAACGTCGAACGACCTTCGAAGATCGTCGAACGACGCACGGAGATCGTCGAGCTATCGGGCAGATAGTCGAACGATCCAGATAGTCGATCTATCGAAGAAGATAGTCGAACTACCCCGGCAGATAGTCGAACTATCAGAGCAGATAGTCGAACCATCAGATAGTCGATCTATCTAGGACAGATAGTCGAACTATCAAGCACACAGAGATAGTCGATCTATCAAGCAGATAGTCGACCTACCTCAGAAAACAGATAGTCGAACTATCAACAGATAGTCGAACTATTAAAACAAAACAGATAGTCGAACTATCAACAGATAGTCGAACTATCAGCGCAGAACAGATAGTCGAACTATCAACAGATAGTCGAACTATCAGCGCAGAACAGATAGTCGAACTATCAACAGATAGTCGAACTATCAGCGCAGAACAGATAGTCGAACTATCAACAGATAGTCGAACTATCAGCGCAGAACAGATAGTCGAACTATCAACAGATAGTCGAACTATCAGCGCAGAACAGATAGTCGAACTATCAACAGATAGTCGAACTATCAGCGCAGAACAGATAGTCGAACTATCAACAGATAGTCGAACTATCAGCGCAGAACAGATAGTCGAACTATCAACAGATAGTCGAACTATCAGCGCAGAACAGATAGTCGAACTATCAACAGATAGTCGAACTATCAGCGCAGAACAGATAGTCGAACTATCAACAGATAGTCGAACTATCAGCGCAGAACAGATAGTCGAACTATCAACAGATAGTCGAACTATCAGCGCAGACAAAGCGTCGACCAACTGATAGACGATCGTCGATCAGCCGATAGACGATAGTCGAACGGCGTTCGACTATAGTCGAACGAAAAACCTACTTAACCAAATTCTCAATTTGAAAAAGCGAGGACTCTACAGCTAGACTTCTAACCATTGACCATAGATATTTCTTGGGTCAAGGGGCACAAAGGAGAGGACTAAACTCAAATCAAACTAGGGTACCAACAATCTCCCCCTATTTGAGTTAAGTCTCTCAAAATCTAAAACAGCTAGCAAAAGAATACTAAAAATAAATTCAGCAAATAGTTAACAATAAACTGGCAGATTATCAATCAGATAAATAGATATAGCACAGCAGTTAATTAAACTATTAAGAGTCTTTAGAGTCTGGTAAAGGATCAGAAGAACTAGAAACAAAAGAAATTTTTCTAAGAGGGTCATCTGATTCTTTCTTTGACATCTTCAGGTCCTGAGCACCAATGATCTTTAGTTCTGTAGCTCTGGGGACAACAGCTTCAGGATGTTTTTCCATGTACTTTGACGGATCAAAAATCTCAGGATTTACCTGGAACTTTTCAAATTCTTTCTTTCTGTACGCTGACATGGTAGTAAAACCAGTCGTATCTTTACCTTCGGCCCTTGCTTTTCTTATTTGGGCTGCTCCTACAAGTTCTTGAAAGCGAGCCATCCTAAAGTTAGGATCGAGCTCAGGATTTTCATATACGGGCTCAGGAGAAGCAGCATCAGCTATTATATCTAGATAAAACATTAGAGTATACTTAGCAGAGAGGTTCTTGCTAGATAACTTAAAACAAAATAAACTATTTACCTTTCGAAATACTTTTCTCAGATTGAACTGGAGATGGAGATGTAATTCTCTTCTTTGGTGAAGGAGGTGGGGAAAAGGTTGGTCTTTGAGCCACAACCTCCTTCATTTGTCTTTGAGAGCCATAAGATGATTTGCCTTGAGAACTTTGATAATCTTGTCTTGGTTGGGGCTGAGCAGACGCAGATTTTCCAGAGGAGGCAGAAGGATGAGCTGATAGGTTCCCAGAGGCTCCTGCACCAGGAGGTGGAGGAGGACCTCTGGGAGTCCATCTGGAGACAGGACTGTCATACCTCTTGGTTCTTTTTCTTTCTTTTTGCTGATTTTTCGAGAACCACATCCAATGCTTAAAATCCTTGGATTTGGGGTCAATGCCCTTCAAAATGTAATAGGGAGTGTCATTATCCTTATTTGGAGGAGGAGGAGGAGCAGCTTTTCTTTTCTTTGCAGCAGATTTCTTTTTCTTTGACTTTTCAGAAATATCAGAATCATCATCATCATCAGAATGGGATGATGGAGGGTTCTCATAAGGATCATAGGCTTCTGAGACAGCCTTTTCTTTAAGCTTTGAAGCAGATTTCTCTATTTCTTCTTCCATGGCATCCAGAGCCAGAAGGGAGTCTAAATCTAAACCTGGAGAGTCATCCCAGATAGATGACTTTTCAAATTGCAAATCTTTCTCTTTCTCTTTTAAGGATTGAACTCTTAATTCCCATGCTGCTCTTGCTTGAGCTTCTTCCAAGCTCAGAACAGGAGAGTCAACTTTGACTTCCTCTTTCTCAGACTCATCTTCTTTATTATCTAAGAAGGATTCCAACTCAGGGTCTACTTGAGTAGCAGGAATACTTGAGTCAGCCTCAGAAACTACTGCTATGATTTGAGCAGTTAAATCTTCTTTAATAATATCTGTAAAATTATGAATACATATCTGCTAAATAAGCTTGAATCATTCCTTCAAGGTATTCACAAACTATCAAATTAATCGATTCATCAACAAAACGAATGAAAGAGTTACCTTCATACTTAACCATCTCCCAGCAGTCATTCAGATATGAAGTTATGATTCCTTCCAGGAATCTAACTATCACAGGAGAGGTAAGATCTTCTAAGCAGACCTTAACAGCAATCTCAGATAACAATATTCCATCTGCTATTTCTTTCTCAGACAAAACTGGAGCTAAAACTTTCTCAGCATAAGCTATTTCTTCCTGGGCTGGAGCTATCTCTTTCTCAGCTGGATCTATCACTTCCTGGGCAGACATGACAACATCTGGAACTATTTCTTCCTGAGCAGTCATAACTGAATCTTTTAGAGCTGGAGGAGAAGCAGGATGATCTGAGGCATCTTCATTGAACATCTCCCCCTGCCTGATTTCAGTGGAAACTGAAACCAGGCCCCTCGAGGAAGATGGCTCAGCAGATTTAGTAAGAGATTTGATGGAGGCAGACAAAAGATCAATGGAAGCTGCAAGGGGAGCGATTGCCTCGTCAATCATGGTTTTGATTGACGGGGTAATCAGCTCCACAATGCGGGAGATAAGCTCTGGAGAGATTTCAAAAGATGAAGGATGAGAGGTGGATGGAGCTGCAGCAGATATGGTAGTGGTGCTGGGATGAGAAATGATGTGAACAGGGGATCGAGCAGGAGATGGAGCAGGAGAGTTTATTGGGGAATGAATTGGAGATTGAATTGGAGAAACAGGAGGAGTAAGAATTCTCTCTGTTCCTAACAGATCAAAGCTAGGAGCAGATATCCTAGCCAGATGAGTAGGTAGAGGAGAGGCTGGAGGGGAAGGAGGAACAACCATAGTTGTTTCTGGAGCAGCAGAGGAAGAAGGTCGTACCTCAGCAGAAGTTGATGGTACTTCAACTGAGGCAGACGGCAAAGCAGAGGAGGAGGAAGGGAGAGCTGAGCCAGCTTCAACAGGTTGAGGAGCGACTGATGCAGTCCTTGTGTCCTCAGATGTTGCTGGAGCAGACTTCACAAACGTCCTCTTCCACTTAGAGAACAAGTGGGGATCCATCTTCTTGCTGGCGTTGATGGTTGTTGCAGTGGAACTTAGCAGCTGGGGATATCTTTCTTTCAGGAAGATACCGATAACCCTTCCTAGGGTGACTTCCTTCTTTCCATTCTTTTTCCTGATTAAATCAAACAGAACTGCAGCCCAATCTATCCTTTTTCGATTAACAATTGCACACATGAGTGCGAATTGCTGCCTTGTTATATTGTCATGAGCAGAATGCTTACCCAGAAGCACTTTTCCTACTACCTCAGCGAGGAACTTGATCTTGAAGGGGAAGTTTACCTTGAGCAGCTTGGTGGGAATGCCCTCAGCATGTCCCAGCTCGACCAGCATTCTTCCAAATTCCTGAGCGTCTTGCTCATAATCCTCATCACCAATAACTAAACCAAAAACATCAGATAAGACGGCCGGAGTCAGGATAGCTTCTTCTCCGCCTATGGTGCCAGTCATCGATTCGTCTGAGGAAGACGACGTGAAAGCCCATTCTTTTATTTCTGGAATGTTGATCTTAATCCTTTCAGACATCAGCTTCTCTAAACCTTGATCCCTGCAGAGCTGGAGAACTTCCACGATTCCGGCATCGCAACTGCTGAACGCTTCGAAATCCACACTGAATCCTGCACCAAACTTGACGACGGCCAGAACAGCTGGGGAAACCGCCATTGATTCGCCGGAGAAAGCACGAGAAAGCTGCAGAGAACGAAGAAGACGAAACGCCCAGAAATCGCAAGCGGGAAAGCAGAATGCGAAAGGGCACGCTCCGTCGACGATAAAGCAACAGATCTTTTAACCTAGGTCGACTATCGGTTTTATATTAGACCGGAAATAGTCGATCTATTAAAAAGATACTTGACCCGATAGTCGAACGGCCGTTCGACGATCGGCTCAGAAGCAGAGTAGTCGAACCATCGTTCGGCTATTTCTGGCTTCACACGCAACAAGCTGTCGTCGTTCAGAGATCGACGATGAGCTCAACCTGTTCGACGATGGTCGAACGTCGATCGACGATCTTCAAACAGATAAGCTATCATTAACCAGAGGTCGACGATAGGCTCAATCCGTTCGACGATCTTCGATCATCGTTCGACGATCTTCGATCATCGTTCGACGATCTTCAAGCAGATTTCAACAAAGGCAGATATCGTCACACTTAGTCTCGTCCATTAATCATACCTAGTTGAACTAAAAAGAACAGATGCTTCTGTTCATCTAAAGGCTTGGTGAATATATCACCTCTCTGAAACTCAGTGGATATGAACTCAAGACAGATCTTGTTCTTTTCCACACAATCTCTCAGGAAATGGTGCCTAATCTCAATGTGCTTGGTTCTAGAGTGGTGCACTGGATTTTGTGCAATTGAGATAGCACTGGTACTATCACACATGATCTTGGTGTTCTTGTGTGAGTAACCATAATCCACAAGCTGGTTTTGAATCCACAGGATCTGTGAACAACAACTGGCAGCTGCTATATATTCAGCTTCTGCAGTTGAAGTTGAGACAGAAGCCTGCTTCTTACAGAACCAAGAGACCAATCTCTCTCCAAGGAACTGGCAAGTTCCTGAGGTGCTCTTCCTGTCAACTCTGCAACCAGCATAGTCTGAATCAGAATATCCAATTAATTCAAACTCTGACTCAGCTGGGTACCAAAGTCCTAGATCTGGACATCCTTTCAGGTATCTCAGGATTCTCTTTAGAAGAATCAGATGAGATTCCTTGGGGTTGACCTGAAATCTAGCACAAAGGCATGTAGCAAATATTATATCTGGCCTACTTGCAGTTAGATATAATAGGGAACCAACAATGGCCCTATAATTCTTTTGATCAACTGGCTTGCCGTGATCATCAGAATCAATAACTACATTAGTAGCCATGGGTGTAGGCATTGCTGAAGCATCAGCCATCCCAAATTTCTTTACCAATTCCTTGGCATATTTGGATTGGGAGATGAAGATACCATCAGCATCTTGCTTAACTTGGAGACCAAGAAAGTAAGACAGCACACCCATGCTACTCATCTCAAACTTAGAATGCATCAAGTTGGAAAACTTTTTGCACAGTTTGGGATCAGTGGAGCCAAAAATAATATCATCTACATACACCTGAACTAACAGGATTGTGTCCTTGTGATGCTTGACGAAAAGGGTTCTATCAACTACTCCCCTAGTGAAGTTGTGCTCTAACAGGAAACTAGCTAAGGTCTCATACCAGGCCCTAGGAGCTTGCTTTAGTCCATAAAGAGCTTTTTGCAACTTAAAAACATGAGAAGGCTGAGTTGAAGAAACAAACCCTGGTGGTTGTTCAACAAACACCTCTTCCTTAAGCTCACCATTTAGGAAGGCACTTTTGACATCCATTTGGAACACCTTAAACTTCATGAAGGCTGCATAGGCCAAGAAGATCCTTATTGCTTCTAGCCTTGCAACAGGAGCAAAGGTTTGGTCATAGTCTATACCTTCCTCCTGTCTGTAGCCCTGAGCTACAAGCCTAGCTTTATTCCTTACTATTACTCCATTTGCATCTAACTTGTTTCTATACTCCCACTTGGTGCCTATGATCAGTTGGCCTTTAGGTCTTGGAACCAAAGTCCAAACTTTACATCTCTCAAACTGATTGAGCTCCTCTTGCATTGCAATGATCCAGTGGGGATCTAGCTCTGCATCTTTAAAGGTGAGGGGCTCAACCTGTGAGAGGAAACAAGCATGCATCACATCCTGTCTTAATTGGTGTCTTGTTTGTACACCAGCTGATATGTCTCCAATCACTTGAGATGTGGGGTGATCTCTAAGTGTGACAATGTCAGCAGGTGGGATGTGATCTTCAGCAACAGTTGGGATTAATTCCTCAGGAGGAATTTGATCTACTGTTGGTGGTACAACAACAGCTTCAACAGCTTCAGCAATGTCTTCATCACTGTCTGATTCAGTGATCTGAAGAGTTGATAGTTGGAGAATCTCTTGAGGAGCATCAGGTACCTGCAAAGAACTGGAGGAAGGAGAATTTTCTTTCTCCTTGTAAAACATCTGATGCTCATCAAATGATACATGCACAGATTCTTCTATCTTACAGGTTGATTTGTTATAAACCCTATAAGCTTTGCTTACTTGGGAATATCCAAGCATAATTCCCATTGAAGCTTTTGCTTCAAATTTTCTAATATATTCTTTATTATTGTTATGAATATAAACAATACAACCAAAAACTCTAAAGTAATTAATTTTTGGTTTCTTTCCTTTAAGCAACTCATAAGGAGTTTTACACTTAAGTTTGTGTATCAAACTTCTATTCAAGACATAGTTGGCTGTACTAACAGCTTCTGCCCAATAGGATAGAGGCATGTTAGCATCTGCCAACAATGTGCTAGCAGCTTCAATTAGTGTTCTATTCTTCCTTTCAACTACCCCATTTTGTTGGGGAGTTCTAGGAGCTGAGAAGCTATGTTTGATTCCTTCTCTCTCACAGAATTCTTGCATGAGAAGAGAGTCAAACTCAGTACCATGATCACTTCTGATCAAGGCCACATGAGTAGAGTACTCAGTCTGCACACAAAGTAGAAAGTCTGTAAGGGCTTTGAAGTTATCAGACTTAGTTCTCAAAAAGAAAACCCAACTGAACCTAGAGAAGTCATCTACAATTACTAAAGTGTAATACTTCCCTCCTAAACTCTGTACATTTATTGGGCCAAAAAGGTCCAAATGTAATAAATACAGGATTCTAGGAGAATCACTTTTATTTACAGATTTAAATGAATTCTTGGTTTGCTTGCCTAGCTGACAAGCCTTGCATAGGCTCTCCTTCTTGTAGGGGCAAGAAGGTAAACCTCTAACAAGGTTGTGCTTAGATAACCTAGATATGTTCTTGAGGTTTACATGACTAAGCCTTTTATGCCATAGGAAATTATTATTAAGGGTTACTTCATTAAACAGGCATATTTCAGAATGAGGTGAATTAAAATCTACCAAATATATATTACCTATTCTAATACCTACTAAGACAACATTATTATTCAAAGTAATATTGCAAGAGAAATTAGAAAATGAAACCTGGTAGCCAGCATCACATAGCTGGCTGACTGAAATCAGATTATGCTTCAGTCCATTGACATAAGCAACTCTCTTGAATGTAACTGCTCCAATGGTGATCTTGCCATAGCCTTCTGTCTGACCACAGCTGGAGTCTCCAAAGATAACCTTTGGGCCGAGCTTAGCTTTGAATTTTGACAGTAGATCTTTATTTCCTGTCATATGCTTAGAGCATCCACTATCCAAATACCACTTATTTTGAGTGATTGGATAGGCCTTCACCTGCAAAACAATTATTTAGACAGAGTGGACCCAGGTAACCTTGGGTCCCTTGTTTTTCACATAAGAAAAACTGGAAATATAAGAGAATGCAGGCTGAGGGTGATAGCCTAGTGGGTGAGATCTCCTAGGTGGGATTCTCCATGCTGATGATGGGTCAACAAACCTAGGGTTTCTATTCTCATTTAGGTTTCTATGGAATGGATTATGATTTTGAAAATCATATTGAAATCGTCGATCGACGTTCGACGATGGGCGCTCAGATCGTCGAGCTTCGTTCGACCATGGAGCATCCGATCGTCGAGCGGCGTTCGACGCTCTTTGCATTTCTTTGAAAAACTTCTTTCTCTTTTCTCTCTTAGCTTTATTTAGGGTTTTATTTACAAGGTTTACTTGCTCAGTGTTCTTCTTTCCACTAGCTGAAATGAAGTTCACTGGAGTTGAAAGATTATTTTTAAGCAAGACTGGGGGTTCACTGGGAGAAGCTCCTAAGCCTAGTTTATCATTACCTGACCTAGTGTTAGTCATGCTGGTAATTTCTAACAGCTTAAGGCTTCTACCATTAAGGGATTCTTCTAATCTCTTAGACTTGGCTAATTCTATTTTGAGAAATTTAATTTCTTCACTACAAGTAGTGAGATCTTCCTTTAACCTAATGTTTTCAGAGGCTATTGATTCAGAGTCAGCTAGCCTATTTCTAAGTTCTTTTATCTCTTTTTCTGAACTAATTAAATCTAAACATAAAGATTTAAAATCTAACTTAAACTCTTCTGAAGTAAAATCATAAGATGAAAGTACCTCATCTTCAGTAGGCATCTCTTCATCAGAATCAGAACTCTCTGCAGCAGAGTGGTTGCTGCAGGCATCTATTGCCATTAGGCAAATTTCTTTTGCCTTCTTCTCTTCCTCATCTTCACTGGAGCTTGATGAAGAGGATTCTTCATCAGAATCACTCCAGGTTTCAGCAATGAAACCTCTCTCCTTCTTCTTGTTTTTGTAGGAGGATGGCTTGGAGTGCTTCCTTTGTTGTTCTTTGTCTTTTCTCTTTTCCTTGTTCTTCTCCTCTGGACACTCTGGCAAAATGTGTCCAGGCTTCCTGCAACCATAGCAAATAATTTCTTTAGCAGGAGAGCGATCATACCTTGGTTTGTCTTTATAGCGTGAAGACTTCTTCCTGAACTCCTTTCTCCCCATCTTGAGAAACCTCTTGGCAAACAGTGCCATGAGTTCCTCATTGGATTGGCTGCCTTCAGAAACATCTGCAGCCTTAAGAGCTAGAGATTGCTCTTTTCTTGTTGGAGTGGGGGTCTTGGCTTCAGCTTCTGCTTCTCTGGTCTTCAGCACTTGCTCAAAGGACTTGAGCTTGCCGAGGAGAGCTTCAGTTGAGATCTCATTGGTACTTCTGGCTTCTTTGATGGGCCAGATTCTTAGATCCCATGTGCTAGGGAAACACATAAGGATCTTATCATTTACCTCTGTCAATGATATGTCCTTGTCCAGGGTCCTCAGCTCATTGATGATTGAGCTGAGCCTGGTGTACATAGCTTCAACTGATTCAGCATCAGTCTTCTTGAAGTTCTCATACTGTGAGATAAGGTTGGACCTCCTGTCCTTCCTTTCATCAGCTGAACCAGCTACAATCTGGTTCAGTGTGTCCCACATGGCCTTAGCTGAGGAGCAGTCAGCCAACTTCTGGAACACCTCATCAGACATTGTCTGAGCCAGTATGTTCATTGCCTTGGCATCAGCAATTTTGGCCTTCTTGTATTCATCATTATAGTCTGGAGGAGGCACTGCACTCATATCAGATGATGAGGCAGTGGCTGCAGCAGGTGCTCTTGGGGGACCTGACAAAATAGAAGCAAAAATACTCTCATCAATAGAGTTCATATATAATTTAATCCTTGCCTTCCAGATGCCAAACTTTGCTAAGTTGCATGCTGGAGGTCTGGTGCTAGAGTAATCCTTGGACTGGGCCATGATAGTGAATATCTATAAGCTCTTGGTATCTATCAGGATCTTGTGACTTAGGTGTTAGCCTATACAGTCAGTCAACCTCCCTCTGATACCAATTGAAAGTGAAGGGATAGATACTACTCTAGAGGGGGGGTGAATAGAGTTATCAAATCTTCCACAGACAAAACTTAATATTCTACCCAACTCCCTTGGAGTGAAGTGCGGAATGAAAAGATTATAGATATTGATTTAACCTTAAAGCCTAACACAAGTGATGTGTACAAACACAAGCTAACTGTAATTACAGTTAAGCTTGGAAAACCTAATCAGCAACTAGCAACCTAGTTATATCTAATCACAGCCACAATGCAGGAATTAAACAAAAGGAATCCAGATGACACAAGGAAATTTATAGTGGTTCCCCAAACAACTTGGGTACGTCCACTCTTCTACCCACACGGTAGGAATCCACTCAGGTTTTTGATCAGGTGCCCTGCCACCAACAGAATCTGATTCAGGTAGATTCAGAAACCCTTTAGACTTTTGATCAGGTGTCTAAAAACCAAGCACAGGTTTTTGATCAGGTGCCCTGCCACCAAGGGATACTTTTGAAGGGAGTAATAACCCTGTACAGGAGGGGGAAGAAGGTTAAGATGTCTTCTCTATTTTACAATAGATTAGAGAAGCACAAAAAGCTTGCACTGAGCTAGAATGCTCTAAAGAATCAAGGCTCCCCCTGGCTCAAAGATGTCCAGGTGAAGTCTTGCTTCAGTGCAGAAAAAAACTCTTCAGAAAGTTCTGAAGGAAAAGCTACAGGAAGAAAGTAAATAATAAAAACAAAATTCTTCAAGCAGCTATCTTCTTCTTCTTCTTCTACAAAGAAACTCTGAGTTGAACTTCCTGAAAGCAGGAGAACTCAGGTGAAGAAGAGATGAAGATCTTAACACTTCTCAGTTAGATGGAGATTGCTGAGAGCAGGGAGCTTGAGCTTGATGAAGGCTTGAGAGCTAGAATGAACACTGGTTGGCTATTCGCTTCTGTTAACTAGCTTGAATCCTTCTGCAAAGGGTTCTTTATATAATCATCAGCAAGCAACGGCTCTCTTCCATTTGAATTGTTCGTCTTCTACTGAGCCTTGAGACCTGAGCTGTAAATATCAAGAAGACAGAAAATATCTCTGCAGCAAAACATTCTATAAGAAGGAATAAACCTCTTTCTAAGAAGCTGCAGGCTTAAATCAAATAAACAGATAGACTAAAAAAAATCACATCAGAAATAATCTCTTTATAGCAAAAAGAAGACTTTTCAGTCCAACGGCTATAAAGGGCTGTTAGCAGATAAAGTAATTTAAAGAGACAGCTAATAAGACAAACAACTTTATCTTAAAAGATTTTAACTCAGGCAAAAAGAATAGAGCAAATAATGCCTGGAAACTTTATCATACAGCTTAAAATAGAGTGCCAGAAAATGTATTAAATAATTAAATATAATAAATAAATACAAAATACAAAGGCAGACAGAAAACGTCGAACGACCTTCGAAGATCGTCGAACGACGCACGGAGATCGTCGAGCTATCGGGCAGATAGTCGAACGATCCAGATAGTCGATCTATCGAAGAAGATAGTCGAACTACCCCGGCAGATAGTCGAACTATCAGAGCAGATAGTCGAACCATCAGATAGTCGATCTATCTAGGACAGATAGTTGAACTATCAAGCACACAGAGATAGTCGATCTATCAAGCAGATAGTCGACCTACCTCAGAAAACAGATAGTCGAACTATCAACAGATAGTCGAACTATCAAAACAAAACAGATAGTCGAACTATCAACAGATAGTCGAACTATCAGCGCAGAACAGATAGTCGAACTATCAACAGATAGTCGAACTATCAGCGCAGAACAGATAGTCGAACTATCAACAGATAGTCGAACTATCAGCGCAGAACAGATAGTCGAACTATCAACAGATAGTCGAACTATCAGCGCAGAACAGATAGTCGAACTATCAACAGATAGTCGAACTATCAGCGCAGAACAGATAGTCGAACTATCAACAGATAGTCGAACTATCAGCGCAGAACAGATAGTCGAACTATCAACAGATAGTCGAACTATCAACGCAGAACAGATAGTCGAACTATCAACAGATAGTCGAACTATCAGCGCAGAACAGATAGTCGAACTATCAACAGATAGTCGAACTATCAGCGCAGAACAGATAGTCGAACTATCAACAGATAGTCGAACTATCAGCGCAGAACAGATAGTCGAACTATCAACAGATAGTCGAACTATCAGCGCAGACAAAGCGTCGACCAACTGATAGACGATCGTCGATCAGCCGATAGATGATAGTCGAACGGTGTTCGACTATAGTCGAACGAAAAACCTACTTAACCAAATTCTCAATTTGAAAAAGCGAGGACTCTACAGCTAGACTTCTAACCATTGACCATAGATATTTCTTGGGTCAAGGGGCACAAAGGAGAGGACTAAACTCAAATCAAACTAGGGTACCAACAATATGGTCCATATGTTTATGGTCATAACATTAAAAAGGCACCTAAAGCCAAGACCGTTATACAAAAGGAAAAGGAGATGCAGAAAACTTATGTATGCTGTAATCATGAGGCCTCCACCTCAAAGTACGGTGCCCCTACCATACCTAAGTCTCAAAAGGTAAAGCGGGAGTACCCAAGAAGGTACAAAAAGTTTCACTATTGGTTTTGCGGCAAAGTTTGTCACTTAAGTGTAGATTGCTGGTACAACCCCGCTAATTTTGTAACTCCACGAGTTAGCTATGCGAGACCGACCACTCGTAAGGTTAATGTTCCTAATGGTGTTCAGCTGACCAGCAACCACGGACCCAAATAAGTTTGGGTTCCTAAGGTAAAATGATCTATTTTTGCAGGTATGTCCAAAGGCCAATAGAACTCCAATCTAATATTTGGACAGTGGATGCTCTCGACACATGACCGAGACAAGAAGCCTTTTGTGTGATTATACCCCAGTCAAAGACGGACCAAAAGTCATCTTTTGAGGTTCATACGGGGAACAACAAAATGTTATGGTATGATTTCCAATGGCGTAGTATCTTTCACAGATGTGGCTTATGTTGAAGGATTACAACATAATCTCATAAGCATAAGTCAACTATATGACAAAGGCTACATCGTTGAGTTTTGCAAGGACAAGTGCTTGATAAATTCGTCTGCAAATTTGGAGACGATCTTAACAGGCACTCGGAACAGAAATATTTTTTGTCTAAATTTCCTTTTCTTAGGCAATTCTACCCCTGTATGTTTTATTGCAAAAGATAATGCATCTCTCTGTGACCAATAGCATAAGAGATTAGCACATATTAATTTCAAAACCTTAAATATGCTATTTTCTAACAACTTAGTGCGCGATGCCCCAGCAGTAAGTGCCTTAAAGAGAGTCCATGCCACTCCTGTCAAATGGTTAAGCAGAGACGGGCTACCTTCAAGGGTATTGCTGAAAAGGATTCTTCACGAAGCTTATACTTGCTTCATATGGACTTATTCGGTCCTATGCCTATTCACAGCTTAGGAGATAAGGTCTATACGTTAGTGATTATAGATGACTACTCGCTTTTCACTTGGTGTTCTTTCTGAAACACAAGTCAGACGCCTTCGATTCTTTCACTAATTTTGTCCGGCAAATTCAGAACGAATTGGAATGCTTAGTGGTCAAAATTAGAAGTGACCACGGAACAAAGTTTGAGTCTGGTGCTATGATAAAGTTTTGTTATAGCCAAGGTATCTTTAATGAGTTTTCCTCCCCGCACACTCCACAACAAAATGGAGTTGTTGAGAGAATGAATAGAACCCTAATTGAAGCATGTACAACCATGTTGAACGACGCTTCACTTTCAGAGTACTTTTGGGCTGAACCAGTCAACATGACTTGTCACGTGCAAAATAGAGCACTCATCAACAAAAACTATCGTAAGACCACCTATGAGCTATTGAAGGGCATAAAACCGAATGTGTCCTACTTTAGAATCTTTGGAAGTAAATGCTTTGTTCTTAATAATGAGAAGTATTACCGCACAAAGTTTACTAAAAAGTGTTTCGAAGGTATTTTTGTAGGATATAGTAGTCATAGTAAGGCATATAGGATTTTCAATAAAAAAAACTCTAGTGGTAGAAGAGTCGATAAATGTTATATTTGATAAGACTAGCAAGCTTCATAGCAACTCGTCTAGTGTTATTGGTGCAGATGCAGGTACCAGGTTCAAAGAGCTTAGCTTGGATGAACAATTCAAAGAAGACATTCCAAGCTCAGTCAAGATCGTTGAACTAGGCTTAGTGGATGAAGAATCGCTAGAAGAAGAATTGCCTCAACCTATAGAGGTTGTACAAGATGTTTTGGTCCTATTGAAGGAAGGGCAAGGAATCTAGGGTTCCGACACCTAAGAGATCACCCAGCTGATCAGATCATTGGAGAGCTAGGTGACGGTGTTAGAACCAGAAGAGGTACAGCTAATGAAATTTTACATCTCAGCTTTCTGTCTCAGGTTGAACCAAAGAAGTTTGAGGAAGCAAACAAAAATGCCTCTTGGATCTTGGCAATGCAAGAGGAGCTCAACCAGTTTGAATGTTGTAAAGTCTGGGAGCTAGTGCTCAAGCCAAAGGGATAGAATATGATCGGCACCAAGTGGATATTCAGAAACAAGCTGGACGAACACGGAGTAATTATCAGGAACAAATCCAGGCTTGTAGAGCAAGGTTATAGACAAGAAGAGGGGATCGACTTCGACCAGACATTTGCTCTAGTGGCTCAGGCTTGAAGAGATCGGGTTGTTTCTTGTGTATGCTACCCTCAAAGGCTTCACCATCTACCAAATGGACGTGAAGTCAGCATTCCTCAATGGGGATCTGAAAGAGGAAGTATACGTAGCACAACCCAAAGGTTTTGTCAATTCTAAATTACCTGACTTTATTTATTTCTTAAATAAAGCCCTATATGGTTTAAATCAAGCTCCCCGAGCTTGGTATGAGACATTGTCTAGATTTCTTCTTGAGAACAAGTTCACAAGGGGAAAGATAGATAAGACATTATTTTTTAGGGAAGTTAAAGGCAAGATTCTGCTAGTGAAAATCTATGTCGACAATATCATATTTGGCTCAACAGAAGACAACCTTTGCAAAAAAGTTTTCCAAGCTTATGCAAGGGAAGTTTGAAATGAGCAGTATGGGTGAGTTGAAGTATTTCTTAGTACTTCAGGTGAAGCAATCTGAAGATGGAATTTTCATCTCTCAGACAAAGTTCACCAAGGAGCTTCTTAAGAAATTCGGAATGGAGAGCGCAAACTCCATTAGAACTCCAATGGGTTCAACAATGTCTATGGGCAAGGATGAGAAAGGGAAACCTTTTGATGAAACAAGGTACAGAAGCATAATTGGATCCATGCTCTACCTTACGCCAGTAAACTAAATATAATGTTTTCAACATGTGTTTGTGCTAGATATCATGTGAACACTAAGGAATCTCATTACGTCCCTACAAAGCGGATTTTAAGATACTTTAAGGGTATACCTAATCTTGGCTTATGCTACCCAAGAAGTAATGATATAGAGCTAATTTTCTTTTCAGACACTGATATTGCAGGTTGCAGGGATGATAGAAAAAAGCACTTTCGGTACGTGCCAATTCCTCGGAAGATGGCTTATTTCTTGGAGTAGTAAGAAGCACAATTGTGTGGCAACATCTACTGTCGAGTTAGAGTATATCTCTACAGGTAGTTTTTGTGCATATCTTCTATGGATCAGAACTCAACTTGAAGATTATAATTTGAAGTTCATAGAAATTTTGATATATTGTGACTCATCCATCGTAATAGTTATCACAAACAATCCAGTTTCCCACAGCCGAACCAAGAACATCGAGGTGCGCTATCATTTTATCTGGGAGCATGTGGAGAACAAATACATATCCATCAGCTATATCCTAATAGAGAAGCAAGTTACAGATATCTTCATGAAGCTGCTGGACGAGGCTAAGTTCTCTTTCTTTAAGACAGAACTTGGAATGCTCAACTTGGAATCTAGAAAAATTCTTTTTTGAAGTCAAGAGAAGATTCAGCATCAGCCACTCAGGATTTCCAGAGAATTCTTACTCATAAAATTCTCAAACTCAGAAATGGATTTCTCGAAAAGCTATTTATATTTCTCGAGATATGGATTTTACTTCTCAGGAAGTCCTATATTTCCTGAGAAATGACTTATATTTCTCGAGAAATGACTTATATTTCTCGAGAAATGGCTTCTAGATCTCTCGAGAACCCCTAATTTCTCGAGAAATGGCAAAACCCGCCAAAATGAATCTTTGAAGAATTCGAACCGCCATTCAGGTACGCTTTTCATTACACTTCAAAATTCTTAATTTTATATAAATAGAATATAAGTCCATAGAAATATCCAAATCCACGAATTCGAAAAACCTTTCCCGAGAAAGACGGTTCAGTTATGTGAAGGTCGTCGTCGTTCTTCTCGCAAAATCCTCCACTTCTTCTCCGGAAAATCACAAGTTTCTCATTCTCTCCATTCAATGGGTCCCTCTGCTAAGATTAGAGTTGGCAGTGAATTCGTTCACGCAGGTATTAAGGATATTTCCGATGATTTCTGAAATGTTCTGCTACTTCTTGAATCCGCCAGCCTCACCTTCATCCTGGAACATCCTTGCAAAGTTTTGCTACCTGAAGTTGAAGAGTTTTTCTGTAATGCCAAGATTAAAAGGTCTGGGAAATTCTTGAAGAGTTCAGTCAGAGATATATAAATCAAGCCATCTTCCTTGACACTATTTCTCATATTACCGTCAGTTGATGAGGAAGACTATCTAGAAGTAGATGATTACTCAAGAACCTTCTCCTTTTGTGGTCTTCCCCAGTCCACCACTTTTGTTAGAAGACAGCACATGACAGATGAGAGTAAACTTTTGGACGACATTCTAGGCAAGTTTATACTCTACAAAACAGGTTCTATTAGATACATCTCCTCATATTTCTTTGACATGATGATTGTTGTTGTGTGTCAGAAGAAATTCCAGTGGGGATACATTCTATTTGAGAAGATCAAGGAATGTTGGAAAGCACCAAACTTTGGAAGAATAATCTCTTTGTATCTAAATCAAGCTCACCAAGAGATCTTTGACTTGTCCAAAGGTGTATCCATCCACCACCTAAAGAAAGTCACTATCTCAACCATCAGCAGATGGGAGATAAGAATTCAGAAGTTATGGCAAGCTCCTGCAGTTCCTAGAGTTGTAGATGATGAGGATAGGACCCCATCTCCTCCTCTTACTGATGTAGTTAACACATTTAGTGTAGCTACTGAGGGGGAACCTGCTCCTTCAGCTCATAAAGAAGTACACCAAGTTAAAGTTCCAGACACAGAGGTTTAAACAGATGTTCCTAAAGACCAAGTTCCAGGGAAAGTTGTTGCTAATGTTGTGGAAATGGAAGAAGACAGTCTAGCTCAGTCTGATGATGAGCAGAGCACCTCTATGCACATTGTGGCTCAGATGATCTCATGTTCATCTCTCTAGAAAAGACTCCTGAAAAGTCTCCTGAAAAGATTCCTGAAGAGACTCCTGCAGAAACCATAGAAGATTCTCAGCCCCAGGAACAAAGTGAGGGGGAAAATGTGTTGTTACTTTCATGATGAGGATGCAGTCACTCCAGAATCAGTAGAACCTCCTCTTATGAACTTAGATTTTTTTGTGCCTGTTATTCTTGGAGAGGAAGGAGATATTATGAATTCTGCCCAAAGAGGGAGAAGTATAGTTGTAATTGAAGAAATCCCAGTATGGATAGCTCCATCTCTACCTCCTCCAACTGATATTATTCCTAAAGATACCTTTTGGGTAAAATTTAATCTATGTTGACCAGGCAAAGAGAGTACTTTGACAAGTCTCTCCAAGAGTTAATTGCAAAGGTAATTGCTCTTGAAAAATAAATGAGCAAAGGATTTGCTAAAATTCAGCATAATACAGATGAATTTAAAAGACTACTGAACATTGGTTGCAAGGCTCTAGACCACACTCTCACTATTATTGGTTAGGTCATGGATCAAGCAGTTACAGTGGCAAACAATCAGATTCAATTACTGAAGAAGAATGAACAACAGAACTTCAAGACCTATGAAGAAGTTGGTAAATTCAAGGAAGCTGCTACAAAAACCCTTTACTATAGAAGTCGGAAAGGGGGAGGATATTGTAAAAGAAAATCTAGACAAGAAGGTTCAAGAGATGAAAAATCAGTGGGATGATCAATTGAAAGAAATCAATACAAGTGTGGAAAAATAGATTAAAGGTGTAAACATATATACTTTTGAGACTGCTGTATGGATGCATATCAAAATCTTCCCAGATTTTCAGGTTGATCGAAATGAGGCTCCACCTCCTCATCTTGATCCCAATGTCTTCAAGCCTACTTTTTCTCCTGGACCTGAAGAGTTTGAACTTCCTCCTAAAAGTTTTTCTCAATTATGGACTTCATAACATCCAGAGATACATCAAGATCTACCTCCTGAGATTCTAGTGCTCAAGAAGAGAAAATATGGTGATGGTGCATCTGCCAGCAGATCCATCCTATGCCAAATAGCTGCCCAGAGGAAAGAAAAAGAATTTGTTGAAGTGTGGAGTCCAACTTCAAAGTCTCTTATTCAAGATACCCTGAAGCTAGTTATGGATTTCAATGAAAATAAAGATGATCACTACAGTCATAAAGAGTGGGAATTATATGAAAAGTCATTGACTAAAAGAATGATTTATGATCGAGAATATGGTCGTAATAATCCTACTACTCCTCCTCGACCTCCCATGTACTATCCCAAGCCACTCAGTTATCAGAAGAGACAGCAAGAGAAGAAGAAAAGACTGCACCAACAACAATTCAAATGATTTTATGTTTGTCAATTGTATAGAATTTTGCGGACCAAGATATTCCTATGGACAAACTCTATACATATATAAAATTTTGAATTTTTTGATCTTATTATTTCTCATTTCTCATTGCATATATTGTGTTACTTATTAGTTAATTATTTAATTATCTTGATATAATTCACCTTAGTGTAGAGGGTTCTGACTTCTAAAAATAGGGGGAGATTGTTGGGTATTATATCCACAATAACCCAGATTTGTATGAAGTCTCCCTTGAACTAAGATGAATTAAGTTTATATTTGATGTTATTTTGTAGTTGAGTGCTTGCAGGTGTTTATTGCTAAATGTACACCAATGTTAGTTTACAATGAGTCACTAAACACAGGACCATGCAATGCAATCCCTCATTGTGTGATCTGTGGTATTGACTCATGTGTAACGTCTCTATTGGGATGCACTTCATTTTCATGTACTAGAGCAATGGAAGAAAGGAAGGGTTGCTGGTTTCAATAAGAAGAAAAGAAAATTTTTCAGAAAAATTTCCTAAGTCCATTTCTCGAGAAATGAAATATATTTCTTCTCTAAGTAAATTTCTCGAGAAAGCAAAGCTGCTCTCGAGAAACTATAAGACTTCTTGGGAAATTGTCTGAAAATATTCCAAGTCCTTTTCTCGAGAAATGCCTTGAAGAGACAAGTTAGTTCTCAAGAAAAGCAAAGCAAGTCTCGAGAAGTCGAAATCATTTCTCGAGAAGCTAAGTCTTTTTCTCAAGAAAACAATTCTTTCTTGAGAAATCAAATCTTTAAGTTCACAAAATTTTCGTTAAGTAAATTTCGCGAGAAGGTCAGACCATTTCTCGTGAAAGCAATTCTTTTCTTGAGAAATCATATTCTTCTCTAGAAATCTATCTTCAGTTCGAAATTTGCGCTAAGTATTTTTCTCGAGAAATCCTATCCTTCTCGAGAAATCAGGTATTTTATTTCAAAGAATTTTAGCCAAGTTTTTTCTCGAGAAGCCATGTCCTTTTCTCGAGAAAGCTAGTCATTTCTCGAGAAATCTAATTCTCTCGATAAATGGACTTGCAGTTTTTTCGTTTCAAATATTCTGACAAAATTTCAAATTAATCTAAGTTGATGATGATGGATCCATTAGTGGATCTTTCCTTAATGACTCATGACCTCTTGAAGATGTTCTATAAATAGTCTTTTCAATCGAAATCAAAAACCTTAATCATAATTTCAGAAACAATATAGGATACAGTGTAAGACTTCTTTTTTTGCTACCCATAGGATTATCTTTAAGAAACAATATAGGATACAATATAGGAAACAATCTTTCCTTAATGACCCCCCTCTAGGGATTATCTACCCATAGGATTATCTTTCAGAAACAATGTTAGTGATATGTTTGAATGATCTCTTCATATACACAACCTCTCGGTAAAATATATGATACAGTGTAAGACTTCTTTTTTTGCTACGCTATCAGGTTCTTATGCCCAGAATCGCCATTTTGCGGTGACAACGATACTCGAGAAGGTCACCACTACAAAACGTCAATCCTGCCGGCCTTAAGGATCACCAACGAATAGAAGTACGAATAAGATTAAGTCCACAATCACCACATATAATATATGAAATAGAAATCACAGCAATGTCCAAATGATAATGAATGTACTAAAACATATCAGTAAAATAGAAAGATAAACGGGCAATGCCCAGTACAACATATCCTCACTATATCACTCTCGCGGAAGCTAACTAGAACTAACACTCACGGAGCTAGAGTTCCATAACATTCTAAATTAATTTAACCATGATTACTTAAAAATCATAAAAAGGGGCAACTTGAAGGTTATAACTATAAGTATGAGCTACTGTCTTCTAAACATCCTACAAAAAATTCCAGAGGCTCATATTGCTATAAAAACTCATCTGCCAAAATTTCATAAAGATCCACGGTCATATGACCTTTCAACTTTTCCATAAAGGGGTATAGGCCTAAATAATTCCCAATTAATTAAAGTTGTGTGCTTGTGTATAAATGTCACCAAATTTCTCCTTAAGGTTATTCACCACCCTAAGATCACATAGACTAAACTCCAAGTCCATACATGGACATATCACCCTATATCCTTCACAAACCCCCAAAGTTCAACCTTAGGGTTTGAAGTAGGTTCCAAGGACAAATCCACCCTAATCCACCCCAAACTCCAAGTGAGGGTGTTTTAACTGACCTTGGGGATCTGGCCAAAGTCTCATCCCCTTTGGGTGAGAATTGACCCCTCTATGCCCCCAAGCACCCTTTTGCCCTAATTTACCCTTAAGGGACAAAACTTTGGTCACACCAACACCTATTCAAATCAATTCCAAAAAGGCTGAAATTTTTACCAGGGTCATATCATGGCTCTATTGGTCAACCACCAAAATTTCAGTTTGTTTTGAAGTCATTAGACCCCTTACTTAATTCATACCTATTTTATTAAATTTTTCCAAAAACTTTAGGAAACTATTTTCTAAATATTTTCATTTTTGGATATGATGAGTGTGATAGTGTAACTAGTCTATGGTCCAAATATCAAGGCAATAGCCTAGACGGTTTAGTGTGGGCACTCAGATTAGTCTCTGGTCAAGTCCATATATAGGCTGCACCATATGGAGTGTTGTGGTCAAACCACTGGCCAAAATGAGTTGAAATAAATTTTAACATAATTTAGACATCAAGGGCTACAACTTTTATATTAAACATTTTTCCAGAAAAGGCCTCTAAGTATTTTTAATAAATTAAAACATTCACATCATTTTATGTAACAGAATTGAATTAAAATGAAATATAATTAAATTGATATTGCACGAATCTTGAAGCAAGATAGACGGAATCGGCTCATCTTCTACCATGATCCAATGGATAGGATTGGCCCATCCTGGCCCTTCATTGCCCGTGATTTCTCGGCCACCCGCGCCTCTTCCCGGTCAGCCACCGCCACCACCACCTTCGTTGAGGTGGTGGCTGGCGATTCGCGATGGTTGGCCAGCCGGAGGTGGTCGAAATAGTGTTTTTTGATCGGAATAAAAAGCTTGAAACTCAAGCTCTCGTCCTAACCGATCTAGGGCCAATTGACCCCAAACCTTGCGGCAAATGGATAGAGATCTATCCACTGAGAAAGAGGAGAGGGATAGGACCTTTTGGGAGGGTTGGAGTCAGGTAGACCATCGTGTCGCCATTGCCGGATTTTGAGCTTGCGGGTGCTCTGCAATAGTATGGCAGAATGGCTCGAATTCTTAAGGGAAAATGTGGAAATGGCTGCTAGTTTTCTAGGGATGCTTTTAAGATGCTCAGTTGGGGGAGTGGAAGGGCCATGGCTTCAATGCCATTAATGGCCATGAGTGGTGGTTCTCGGCCAAGTGTGGTTCCATGCATCCAGTCACTGAAAGGGCCTGAAAAACCTCTTGATCTTCTCAATACTGATGGGGGAGATGAATCAAATCATTGGAATGAAGAGAGAAGGCCGTTGGCCTTCCAAGCCATTAATGGCCTCTTTCTCCTCACTTTTCTTCTCCTCCATTAAAGGGAAAATGGAGCTTTCTCTCTGCTAGTCATCACTTCCAGAAAATGAGTGGCATTTTGTATAATTCTAAACCTCATGAGGCAAGTGGACCACCTCAATTGGGCTTAGCCCAAATGGATTGGGCTAGGTTAGGTCAACTTGAGCTAGTTTGACTTAAACCTAGGTTGAGTTGACTTTGGTAAATTGGCCTTTTGGGTTGACTCCTTTAGATCCTTTGTGACTCATTGGCCTCCACTATGGTCTATGAAGGGTTGGGTAGGGTTGGTTGGGCCCCTTGGAAGCCACTTGACCCTTAGTTTGGGCACTTTGACCATTTTGGGGCTAGAGTTGACTTTGGTCAAGCTGACCTCTTTAGTTGACCCCAATGGGTCTTTGGTGACCCATTGACCTCCTTTAAGGGTTAGGAAGGTGCATGTGTGGTCAATTTGGCTAAGGGAAGGGTAACTGGCCCTATATAGGTTAATTTGACCCATTTAGGGTTAGGGTTGACTTTGGTCAACTTGACCACTTTGGTTGACACAAATGGGTCCTTGGTGACCCTATGGACCTCTTAAATGGTTATGGGTGTTATGGTGGGGTCATGGAGTCAAGTTGAAGCCCTAAAGTCAAGCCCTATGGTGGGTAATTGAAAATTACTATTTTCAGCTCAAGGTGGTTTTCACCTTCATGCCTAAGTTCATTTGATCTTCTTGGGCTTTTTAGGGTTTTGTCATGACTTAGTCATGACAAAACCACTCTTAGGGTTCTATAAGTTTGAGGTATGTTACATATAGATCTTGAATCGGACTCGCAATACTAGAATTCGAATACATAAGAATCAAAGATAAATCGAAGTGAATAAGCAGAGAGCTTGATAATTTTGAGAAAAATAAAGAAAGTTTATTTCATTATAAAGATTATCATGATCAAGTGCTAAATAAGTTTAGCTACTAATAATGATAAGAGAATTGCACAAGAAGGTAGAAAAAAACATGATTGCAAAAGTAAAGAGTACTTGAATTAAAAATTACCAAAGCTAAAAACTACACTATGAAATTGAAAATACAGAAAAGAAATGCAAAAATACAAAAACTAAACTCCAAAATCTTCCTAAAAACTAACTAAATCTACTGAAAACTAATTATATCTCCTCTAAATCTCCCTCTCAGGTCCTTGCCTTGCCTGGAATTTATAGTGAAGGTTGCTGGTGAGTCACTCCCTTAGGTCACGCCCGTGACCTAGAGCGTGTAAGGCACAGAAACGACGTCTTGAAAGCCTGGGAACGTTGGGGAAAAACTGCCAAAATCTGTTAACTTGAGGGTCACGCCCCTAGGTCATTCCCGTGACCTAGGGTGTCTTGATTATTTCAAGAAACAGCGGGAATTAATCTGGCGGTTATAGGAGAGGTCACGCCCCCATGTCACGCCTGTCACCTAGGGCATGTAAGCTTGGAACGTCTTGCAGCAGAAACTGACTTCTTAATGGCTGAGTCCCTTGAGCTGGTGGTCATGCATATAAGTCACGCCCATGACGGGGGGTGTAACTTTAATCTGACGTTTCAATGAAATCTGGAGCTTTTTTGGGGAGTCATGCCCATGACTGGAATCACTCCCCCTATCATGCCTGTGATTGGGGGGCGTGTAAATTTAAATGCTATGGAAATGACTCTAGAGCATCTGAAGGCAGACATGGACGTGACGAATGTAACGCCCCTTGGTCAAGCCTATGACCTTGGGCATGTACTTGTGATTTTTCTAAATTTGCTCAAAATCTTCTCCTGTTCAATCATGTCTGCTTCAAAATGTTGTTAATAGCCCAGATTAACCTAAAATATAAAAAGAAAGTAATTTACACATATATTAATATAAAATAAAATAAAATGTGATTATTTATTAAATAAAAACTATGTTAAAATAACTTGAAATTATTTCTTATCAGCAGTCGATGCAGTCGATATATAGATATAGTCAGTTTGGTATCGCTGGCGATAGTGATATTGCATGGCGATAGTAGGCCACATAGAAAATCACCATGTGTTAGTCGGCTGTGAAGCGGCCGTTAAGTGAAAAAGAGGTCCTGAATAAGGCCACCGACACCGCCACCGCCTAAGATAATGCCTGTCAATAGTGGTTATAGCCCGTCGATAGCGTTTGATCAGATCTCTCAAAGAAAATCTGGTCATACGTTCCTTTTAGCTTGGGCATCATGTGGTTGAGGTTAGACCCGTGATTACTAAGGTGGCTGATGGGGAAAGAGTTTCTCATTCTCTTTAATATATTCTCTCTCTTAAACTTGAGAAAGGAAAAGGAAAAGGAGGAAGAAGAAGGCTAGTCCAGCCATTAGAGAAGCATTGGAGGAGCTTCTAAGCTTAGAATCATGAGCCAATTGAAGATTCATAGAGAGGATAGTGAGGAAATCCTTTCCATCTGACTCGAGCTTTGATTCATGGCACTGAAACGATTGATGAGGGTAATGACTCACATTTTGAATACTTGGACATGTGAAGTCCTTTATTTGGCATATTTGTGTGGAGGTTCCCACCAAGTGGTGGAGGAGAGATCTCCACCGAGTTGATATGGTTTATCCCCTTTAAAATTGGCATTTAGAATTCATATCGTTGTATGGACATAGGCATGCTGTGTGAAGCCCATCTATGACAAGTTGGTCTGGATTAATGATGTATTGTTTTGCATGCTAGAGAAGACTCTGAGGAAAAAAGAATAGATTTCAGAGTTTTGGGGAGATGCAGTTTACTGCATAAGTACTGGAGGGTTTCTCCAAGAAACACCCAAGATTGCAATAGAAGACGAAGTTCAATTTCTATTGCATGTGATAACGAGCGATATCGCTGGCGATAGCCCTCAGTGAGCTGGTATGATGGATGTGAAGCCCATGTCTTGGGGATTGGGTGTGTAGCATTAATTTATGATGCCTGTAGTGCCTAACCTTATGGCCATAGTATAGACCATAATAGATAACATTGGTTAACTTTTTGTTAACAGGCCGAGGTGAAGACGTACCCGCGTCGTGATAGTGATATTCCGACGATTTGATCATTGACAAAGCTGATCTGAACCCTCCCTTATTGGTAGGTGAAGAGGTTGCTCATCCGTGCACCTTCTGATTTTAAGAGAGTCCGTGAGGCAAGGTGGCCTTTACAGTAAAAGCTCAATGATCGTATAAGTGGTTGATAATATGCCTAGAGTGCACGAGACATGCGGCCGTGTGTGCCAACGTCTGTGATGGATGGGCAATTATATAAACTGTCATACTACTTGCTTGTAGAGAATGAGTACTACCACCTTGGGAATGGGGTGGGGTCGTTATAATTATGGTCAGCTAAAGCTGATCGTTACTTTATTTTGCCACGTCTTTATAGATTAAACATGTGCAGGTACTGGTAAGCCAAGTGGGAAGTAATGGGTTGTAGCCCATTTTGCTATGCTGGCCCTCGAAGGCTCAAGTTATCGTTTACTGCTTTCATGTATTGTCGACCTGCAAGCCGATGTATGAAAATCACCTTTTTGTGTAAACATGTAAGGCCTTAAGGCCAAATGTTAGTTTATACACTCATTCCATGTTATATTAGTATAGTGGGCATTCTGTATTATGGGTTATGTATACTCATTTACTTCCGCTAGAATGCAACTCTATGTTAAGCTGTGAAGATGTTTGGTATTTCAATTTCGTACCGCTTTCATCTATTTGTGGAATATGGTCGGACCTTCTGTTATATTCTTCATGATCTGCAAGGTGTTATAGTCAGATTGAGAAATCATCGTGGCATGGATACCACGCCCCTTGGTCACGCCCATGACTAAGGGCATGTAAAATTAATTGCACTGACAACCTTATTCTGGATCAGGAGCGGGTCATGGCCGGTAACTAATGTCACACCCATGACCTAGGGCACGTACTTTGGGATTTTGGCCAAAAAGCTCCAAAATTCCTCCTTATCAGAGCTGTGAACTCCAAATTGATATTCGCAGCCCAATTATTCTTGAAAATTGAAAAATAAAGAAAATAGGACTTTATTTAATGAAATATGAAATTAAATTAATTATTTAATACATAAAAAATATAGTAAAATATAGATTATTATTGCATTATAAAGAATCACAAGCACCGATCGCTCACTGTCCAACATAGGTAATAAACCTATGATGCAAAATCACTTAAAATATAAATTGTTAAGTTAAATCAAAAGGGATTTTTCCCTACAATCTCCCCCTATTTAGCTTAACAAATTTTACAAAGTTTCAATTGTAATTTTATAAAATAGAGCCTGATATACAAAGAAAAAGTTTCAGCAAACATATGTGAATGACGCAAATACATACATAGAACATAAGCATGAGTGGCATCTGATTAATAAGCTTCAAAATAAATTTTATAGAAGAATTATTGCATAATATCATCATGGGTCTCAGTAGCATAAACTTTCAGTATATATATGACAATATTATACCTTTAGGAGCTTTGAATTGTATCTTTCACAGAAGAGATTTTCCCTTTTCTTGAAAATTGAAATTGAACAACTTTCTTAGGTATTGATGTTGGTTGCCCTATATTTGTCTTGTCAGAAAACTCACCCTGAGTTGTAGGATCATTCTCCCTATTTTAAACTACCTGTACATCTTCCCTAACAACTTTCAAAATTTCACTTATCATTCTCCCCATGTTTGGGTGACTCCCTCTAAACTACATCTATAGGATTTTCTACCACTTCAGCATCAACTTTAGTTCTCATTACTTATTCATTATTATCAACTCTTATTTTAGCATTTCTAGTAATATCTCCCACTTGTTCAGTAGCTTCTACATCTTTCAAGACTTCTTCATTAATAGCTTTATCATTTGCAAGAGGTTCCATGAACTGGTCTTCCTCATACATCTCCACCTTATTAACCTCATGAGCTAATGAGGTTATGAAGGACTTGGTAACACCATAAGAATCCAATTTAGCATGTACCCTTTTCATGGAAGTAGTTACTCTATTAATTTGAGTTTGCATATGTTGGAAAGAGGTGTTGTATTTTGAAGCATGCTAAGCCATAAGACTAGTAAGGGAGGAAGTTGTCTATTATATTGCTTGGAGAATAATGTTATTAAGGTGTGAGGCAAGAATAGAAGAAGCAGAAGATGTACTTGTTCTGGCTGGAGAAGAAGGTAGTGTTTTCATTTATTGTATTTCTGAAGTATAAGTATCAGGTAGCAGATACTCAATATGAGCTGAGGTTGGAAGAACATATGGGTTTAGAATGTTGATAGGAGAAGGTAATATGGTGTCCTTTGATCAGACATTCTCATGAAGATCATCTTGAGAAGAAGATGGAGGAGTGGACTCTTTCTGAGACCCAGGATTGACTATCTTCCAGGTCTACTTGGAGAATAGAGCAATTGTTAACCTTTTTCCTGGAGGGATGTTTATTCCTTTTGATTTGCATACGTTGGGATTGTTGTGTTTCAGTATTTGAATCATAAAAGTTATGTAGGCATTGTCCTTCAAAGCATACTTATAGCCTATAAAATTCAGAAGGCATTTCCCCCAATTAATTTTCTTACCTAGAACTAGCACTACCATCAGATGTAACTAGGCTTTTGGAATTGCATCATGGGAACAAATCTTACACATTAACACTTTACCCATAATGTCTGCTAGAAACTAGTATTCTTGAGGAAAATCCTTCTTTTTTAGATGGATTAGTTTGTCCTTTGAGAAGTTCATTCTTTTCAGCACCTCCCTTACATTTGTATCTGTAAGCTCTATTTCACCTTCTCTAGTGGGTAGCTCAAAAGTCCCTTGTATCATTTTTGAGGTAATTGTAACTTCTGACCCAGTTATGTCGCTGGTCATTGATCCTACATCGTCGATGATGATGGTGTTCAGGAACTCAGAGAGTTCAATAGTATAGAGTAGACATCTTATTATAATTAGCTTATTTAGCCCATCATTAGTAAGGAGCTATAAAATTCCTTTAAATTTATCAGCTACTGCAACAAAAGATTCTAACTCAGTGCTGAATCCAGTTATTCTTGTTCGCCAATGTAGTACCTGCAAAAATACTCGAAATACCACGTAGAAAGAGATCAAGAAAGATGAGAGCAAGGAAGACGAAGAGTTTGAAAGAATATTGAAATGTAACAGAAGTTTGGTATAATTAGATGATCCGTCGTGAAATTAGGGCATACTGCGACACATTACAGGAAATTTTATGCATGCACTCCTGAAAAGTAGTTGTTGAAATCGGAAACCGGCTTTTATGGAGTTCGGACCCTTAAAAAGGGGTGACCGTACACTTACTACTCCTAGTAAGCCTGCTTGATCGAGAACTTAGGACTTGAGACTGATCTAGGGCTTCAGCACAGGGGTCCCACCACACACCCAGAAGATCTTAGAATACTTCCCCTCCTTAGCCAGTACTAAGCTAAGGGTACCTTAGAAGGCGCAAGAAGATCAGTGAAAGAGAAAACCGGGAAGATTTCCTTCTGAAGTACCCTCTTGGGTCTATTTATAGATTTCTGTAAATATTCAGCCAACATCTCAACTCCGTTGTCCTGAACAGATATATGCAGCCCAAATCGGTCTGCCAACAGCGCAACTCTACTATTTGGAGGGGATACTGGAAGACCAGCAAGGGTGAGATGGTAAAAGATGTCACTGGGCAAGTGGTCCAAGAATTACATCTCGTCTGGGGTGGCGAGTGCTCTAATGATACTGGCACTCGCCTCCTCCATAGGGCCCAGGGTGAGTGCAGACCTGCCCCCCCCCCCACTCATATATTATCTATCGAGCGCCAGGGGCGAGTGCGAGCCCACTTACTCCACTCACCCCATATCTAAATTTTCCCTTCCCTGGGCGAGTCGGGAAGCTCTCGAGGCACTCACCTCCCTACCGACTCCCCTGAGGCATGGACTGCATGATTTGGCTGGTCTGGCTACTATCGATCCCACTTGCCAAATACGGGATTGTACATAATCCCTGCTCTTTGCGAGGTTACCCTAAGCTCGGAAAAAATCATCCAACCCCAAGAGATCGGCGAGTGTGGCAGGAGTAAGGGGAATCTTTTGGTGGGATCCACCAGCTGCTATATATATGTTCGCCTTCCTGGGAGAGCGTTGCCAATCCCCCTACTTTTCTACCCTTCTGTATCATGCCCCTTTCAAAGGAATTCCAAGAGAGGCTCAACTGTTCCACGACGCTTAATTCCTCCTATGCTGTCGAGCTGAGCCCCTAGCTCTCAAACTGGTCGCCTTGCGAGTCACCAAAGTGCAAACCCACGAAAATGGCTAAATCTTGCCCTAAAGTCGGCGAGGCCATCCCTGGTGATCGGGTCCCTACTCCGAACTATGGACTCACATCTTCTTCTTCTTCTAAACCAGCCATTCAATACAAAGGGAAGGAGGTTGATGACACCTTTTTTGATCCCGACACTTGCCAACCCGAGGATGCAAGCACCTTTTTGGTGTGAGAAAATTCCCTACTAAAGGACTCGTGCCTCCACACCACAACTGACGGCCATGAGAAAGTCTAGGGCCCCAATTTTGGGACCACCAGACTGGGTTCGATGTCACTGAAAATGTCGGGTTGCGAACTATCTCGCGACCCTACCCCTGATCCTGCACTCGCAGAGGGAGGTGTTAGGGGCATCCCGGTTCCTGATTTCGATCTGCTCACTTGCCCGGGCTCCTATCTGCCAGGTCACGGCAAGTTTCTTGCTTCTCCTCTCACTCGGCCCCCTCAAGAATAGCCGAGCTCATCCCGCCAGTCACATCTCCAGAGGATGATTGGCTCGCATGGTTAATGGAAGCACTCGCCATATTTAGAACCCCAAGTCTCTTATTTGGATTGATTATCACCGCAGGCCTTCCGGGTCAATATGAAGCCGAAGAGTCCTCCAACCTGGGACTCCACTCGCCACCTCCCTCTCTCAGCGTTCTTGAAGACTTCCTAGATGCCTCAATTAAGCCTGCCAAGATGAGGAGGCGAACTGTCGGGATACTCAGTAAGTATGGGTTCGCATTGCGCGAGATTCAAGAAGAGAGGGTTGTCGATGGGAAGTGGTTGTGTGCACTCGAGCAGTACTATATGCTGCTGGCAGACAAGGTGAGGTGCAGCTCGGACAGTGGGATAGCTTCTCTAGGACCACTCATGGATCAGATACAGGAGAACCTACGCTTCATAAATCAGGACCTCAAATTGGTCCGTGATTTCAATAATCCTCGCCAATCACCGAGGATAAGGAGCAAGGTTGAGGTAGATGGAAATTGATCCCGAGCTGAACCTACTGTCACTCGCCCCCTGGACCCCTTAGTTCTCGCATCTTGTGAACTTTCCCTTATTATATATATTTTCTCTTTTCTTCTTTTTATGAACATTCGCACTGCTGTGTTTAATAACTTCGACCACATTTAATAATCCAATGCTTGCTGATCTCACATATAATTTATTTTATTTTAGATTCAGCTCGCCTAGTGATAGAAAAGATTGCGAGAACTCACGGGATGAGGGTCAGCAAGCTAGGTTAGATAGGCAGCTCGACAAGCCTTAATTCGTTTCCTATAAATAGGGCCCCTTACCTACCCCCAGCCCATCGCATTTACTGCAGGCATACACTCACTCTAGGAACACTTCTCGCCACTTCCACTTGTACAAGGACTTGATAAAATGGGAAAAACACAAGACTATGCCGATGGAAAGTCAAAATGCGCAAAACAGTTCTCTGAGTACTCCTTCTTCGACAGGAATACCTCAGAGGAGGAGTATCTCACGTTCGTAGAGGACTATGTCCCTTCAGGGTTCACTGTGCGTCGGTTTAGGAGGGGCAAGGTGATTAACACCTTCCCTGACGCGCTCAACTTCCCCATCTCGCATTTTGAGGTTGTGTTGCGCCTGACCCTCTAACCGGAGGTCCTCCAGGTGTTTAAGTACTTTGGGGCTATCCCCGCATAGATGAACCCAAACGCGATCTCCATGCTTGTGGCATTCGTGAGCTTCCTTCGGAAGGAACGAATTGAGTTCAATCTCACCATTTTCTGAAAGTTGTTCATCTATTGTGCCACAAATTACGGGGTCGCGTTCTTCGCCAGCTTGCAGTTCAAGGTACGTGAGACAACCAACAAGAACCACAACTGGTTCCCTTACTCGCCAATCCAGGGGGCAAGGATACATACCGACTGCCAACCTTGACAGGTGACAACTCCAATCTCCATCAATTCTTCCTCCACAAAGACTTCGAGGTCGCCTTCCTATGAAGAGGCCTCAACTTGCTCCCACAAGTTCATCCCGACGAAGGTATATTCTGTCATTATTATTTTTACTACGGGCTCCAAGACTTTTTTTGACAAGGTTATTTTTGTTGAGCTTTACTAGACGGCACAACATTTATGCGCGCAGCGAAAAATAGAGAACAAGAAAAACCAAAGTGTTCGGATCTGCCATATTCATGAATCAAGAAGTAAAACTTGTTGTAAATAAAATTACCTTTATGGGATTGAGTCAATACTCAACCTAGATACTCCAGAAAAATCAGCCGACCACTTAGCGTCTCGATTCTTGAGCGCAAAAAGAATATTCCCGCCTCTACGGGAAATCCATATGTTCGGGATAACCCACAGCCACTTGTCTAACAAGCACTAGGTCAGGAGAGGACACTTAGCGTCTCAAGAGACTGCTAGATCTGTTGTAGGAGAGGAGGCAGTGACATTCGTCAGGATCGAGATCAGCGACAGCGACGTCAAAAGGCAGAACGGCTTCCGTCAGGATTCTAGGGCTTCCGTATTTTCGCACAGTACGGCTCGTGTGCTCAGACAGAATGAACAGTGAGCCGTGTGTGAAGACACACTAAAGACTTCTATGTATACCTAAGGAATAAACAGAACAGTTCCTGTCGCTATTGGTAGACTCAGACTTATAATCAAGAATTTCGGCAAGACAATGCTTGTCTCGACGTATCGTCGAGTATATATAACATACATGATGAATCGTCGAGTATGATCACATATGCGATTAATCATCGAGTATCATCACATACTCGACGAGTCGTCGAGTATCCATAGGATACACGACGAACTCAACGCCATCCTCTGCTGAATCAATGCTTGACTCTGCGAAGGCATTGAGTAGACTCGACGCTCTCAACGCATTTTGCACCATACTCTACGAATCATCGAATGGCATTGAGTGCACTCAACGCCAAAAGCCAGATTCATCGAATAGCGTTGAGTGAACACAATACACTCAATGCCTAAGTGTCAGATTCGTTAAGTAAACCCTTTACTCGATAAAGGCATTAAGTGAACTCGACACACTCAATGCTTGAGACTCAGACTCGTCGAAACAACTCCTTGACTCAACGAATCGTCGAGTATAGTCAACACACTCAACGCTTAAGTGTCATACTCTTCGAATTAATACCTTGAATCAACGAATTGTTGAATACACTCAACGCCACAATTTTTTGAGTTAACGCTTAAATCGACAAAGGCGTTGAGTGGTCTCAAGCACTCGACGCTTTTGGCCTGATTGAGCTAAGTCTTATCAACTCATCATATGAGCCAAACCATACAAATATAATCTCTCAATTTCTCCACAATCTTATGTGCGACCCAGAGAGGCCCATACTGAGTTGGCAGTGAGGCCACATGCTTGATCACTTTCAGATCACAATGGTAGCACCAACAGTCTCGCACTTGATATTGAAAGTATCAAACAAAATCTTCACAAACAAAGAGCGGCATCTAGCAATACATCATTTCTCCCCAAACAGTAAGAATTAATCAAATAAAAAGCCATTATGACCAATGTTATAGTGTTGTCATGTCCCTTCGTCCCTTATATCCGGATAGAACTAGAGGTATATACCGTATCACCCTCATAATTATTTAATCCTAATCCTAGTTTCCTGATCTAGAATGGACTTCCAGAAATTTGTGACCCCAATATCATATATTGACTCAACCAAGCATGGTCAAGCTTTTATAAGTTCCATTCTATCAAGGGGCCCATGGATGCAACTCCTGTCATAAAGGAGGAAAAATCCCATCTCTGCTCACACGCAAATACCCAAATGATTCATAACATATCCAATAACCACCTTTATCATCCAACTTTCTCAAGACTGGACTTTTAATGGCATCAAAGCACGCTCTTCCTCACTCGATAAATGTTGTGACTTCAGGTCAAAGGACCACAAACACAAGTGCCACTTGAGTCATATATGTGATACGTTTATATAACAATCCACAAATTATTCTCATGGTGGGTCTGTCTAGTACAACTTGTTCATATCTAGTACCCATGTGATGACTTGATATCACAATATCATTACCGGTGAGGATGGGTCATCAGTCAACGCACATGCTAGTCTTAAAGGTATCATCATCGCCCTTAGCTTCTAAGATGATAAAACAACCAGGGAACTTTTAAGAATGAAGCTTCTAAGATCATAAGTTCTCACTTTAAAGTCACTACTTGACTCCTATGGAAGAAAACATTCTAAGGGCATTTATACAGTTAACTACTCTATCACAATAGAAATAATAACACAATAAAAAAACTTAGCAAAATATATAAATGAAATGCATACAATACTTTATTCATCAAATAAAATATTACAGCCAACAAACATACAATCCACAAGACTCCTACGAGAGTTGATCATTCAGGTATCGTATACCCATAGATCTAACATGACCATCATGCTTTCTTTGTGCAAGAGGCCTTGTCAATGGATCTGTAATGTTCTCCTCAGTCGGCACTCTACAAATGCTCACATCTCTTAGATCGACAATCTCTGAAATTAGATGGAACCGCCAAAGTATGTGCTTGGAGCGCTGATGAGATCTAGGTTCCAAAGCAAGTTCAATTGCACCGTTGTTGTTACAGTAGAGAACTACGGGACAAACAATGCTAGGAACTACATCTAACTCGCCAATGAATTTCCTAATCCATACAGCCTCCTTCGTTGTATTTGCAGCGGCGATATACTCGGCCTCGGTTGTAGAATTGGCAACTATCTCCTGCTTGGAACTCTTCCACCTAACAACACCTCCATTTAGGCAAAATATGAACCCTGACTGAGACTTTGAGTCATCCTTATCAGTCTGGAAGCTAGCATCCATGTAACCCTTTATAACGAGCTCTTCCTCTCCACCAAATACCAAGAAGGTATCCTTATTCCTTCTCAAGTACTTCAGGATATTCTTAACAAAAATCCAGTGACTTTCACCGGGATCAGACTGATACCTGCTAGTCATGCTCAAAGAATAAGACACATCGGTTCTAGTACATATCATTGCATACATGATTGACCCAACTGTCGAAGCATATGCAATCAACTTCATGCAGTCCTTGTCTTCACAAGACTTAGGATACTGGTCCTTAGAGAGACTCACACCATGAGACATGGCTAAGAGTCCTTTCTTAGACCCAAGCATGATGAACTGTTTCAACACCTTGTCAATGTACGTATTTTGGGTCAAACCCAGCAACTTCTTCGATCAATCTCTATAGATCTTAATACCAAGTATATAAGTCACTTCACCCGAGTCCTTCATTGAAAAGCAGTCCACGAGGTTGTTCTTAAAAACTTGCAGGGTCGATTTATCATTCCCGATCAGCAGTATGACATCTATATACAATATCAGGAAGACAATAATGCTCCCACTAATCATCTTATAAACACACGGTTCATCCTCATTCTTGATAAAACCAAACTCTTTGATCTTTTAATCAAAACGAAGATTCCATCTTCGAGAAGCCTGTTTTAATCTATAAATGGATCTCTACAGCTTGCATATTTAGTGGCTTCATCTGGAGATAGAAAACCCTCGGGTTGTGTCACATACACTTCCTCAAGGAGGTTTCTATTTAGGAAAACTATTTTGACATACATCTACCAAATCTCGTAGTCATAATATGCAGTAATAGCAAGCAGAATTCTGATAGTCTTAACCATGGCAATAGGGGAAAAGTCTCATCATAGTCAATACCATGAATTTGCTTGAAATCTTTATGAAAGATAATCATATGGGTAGGTAATCACCTAGAGGGGGGGTGAATAGGTGTCTTTTTAAAATACTTTTCAATTCTTTGTCACTTAACTATTCTTCAGAAATTATGTTCAACAGTTAATTTACTTGAGAGATTAACTTTACAATAACTAAGCATAATTGAACTACTAAACTCAGCACTTGCAAATTTCAGATCACAGCACAAGCAAAAGCAGATCACAGCACACAACACACAAGGAAATTATAGTGGTTCTCCTATCTATGGTACATCCACTTCCCCCTTCTTCCTCACTAGCAATGTGCTAGATAAGGTTATATCTCCTCCTCTTTAACTAAAATCCAAAGATCCTACAGGCTCAGTTTCTATTGAGAAACCTACGCTCAGACAAACAAGTCCTACCTCAGAGATTCTCCCAATCTCCTACCTCAGGTCCCTTAAGAACCCTACCTCAGCCTTTATAAATCAGGCTTACAACTCAGTTATCCACTCAAATCACCTACCTCAGGTCCCTCATAAACCCTACCTCAGTCTTTATAAAATAGGCTTATAACTCAGAGATTGGATATCCTACCCCCTCAAATCTCAAGGAGATCTTACAAAATTAAGAGGTAAAATAAAAAAAGTAATCTTCAGAAAACAAGAATTATGTAATCTGACTTAACTGATAAAACAGATTCTTCAAATCAACAGCAATGGATTTCGTCTTGATAAATTGACTGGCTGAAAAGATACTTCTCTCGATCTACAATCTTCTTGATGTTGATTGGCATGATTTCCTTGAAGAAATTGTAGATCAGATCCACCTTAATCTTCAGATCAACTTTATAAAAGGATCTGGAGATTTTTTTGAAGACCTTCGTCTTCTTCCTACTTCATGGGATTGTCACCCTGCCCTGACCTGGAAGAAATTAGAATGAGGATTTCTTATTGCTTGATGGATTCTTCCCCTGTGATGACAACCCCTCTATTTATAGCCTTCGTGGATGGCGGGTTTCTAAATGATGACATCAGAATCTGACATCATACTTCAAATTCTCCCTTAAACTGTTTCTGTTGAGATATAAATTACTGTAGCTGATGCGAAAGTTCTGACTTTTCTTGGTTCTTCTGTGTTGACTCTACATATATTAAGAAACATAAGTGTCGATATGTCAAAAGTGTCTTGATACTTATGTCGAGACATCTTAGCAGTCTCGACATAATTTTACTTAGAAGAATTTTCATCTGAACTTGAAAGTGTCGAGACAGTTAACTTGTGTTGGAACCCCTAGGTGATTTGGGCTAGGTTCTCTTCTTAGGGTGTCACCCATGTTGTATAGAAGGGTCAAGTTTTATGTTTTTTTAGAGTCTAGGTCAAGTCCTTAGAGTCAACAGTATAAAGGACCAGCCTCCAACACTGCCCAAGACTCAAGACTTAGAGAATTCTAGTTTTAGAAACAGGAGATCTACGTTCGTCGATCTCCGGTCGACGATACTCATGCTCAGCTCGACTAACTCAGAGATAAAATTCCCTGAGCTGAGCTCGACGAACTCTATTCTAAGGTTGACTAACACTTCAACTCTCAACGCCAAAGATCTCTCAGCGCCATAATTGACTCAGCGCCATAATTCACTCAAAGCCAAAGCTTACTCTGAGCCAAAGATCACTCAACGCTATCAACGCCATCAATGACTCAACACTCTCAAACGACTCAACGCCAGATGTGCTATTATCTCAACGCCGTCAGTTTGACCAAGTTCTAAGGTCGACTAATTTCATATTCTCAGGTCGACGAACTTAGAGCACAGTATCCGTCAATTTGTACAGTGCAGTTGTTCGCAGATCACAGGTCGACGAAAGCTGATCTCAGTTCGACGAAAGCTGATCTCAGGTCGACGAAAGCAGTTCTCTGGTCGACGAAAACTATAAGACATATTATTATTTATTCTTTCCTTTTCTGTCTCCTTATTTTATATCCTTTATAGGCCGTTAAATCCCTGGATAATCAATGCACTTATATCCTTTGAATTGAGTCGTTACTGACAGCATTGATTACAAATATCCTCCATGGAATTAATTGCTTATATCTCGAGACAGACATAGAATAGAATATAAGACAACATACTTGCCTTTTCATTCCCTAGATTTCGGCTGAGCATTTATTGTAGGTTTTTTAATTCGACCTTGAGGCAGTTATCAATCTGATTATCTCTCTGCCAGAAAGAAGTCAATATAGAAACTTTTTGAAATCAACAAGAAGAGCAGTGCATACAGTTCTAAGAAAATCAACTGCTCTCAAAAGAAGAAGAAAGAACAACAATCACAATCAAGAGTCCTTCTTCTTTACCTTCTTTGCTTTCAGGGATCACAAGTGATAAGGATATTCAAATCAATCAAAAGATCTCTGGAGATTTGATCATATAGCAAAAGGCCTACTCACCCATTGCAAAGCTTCCACTCTTGAACCATTCAAGATTTCAGGGGGAGCTTTGACAACACCACAGAATCTACATAGTCTTCTCATTTTGACTTGAGAAAAGAAGACTTCCATCAACCTCTCTTCCCCACCTCTGTACAGGGTTTTTATTCCCTTCAAAATTATTCTGGTTGCAAGTCTCCTTCCAAAAGACTTGGGTTGGTTTTATAGCACTTGATCAAAAGCTCATTGGTGGCAGTCACCTGATTAAAACCTGTAGTGGATTCCTACCTAGGTTAGTAGAAGAGTGGATGTACCCATGTTTCGGGAACCACTATAAAAAATTCTTGTGTTTTCTGTGTGGCTGTGATCTTCAGGTATGCTTATGCTGTGATATGTTTTGTTGTGTAGCTTAGTTATCTTTTCTATAGTTCATCTGCTGCACTTATGCACTCATACACCAATTTCATAGTAACATATTTTATAAAGACTTCTTATTTCAGCAAAAAAAAAGATTTACAAAACTCTATTCACCCCCCCCCCCCTCTAGAGTTTTTCAGAGCTTACCCTATCTTTCAATTGGTATCAGAGGGAGGTTAATCACATCATACAGGCTTACACCTGAATTAATCAAGATCCTCAGGGTAAACTCTGAATAAGTCTTATTAGTTTCTCTGATTAGATTTTATTTTCTGATATCATGGAACAAAACAAGGATTATGCCAACACCAGACCTCCAGTCTGCAACTTGCAAAAGTTTGGGATCTGGAAGGCAAGAACCAAGCTTTATATGAACTCTATTGATGAGGACATCTTTAATTCCATCTTGACAGGACCACCAACTCCAGTGCCCTCTACTTCAACTCCAGTAAATCTCAGTGCAGTGCCTCCTCTAGATCAAGCTGATGCACATAAGAAAGCAAAGATTGCTGATGCCAGAGCTATGAACATACTGGCCCAAACTATGTCAGATGATATATTTCAGAAAGTTGTTGAATGTACATCTGCTAAAGCCATTTGGGATTCCCTCAACCAAATGGTAGTAGGCTCTGCTGATGAGAGGAAGGAAAGAAGATCCAACCTCATATCCCAATATGAGAATTTTAGGAAAGATGAAGCAGAATCTATGGAAGTAATGTACAACAGGCTGAGCTCCATCATCAGTGAGCTCAGAACATTGGACAAGGAAATTACTCTGACTGAGGTCAATGACAAGATCCTTATATGCTTCCCTAGCACTTAGGACTCCAGAATCTAGCCCATCAGAGAAGCCAGAAGCATGGCTGAAATTTCAACAGAATCTTTGCTTGGAAAGCTCAAATCTATAAGCAATTGATTAAGTCAAGAGAAGCTGTAGTTGAACCAAAGGCTTCAACACCTACCAGGAAGGAACAGAACTTAGCAGTCAAAGTTGTAGAAGAATCTCCCAGCTTACCAGCCAATGAAGATCTTATGGGTCTCTTTGCTAAGAGATTTTATAAAATGGCAAGGAAGGACTTACGGAGGAAGCCCTCAAGGAATGAAGATAAACCCAGGTATGACAAGACCCCTTCTAAAGAGGTTGTATATTTTGGGTGTAGGAAACCTGGACACTTCATCTCAGAATGCCCAGAAGTCCAAAAGATAGACAGAAGGCAAGAAAAGGATTCAAGAAGACATCAGCACAGCAAGCCTCCTCCAACAAGTACAAAAAGAAGGAGAAGGGCTTTGTAGCTGAAACCTGGAGTGATACTGAAGATGAAACATCCTCCTCCAGTTCTAGTGAAGATGATGTAGAAGAAAAAAAGGCAAGGGAAATTTGCCTTATGGCAATAGATGTTGGAAGACGCAGATCTGATCCAGAAGAATCAGATGATGAAGAATTCCTCTCTGAAGAGGATCAGGTAATTTCTTCCTATGACTTTCAATCTAAAGAATTTCAATCTGAATTTAAATTCTTGTGTTTAGACCTAATAGGATCTTAGAAGGAAATCAAACTTCTCAGGGAAAAACTTTTAGAACAAGACAAAATCATTGCTGAAAATGAAAAGTTAACTGAAGAATTAAGCTTAGCCAATCAACAAATAATTTTTCTGAAATCTGAATTAAGTAAGGCTAAGGAACTAGAAGAATTCTTGAATGGTAGAAGTTTGCAACTGTTAGATATAACTAGCACAGTTAATACATGATCTAACAATAACAAACTAGGATTAGGAGCATCATCTAGTGAACCAATCCTAATTCAGAAAAATCAATTATCAAAACCTATTAACTTCATCTCTGAAAATGATAAGAAAAATACTGAACAGGTAGAGAAGGTTAATGAGGTTCTTAAATAGTTAGAACTTAATGAAACCAATCAGAAAAAGAAAAATAAACAACATAACTATGTTCAGCATATTTCGTCAAACTCAAAAATACGAAATGGGTATGGATCGTCGACCTCAGAACGACGAACCCTGAATGCAAATAATAATGTAAACTATTTTTCGAACTAGGATCGACGAAACCAGTATGGTTCATCGACCAGAGATGAATGTTTCTGGGGCTCTGAGAATGGATACCTCCATTCTTCGATCAGAGATCGAAGAACTCAACCCAGATCATCGAGCTCAGGTTGACGAACATACTCAAATTTGTCAAACTCAGTTCATAACCAGAGTAACCTAAAAAATGATAAATCCTTTAATCCCTTTAGTCAGTGGGTCATACCTCCTAGAAGGTATCATCCTTTAGGTTATAAGGATCAACCTGAATGTTCATTTATTTCAAGTTTCAGTTATATTAAACAACAAGGACCCAAGGTAATCTTGGGTCAAAAACTGTTAATCCTCTTTTCAGGTAGAAGAGAACCCTGTCACTCAAAACAAGTGGTACCTTGACAGGGGTTTCTCTAAACATATGACAGGTTGCAAGAAAAGCCTCATCAACTATAAAGCCAAGACTGGACCTAAAGTAATCTTTGGGGACTCAGGATTTGGACCGATAGAAGGCTATGGAGATTTCAACTATGGAGCTGTCACATTCAAGAAGGTGACCTATGTAAATGGACTTAAGCATAACCTGATATCAGTAAGCCAACTATGTGATACAGGTTATCAAGTAAGCTTCACTAACTATTTATGTCTTATTTCTTTAAACAACACAACTATTTTAACAGGAATTAGACAAGGCAACATTTACTTAGTAAATTTTGAATCAGCTAAATCTGAAATTTGCTTATTCAATTCTGTCAGCATTCAAACAAGCTTATGGCACAAAAGACTAGGACATGTAAACCATAAAAATATAGCTAGGTTATCTAAGGACAATCTTATTAGAGGTTTACCTTCTGGTCCCTACAAGAAGGAAGGCTTTTGTAGGGCTTGTCAACTAGGCAAGCAAACTAAATCTAGTTTCAAATCGATTAATAAGAGTGATTCACCTAGAATTTTGTACTTGTTCCATATGGATATTTTTGGCCCTATTGCAGTACAAAGTCTAGGAGGAAAGTCTTATACATTAATTATTGTAGATGATTTCTCCAGATTCACATGGGTTTTCTTTTTGAGAACTAAGTCAGATACTTTTAAGGTTCTCACAGATTTTCTCAAGAACATACAGATTGAGTACTCTACTTTAGTTGCATTGATCAGAAGTGATCATGGCACTGAGTTTGAATCACTTCTGAAAGATCAAGCGCATACCCAACTGCACCAAAAGTCCGGATTGTTGGAGAGGGCGCTACTTAATTTCTTAAATAAGTAGCAAAGCACCATGGGTCAAGTGAAGGAATGCTAGACCCAATAATCCCCCCACCCGGCATCCAGCACAACCCGTCGGCTCAGAGGTGGAGTTACCACATGGCCCACCTGGCTTAGAGGTGTGGTTACCACATGTCCATGGTTGCTTGACCCGTCGGACCCACATAGGTAGAAGGGAAAAATCGGGATTTAATAGTGCCCCCCGGTCTTGAACCCGTGACCTCCTCTGATACCAATTAAAGGATCAAGCGCATACCCAACTGCACCAAAAGCCCGGACTGTTGGAGAGGGCGATACTTAATTTATTAAATAAGTAGCAAAGCGTCACGGGTCAAGTGAAGGAACGCCGGACCCAACAACTTCTTATGCTAGAGTTCTGTGAGAAGGAAGGTATCAGACATTATTTCTCAGCTCCAAGAACTCCTCAACAAAATGGGGTAGTTGAAAGGAATAATAGGACACTCATTGAAGCTGTAGGTACATTGCTTGCAGATGCTTATATGTCACTTTCCTATTGGGCAGAGGCAGTAAGTACAACAAATTATGTCATGAATAGAAGCCTAATACATAAACTAAAGCTTAAGACTCCCTATGAACTACTCAAAGGGAAGAAACCTATAATAACCTATTTTAAAGTATTTGGATGTATATGCTATATTCACAACAATGACAAGAAACATCTTAGAAAGTTTGGAGCTAAGGATGCAATGGGAATTTTCCTAGGATATTCCCAAGTCAGCAAGGCATATAGGGTGCTTAATAAATCAACATTAAAAATTGAGGAATCTATGCATGTGACATTTGATGAATCTAATATGTTTTACAAGGAGAGAGACATCTCTACCAACAATAATCTGTAGGTACAAAATTTATGTGAGAGCTTGGATGATCTAAACCTTACCTCAATGGTTGAATTATATCCCTCTCCATAAGCTATATCGGAAGCTGAAAGTGAAGAAGAGACTGTGGAAGCAGTTCAATTTTCTCCAATAGTTGATACAATCCCACAAGAGGAATTAAATCAAATAACTTTCAATGAACTAACTCCACCTAATGATCTTGTCACACTTAGGGATCACCCTAGATCTCAAGTAATTGGAGACATATCAGTAGGAGTACAGACAAGGCATCAACTCAACCCTGATGTGATGCTTGCCTATTTTCTCTCTCAAATTGAGCCGCAATCCATATCTGATGTAGATCAAGATCCCAACTAGATCACTGCAATACAAGAGGAACTTAACCAGTTTGAGAGGTGTAAAGTTTGGGACTTAGTTCCAAGGCCTGGGGGCTATCCAGTAATTGGGACTAAGTGGGTATTCAGAAACAAACTTGATTCCTAAGGTGTGATAGTGAGGAACAAGGCAAGGCTTGTTGCTCAAGTATACAAGCAAGAGGAAGGGATTAATTATGATCAAACCTTTGCTCCAGTTGCCAAACTTGAAGCTATAAGGATTTTCTTAGCTTATGCAGCATTCAAAAAGTTTAAAGTCTACCAGATGGATGTGAAAAGTGCATTCCTAAATGGAGAACTCAAAGAAGAGGTGTATGTTGTACAACCTCCAGGTTTTATCTCTCCATCTCATCCCTCTTATGTTTTTAAATTACATAAGGCTCTCTATGTTTAAAGCAAGCTCCAAGAGCTTGGTATGAGACCTTAGCCAGCTTTCTTTTAGAGCATGGTTTTTCAAGAGGCATGGTAGATAGAACCCTTTTTACAAAGTTGCATCATGATAAAATTCTCTTAGTACAAATATATGTGGATGACATAATTTTTGGTTCTACTAATCCCAATCTGTGCAAAAGATTTTCTGATTTAATGCACTCAAGGTTTGAGATAAGTAGCATGGGTGAGTAATTATATTTCCTTAGTCTCCAAGTGAAATAAACCCTTGATGGGATCTTCATCTCTCAGTCTAAATATGTTAAAGAGTTTATTAAGAAGTTTGGGATGAATGATGCCTCAACCATGAAAACTCCCATAGCTGCCATTGCTGTTGTAGATGTTGATGAATCTGGAAAACCAATTGATCAGACCAGGTATAGGGCCATTATTGGATCCCTACTGTATTTAACAACAAGCAGACCAGATATTATGTTTGCCACATGTCTTTGTGCTAGGTTCCGGGCGAATCCTAAAGAATCTCACCTTATTTTCTTAAAAAGGATTTTGAGATATATAAAAGGTTGTCCAGATCTAGGCCTCTGATATTCGACAGAATCAGCATTTGTGTTAACTGGATTTTCTGATGCTGATTATGCTGGATGCAGAGTAGATAGGAAAAGCACCTCTAGAACTTGTCAGTTCCTTGGTGACATACTTGTATCTTGGTTCTGTTGAAAGCAAACATCTGTTTCAACATCCACTACTGAAGTTAAATATATGGATGTAGGCAGTTGCTGTTCACAGATCTTGTGGATACAAAACCAACTACTGGATTATGGTGTCAACTTAAATAATTCAACTATTCTATATGATAATACAAGTGCTATTTCAATTGCACAAAATCAAGTATTGCATTCTAGAACCAAACATATAGACATTAGACATCACTTCATTAGAGAAGTGTTGACAAACAAAAGATTAAACTTGAATTTATCTCTACTGATTTGCAAAGAGCAAATATATTCACTAAGCCATTGGACTCATCCAAGCATCTGTTCTTTGTCAATCAGCTTGGTATGATAAATGGTCAGGATTTAATCTAATGCTCTGTCTATGGTCAAAGAATTGTCTCTGTTCGTCGACCTGAAATCGACGAACTGATAACTGTTCTTGATATTTTTCATCGACCTGAGCTCGACGAAATCTCCTGGTGAAGTAATTTTCGTCGACCAGAGATCGACGAACTTACTTCTGAAACCTTTTGTCGACCAGAGATCGACGAAATGTCTTCAAACCTTCATACTGAGTTCGACGAACTGTTTAACTCTAAATTATTTTGTCGACCTCAGAACAAAGATTTTTTATTTTTCGTGGGCCGGAGCTTGTCGTTTCATATTCCGGAAAACCTTGTATTTAGGGTTTCTTCGACCTCCGTCCCGCGCTTTTAGTCCCTTTGCACTTGATCTTCGGTTTCTCTATTGCATCTGCACTCATGGCGATTCCAGCAGGCGCCCTTGCCGCAATGAAGTTTGATACCAGATTCGACGTCGATTTCGACTCCTTCCAACACTCCAATCCAGTATTTATTCACATTCTGCAACTGCTGGAAGACAAGAAATTGAAAAATCTGTTGTCCATTAGAATCAAATTACCCAGAATGGAAATCAGAGAATGGGTCTTTACTACGTCTACAACCGAGGACAACACAATGACCGGATCAATAGCGGGTAATGCCATTTCTCTCTCCCGCTGTATTAACTGAAATCTTTGGATTAGAGAATGGAGAAGAAGAATTAGAACTCAATTATGAGGAATATGACATGATGTTGAGTCTGATGGGTTACTCTGGCGATAACCCAAATAAACTGCTGAAGAAGCACCTATCTGTCGAGTTAAAATTTCTCGCAGATATTGCTGGGAAAGTCTTGCTGGGCAAGCACACTGCACACGATTATATAACCAGACATCAATTTCTGGTTATGTGTACAGTGTTAAATAAGAGACAGGTAAACTGGGCATAAATCATCTTTGATCTCATTAAGAAAAGGAATAGTAAGAAGGAAGTAAACTTTGGAAGGATCCTAGGGATCTTCCTGACAGAAAAGGTTGCTGAATCACTGGTCTCCCAGACCACATTCATAAATGTCAGCAAAAGGCTCACATGTGCCTTGTTTGGAAGGTGGGAGAGGACAATCACAAAGCCCTCTAAGGCTTCATCCTCTGCCACCCCAGCTTCTAAAAGTACAAGGGTTGTTTCAGCCACTTCCCACTCTTCTGAAGAGATCACATCCACCATCATTCCATCCAACATTACCCCAGCCACTTCTCAATCTCCAGCTCTCCGATCTTCATCTCTGCCAGCAACACAACACACCCCAGCTTCAACTAATGTTCCAGTATCTACTCCCCTACCTTCATTATCCCTAGTTCCTCAATCTCCAACACATATTCCCTCCTCTACACCTTCCCTCCAACATGATACACCAATACCTACACCTCCCCAATCCCCTCTTCCATCTCATCTTACTGATCTCCCCTCCTTCAATTTATTATCATCTCCACTGAACACTCCCTCTCCTCAACATGACTTCCCTCTAGACACTTTTATGTAAGATACTCCACCTCTCACTCCACTAGCTATTACTATCTCTACCTCTATCCCTATTCAGCCAGACTCTGCCACAACCTCTACCTCTACAATCTTAAATCCCTCCATCCTACAATCCCTTCTTCAACTTCTCAAACCACTCCTCCAGACCATCTTAGCAGAGGCAATTTCCCCTCTTGCTGCATCCATTTCCACTCTGTCTTCCCAAGTTTCTGCTCTCACCACTACTCTCTCTTCAGAAAGGGGCATGTCTTCAGTATCTACTGAAACCAGGTAGGGGGAGATACTTCATGAAGAAGTAGTAGCAGCAGCAGCAGCAGCAGAACAAGTTGTACAGGTCTCATATATAGTAGAACTAGATGCAATGGATACAGAAGTAGAAGAAGCAAAAGCAACAGCAGAACAAATAGCAGTTATACCAGCAATTGGAACAGAAGCTGCTATGGAAACAAATGTCTTAAATTCTCTAATCAAACATGGAGACAGATGTTTATTGTACAGATATTATAGTGTCAAATACTCAAGAGGTTATTCTGCCAGAAATTTTGTCTGGAAGGGTCTATATTATCAATCCCAAAGTAAATCTAGCAGCTTTGCTAAAAATATTTGGTTCTTATATTTATTTTACCTTTCCCATTCTATCATCAAGAGAAATAGTGTTCTACACTTCTCCTGTCAGCTCAGAGGTGTTTGACATTGTAAAGAAAAGTTTGACAGCTCCTCCAAACATATTATCTGCTGAGAGATCTACCCCACTTGGGCCATCCTATATCATGGATTCTAGCCCTCTCCCCAATCTGGATGACATTATGGCTCAAGACATTGCCATGGAAAAAGAAGTAGATCATGCTGAAATTGTCCCTACTCTAGTAAGTAAAGAAATCCCCAAGGATGTAATAAGCCAGATTGATGATATGTATGACAATCCCCAATCTTTTGATGATGATTATGACTCTGATGAGGATCTAAAGAGGAAGAAAAATTCCAAGAAAAAAAAGCTCATCCTCCTCCTGCTCCAAAACTCAACCCAACAAATGACACTCCCTACTATATTCTGCACAATATAACTCCATATAAGGGTGTGTCAGCATGGATGTGGCTATCCAATAATGAACAGAAAGCAAGAAAGAAAAGCAGAAGATATTCTCCTCCTCCACAAAAATTTAAAAGGGATCCTCCTCCTCCTCCTCCTCCAGCTACCGGTGCTTCAGGAACCATATCTCAAAGCTCAGATGTTGTTCCTAAGCCTACATTCACCAAAACCTATCAGAGACAAGGAAGACCTTCTCAATCTTCTAGAGACAGTCAGCACCAACACAGACATCAGCTCTCCTCTAGAAGTTCATTCAGTGCTCAGCAATTTTCCCCCAAGCCAACATTCTCTCCTCCTTCATCTCCTAGCAAAGCAAACAGCCTTGAAAGACCTCCAATTCCAGCCTATGATCCTGAGACTAGCCCAACTACCAGAATGGCTAGATTCCAAGAATCTGTGGCTCTCTCTTAAATAAGGCAAGCCAGAGAAAAGGGTCAGGATCCTTCTCAATTTTCAACAATATCATGCTACAGGAAAAAGGAATTTGAAAGATATCAAGTTGGAAACTTGTTTAATGCTGAAAAATACATGTATCTACATCCTGAAGCTGTTGTTCCTAGAACTACTTCTCAAAAGACACTTGGTGATGCAGATATGACTATGACACTGAAGAAAGCACAAGATCCTAACAGAGTAATTATATTTGCTAAATCTTCTGATTCTCCCAAGGACATTTAGGTTATTTATTTTCAGTCTCTATTTTTATTGTGAACAATTTGGGTGCATAGCTTTATAAAGGTACTGATAGCTTATTTACTCTATCAGCAATCTCAGTTTTATGCTATGTCTACTACATTTTGTCCTGTAATTTTTTTCTGTTTTTGTTTGGAGTAACCTCACCCAAATAGGGGGAGATTGTTGGAACCCCTAGGTGATTTGGGCTAGGTTCTCTTCTTAGGGTGTCACCCATGTTGTATAGAAGGGTCAAGTTTTATGTGTTTCTAGAGTCTAGGTCAAGTCCTTAGATTCAACAGTACAAAGGACCAGCCTCCAACACTGCCCAAGACTCAAGACTTAGAGAATTCAAGTTTTAGAAACAGGAGATCTATGTTCGTCGATCTCCGGTCGTTGATAGTCATTCTTAGCTCGACTAACTCAGAAATAAAATTCCCTGAGCTGAGCTCGACGAACTCTGTTCTCAGGTCGACTAACACTTCAACTCTCAACACCAAAGATCTCTCAGCGCCATAATTGACTCAGCGCCATAATTCACTCAAAGCCAAAGCTTACTCAGAGCCAAAGATCACTCAACGCTATCAACGCCATCAATGACTCAACACTCTCAAACGTCTCAACGCCAGATGTGTTATTATCTCAACGCCGTCAGTTTGACCAAGTTCTAAGGTCGACTAATTTCACATTCTAAGGTCGACGAACTTAGAGCACAGTATCCGTCAGTTTGTGCAGTGCAGTTGTTTGCAGATCACAGTTCGATGAAAGCTGATCTCAGGTTGATGAAAGATGATCTCAGGTCGACTAAAGCTGATCTCAGGTCGACTAAAGCTGATCTCAGGTTGACAAAAGTTGTTCTCTGGTCGATGAAAACTATAAGACATATTGTTATTTATTCTTTCCTTTTCTGTCTCCTTATTTTATATCCTTTATAGGCCGTTAATTCCCTGGATAACCAATGCACTTATATCCTTTATATCGAGCTGTTACTAGCAACATTGATTACAAATATGCTCCATGTAATTAATTGCTTATATCTCGGGATAGACATAGAATAGAATATATGACAGCATACTTGCCATTTTCATTCCCCAGATTTCGGCTGAGCATTTATTGTAGGTTTTTGAATTTGACCTTGAGGCAGTTATCAATCTGATTATCTCTCTGCCAGAAAGAAGTCAATATAAAAACTTTTTGAAATCAACAAGAAGCGCAATGCATACAGTTCTCAGAAAATCAACTGCTCTCAAAAGAAGAAGAAAGAAAAACAATCACAATCAAGAGTCCTTTTCTTCACCTTCTTTGTTTTTCAGGGATCACAAGTGATAAGGATATTCAAATCAGTCAAAGGATCTCTGAAGAGTTGATCATATAGCAAAAGGCCTACTCACTCTTAGTAAAGCTTCCACTCCTGAATCATTCAAGATTTCAGGGGGAGCTTTGACAACACCACAGAATTCACATAGTCTTCTCATTTTGACTTGAGAAAAGAAGACTTCCATCAACCTCTCTTCCCCACCTCTAAATAGGGTTTTAATTCCCTTCAAAATTATTCTGGTTGCAAGTCTCCTTCCAAAAGACTTGGGTTGGTTTTTGAGCACCTGATCAAAAGCTCATTTGTGTCAGTCCCCTGATCAAAACCTGTAGTGGATTCCTACCTAGGGTGGTAGAAGAGTGGATGTACCCAAGTTTCGGGAACCACTATAAAAATTCTTGTGTTGTCTGTGTGGCTGTGATCTTCTTGTGTGCTTAGTTATCTTGTTTTGTTGTGTAGCTTAGTTATCTTTTCTCTAGTTCATCTGCTGCACTTGTGCACTCATACACCCATATAATAGTAACATATTTTATTAAAGACTTCTTATTTCAGCAAAAATCAAAAAGATTTTTAAAACTCTATTCACCCCCCCCCCTCTAAAGTTTTTCAGAGCTTACCCTATCTTTCAACTTGTCTCGACATAACTGTCATCTATGTCAATATCTTTAATTTTGCTTTGTGTCGAGACAGTTGAATTGTCTCAACACAACTATCTGCCTGGTGTCAACACTTCTATGCTTTAATACTCTATTGTGTCGAGACAGTTGATTTGTCTCGACACTATTTTACTTAGTATAATTTTCATTCTTCTTTGTGTCAATACAGTTGTATTTTCTCGACACTACTGTCCTAAGCTTTAAAGTGTCGAGTTAGCTGACTTATCTCGACACTGCTGACTTAGTCTTCAAGGTGTCGAGTTAGCTGACTTGTCTTGGCACTGCTAACTTAGTCTTCAAGGTGTCAAGACAACTGACTTGTCTCGACACAATTGTCTTGAATCTTCAATGTGTCGAGATAGCTGACTTGTCTTGACACTGCCCTCGTAAAGGTGTCGACACAATCTAAGTGTGTTGACACTTTTGTACTTAGCCAATTTTCTGCACTGCAAGTTGCTAGATGTAGACTGTGCTAACTTCACTCGACGCTTTTTGTACTAAAATAATTTTCTTCACTTTTAGTCATCTTCTAGAGTTCACCTATCAATGTAACTTGGACCACTTGTCAAATCATTATGACATAGGCAACCTGCAAGCATGAACTGAAATATACATCAAATACATATTTTATGTATATCATTGAATTGAAAGGGCTTCTTCAAATCAAGTACATTGTGTCCAATGTACCCAACAATCTCCCCCTATTTGGAGAAGTCATAGCCTCAATTCAATGATATACACCACAATACCAAAATCTATTAATTATGATGTATAAGAAAAATGCTGAACAAATTACAAAGGAACACAACAGTAATAACACAGATATCACAAGTGCAATCAAAATTTTTTATTTAAATTTGTTCAAAGATTACATTTTCAGTTTTGATACAATGTTCTTAAAGAAAAATTACATAATGCCTAGAAAATATATTCAAAGAATCCTCTGGCTCTCTGATGATAATGCCTTTTCCAGATTGAATTTTAGCTTTAACTTCTGGCACTTTATCATCAGCAACCTTCTCCTTTCCCTTGTCATTCTTGGCTTTAGTAATTTTTTCTTGCTTGATCCTTTGCCTTTCATTATAATGATAGGGTTTGGGGAAATACTTGTTGGGCTCTATTGAATCAGCTGGAATCTTCCTTTCCTTCAGATCTCTTCTGAATTTTTAGATGATCTCCTGCTGCTTTGTGTGCTTGACCCACTCTTGCTTTGAATACCATTTTCCTATTTTAATTGCATTATTATTGACTGCTTTCCATGCAGTAAGAATAATTGATCTAGAGGTTGGACTCCATTGCTCAAAATCAGGCTTTGCTTCAGCTTGTTCCCTGAATCTTTTCTTTGATAGTTGAGATTCTTTCTCCTTAAGCAAAGCAGATGCAGTCATCTCTACCTCCTCACATACTATATTCTGAACTTGTGGTGGAGGAATGTACATAGTCTGGACAGCAGCTCGAATGTCCTCAAAATTAGCTATTTTGTACATGAATTGGACAGGAGTTTTAATGGCCTCAAAATTAGCTGGTTGGCAACCAGATTCAACAGTTTGGTCTCCATCATACCATAGTGGAGGATAGCCTAGAATGTCTCTGATGCTATTGGGAATCTAAGTAGCATTCTCAGAGCTTGCCTTTATCATTACCCTCTCCCCCTTTATGACTTCTCTTTCCATATGATCTCTGAGGTCATTCTTGTGAAATCTTACTTGACCATCTAGATAATGTATTCTTGTGGTTACAAAATTCTTGACTTCCAGTAAATGGTCATCCAAATCCTTGTCAGAAGCCTTGATATCCTTAATCAATGAGGCTGAATGAGTTTTTAGCTGAGTTTCCATTTCCTTTGTGGCAGAAGTTATCTTGGTTTCCAAAGAAATAGTCTGCTCAGCCAGCTTGACCAGTGAAGTATTATTTAATTCAATCATGTTTTCATTCATTCTTTTTTGATTCTCAAGAACATTGCCTTATTTTACAACTATTTCATCTTCAGTCTTCTTTAACTCCTCTTGTTGTTTATCTATGTATACTACAGCATGAGCTCCCCTCTGGAAGAAATTAGTCATATATTTCTTTAGTAGATTTACTTCAAATCTAATAGACTTGATGTCCTGAGCTAGCTAAAACTACAACTCCTTGTTGCTTTCATCTACATACTTCTCAAGTTGAGTCCTTTGTTGATCTAACATAATTTGCAGTTGAACTATAATTGAACTTAAATCCATACAAGGAGCAGGAGTTGTGCCAGACTGAAAAGTTTTCTTGTAGCTTTTACTTCTCTTTTTGAGTTCAATTATTTTCCTCTTCTTTAGTTGAGAGGCTTCTTCCTCTTCATAATCAAAAGAACTAACCACCTCAATAGATGTTGGCTCTATAGCTGTTTCAGCAGTTGGGATGATCTTCAAACTCCCCCTCAACCATTGCACCTTCTTCATTGATGTTTTCCAAGTGAGTCTCTTCTTGCAGAACTTCAGTATCAGGAGAAGGGTCCTCTAGAGTAGTAGTTATCTCCCCCTAGACATCTAAATCAGTATTTAGAATAATTTCCTCTTCAGTGGCCTTGGAGAATGTATCTTCAATCAATCTTCCAGGCATTTCTATTTCAGGAACCTTTGTTTGTTGCATCTCTTTTACAAATTCCATTATTATTGTATCCACTGTATTCATTTTAATTTCTAGCAGAATATTGAGTTTCTCCCCCTCAATTGGATCCCTATCTGGGATTGTCTCCCCCTGCACCTGATCACCTATTCCAGGTGAGGTCCTTGGATATTTCTTAGCCATTGTATCATCCTATTTTTCTGAGGTAGAACTTTCTTATTCTTCAGATTTACTAGAAGAATATTCTTCCATTAACTACAGCCTTCTTCTTTTTCTCTTACACCTTCTCAACTATAGGTGTTTCCTTGGATAGGACTCTATCCCACCTAGCCAGTATCATCATGTCCATTCTTCTCATGTGATTGATCTCGGATCAAATCTTGAGGTTGAGGCTGTTTGGAATGGCATGAACTAAGTATAGACTCAGAATTCTGCCCATATTAGGCTTCTTGATACTCTCTGCTATTTTATCAAAGACAACTCTGCTCCAGTTAGTCTTGATTTTGAAAATTACTCTTGTCTCAAACATCTGAGCAGATATCCTGTCATGTGCTCCTAATTTACACAGTAGTACCTTCCCAATTATTTCTGACAGGAATTTTCCCTTGGAATTCATACCCTTCCTGTTTAGGGTGCTTCCAATTTTAGTGGTTGGATCCAATCCACACCACACCAATGCTTTAGTAGTTCTGGTGGTGTCTATTTCATCTTCCTTATCGATTCTTGGTATTTTAAAAACCTTTGCCAACCTCCTAGTTATGATTTTTACTTTAGCTTCATTTAATGTAGACTTAATCTTTGCTGAATTTGAATCAAGTATTGCTTTGAGAAGAATTCAGATACTTCTCATTTCCAGATGTTTGTTAGTTCAGAGAGCATATAATCCAGACCTGCTTCTTAAATTAGGTCAATGACGTTCCTAATTCCTTCTTGCGCTGAGACGAATCCATGGCGCACGAGTTCATACCCTTCAAAGATGTAGTCATCATTCTTGGGAGCCATTGGAGTTGAGAGAAAGGATTGACGAGTGCCGGCAAATTAGAATTCTAGGTCTCAACACTCAGGGATCAAAAGTTCAAGATATCAAGAAAGTGTAGTCGACTTTTACTCTCACACCTCATTTATAGTCAAATCTTCCCTGAAGTCGAAAGGGCGCGCTGCATTTAGACTATTCAAAATTTTTGGGTAAATACCTAGTGTCGACACAAGAAAAAGATGTCTGTCGAGATGTGTTGACATAAGCCAACACAAGGTTAATGTGTCTTGAAATATACCTTAGGGTCTTGACACCATTATGTCTCAACACTTACTTTAGTGTCTCGAGACTTTGTAGTGAAGCTGTGTCGACACACTTTTTGGTGTATCGACACATTACTATTTATAGTGTCGACACACTTTCTTGTGTCTCGACACTTTTTAAGATATCTCGACACATTCTCTGGTGTCTCGACATAATTTTTTGACTTAGTCAAAATTTTGTTTTCTGAATTGTAGATTCTTGACATTTATGATGTCTATTCTTGATATCTAAATGAGTAAACTTAATTACTGACTAATTATTTTTATTATTATTTTATATCAGTTTTCATATGTGCATCAATTACTCAAGATTCAACATTCCAAGTTCAAATTTAAAGAAATTAAATTTCTCTTCTTCCAAGGGCTTAGTAAAAATATCAGCAATTTGTTTATTTGTTGGAATAAATTCTAAGCTAATATCTTCATTTTCTACATGCTCCCAAATAAAATAATATATAATTTTAATATGTTTTGTTCCACTATGTGACACATGATTGTTTGTAATAGAAATAGCACTAGTAGAATCACTGAATAATGGAATTTTACTTAGCTGTAAGTTATAATCTTGTAACTGATGTTGAACCCAAAGCAATTGTGTACAGCAACTTCCAGCTGAAATGTACTCAGATTCAGCTGTAGATTTTGCTACACTTGTTTGCTTTTTGTTGCTCCATGACACCAGCATCCTTCCAAGGAATTGACATGAGCCTGATATGCTTTTCCTGTCTTCTTTACATCCTGCATAATATGCATCTGAAAAGCCTATCTGTTCAAATAACTATTCCTAGGATACCATAGGCTAAGATTAGGTATGCCCTTTAGATATCTTAATATTCTTTTAACTGTTGTATCGTGAGATTATTTAGGGCATGCTTGATACCTAGCACAAACACAAGTGGCATACATTATGTATGGTCTACTAGCTGTTAGATAGAACAGTGATCCAACTATGCCCCTATACAAGGTGATATCAACTAGCTTACCAGCATCATCCTTGTTTAAAGACATACTAGACCCCATAGGATTTCTCATGGAAGTGGTTGTTTCCATGCCATACTTCTTGATTAACTCCTTGGTGAACTAAGATTGACTAATGAAAAGTCGATCTATAGTTTGCTTAATTTTGAGACCTAAGAAAAACTTGAGTTCACCCATGCTACTCATCTCAAATTTACCTTGCATAAGTTTGGCAAACCTAGTGCAAAGTGACTCATTAGTAGAACCAAATATAATGTCATCAACATATATTTGTACTAAGATGGTCTTGTCTTTGACTTCCCTTAGGAATTGTGTTTTTTCTATTTTCCCTCTTGAGAATTTATTCTCTGGAAGGAACTTAGACAGAGTCTTATTCCAAGCCCTTGGGGCTTTTTTTAAACCATAAAGAGCTCTTAATAATAAATAAATATGAGTTGGTTTAGTAGAATCAACAAAACATGAGGGTTGCTCAACATAGACCCTTTCTTTAAGGTTACCATTAAGGAATGTTGACTTTACATCCATTTGGTAAACCTTGAATCCTTTGTAGGCTGCATATGCCAGGAAGAGTCTTATAGCCTCCAATCTAGCCATTGGTGCAATGGTTTGATCAAAGTCTATACCCTCTTCTTATCTATATTCCTTTACAACCAGTCTAGCTTTGTTTCTGACTATAACACCATTCTCATCCAGTTTGTTTCTGTATATCCATTTTATTCCTATGATGTTACAGTCATCTGGTCTGGAAACTAGCTTCCAGACATTGCATCTCTTGAACTGGTTCAATCTTCCTACATTGCACCTATCCAAAATGGATCTATATTGGCTTCTTCAAATTTCTTTGGTTATGTTTAAGACAGAAAACTTGAGTACATCACAGTGTTGTGATGTTTTCTTCTTGTGGTCATACCTTGAGTTGCATCTCCAATGATCAATTCCCTTGGATTATCCCTTAGATGTCAGACAGCTATAGGTAATGTGACTTCTTCTCTTGGACTAGCTATATCTTGTTGCTGATTTTCTTCTCCTGGTTGTTCTTGTGTAAGCACTTCTTCAATAATGTTGACTCCATCTTGTATATTTTTGCTTGTTGGAACTGAATCCTCTATAGACAGCTCCTTTAGCTTCAAGTTTTCTCCTGTTGTGCTTGATGTACCTGTCTTTTCATTGTAGAATATAGAACTTTCATCAAATACAACATGAACAGACTCCTCCACAACTTGATCCCTCAAGTTGTAGACCCTATAGGCCTTACTATGGCTATTATAACCAACAAATATGCCATTTTAGGACTTCTCAGCAAACTTAGATATGTATGTTTTCCCATTATTTAGGACAAAACAACTACATCCAAAGATTCTGAAATAGGCCAAGTTTGGTTTTCTGCCCCTCATTAGTTCATAAGGAGTTTTCTTCCCTTCATTAGTTCATAAAGATTTTTATTCTGAAATAGCTTCAACTTAGAATATTCTGGGAGAGAAGAATCACTCAGCATGGTTCTTCCATCTTTAATGAGAGTCATGTTCTTTCTCTCAGCTATTCCATTTTTCTAGGGTGTTCTTGGTAAGGAAAACTCTTGCTGAATCCCAAGTTCTTCACAAAACTTTATCATATATTCAGATTGAAATTTAGTTCCATGATCACTTCTGATTATTACAACGGAACTATTCAATTCATTGTGAATTTGTTTGACAAATGTCTTGAAGACATCAGGAGTTTCAGACTTTTTCCTTAGAAAGAAAACCTAAGTAAATCTGGAATAATCATCTACAATCACAAAAGTGTAGACTCTCCTTCCCAAACTATGAACTAGCATAGGACCAAACAAGTCCATATGCAAGAGGTATAAACACCTCATTGAGTCCTTGGATTCAATGTTTTTGAATGAAGCTTTGGTCTGCTTGACTTTTTGGCATGCAGAGAAAATGCTCTCCTTAGAGCATTTAATGTTAGGACCATTCCTAACTATCTCTTTACTGTAAAGTTTGTCTATGGTCTTGTAGTTCAAGTGAGCTAGCTTCTTGTGCCATTTGACACAATTTAAGGCTTTCTCATTTGCAACTAGACATAAGGGTGAGTCTGACTTTAAACAATGAAAATTCAAACAAAATATATTCCCACATCTAGTGCCCGTCAAGATAACCTCTTGGTCACTTGACTTCTTTATGAGGCACTCATCTTTGTGGAATGAAACGTCATTGCCAAAATCACAAAGTTGTCTTATGCTTATAAGGTTGTGTTGCAACCCTTCCACATAAGCAACATTGGTGAAAGTGACTAAGCCATTTGTGATCTTACCATAACCTTTGGCAATTCCTTTGTAAGCTCCACCAAAAATCACTTTTGGTCCATTCTTCATAGGGATATATTCCCTGAGATTGATTTTTGTTCAAGTCATGTGTCTGGAACACCCACTATCAAAGTACCAGATTGGTCTAACTATGGTTCTTGGACATTCCTGCAAAATAAGAATTTATTTTTCCTTAGGAACCCAAATGGTTTTGGGTCCTAAGTTCTTATTAGTTGTGTCTCTATTGAGACCACCTGTAAACTTCTTAACTAAATACCTTTTTTATACATGATACACAGTGTAATTGAACCAATAGTCCAAGGAAAAGTGTCTCACCTTTCCACATCACCAGCATTCATATATGTTGTACCTCCTCTTTAGAGCAACAAAAGGATCTTTGTGCTGACATTCCTTAGAACAGGAATCAGCAAACTTGACAGTTGTATTTTGACTAGGAGCAAAAAGGTTATTTTGACTCTCAGTTACAACAATTCTCCTTGGAGAAGGCACATTAGGAATAGATTTCCGGTTCACATATGAACTTGGTCCAACTGGTCCAGACTTCTGGGCTTTTTTCCCTTAGTCTGAAACACAGGTTGTGGAATTACTGGACCCTTTTGTCCGTCAGCTTTTTGCCACTTTTTCTTTTGGTTTTAACATACCCAAGACCACTTCCAAGTGTTCCTGAGAAGGTGTCTATAATAGGCAGCATAGTTTTAGGTTTAGAAAATTTATGTACTAAACTTTTCTCATTCAGGAGTTTGAGTTCCAACTCCTGAATGGTTGCATCCTTTTTATTCAGCAATATGATTTGATCATCAATGATCTTTGTAAGATTTTCCAACTTAGAACTTTGAAGACCTATCTTCTGAGTATCCATCTTATGATGATACTCAAGACCTTTTAGTGATGCTATCTCAACAGCTTGTTCTTTGACAAGCTTCTTACTATTTATTAGAGCTTCCAACAGTTTTCCAAATTTGATTGTGAGTTGTTGTAGTTCAGTATCAGAGTTAGACTTATGTGAATAAAACTTTGAGTCGCATGAATCTAGTTCATCCCTAGTGTCATATATAGAAGTTTTAGAACAACTTGAATTATCATAGATTACCTGAGTACCTGGAAGTTAAGAATTTTTGTTTCTGTATCATCAGATAGTTCCATCAAATTGACTTCCATATCTTCTTCAGAATCACCATAGTGTGATGATGTTATGGAGGTTTTTCCCTTGTATATGGCCTCTTTAATGAATTCTTATTCATAGGAGAACATTCCAACAAGTTCTTCTTCTGATTCAGTTGAATCAGTATCATTATCAGATAAGGTCTTTGATTTTTTTGCCATCAGACCCTTTTTGGATTTCTTGTCTTTATAGAACTTCTTTTCTTTTGACTATTTGTTCTCCTTTCTTTTTACTGGACAGTCAGCAATGACATACCCGGTCCTGTTACAGCAAAAGCAGATAATGTCAGTCTTAAATTATTTATTCTGATGAGAATCATACCTGACCATAGATTTGTCTCTGTGTTTGTCTTTGCTTTTACTGGAGCTTGATCTAGAAGGTTTCTTTTTATTCCACGACTTCCTTCTTCTCAGCATTTTCTTGAATTGTCTGGTAAATAGTGTCAATTCATCATCTGATAATTCTTTTGATGAAGAACATGTTCCAGTGCTATCTATATCTTCATCCCTTCTTTTTGATGATTGGATTTCTCTTCTAGCTTTCTTAGATGTATCTGCTTTGAAGGCCACAAATTTAGTCTGTGTTGAACTTCTGGCAGATTCTGCTTCAACTTTTCTAGAATTTAGCTGAAGCTTCATTGACAATAGCTTCCCATATAAGTCTTGGGGTAACATATTTCTTAGATTTCCCATTTCTCTTACATTTAAAATCTTGATGTCACATTCTTTATTTATGGATATTAGAAATTTGTCATTCAGCGCATAATTTGAGAAATCTCTGCCATAGTTTCCTAAGTTATTTACTATTCTAAAGAACTTTTCATAACATTATTCTGCAGAATCAGTCTTTCCTTGTCTGAATGCCTCATACTGCTAATTGAGGAGAAATTTTATGTCATCTCTTACTTCTTATATGCCTTCCATATAGACTATGAGAGTGTCCCACATTTCCTTGGATGTTTTACATTGCACAAGATTCTGAAAGGTTGAATTGTCTATTGCACTGACTATTATATTTTGTGCTCTTTTACCCATGGTGGCAAGAACCACCTCATCCTTTGTCATTTCTGACAGTTTCTTAGGAGTTTGAACATTTGCATCTAAGACAGATATCTTCATTAGAACATATGGTCCTTCTTGTACAGTGACATAGATTCTTGGATCTGAAGCCTCCATAAACAATCTCACTCTCTGCTTCTATATAGCAAAGTTATCCTTTGTACATATAGGCAGTTTCATATAACTGAGTTCTCTGTGAGATTCAGAAGCCATAAGATCTGATATTTTTCTAATACCCTTTGGATCTTTTTCAAACTGTTAGGGCTTTCTTAAATAACCTTCCTTTGATACCACTTGAAAGATAATCCTATGGGTAGATAATCACCTAGAGGGGGGTCAATAAGTGTCTTTTTAAAATACTTTTTCAATTATTTGTCACTTAACTATTCTGCAGAAATTATGTTCAGCAGTTAATTTACTTGAGACATTAGCTTTACAATAACTTAGCACAATTGAACCACTGAAATCAGCACTTGAAAATTTCGTATCATAGTACAAGCAAAAGCAGATCACAGCACACAAGGAATTTATAGTGGTTCCCCTATCTAGGGTACATCCACTTTCCCCCTTCTTCCTCACTACCAAAGTGTTAGATAAGGTTATAGCTCCTCCTCTTCAACCTAGATCCAAAGATCCTACAGGCCCAGTTTCTGTTAAGAAACCTACACTCAGACCAACCGGTCCTACCTCAGAAATTCTCCTAATCTCCTACCTCAAGAACCCTAACTCAGCCTTTATAAATCAGGCTTACAACTCAGTGATCCACTCAAATCACCTACCTCAGGTCCCTCAAGAACCCTATAATGAGTTGTAAATATTCATATTTTTAAATATTTTATTTATGTAGTTTAGTTTATTTTCGTTATTTTTAGTTAATGTTCTTCAATAAAATATGCCTTTTTTGTATACTTGTCTAACTTAGCCTTTTTTTGTGTTCTGAAATTTTATAGAAAAAGTCAAAAAAATCAATGTACACATCTGTGTACTTCTCGGTCATGCCAATGACCTGGGCGTATTGCTTTGATTCCAGCAAAGATCCGCTTCCTGCACAGAAATAGCCACCATTCGTCGAGCTGCGCTCGATGAAGTTAATTCCAGTCCCAGAGTTTGACGTTCGTCGAGCAGAGCTGTTCGACGAGCAGAGCTTGACGATTTGATCTCAGCACCAGAGCTCGATGATTTGAATCCAGCGCCAGAGCTCGACGATTTGAACCCATCCCAGCGCTCGATAAATTCCATGCGGAGCAGCGCTCGACGATATTACTGCCTTCTGAGCTCGAAGAAATTCTGCCTGCCTCTTTTGAGCTCGACATTCATCGAGCTCCGCTCAACGAAAATTTTCCAGCCGCGCTCGACTTTCGTCGAGCTCCGCTCGATAAAATTCTGCCTGACTTCTTCGCACGACGAAATTCTGCCATACTCTTCCACTTTACGATTTGCTTCCAGCAACCACTCAATGCCTTCACCAGATAAAGCCTGCTCCCGCTGCTTCTAGAACTAGGCTATTCATCAGAATTTTAGCTACCTCTACACACAAGAGTGCCACCTCCTATAATTTTTTGCTTATAAATGGATCTTCTCTGTAAGATCAAATGTTCCCCTTTTTGAACCATTTTGCTTAGGGTAGGTGCTGTTTGGGTGTATTTCCAAGCTATGTAAGGTGATTTTCTCCCCCTCTCTTTAGCTTTTGTTTTAGCTTTTTGTAACCCGTCTTTTATCTTAATAAAATTAGTATATTTTCTCTCCTTATGTGTATTGGAATGCATTTGAGTGCCCCTCCTTAAGCAATCTTATTTATTTTATCTTTGTTTTTGTTCTTTTTTTAAAATGGGTGTGTGTGGGTGTATGAGAATAACTTGTTATTTTTTTGTTTATCTTCTTTATTTTACTCCCCCCCCCCCACTTTTAGCTTTTATGCTTTTAATAGCTTTTTACATTCTTATAGATTTATAAAAATGGTTCTAAAAGTTGTTGTGTTTTTTTTTACTGTCTTTTTATTTTTGTAAAATGTTTTGTTCTTTTACTCTTTCTTCCACTTTTTAAGCATTTTAAAAGAGTTATAAGAATGAATTAGTTGTTATTTTGATTTTTCAAAAACTTTGATTTTGCTTTTATTTAAAAACTGTTTTGCTTCTTTAATTTTTATTTCTTCTTTTTATGCATTTCTGGTGTATTCTAACCGTAGAAATATAGTTGTTTTAATTTTTTGATCACTTCGCTTTTTGTTTATTTGCTTGTGTGTGTGAGTGTATGAGTTAGATTTTCATTACTTTTTCCTTCAAGTAGAGTGCGTGCGTGTATGAGATAGCATTTTCAGCTTTTCATTTTCCGTCTACTCGTTTGAGTAGGACTTGTAATTTCCCGCCTACTCATTTGAGTAGTACTTGCATTTTACTGCTTTCTTTACTGCTTTAATTTCCCGCTAACTCGTTTGAGTAAGATTCACAATTTTCTGCTTTAATTTTCCGCCTACTCGTTTGAGTAGGACACATAATTTTCTGCTTTAATTTCCCGCCTACTCATTTGAGTCGGACTCGCAATTTTATTTTTTAATTTCCCTCCTACTCGTTTGGGTAGGACTCTCACTTTCAATTATGCAATTTCATTTCTTAAGCCGTCCCCATTCCGATGAGTGGCTAATCATTCTTATCCCTTAGTATCAAAGAGCATTGGGACAGATAAAATATTTTAAAATAATTAAAGGTCTTCTTTATCTCGTTAATTAAAGCACTTAAGGTTTGCCCCGGGTCTACGACGCATAGGACCACATATCGATGTGTGGGCTCTATTTTCGTTGTCCATACGCTAGCTTGCCAAGAGGCCATGCGTATGGACCGATCACCGTTGGGTAAAGAGAATTGTGTGCACCACCTCGAGAGAGGAGAAGCATAATTCTCCTGGATTGGGTTCCCCACCCAATAACGGGGTTCTTAGCATAATGCAGACATCAAGAGGAATCCTTCATCGGATGAGCGTTCGGCCGAATAGTCTTAATGTTCAGGTGAGCGATATTTCTAGAGCTAGGTGAGCTCATTCTTTTGGAACCTCCACGGCCAAGTCACCCTTTAATTAATTTGAAATTTAGGATCTCTAGTTATTAAAAGTTATTTTAGTTCTAATTCATTCGGTCCCAATGCGTTATTTCTTCATCGGCTTTTTCAGCTTTTTCTGCTTTTATTTTCTGCTTATATATATATAACCCGACAAGTTATCTTCGGTAAAATAGTATTCCCTCCAGGGAAGAGTAAAAATAATCAACCCGTCCCCAAGAACAATATGACCCCGATATTCCCCACGAGAATATCCTGTACTACTCGCGATAGGTGCACTTGCCTCCTTTCATTAAAACTCAGTTTCAGCTTTTATATCTAATAAAATACGTGCGCCCCGCCTTCCAAACAAAATAAACCACATAAAATAATAAATGTGTCACGAGTTTAAACCATCACCCTACCTCAGATATAGGATCTCCTACCCACTCAGATCTCATGAAGATCTTACAAAATTTAGAGGTGAAATAGAAAAAGTATTCTTCAAAAAATAGGAATTCTGTAATCTGACTTATCTGATAAAAATGATTCTTCAATTCAGTAGCAATGGATTTCTTCTTGATAAACTGACTGGCTGAAAGGATACTTCTCTGGATCTGCAATCTTCTTGATGTTATAAAATAGGCTTACAACTCAGATATAGGATCTCCTACCCACTCAGATCTCATGAAGATCTTACAAAATTTAGAGGTGAAATAGAAAAAGTATTCTTCAAAAAATAGGAATTCTTGTAAGCCTTTATAAAATAGGCTTACAACTCAGATATAGGATCTCCTACCCACTCAGATCTCATGAAGATCTTACAAAATTTAGAGGTGAAATAGAAAAAGTATTCTTCAAAAAATAGGAATTCTGTAATCTGACTTATCTGATAAAAATGATTCTTCAATTCAGTAGCAATGGATTTCTTCTTGATAAACTGACTGGCTGAAAGGATACTTCTCTGGATCTGCAATCTTCTTGATGTTATTTGGCTTGATTTCCTTGAAGAAATTGTAGATCAGATCCACCTTAATCTTTAGATCAACTTTATTAAAGAATTTGGAGATTTTCTGGAAGACCTTCGTCTTCTTCCTCCTTCTCGGGATTGTCGCCCTGCCCTGATTTGGAAGAAATTAGAATGATAATTTCTGATTGCTTGATGTATTCTTCCTCTGTGATGACAACCCCTCTATTTATAGCCTTCGTGGATGGCTGGTTTTTGAATGATGACATCAGCATTTGACATCATACTTCAAATTCTCCCATAAACTATTTTTGTTGAGATATCACATTACTATAGCTGATGTGACAGTTCTGACTTGTCCTGGCACTTCTGTGTTGACTCTATACATATTCAAAAACATAAGTGTCGAGATGTCCAAAGTTTCTCGACACTTGTATCGAGACATCTTAGCAGTCTCGACAAAGTTTTACTTGGAAGAATTTTCATCTAAACTTGAAAGTGTCGAGACAGTTAACTTCTCTCAACACACTGTCATCTGTGTCGACATCTTTAATTCTGCTTTGTGTCGAGACAGTTGAATTGTCTCGACACAACTTTTTGTCTGGTGTCGACACTTCTATGCTTTAATCCTCTATTGTGTCGAGACATTTGATTTGTCTCGATACTATTTTACTCATTATAATTTTCAGTCTTCTTTGTGTCGAACAATTGTATTGTCTAAACACTACTATCTTAAGATTTAAAGTGTCGAGTTAGCTGACTTTTCTCGATACTGCTGACTTAATCTTAAAGGTGTCAAGTTAGCTGACTTGTCTCGACACTGCTAACTTAGTCTTCAAGGTGTCGAGACAACTGACTTGTCTCGACACAGCTGTCTTAAATCTTCAATGTGTCGAGTTAACTGACTTGTCTCGACACTACCCTGGCAAAGGTGTCGACACAGTTGAAGTGTGTCAACACTTTTGTACTTAGCAAATTTTCTTCACTGCAAGTTGTTAGATGTAGACTTTACAAACTTCACTCAACGCTTTTTGTACTTAGACAATTTTCTTCACTTTTAGTCAGCTTCTAGAGTTCACCTGTCAATGTGACTTGGACCACCTGTCAAATCATTATGACATAGACAACCTGCAAGCATGAACAGAAATATACATCAAATACATATTTTGTGTATATCATTCAATTGAAAGGGCTTCTTAAAATCAAGTACATTATGTCTGATGTACCCAACACTTTAGCCACCAGTCACCCTTTGAATGTCTGTACATTCCCATCCATTTTGGTCTTATTCTTAAAGAACCACTTGGACCCTACGGGTCGTACCCCTTTAGGCGGTTCCACCAAGGTCCAAAATTGGTTTTCATACATGGAGTCCATTTCAGGTTTCATGGCATCAAGCCACTTCTCAGAGTCCGGTCCACTCATAGCCTCTTGGTAGGTTGCAGGATCATCACTATGATCCATAAGCAACACATTACCTATTTGAGACACGGGAAATCCATATCTCTCAAGCTCAAATCTTGGTCTACCAGATCTACATGGAACTTGTGTTTCTTGAGCAGGTTCTCCAGCTACAATAACTTTTAGTTCTAACTTAGGTACCAATTCTGGTTCATTCACATTTTGTGGTTCTTGAACCTCTTCAAGTTATACCTTGGCAGTATTTCTACTTAAGAACTCTTTCTCAAGAAAGAAGGCAATCCTCGCGACAAACACTTTGCCCTCGAACGGTAGGTAGAAATAGTACCCTTTAGTTTCCTTAGGATACCCCACAAGATAACGTGTATCTGATTTGGGTTCCAGCTTGTCATGCATTTGACGTCGCATGTATGCCTCATATCCCCAAACCTTAATGAATGACATACTAGGACACTTTCCAGTCCATATCTTATATAGTGTCTTTAGAACCGCTTTCGTTGGAACACGATTAAGTGTAAAAGCAGCAGTTTCTAGAGTAAAACCCCCAAAGGAAACAGGCAGATCTGCATTACTCATCAAAGATCGCACCATGTATAACAATGTACGATTCCTCCGCTCAGACACACCATTATGCTGTGGTGTTCTAGGTGGAATGAGTTGTGATATAATACCACACTCTTTCAGATGATCATGAAACTCATTACTTAGGTATTCGCCACCTCGATCAGATCGGAGTGCTTTAACCTTCTTACCCAGTTGGTTCTCTACTTTGTTCTTGAACTCTTTGAACTTTTCAAACATCTCGGATTTGCACTTCATAAGATACACGTATCTGTATCTACTGAAATCGTCAGTAAATAAAACAAACTAGAAGTACACATCTCTGGCCATAGAACTCATGGGTCTATATACATCACTATGTATTATACCCAAGAGATCATCAGCACACTTATTGTTTCTAGTGAAAGGGACCTTAGTCATCTTGCCTAACAAACAAGATTCGCATCTCTCAAATGATTCATAATCAAATGAGTCCAGTAGTCCATCCTTATGGAGCTTGGATATACGTTTCTCATTTATATGGCCCAAACGACAATGCCAAAGATACGTAGGGTTCGAGTCATTCATTTTTAGTCTCTTAGTACTTTCTATATTATAGATCTGATGGTCTAAGTTCAGAACATATAAACCATTAAAATTTTGGGCTATACCATAACAAACATCATTCTTAAATATAGAACAACAATTGTTCTTAATAATAAAAGAAAATCCAATCATGTCCAAACATGAAATAGATATAATGTTTCTAGTTATGGAAGGAACAAAATAACAATTATCTAATTCAATTACAAGCCCACTGGGCAAAGCAAGATGGTAAACACCCACGGCTACAGCAGCAACACTTGCTCCATTGTCGACACACAGGTCCACCTCTCCTTTACTCAGCTTTCTTCTTTTTCCCAGTTCCTACACATTTATACAAATGTGAGAACCACATCCGGTATCCAATACCCAGGATGAAGGAGCAGAAAGGTTTATCTCTATAACATAAATACCTAAAGCGGAAGTCATACCTCCCCTCATCTTTTGTAGACGCTCAATGTATGAAGGACAGTTCCTTCTCCAATGACCAGCCTTGCCATAGTGGTGGCACTTTCCCTCTTTCCCTAAACCTTTCTTTTTTAGTGCAGAAGACTTGGGCTCCAAAGCAAACTTAGGTCCTACCTTCGTATTCTTAAAGCCCTTGGTCCTGTTCTTGCCTTTATGCACCATCAGTATGGGGATAGCAGGCTTGACCTTCTTCATGTTGATCTCGGCAGTCCGTAACATGCCTAGGATCTCGAGCAGTGTCTTATCTATTTCATTCATGTTATAGTTCAAGACGAACTGCTCATAACTGTCCTGTAATGATTGTAGGATCAGGTCTGTGGCAAACTCTTGGCCCAAAAGGAAACCTAGTCTTTTAAGGTTCTTGATATACCCAATCATCTTGAGTATGTGATTCCTTACTAGGTCCTGAGCTCCCATCTTACACTATAACAACGCCTTAGTGACATTGAAGGATGGTATGAAAGATACCACCTGAGGGGTTAGATCTATTTAATTATAGAGGGGGGTGAATAGAGTATTTTGAAATCTTATTAGATTTTTATTATGGAATTAAAATAGTAACACTTATATGTGTAATCAGTTAGTGCAAAAATAAAACTAAACTATTCAGCAAGCAGCACATAATAAAAATAAGAGAGCATCGCAGACGACACAAGAAAATTATAATGGTTCCCCTAAACTTGGGTACATCCACTCTTCTACCCTCCTGGTAGTAATCCACTCAGTTTTTGAGCAGGTGCCCTGCCACCAATCAGGTTTTTGCCCAGGTGACCTGTCACTATAATATCTATTTGCAGGGAGATATTGAAACCCTTTAGGCTTTTGATTAGGTGCCCAAAAACCAAATCAAATCTTTTGATCAGGAGACTTGCAACCAAGTGTTTAACTTTTGAAGGGAGTAAGAACCCTGTGTACAGTGGGGTGAAAGAAATAAAAACTATATGTTGTCTTCTCTTTTCTCAAAATAGCTGAGAAGCCGTGTGGATCCTTGATGGTGTCAAAGCTCCCCCTGAGATGAAGTTCTTTCCAGGAAGATTGAGAGCTTTGCAGGGTGTATAGGTCTTCTTGAAAAAGTTCTCCAGAAAACTGTAGACAGATGAAGTTGATTGTCTCTTGAAAGCTTGCTTGAAGAAGAACACTAGATGAAGACAGTGCAGAACTCTTTCTCTTGAATGATTTCTTATGTCCTATGTTTTCAAAAACTTGACTATATCATCTGCAATAAATTGGTCTTTTAATTCGATTGCCTTGATTGACTGCTGAAATCTTCGAACTTGGACAATGGCTAGAAGAGCAATAAAGTAATTCCCTAACTGTCCCAAGAATTAGCTGTGTATTAACTCTGTGAAAACAAGTAATTAATGATGCCATATGAACGACTATATTCTTAGAATCTAAGCAATAATTACTTAGAGCAATATAAGCAATAAAATAAGCCTAATCAATTCTGAAAATAACTGCAGAGAATAGAAATGTTGAACTGGCAATTTTCATCGATCTGAGATCCTAGATCATCGAACTCAACCTCTCTTTCATAGAGCTAAGCCCTGAGAGCTTTGAACTGAAATACAGCTTTCCATACTGGGCTCCAAGATCATCGAACAGAGATAGAAGATCGTCGAACTCAAAATCTGATAGAAGATCAGAGTTCGTCGAACTCAATTCAACTTTTGTTGATCTCAATTCAGAGAAGTGACTCTGAGATCGTCGAACTAAGAACGAAGATCATCGATCTCACTTCAGAGTTCGTCGAACGACTTCTTCAACATGAAATTTCTTCCTTGTTTTGGTTTCTACAATATTCTGAGTCTTTTGAGGGCTTGGCCTTGTCAAACTGAAGTGTTGAACTACCCTAAGATCTAATGAAGACCTATGACCCTAGACTATACAAGGTGGGTCAATCTATGCAAAGCCTAATTGTGGACAAAATCCCTAAACACAGGTGGGGTTCCAACAATCTCCCTGAAAGTGAGTGTAAGATCTACCTTTACTCTAGAGGGGGGTGAATAGAGTATTTTAAAATAATTTACAATTTAAAACTATAAGCAGTGGAAGTCTTGATTTATGTATATGTGTAAGGTGCTTGCAAGAAAAACTAAGTAAGCAAGAAATAATAAATCACAGCACACAACAAAAACAAAACAAAGCAAGCCAGATAACACAAGGAGCTATAGTGGTTCCCCAACAACCTGGGTACATCCACTCTTCTACCACCCTAGGTAGGAATCCACTGCAGGAATAGTTGATCAGGTGTCCTGAGCACCAATGAGCTTTTGATAAGGTGCTCAAAAATCAAACCTAGATTTTTTGATAAGGTGTCTTGCCACCACTGAGTTTTGACAAGGTCTCAGAAACCAGCAACAAAACTTTTTGTTGGGTCTTGTTTCCACAATGACCTTAATTTGAAGAAGTCCTCCTAAAACTAAGGTGAATTGCAGTTGTATTTGATGCCTTGTTTAAGTTGTGTTTACAGGACTATATTGCCAAGTGTAGACCAATGTCAGTCTACAATGGCTCACCTAACACAGGACCATACAATGTAATCCCTCATTGTGTGATCCATGGTGTTGACTCATGTGTAGCCTCTCTATTGGGATGCACTTCATTTCACAAGCACATCGACAAATGGAACCTTGAAGTGTTGCTAATCTTTAGTAGGAGAAATGAGTTCTCAAGGAAGAAATTTTTCTAAGTCTACATACTCGAGTAGATAGCTTCATATACTCGAGTAAGTAACTTAGTACTCAAGTAATCCAAAGGACATACTCGAGTCTTCAGATTTTTCCTTATACTCGAGTAGGTTAGTACATACTCGAGTAGGCACTATGATACACGAGTAGATTTCCTTTACACGAGTATGTTAGTTTGCAGACTCGAGTAGACCAAAGTCAAGTACTCGAGTAGATCTGTAAATACTCGAGTAGTTAAGTTTCTATACTCGAGTAGCTCATGTATATACTCGAGTGGTCCAGCCAAGTACTCGAGTATATCCTCTCTTCCAGCTCAGAATTATTTTCTAACTCATGTACTCGAGTAGTTACTTCTCTTACTCGAGTACCTATTCTGTCACTCGTGTATATCTGTATTTTTCCCATAATATTTTCTAAGTCCAGAGTTTATGAGATTTTCAAATACTCTGATATGACTGGTCCACGTGTACGTGATTAAGAATGGATTTGACCGTTGCTAAGACCTTATAAATAGGTCTTATCAAACGTCAAACCCTAAGAGGTTTTCTAAATCTGATATATCGTCCATATCAGGAAGCCGATAAGGTCTCGCCGACAAAACTCTGTTCATCTTCTTCGTCGCCGGTCTTCTCCGATCCAGAGATTAAGACAAGAAGTTTCAGAAGATCAAGCGACTCTCAATCGATAGATCCAGTACTTGATCTTGCTGATTCTAGTTTTTCAGATCCAAGAGATTTCGCCTCGTCTTCCTCGACTAATTTTCTGCCGAGCCCTAAAATCTGGAGGAGGAAGAAAGGGTTGAAGATCTAGATCTGAATATTTCTAGTTGTATTTCTGTATACATCTTTTATTCTTGTAGGAGATTTTTCTCCGAGTTTGTAGGAAGTTTTATCTTCCGAGTGTAGATCCGTTTGGGATCGAGATTTGTAGGAACGTTGTTCCGAGTTGTAGGATTGTTTTGATCCGAGATAGTGAAGTAGACAAGTCTAGTGTGGAGCTAGATTGGTGACGTGGAAGTGGATGTACCCAAGGTTGGGGAACCACTATAAATTGCTTGTTGTCTGTGTGATTGCTTGATTCTTCTCTGTGCTGTGTTAATAATTTTTTATTCCACATTTGGCACGCATTTCACCTATTCACCCCCCCTCTAGGTGATTTAGGTTGACAACTCAGTCCTCTCAATTAGTATCAGAGGGAGGTTGATTGTTAAAAGGTTAACACCTTGATCTGATCCCTCCTAGTTGTCTTTCTGAGTTAATCAAGCATGGACAGAGCCAAGGATTTTTCTAAGCTCCCAGTGTGCAATAAGGCAAACTTTCCCATGTGGAATGGGAGAATAAAGATTTTCATGGAAGCTGTTGACCCTCGCATATTCATGATAGTGGAGGAAGGTCCTTATATCCCTATGATTGCCTCCACTAGTGATCCTACAAAGGAGGTGCCAAAGAAGTTAATGGATTTGGATAAGGACGAGATTGCACTTGTCTCTCTGGACAAGAAAGCTAAAAATATTATAGCAAATGCAGTCGATGACTCGATGCTGTAAAATCTGATTCATTGCCAGTCTGCCAAGGAGATGTGGCAATCCCTGGTGACTCTGATGTAAGGCACTGAAGAAGTTAGGGATGATCGGAGATCCCTTTTAAATCATAAGTATGAAGCCTTCAGGCATGGTCACAAGGAAGCCATAGTAGACACCTTTGAGAACTTTTTCAAAATAGTCAACGTCCTAAGAGTTTATGGCCGAGTCTTCACCAACGGGGAATTGAATAACAAATTCTTAAGATCCTTGACCAAGGAATGGGATAATAAGGTATGCGCCATTCGGGAGTTCGGAAGGTTAGCCGAGACGGACCCGCAGAATCTGTTCAGAAAGCTTATGTCTTACGAGCTTCAAATCAACTCAAGAAAAGCTGAAGAAGAGATGAGCAGGTCTGCATCGAATGATAAGCTGGTTGCACTAAGGGCAGACAGCTCAAGAAAGGCCAAATCTACTTCTCCTGCTTCCACTCAAGGAGACTATGAAGAAGAAGACTCCGAGCCAAGCACCTCAGGCTCAGATTTATCCGATAAAGAGTTTCATCTTCTCTCCCGATAATTCAAGAAGTTTCTTAGCAATAAGAAACAAATGAGAGAAAATGATTCCTCGACCAGAAGATCACGTCTTGATGGTGATCGTCACAACAGCCATGACAGGTATAAATCTAAACCGAACAAACATGTTTCATCTAACGTTGTTTGTTATTATTGTAGTAAGCCAGGGCATATAAGCACTGAGTGCCCTCTGAAGAAGAAAGAAGGAAGAGGCATAAAAAAGAAGTCCCATCAAGGGAAAAGGAAGAAAGAAAGAAGCTTCATTGCCAAAAATTCAAAAACCCTCAGTGACTCTGACTCATCTGAGTCAAGTGAGGATGAAGAAGTTTACTTCGGGCTTATGGGTCTTTTAGACCAAGAGGATAAAGACAACAGTAACTCCTCATATACTGGGAAGGTAAATTCTCACACACCTCTTTCTGCCTTAGATGTTGACTCAAATGGTCATGATGGCTATTCTTCTGGGGAGGATGATTCTGAATTGGTAAATCAGTATCAAGTCTTATTGACTACATTTGACAAATGTCGGAAGGTAGTCAAATCGCAATCAAAAGAGATTTCATCCCTCAAAGAGGTGGAATCAAATCTGAGGGAGGAGATTGACCAATTGACCCCTCTCAGAGATGAAGTTCAATCTTTGAAGGAGGAAATTAAAGACTTCACTGAATTAGTAAATCATAAGGAATCCCTCCTGGATGAACTGGAAGCAAAGCTAGTCATCGAACGAAAGCTCGTTGAAACTCTCACCATGCCTACAACTTTGCTTCCAATCACTAATGGAGAAGCCTCCTTCATGAAAAATAGCAGTTTAGGACATAAATCTGCCAAAGGTAAAGGCAAGGCTTTCCCAAGCCAAACTGTTGCCTTACTAAAGTATGATCCTTACACTCATGGGCCAAATGAGAAGGAAACACCAAAAGCTAAAACTTATGTAACTAAGGCCAAGGAGACAAGGAAGCCATGTACTTGTTGTAATAACGAGGCTTCCTCATTCGAGTCAATTTCTCTTGCAAGACCCCCCGTCCATAAGGCAAAGCAAGAGACCAAGAGAAGGTACAATAGGTTTAACTGTTGGTGTTGCGGCAAGATTGGTCACTTCGCCATAGATTGCTGGTTTAATCCCAGATATTGTTTAACTCCTCAAGTTAATAATGCGAGAAAGACCACTCACAATGTTAACTCTTGTAGGGGGAGAATACTAACAAGAGACCTAGGACCCTATCTTGTTTGGGCTCCTAAGGGATTCTAATCTTGTGGATGCAGGTATGTCCATGGGCCAACAAAATTCTTATCTGGCAATTGGACAAGAAGAAGTTCCAGAAAAATTCTTGGAACTAGAAGATTTAGGTTCCACTGATGGAAAGCTTGATGGTTTAGCAGTTAAAGAAGAATTTCCTTATGCATTGGTTAAGGGGGAGTTTCTAACTGATCACCCTATCCAAAAGAACCTCAGAGGTGTTTGAGCATTCAGTAAGGATGGAGACATGATTGACGTCCTCTGCCATGTCCCCTATTTAAAGAGGTCAGAAAGAAGGAGAGCAAAAGGAAATGGAATTGCAAATCCAAATTAAGATTTCAGGAAGGGGGATAAATGCAAAGCAATTCTAGTTAAGAAATGTAAGTCAATGTATCCTCTTTCACGTCAATATTATTTTAATATCTCTAGCAATTCAATTTAGTAGATGGAGTTCTGACTTTTTCAAATAGGTGGAGATTGTTGGGTCTTGTTTCCACAATGACCTTAATTTGAAGAAGTCATCCTAAAACTAAGGTGAATTGCAGTTGTATTTGATGCCTTATTTAAGTTGTGTTTACAGGACTATATTGTCAAGTGTAGACCAATGTCAGTCTACAATTGGTCACCTAACACAGGACCATACAATGTAATCCCTCATTGTGTGATCCATGGTGTTGACTCATGTGTAGCCTCTCTATTGGGATGCACTTCATTTCACAAGCACATGGACAAATGGAACCTTGAAGTGTTGCTAATCTTTAGTAGGAGAAATGAGTTCTCAAGTAAGAAATTTTTCTAAGTCTACATACTCGAGTAGATAGCTTCATATACTCGAGTAAGTAACTTAGTACTCAAGTAATCAAAAGGACATACTCGAGTCTTCAGATTCTTCCTTATACTCGAGTAGGTTAGTACATACTCGAGTAGGCACTATGATACACGAGTAGATTTCCTTTACACGAGTATGTTAGTTTGCAGACTCGAGTAGACCAAAGTCAAGTACTCGAGTAGATCTGTAAATACTCGAGTAGTTAAGTTTCTATACTCGAGTAGCTCATGTATATACTCGAGTAGTCCAGCCAAGTACTCGAGTATATCCTCTCTTCCAGCTCAGAATTATTTTCTAACTCATGTACTCGAGTAGTTACTTCTCTTACTCGAGTACCTATTCTGTCACTCGTGTATATCTGTATTTTTCCCATAATATTTTCTAAGTCCAGAGTTTACGAGATTTTCAAATACTCTGATATGACTGGTCCACGTGTACGTGATTAAGAATGGATTTGACCGTTGCTAAGACCTTATAAATAGGTCTTATCAAACGTCAAACCCTAAGAGGTTTTCTAAATCTGATATATCGTCCATATCAGGAAGCCGATAAGGTCTCGCCGACAAAACTCTGTTCATCTTCTTCGTCGTCGGTCTTCTCCGATCCAGAGATTAAGACAAGAAGTTTCAGAAGATCAAGCGACTCTCAATCGATAGATCCAGTACTTGATCTTGCTGATTCTAGTTTTTCAGATCCAAGAGATTTCTCCTCGTCTTCCTCGACTAATTTTCTGCCGAGCCCTAAAATCTGGAGGAGGAAGAAAGGGTTGAAGATCCAGATCTGAATATTTCTGGTTGTATTTCTGTATACATCTTTTATTCTTGTAGGAGATTTTTCTCCGAGTTTGTAGGAAGTTTTATCTTCCGAGTGTAGATCCGTTTGGGATCGAGATTTGTAGGAACGTTGTTCTGAGTTATAGGATTGTTTTGATCCGAGATAGTGAAGTAGCCAAGTCTAGCATGGAGCTAGATTGGTGAGGTGGAAGTGGATGTACCCAAGGTTAGGGAACCACTATAAATCGCTTGTCGTCTGTGTGATTGCTTGATTCTTCTCTGTACTATGTTAATAATTTTTTATTCCGCATTTGGCATGCATTTCACCTATTCACCCCCCCTCTAGGTGATTTAGGTTGACAACTCAGTCCTCTCACTTTTGAAGGGTGTTTTGAGAAACCCTTTTACAGAAGGAATAAAGAAAAACAAAAAGGTTGAGTTGTTCTTCTCTATCAATAATCTGAGAGAAGACAAGTGGAAGATGTTGTCAAAGCTCCCCTTGAGATCTGTAAGGGTTCAGGAAGATGAGCTTTGCTTAGGGTGATAAGCCTTCAGTTGCTTCAGATCTCTAGCAATATATGATTTTAGCAGATGCTGAAATGTGTGATGTCTGGAGTCCTTGATGAAAAAGCTTTTGAACACTTGATGCTTGAAGGAGTAGAATAGCAGATGATCTCTTTCACAGTAAAGTTCCTTGTGTTCTTGAAGAATTCTGACTCAGTAATTCTGTAAACTTTTGTCTACTGAGTCTATTCCTAGAAGATGAATTCTTGATGAATAATTTTCTTTTTCTCTCTTCTGTATTCTTTTTCAAACCTTGTATGTTCTCCTACTTTTTCAGAATGATTCTTTAGGGAGTATATCAGATTCTGACTCTTGATAGTCGTTAATCAGTCATAAATGACTACCTTAACTGATATCTGCCTCTAGAGGAAAGTCCTTAAGAAACATTCCAATTAGTCTTCCTTGAAACTTGCTCCAGATTGATTGAAACGGCTACAAAATCCTTTGCCATAAATGCTGAAAATAAGTCTATATGAATTCCATAACTGTCCTGAATTTGAATCCTGAAATCATCGATCTCTCAGAAAAGCGTCGATCTGATCTCAACTATCATCGACCTGAGCTCAGAGATTGAACTTAGACTGAAAACAGAAATCGTCGAACTGAGCTTTACGATCGTCGACCTGAGCTCAGAGATTTGGAAAACAACTAGAGACAGAGCGTCGATCTGAGCTCGAAGATCGGCAAACGCAGTTCAACGCCTCATTGAACTGAGCTCAGAGAAAGTCAAACTGAGTTTGACGTTTCGTCGACCTGAGCTCGACGAGAATTGTCTTGGTCCTCAGTATTGGTACCCTAGTTTGATTTGAGTTTAGTCTTGTCTTTTTAGTCCCTTGACCTAAGAAATATCTATGGTCAATGGTTAGTAGTCTTGCTGTAGAGTCCTCACTTTTCCAGATTGAGAATTTGGTTAAGTAGTTTGTTCGTTCGACTATCGTCGAACGCCGCTCGACTATCGTCGACTAACTGTTTGACGATCGTCTATCAGTTGTTCGACTTTCAGTCTGCGTGGATAGTTCGACTATCGGTTGATAGTTCGACTATCTGTGTGCTTTGATAGTTCGACTATCTGCCTGGATAGGTCGACTATCTGATAGCTCGACTATTTGTTGATAGTTCGACTATCTGTTCTGCGTTGATAGTTCGACTATCTGTTGATAGGTCGACTATCTGTTCTCGCTTGGTAGTTCGACTATCTGCTTTGATAGTTCGACTATCTGATAGTTCGACTATCTGTTGATAGGTCGACTATCTGTTTGTTTTTGATAGTTCGACTATCTGTTGATAGGTCGACTATCTGATAGCTCGACTATCTGTTGATAGTTCGACTATCTGTTTTGCCCTGATAGTTCGACTATCTGTTGATAGGTCGACTATCTGATAGTTCGACTATCTTCTGGTAGTTCGACTATCTGCTGTGATAGTTCGACTATCTCCTTTGATAGTTCGACTATCTGGATCGTTCGACTATCTGTCCGATAGTTCGACGATCTTCGTGCGTCGGTCGACGATCTCCGAAGGTCGTTCGACGCTTTCTGTCTGCCTTTATATTTTGTATTTATTTATTATATTTAATTCATTAATACATTATCTGGCATATCTTTTCAGTTGTTTTATGATAATATTTCCAGGCAATATTTGCTCCATCCCTTATGCCTAAGTAAAATCTTTTCAGATAAAGTTGTTTATCTTATTAGCTGACTTTGTATTTTACTTTATCTGCTGACAGTCCTTTATAGCCGTTAGACTGAAAAGTCTTCCTTCTGCTATAAAGAGTATTTCTCTGATGTGACTTTATTTAGTCCTTCTGTTATTTGATTTGATCCTGCAGCTTCTTAGAAAGAGGTTTATTCCTTTTATAGGATATCTTGCTGCAGAGTTTGTTTTGCTGTGTGTTATTTGCAGCCCAGGTCTCAAGTTTCAGAAGAAGACAAGTAATTCAAATTGAAGAGAGCCGTTGCTTGCTGCTGTTATAAAAAGGACCCTTTGAAGAAGGATTCAAGCTAGCTAACTAGTTAACCTGTTCATCTGCTTTCAAGCCTTCATCAAGATCAAGTCATCTGCTCTCAGCAATACTCATCCAACTGAGAAGTGTTAAGATCTTCTACTCTTCTTCAACCTGAGTTCTCCTGCTTTCAGGAAGTTCAAACTCAGAGTTCTTTTGAAGAAGAAGAAGAAGAAGATAGCTGCTTGAAGATCTTTAATTTTATTATTTATTATCTTCTTGTAGTTTTTCCTTCAGAGCTTTCTGAAGAGTTTTCTGCACTGAAGCAAGACTTCACCTGGACATCTTTGAGCCAGGGGGAGCCTTGATTCTTTAGAGCTTTCTAGCTCAGTACAAGTTTCTGTGCTTCTCTAATCTATTGTAAAATAGAGAAGACATCTTAACCTTCTTCCCCCTCCTGTACAGGGTTATTACTCCCTTCAAAAGTATCCCTTGGTGGCAGGGCACCTGATCAAAAACCTGTGCTTGGTTTTTAGACACCTGATCAAAAGTTTAAAGGGTTTCTGGATCTACCTGAAGCAGATCTTGTTGGTGGCAGGGCACCTGATCAAAAACCTGAGTGGATTCCTACCTTGTTGGTAGAAGAGTGAACGTACCCAAGTTGTTTGGGGAACCACTATAAATTCCTTGTGTCGTCTGGATTGCCTTGTTTATTTCCTGCATTGTGGCTGTGAATAGATATAACTAGGTTGCTAGTTGCTGATTAGGATTTCCAAGCCTTAACTGTAATTACAGTTAGCTTGAGTTTGTGCACAACACTTGTGTTAGGCTATAGGGTTAATTCTATTTATATAATCTTTTAATTCCGCAATTCACTCCAAGGGAGTTGGGTAGACCTTCAAGTTTTGTCTAGTGTAAAATTTGATAACTCTATTCACCTCTAGAGTAGTATCTATCCCTTCACTTTCAATTGGTATCAGAGGGAGGTTGACTGACTGAATAGGCTAACACCTAAGTCACAAGATCCTGATAGATACCAAAGCTTATAGATATTCACTATCATGGCCCAGTCCAAGGATTATTCTAGCACCAGACCTCCAGCATGCAACTTAGCTAAGTTTGGCATCTGGAAGGCAAGGATAAAATTATATATGAATTCTATTGATGAAAGCATCTTTGCTTCTATTTTGTCAGGTCCCCCAAGAGCACCTGCTGCTGCCACTGCCTCATCATCAACTGATATGAGTGCAGTGCCTCCTCCAGATTACAATGACGAGTACAAGAAGGCCAAGATAGCAGATGCCAAGGCAATGAATATACTGGCTCAGATAATGTCTGATGAGGTATTCCAGAAGGTAGCTGACTGCTCTTCAGCAAAAGCTATGTGGGATACACTGAACCAGATTGTAGCTGGCTCAGCTGATGAAAGGAAGGACAGAAGGTCCAACCTTATCTCACAATATGAGAACTTCAAGAAAACTGATGCTGAATCAGTTGAAGCCATGTACACCAGGCTCAGCTCAATCATCAATGAGCTGAGGACCCTTGACAAGGACATATCATTGACAGAGGTCAATGATAAGATTCTTATGTGCTTCCCTAGCACATGGGATCTAAGGATCTGGCCCATCAAGGAAGCCAGAAGTACAAATGAGATCTCCACTGAAGCTCTTCTCGGCAAGCTCAAGTCTTTTGAGCAAGTGCTGAAGACAAGGGAAGCAGAAGCAGAAGCAAAGACCCCTACTCCAACATGGAAAGAGCAATCTCTAGCTCTTAAGGCTGCTGATGCTTCTGAAGGCAGCCAATCAAATGAGGAGCTAATGGCATTGTTTGCCAAGAGGTTTCTCAAGATGGGGAGAAAGGAATTCAGAAAGAAGTCTTCACGCTATGAAGACAAACCAAGGTATGATCGTTCACCTGCTAAAGAAATTATTTGTTATGGTTGCAGGAAGCCTGGACACATCTTACCAGAGTGTCCAGAGGAGAAGAACAAAGACAAGAGAAAAGAAAAGGAACAGCACAGGAAGCACTCCAAGCCATCCTCCTACAAAAATAAGAAGAAGGAGAGAGGTTTCATTGCTGAAACCTGGAGTGATTCTGATGAAGAATCCTCCTCATCAAGCTCCAGTGAGGATGAGGAAGAGAAGAAGGCAAAAGAAGTTTACCTGATGGCAATAGATGCCTGCAGCAACCACTCAGCTGCAGAGAGTTCAGATTCAGATGAAGAGATGCCAACAGAAGATGAGGTACTATCTTCTTATGACTTTACTTCTGAAGAATTTAAATTAGATTTTAAATCTTTATGCTTAGATTTGATTAGCTCAGAAAAGGAGATAAAAGAACTTAGAAATAAGTTAGCTGACTCAGAATCAATTGCTACAGAAAATGTTAGGTTAAAGGAAGATCTCACTACTTGTAGTGAAGAAATTAAATTTCTTAAAATGGAGTTAGCTAAGTCTAAGAGGTTAGAAGATTCACTTAATGGTAGAAGCCTTAAGTTGTTAGAGATTAACAGCATGACTAACACTAGGTCAGGTAATGACAAACTAGGCTTAGGAGCTTCTCCAAGTGAACCCCCAGTTATTCTTAAAAATAATCTTTCAACTCCAGTGAACTTCATTTCAGCTAGTGGAATGAAGAACACTGAGCAAGTAAACCTAGTTAATAAAACTTTAAATAAAGCTAAGAGAAAAAAGAGAAAGAAATTTTTTAAAGAAATGCAAAGAGCGTCGAACGCCGCTCGACGATCGGAAGCTCAATGGTCGAACGAAGCTCGACGATCTGAGCGCCCATCGTCGAACGTCGATCGACGTTTTCAATATGATTTTCAAAATCATCATCAGTACCATAGAAACCTAAATGAAAATAGAAACCCTAGGTTTGTTGACCCATCATCTGCATGGAGAATCCCACCTAGGAGATCTCACCCATTAGGTTATCACCCTCAGCCTGCATTTTCATATATTTCCAGTTTTTCTTATGTGAAAAACAAGGGACCCAAGGTTACCTGGGTCCACTCTGTCTAAATAAATGTCTTGCAGGTGAAGGCTTATCCAATCACTCAAAATAAGTGGTATTTGGATAGTGGATGTTCCAAGCATATGACAGGAAATAAAGATCATCTGTCAAAATTCAAAGCTAAGCTTGGCCCAAAGGTTATCTTTGGAGATTCCAGCTGTGGTCAGACAGAAGGCTATGGCAGGATTACTATTGGAGATGTTACTTTCAAGAGAGTTGCATATGTGACAGGACTGAAGCACAATTTGATTTCAGTCAGCCAGCTATGTGATGCTGGCTACCAGGTTTCATTTTCTAACTCTTCTTGCAATATTACTTTAAATAATATTGTTGTTTTAGTAGGCATTAGAATAGGTAATATTTATTTAGTAGATTTTAATTCATCTCACTCTGAAATCTGTTTGTTTAATGAAGTAACAATTAATAATAATTCTTTGTGGCATAAGAGGCTTAGTCATGTTAACCTTAAAAATATATCTAGGTTATCTAAACACAACCTTGTTAGAGGTTTACCTTCTTGCCCCTACAAGAAGGAGAGCCTATGCAAGGCTTGTCAGCTAGGCAAGCAAACCAAAAACTCTTTTAAATCTGTAAATAAGAGTGATTCTCCTAGAATCCTGTACCTATTACATTTGGACCTATTTGGCCCAATAAATGTACAGAGTTTAGGAGGGAAGTATTACACCTTAGTAATTGTAGATGACTTCTCTAGGTTCAGTTGGGTTTTCTTTTTGAGAACTAAGGCTGATAACTTCAAAGCCCTTACAGACTTTCTACTATGTGTGCAGACTGAGTACTCTACTCATGTGGCCTTGATCAGAAGTGATCATGGTACTGAGTTTGACTCTCTTCTCATGCAAGAATTCTGTGAGAGAGAAGGTATCAAACATAGTTTCTCAGCTCCTAGAACTCCCCAACAAAATGGGGTAGTTGAAAGGAAGAACAGATCACTCATTGAAGCTGCTAGTACATTGTTGGCAGATGCTAACATGCCTCTCTCCTATTGGGCAGAAGTTGTTAGTACAGCCAATTATGTCTTGAATAGAAGTTTGATACACAAGCTTAAGTGTAAAACTCCTTATGAGTTGCTTAAAGGAAAGAAACCTAAAATTAATTATTTTAGAATATTTGGTTGTGTTGTTTTTATTCATAATAACAATAAAGAATACCTTAGAAAATTTGAAGCAAAAGCTTCAATGGGAATCATGCTTGGATATTCCCAAGTAAGCAAAGCTTATAGGGTTTATAACAAATCAACCTGTAAAATTGAAGAATCTGTGCATATATCTTTTAATGAATCTCAGATGTTTTACAAGGAGAAAGAAAATTCTCCTTCCTCTAGGTCATTGCAGGTACCTGATGTCCCTCAAGAAATTCTTCAACTATCAACTCTTCAGATCACTGAATCAGACAGTGATGAAGACATTGTAGAAGCTGTTGTTGTACCACCAATAGTAGATCAAATTCCTCCTGAGGAATTAATCCCAACTGTTGCTGAAGATCACATCCCACCTGTTGATATTGTCACACTCAGAGATCACCCCACATCTCAAGTGATTGGAGACATATCAGCTAGTGTGCAAACAAGACACCAATTAAGACAGGATGTGATGCACGCTTGTTTTCTCTCACAGGTTGAGCCCCTCACCTTTAAAGATGCAGAGCTAGATCCCCACTGGATCATTGCTATGCAAGAGGAACTCAATCAGTTTGAGAGATGTAAAGTTTGGACTTTGGTTCCAAGACCTAAAGGCCAACTGATCATAGGCACCAAGTGGGTGTATAGAAACAAGTTGGATGCAAATGGAATTATTGTAAGGAATAAAGCAAGGCTTGTAGCTCAGGGCTACAGACAGGAGGAAGGTATAGATTATGACCAAACCTTTGCTCTTATTGCAAGGCTAGAAGCAATAAGGATCTTCTTGGCCTATGCAGCCTACATGAAGTTTAAGGTGTTCCAAATGGATGTCAAAAGTGCATTCCTGAATGGTGAGCTTAAGGAAGAGGTGTTTGTTGAACAACCACCAGGGTTTGTTTCTTCAACTCAGCCCTCACATGTGTTTAAGTTACAGAAAGCTCTATATGGACTAAAGCAAGCTCCCAGAGCCTGGTATGAGACTCTAGCCAGTTTTTTTTAGAGCACAACTTCACTAGGGGAGTAGTTGATAGAACCCTTTTTGTCAAACATCACAAGGACACAATCCTGTTAGTTTAGGTGTATGTAGATGATATTATATTTGGCTCCACTGATCCCAAACTTTGCAAAAGGTTCTCTGACCTGATGCACTCTAAGTTTGAGATGAGTAGTATGGGTGTGCTGTCTTACTTTCTTGGTCTCCAAGTTAAGCAAGATGCTGATGGTATTTTCATCTCCCAATCCAAATATGCCAAGGAATTGATAAAGAAATTTGGGATGGCTGATGCTTCAGCAATGCCTACACCTATGGCTACTAATGTAGTTATTGATTCTGATGATCACGGCAAGCCAGTTGATCAAAAGAATTATAGGGTCATTGTTGGTTCCCTATTATATCTAACTGCAAGTAGGCCTGATATAATGTTTGCTACATGCCTTTGTGCTAGATTCCAGGTCAACCCCAAGGAATCTCATCTGATTCTTCTAAAGAGAATCCTGAGATACCTGAAGGGATGTCCAGATCTAGGACTTTGGTACCCAGCTGAGTCAGAATTTGAATTAATTGGATATTCTGATTCTGATTACGCTGGTTGCAGAGTTGACAGGAAGAGCACCTCAGGAACTTGTCAGTTTCTGGGAGAGAGATTGGTCTCTTGGTTCTGTAAGAAGCAGGCTTCTGTCTCAACTTCAACTGTAGAGGCTGAATATATAGCAGCTGCTAGTTGTTGTTCACAGATCCTGTGGATTCAAAACCAGCTTGTGGATTATGGTTACTCATACAAGAATACCAAAATCTTGTGTGACAGTACCAGTGCTATCTCAATTGCACAAAATCCAGTGCACCACTCTAGAACGATGCACATTGAGATTCGGCACCATTTCCTGAGAGATTGTGTGGAAAAGAACAAGATTTGTCTTGAGTTCATATCCACTGAGTTTCAGAGAGGTGATATATTCACCAAGTCTTTAGATGAACAGAAGCATCTGTTCTTTTTAGTTCAACTAGGCATGATCAATGGACGAGACTAAGTGTGACTATATCTGCCTATGTTGAAACCTGCTTGAAGATCGTCGAACGATGATTGAAGATCGTCGAACGGATTAATCCTATCGTCGACCTCTGGTTAATGATAGCTTATCTATTTGAAGATCGTCGACCGGCGTTCGAAGATCGTCGAACAGGTCGAGCTTATCGTCGATCTCTGAACGACGACAGCTTGTTGTTTGAGAAGCCAGAAATAGTCGAACGATGGCTCAACTACTCTGCTTCTGGGCCGATCGTCGAACGGCCGTTCGACTATCGGGTCTAGTATCTTTTTAATAGATCGACTATCTCCGGTCTAATATAAAGCCGATAGTCGACCTAGGTTAAAAGATCTTTTGTTCTATCGTCGACGGAGCGTGACTTTTAGTATTCTGTCTTCCCGCTTGCGATTTTCTGCCGCTTCGTCCCCTTCGTCTTCGCCGTCCTTCTCGCGCTTTCTCCAGCAATCAATGGCGATTTCTCCCGCAGTGTTAGCAGTTGTAAAGTTCGATGCAGGCTTCAGCGTTGATTTTGACGCGTTCAGTTGCTGCGAAGCAGGGATCGTGGAAGTTCTTCAGTTGTGCCGGGATCAAGGACTAGAGAGATTAATGTCATCAAGGATTAAGTTAAATATACCGGAGATCAAGGAATGGGCTTTCACTTCGTCATCCACCGACGATTCGATAACTGGCACCATCGGCGGAGAAGAGGTAATTTTAACTCCGGCCGTTCTGACTGATGTTTTTGGTTTGATAAATGGTGAAGAAGATTATGAGCAAGATGCTCAAGAATTTGGAAGGATGTTGACTGAGCTGGGACATGCGGAGGGCATTCCCACCAAGCTGCTCAAGGTCAATTTTCCCTTTAAGATTAAATTTCTCGCTGAGTTAGTTGGAAAAGTGCTCCTCGGAAAGCACTCTGCTCATGACAATATAACAAGGCAACAATTTGCACTGATGTGTGCAATTGTTAATCAGAAAAAGATTGATTGGGCAGGGGTAATGTTTGATTTGATAAGGAAAAAGAACAATAAGAAAGAGGTTACCCTAGGTAGGGTTATTGGAATTTTCCTGAAGGAAAAGTATCCTCAGCTGCTGGTCTCCGCCGCAACAACAATAAATGCAAGCAAGAAGATGGACCCAAACCTGTTCTCCAAGTGGAAGAGGACTTTTGTGAAACCCGCTCTCACAGGGGTTGCTCCAGCGACATCAGAGAGCACCAGGACTGATTCGGTCGCTCCTCACCCTGTAGAAGCTGGCTCAGCTCTTTCCCTTCCCTCATCTTCTGCTATGCAGTCTGCTTCAGTTGAAGTTCCATCAACTTCAGCTGAAGTACGACTTTCCCCATCTCCTGTTAGAGAAACAACCATGGTTGTTCTTCCTTCCCCTCCAGCATCTCCTCTTCCTTCTCATCAGGCTAGGATATCTGCTCCTAGTTTTGATCTGTTAGGATCTGAGAGGATTCCAACACCTCCTCAGTCTCCTATTCATTCTCCAGTTAACACTCCTGTTAACTCTCCAGCTCCATCTCCAATTCAATCTCCATTCCACACCACTTCTCATCCCAACACTACAACCATCTCTGCTGCATCTCCATCCACTGCAGTTCCATAATTTTTTGAGATCACCCCAGCTTTCATTTCTAGCATTTTGGAGTTGATTACCCCTTCAATCAAAATTATGATTGAAGAGGCAATTGCTTCACTTGCCTCCTCCATTGCCACCCTGACTGCTTCCATCCAATCACTTTCCAAATTTGCTGAGCCCTCTTCTTCAAGGGGCCTGGTTTCAGTTTCCACTAAAATCAGGCAGGGGGAGATGTTCTGTGAAGATGCCTCAGAGCCTCCAGCCTCCCTTCCAGCAGTTCAAGAAGAGACTGATGCAGTTCAAGTTCAAGATAAATCAGTTTCTGTGTTATCGGAAAAAGAAATATCTGATGCTATTATGTTATCTGAATTTGCGGTGAAAGTTTGCTTAGAAGATCTCACCACTCCCGTGGTTGCCCATTTCCTAGAAGGGATTATTACATCCTACCTAGATGAGTCTTGGGAGTTGGTAAAATATGAAGGTAATTCACTCATTCGCTTTATTGACGAGTCAATTAATTTGATAGCTTGTGAATACCTAGAAGGAATGATTTTAGCTTATTTAGCAGATTTGTATTCATAAATCTACAGATTATATTAAAGAAGATTTAGCTGCTCAGGTTATAGCAGTTGTTTCTGAAGCTGATCCAGTTGTTCCTGATACTCAAGTAGATCCAGATTTGGATTCATTTTTAGATGACATGGAAGATGTATTTGAGAATCAAGAAGAGAAAGCAAGAGTTGCTTGGAATCAAAGAATTCAATCTTTGGTAGAGAAAGAAAAAGATTTGCAAGTTGAAAAGTTGACTATTTGGGATGATTCACCAGGGTTGGATTTGGATTTCCTTCTGGCTCAGGATGCCATTGAAGAGGAAAAAGAGAAAGCTGCTTTAAAAGAAAAGGCTGTTTCTGAAGCCTATGATCCTTATGACAATCCTCCTTCATCTCAATCTGAAGATGAAGAGGATTTTGATTTATCTGAAAATTCGAAGAAAAAGAAAGATGCTCAGAAGAAAAGGAAAGCAATTGCTCCTCCTCCTCCCAGCCGTGATAATGATACTCCATACTATATTCTTAAAGGAATTGACCCCAAATCAAAAGAATTTCAACATTGGATGTGGTTCTCCAAGAACCAGCAGAAAGAGAGAAAAAGATCTAAGAGGTATGATAGTCCTGTTTCAAGATGGACTCCCAGAGGTCCTCCTCCTCCACCTCCCAGTGCAGGAGCCTCTGGGAACCTTTCTGCTAATCCATCTGTCTCTTCTGGAAAATCTGCACCTTCTCAGCCTCAGTCAAGGAAAAGCTCTCAAAGTTCCCAAGGCAGATCTTATTCTGGTTCTCAAAAACATGTTACTGAAGTAAGAGAACAAGTGAAGGGGGTTGTGTATCAAAGACCAACCTTTTCCCCTCCTCCTTCTCCAAAGAAAAGAGTTTCTTCCATAATACCAGTGCAGTCTGAAAAAATTGTTTCAAAAGGTAAGTAGTTTATTTTGTTTAAATATTCTAGCAAGAACTTTGCTAAGTCTGCTCCCATGTCTTATCTAGTTAATCAAGATAAAGAGGTTGCTCCTTCTGAGACTGCTTATGAAAGTCCTGAGCTTGATCCTAACTTCAGGATGGCTCGTTTTCACGAATTGGTTGGAGCAGCTTAGATCAGAAAAGCAAAAGCTGAAGGGAAGGACACCACTGGCTTAACCACTATGTCTACATTCAGAAAGAAGGAGTTTGAAAAGTTCCAGGTTAATCCTGAGGTCTTTGACCCTTCAAAATATATGGAAAAGCACCCGGAAGCCGTTGTTCCAAGGGCTGCAGAAGTAAAGATTATTGGTGTGCAGGACTTGAAGATGTCAAAGAAAGAGGTTGTTGATCCCCTGAGGAAAATTTCTTTTGTTCCAAGTTCGTCTGACTCTTTGCCAGATTCTATAGACTCTTAATTTTTTGATTGACTGCTGTTTTATATCTATCTGTTTGATAATTGCTAGTTAATTGCTATCTAATTTCTGTATTGATTATAGTGTTCTATAGCTAGCTCTGTGTTTTAGTTTTTAAGAGACTTAACTCAAATAGGGGGAGATTGTTGGTACCCTAGTTTGATTTGAGTTTAGTCTTGTCTTTTTAGTCCCTTGACCTAAGAAATATCTATGGTCAATGGTTAGTAGTCTAGCTGTAGAGTCCTCACTTTTCCAGATTGAGAATTTGGTTAAGTAGTTTGTTCGTTCGACTATCGTCGAACGCCGCTCGACTATCGTCGACTAACTATTTGACGATCGTCTATCAGTTGTTCGACTTTCAGTCTGCGTGGATAGTTCGACTATCGGTTGATAGTTCGACTATCTGTGTGCTTTGATAGTTCGACTATCTGCCTGGATAGGTCGACTATCTGATAGCTCGACTATTTGTTGATAGTTTGACTATCTGTTCTGCGTTGATAGTTCGACTATCTGTTGATAGGTCGACTATCTGTTCTCGCTTGGTAGTTCGACTATCTGCTTTGATAGTTCGACTATCTGATAGTTCGACTATCTGTTGATAGGTCGACTATCTGTTTGTTTTTGATAGTTCGACTATCTGTTGATAGGTCGACTATCTGATAGCTCGACTATCTGTTTTGCCCTGATAGTTCGACTATCTGTTGATAGGTCGACTATCTGATAGTTCTACTATCTTCTGGTAGTTCGACTATCTGCTGTGATAGTTCGACTATCTCCTTTGATAGTTCGACTATCTGGATCGTTCGACTATCTGTCCGATAGTTCGACGATCTTCGTGCGTCGGTCGACGATCTCCGAAGGTCGTTCGACGCTTTCTGTCTGCCTTTATATTTTGTATTTATTTATTATATTTAATTCATTAATACATTATCTGGCATATCTTTTCAGTTGTTTTATGATAATATTTCCAGGCAATATTTGCTCCATCCCTTATGCCTAAGTAAAATCTTTTCAGATAAAGTTGTTTGTCTTATTAGCTGACTTTGTATTTTACTTTATCTGCTGACAGTCCTTTATAGCCGTTAGACTGAAAAGTCTTCCTTCTGCTATAAAGAGTATTTCTCTGATGTGACTTTATTTAGTCCTTCTGTTATTTGATTTGATCCTGCAGCTTCTTAGAAAGAGGTTTATTCCTTTTATAGGATGTCTTGCTGCAGAGTTTGTTTTGCTGTGTGTTATTTGCAGCCCAGGTCTCAAGTTTCAGAAGAAGACAAGTAATTCAAATTGAAGAGAGCCGTTGCTTGCTGCTGTTATAAAAAGGACCCTTTGAAGAAGGATTCAAGCTAGCTAACTAGTTAACATGTTCATCTGCTTTCAAGCCTTCATCAAGATCAAGTCATCTGCTCTCAGCAATACTCATCCAACTGAGAAGTGTTAAGATCTTCTACTCTTCTTCAACCTGAGTTCTCCTGCTTTCAGGAAGTTCAAACTCAGAGTTCTTTTGAAGAAGAAGAAGAAGAAGATAGCTGCTTGAAGATCTTTAATTTTATTATTTATTATCTTCTTGTAGTTTTTCCTTCAGAGCTTTCTGAAGAGTTTTCTACACTGAAGCAAGACTTCACCTGGACATCTTTGAGCCAGGGGGAGCCTTGATTCTTTAGAGCTTTCTAGCTCAGTACAAGTTTCTGTGCTTCTCTAATCTATTGTAAAATAGAGAAGACATCTTAACCTTCTTCCCCCTCCTGTACAGGGTTATTACTCCCTTCAAAAGTATCCCTTGGTGGCAGGGCACCTGATCAAAAACCTGTGCTTGGTTTTTAGACACCTGATCAAAAGTTTAAAGGGTTTCTGGATCTACCTGAAGCAGATCTTGTTGGTGGCAGGGCACCTGATCAAAAACCTGAGTGGATTCCTACCTTGTTGGTAGAAGAGTGAACGTACCCAAGTTGTTTGGGGAACCACTATAAATTCCTTGTGTCGTCTGGATTGCCTTGTTTATTTCCTGCATTGTGGCTGTGAATAGATATAACTAGGTTGCTAGTTGCTGATTAGGATTTCCAAGCCTTAACTGTAATTACAGTTAGCTTGAGTTTGTGCACAACACTTGTGTTAGGCTATAGGGTTAATTCTATTTCTATAATCTTTTAATTCCGCAATTCACTCCAAGGGAGTTGGGTAGACCTTCAAGTTTTGTCTAGTGCAAAATTTGATAACTCTATTCACCCCCCCCCTCTAGAGTAGTATCTATCCCTTCACTTTCACTCAGCACTGAATCCTGATCTTTAAAAGGTCTTGAGGGCAGCTTTCAAACCTAAGTACTAACCCTAAGACTCATTCTAATTGACCTATCAGACTATACAGCAAGGTCAAAACAAATTCCTAAGCACATAGTGATTCTTACCCAAATTAGTAATAGGGTGTTCCAACAATCTCCCCCTATTTGGGTTAGGATTACTATTTACATGACAGAATATGAAATAACAAGAATTCATCAGAATTAAAAATAAAACAAAAACAACAATGCAGATAACATATGTTGAGCATTACAGAATCACAGCAAGAATCACAGATTCAGTCATAAATAGATATGAGTATCAGCTTACACAAATTACTCATTGCCCTTTTTGAAAAGAATTTCTCTGTTGGGATTGAGGGCTTCCTTTTTGGATTTTCTATCATCATCTGTACCTAAGGAGATTTGAGATTTTGGCCTAGGAACAACAGCCTCAGGATGCAGCTTCATGTAGCTCTCTGGATCAAAGAATTTTCTGGAAGCATATCTTTCTAATTCTTTCTTTCTCTGCTCAGATAGGGTTGTGATGTTGTAGGTATCCTTGCCTTGCTCTCTTCCTTTCTTGATCTGATCTAATGCTGCAAGTTCTTTCATTTTGGCTGTCCATGATAAGGGATTGTTCTCAGGGTCTTCAAATGGAACTGGAGGTTCATATCTGTTTAATTCCACTGATTCAGTAGGAGGAGCTCTAGTGACAATTGTATCTTTCAGCTTGTAAGGGAAAGGACCAGATGTAGAATCAGTAGGGCCTTGTCCTTCCCTTTGATATAGGTATTGTCTAGCTTGATTTCTGGAGTAAGTCCTGTAATCTCTCTGTCTGCCTCTTGACTGATCTATCCTTGACTGATATCCTCTTTGCTGTTGGCCTCTTGGTTGATATCTATCTTGAGACTGGTAAGAGCTTGGCCTAGCAGCAGAAGAAGACTGAAAAGCTGAACCTCCACCAGATCTTGAATCTGGAGGAGGAGGAGGAGGATGGAATTGGGAGGAACCCTTTTCATACTTATCAAGTTTTCTCCTTTTCTTCATGGCCTTAAGTTGATTTCTGGAATATTGCATCCAAGGCTCAGAAATTGGACAGTCATGAAGAATGTAATAAGGTATATCATTATCATCTTTTACTTTTACTGGAGGAACTCTTTTCAGTGCCTTGCTTCTTGCTTTCCTCTTCCTTGCAATTGTTGCAGAGGAGTCATCAGAATCAGTATGGAGTTGGTCACTGTCTGAACTTGGAGGATTATCATAAAGCTCATCAATCCTTTGAATATATTTCTCCTGTTGTTTGGTTTGTTCAGCAATAGTGATGGAAGTAGCACTCTCAGATATAACACTAGCAGCAGCAGGAACATCACTAACAGTAGGCAACACATCAATTTCAGCAGACTCAACAATTTCATCAGCAACTATATCAGCAGCAGCAGCAGCACTCTCAGAAACAATAATTTCCTCAGCCTTAAGAGAATTGATATAAGAAGCAATCAGGCTGGGATCACAGCAAGCAACAGGCACAATGGCCTTAGTCAGATCTTCAACTTCCTGAGCTGGTGGATAGCTGAAGTGAAGAGTATCAAAAACTGATAACAGTGACTTGAAGTCAACTGTTAGAGTTGGAACTAGAGCTGGAACTGGAACTGTCTCTGGCAAGAATTCTTCTGAAGCAGCAGGCACTGTCTCTTCTTCACATGGCATCTCCCCCTGCCTTGATTCAGTTGGAACTGGATCAAGGCACCCCATAGAAGGGATTGCCTTATGAGGAGAAATAGAGGATAGCCTGTTAGATAACTCCTGTATAGACTTCAGGAGTGGAGCCATGGAGGTCTCCAACAAGGATACTAGCCTGGGAGCCAGCATCCCATAAAGCTTATCTGCTAGAGCAGAGAAATCCACTTGCTCAAGTGATACTTGAGTAGAGGTAGAAGATGGAGTGACAATGGCTGGTGATGGATGGGCTGCAGGAGGTGTGGTTGTGGGTGGTAGGATGGTTGGTTGAGATATTGGAATGGTGGAGATAGAGGTTATGGTAGTAGAAGTGGATGGAATGAATGATGGTTGGGAAAGAATATCATGAAGGAGTTGTTGATAGGATGTGGTGGATGATGGAATCTCAGTAGGTGAGGAGGGGGAATCATCCATAAAGGAATCTTCCATGAGATTGAAGGATGGTATGGTGGTTTCTAGGTCAAGAGGTTGATAGAAGTGTAGGGGATGGAATTGGTCTTCTGTGGTTGGAGGTGGAGATGAAATTGTTATGGGGGAAGAGATAGAGATGGTGATGGTGGATGAGGGGATGGTTGAAGGAACAATTGGAGAAGATGGAGAAGAGGAGGAAGCAGGCAAATCTTCCAAGAGGGCAGTTGCCTGAGGGGAAGAGACTGCAACAGTCCTTGTGCCTGAAGAAGCAGTAGTCCTAGTTGGCTTAACAATCTGCCTGTCCCATTTGCTAAAAAGGGCACAGGTAAGCCTCTTGCAGACATTAATATGCATGCCAGAGGACACCAGCAGCTGAGGGCACCTGTTGTTCAAGAACAGCCCTAAGATCCTCCCAAAATTAATAAAGTTTTTGTTTACATTCTTCTTAATCAGCTCAAAGAAAATTTCTCCCCAGTTGAGATGTTTCTTATCAACCAGTGCACCCATCAAGTAGAATTGATACCTGGAAATGGTATCATGGGCAGAATGTTTGGCTAGCAGGACCATGCCCACAACATCTACAAGGAATCTGTACTCAAAAGATAGATTATTTTTCAGCAGCTTGTTAGGGTTTGCTGCAGAATGCCCCATTTTATCTAACATCATCTCAGATTCCTCTCTAGACAAATCAATAGAATCTTGTCCTAAACTTAACTTAAAAACCTCTGTAAGCATGGCAGGTGTTAGAGGTACCTGTGTTCCTGCTATTGTACCGACCACTGTAGTTGAAACCATGTTCTGTGCAGTATATACCCACTCTTTTATCTCATTGGCTGCCAGCTTTATTCTTATAGACATAATCAGGGCCAACTGCTGTTCCTTGAAAAGTTCCAGTATATCCTTGAAAATTTGATCGATGTCGTCAAAGGAATCCATGTCTATATCAAAACCTGTGTCGAATTTCATTTTGGTGAGGGCAGCAACAGACACTGCCATTGTTTACCTGCAAAAATGAACAAACACGACCAAGTGTAGAGAGGTTTGGAGGGAAAGAAAAGTTCTACAGAGAGTATGAAAGCGCAAAAGAGAATGACGGCTGAAAAATTAGTTTTATATTAGGGTTCGACGCCGAAAAGGAAAGATCGTGGAACTCCGTTCGACGATCTGGGTTTCTAAAGGAATCTGAAGAGTCTTCAATAACGTCGATCTCCGTTCCACGATATTGGAGAACGTCGATCTCCGATCGACGATCTCTGACCAGAAGAAGATAGCCTAGCGCTATCTGAAAGCGCTGAACTCCGGCCGACGCTTTCGGAAAACGTCGATCTTCGTTCGACGATCTTGGGGGAAAACGTCGAGCGCAGTTCAGAGACCAGAAACACCCTATAGACACTGGAAAAATAATGTTTTAGCCTAGTCTTGGTCAATTTTAGGGTTTTAAAATCTTTGATCTCATTTTAGACTTCCTCCATCTAACATTCCTAACTGATTCAGGAAGAATGTGTGTTTCTTTTCATCCAATGGTTTGGTGAAAATGTCTCACCTTTGCAAATCAGTTGGGATATATTGAAGTTCAATTTTATTCTTCTAAACATTACCCCTTAAAAAGTGATGTCTAATCTCAATATGTTTTGTCCTACTATGGAGGACTAGATTTTGTGCTATAAAAATAGCACTAGTATTATCAAAAAATATTTTTGACCTCTCTAAGTTGTAACCATAGTCTAGGAGCTGGTTTTGAATCCACAAAATTTGTGAGCAACAACTACCTTTTGCCATGTATTCAGCTTCAGCAGTTGAAGTGGACACAGATGTTTGTTTCTTACATAACTAGGAGACAAGTCTGTCACCAAGGAACTGGCAAGTTCCACTGGTGCTTTTCCTGTCTACTCTACATCCAGCATAATCAGCATCTGAAAATCCAGTTAATTCAAATCCTGAGTCTTTTGTATATCAGAGACCTAGATTTGGACAACTTTTTACATACCTAAGAATCCTCTTAACTAATGTTAGGTGTGACTCTCTAGGGCTTACTTGGAACCTAACACATATACATGTAGCAAACATTATATCAGGTCTACTAGATGTAAGGTACAATAGAGAGCCAATCATTGCTCTATATGTTGTCTGATCGACATGTTTTCCATGTTCATCAGCATCTAATACAGCATTAGTAGGTATAGGTGTTTTTATACAAGATGCTTCAGACATACCAAATTTCTTAACCAGTTCTTTTGCATACTTGGTTTGAGAAATAAATATGCCTTCAGCATGTTGTTTGACTTGCAATCCTAGAAAGAAGGAAAGCTCACTCATGCTACTTATTTTAAATTTAGAATGCATTAGGTTAGAGAACCTTCTGCACAAATTTGAATCAGTAGAACCAAATATAATATCATCTACATATATTTGTACTAGTAGGGTATGGGACTTATGGGTTCTAATGAAAAGAGTTTGGTCTACTCTACCCCTTATAAAATCATTTTTCAGAAAAAACATGTTAAGGTCTTATACCATGCTCTAGGAGCTTGCTTGAGACCATATAATGCTTTATGAAATTTGAAAATATGGTCAGGATAAGTTGAAGAGATAAAACCTGGGGGTTGTCTAACATAGACTTCTTCTTTGATGTCTCCATTGAGAAATGCACTCTTCACATCCATTTGGTAGACCTTGAATCCTTTGTGAGCTGCATAAGCAAGGAATATTCTTATGGCCTCTAACCTTGCTACTGGTGCAAAGGTCTGGTCATAGTCTATTCCTTCTTCTTGAGAGTATCCTTGTACAACTAGCCTTGCTTTGTTCCTTACAATAACTCCTTGATCATCCAATTTATTTCTGAACACCCACTTTGTTCCAACAATGGAGTGATCCTTAGTCCTTGGCACTAGCTCCCAAACTTTATTCCTCTCAAATTGATGTAGTTCCTCTTACATAGCAATGATCCAGTATGGATCTTGTTCTGCATCTTGAATGGATTGAGGCTCAACTTAAGATAGAAAACAAGTGTGCATCAGGTTCTGGTTGACCTTATTTCTGGATTGCACACCAGCAGAGATGTTTCCAGTCACTTGGGAGATTGGATGATCTCTTGTTGTTACTAAATCAATAGGGGGTGTTGATTGTTCACCAACCTGTGTTGTTGTTTCCTCTTGTGGAACAACAACTAGCTCTTCAAGATGGTTCTCTCCAAGATGTTGAACATCTTCTTCATCTTCATTGCTCTCATCCTTATGTTGGATAGGTAAATGTACTGAATCCTTCTCTACAATATACAACCTGTCCAAATTTTATGAAAGAGAGTTTACCTGCAAGGGTTTTATGGTAGAAGTATTCTTCTCCTTGTAAAACATGTTAGTCTCATCAAAAGATACATGAACAGATTCTTCAATTTTAAGAGAAGTTTTTTTATAAACCCTATAAGCTTTACTGATCATGGAGTATCCAAGAAACACTCCTTCATTAGCTTTAGCTTGGAATTTTGCTAAGTATTTCTTGTCATTATTGTGAATATAACAAATGCAACCAAAAATCTTGAAATAGTCTACTTTAGGTTTCTTCCCTTTGAGCAATTCATAGGGAGTCTTGCCCTTCAGTTTATGTATCAAACTTCTTTTCAACACATAGTTGGAGGTGTTCACTGCCTCTGCCCAAAAAGATAGAGGAAGGTGAGCATCTGTCAACAATGTGGTGGCAGATTCAATAAGGATTCTATTTTTCCTTTCAGCTACCCCATTTTTTTGAGGAGTTCTAGGAGCTGAGAAAGTATGCCTGATCCCTTCACTCTGACAGAACTCTTGCATAAGAAGAGAATCAAACTATGTCTCATGATCACTTCTGATCTGGGCAATGTGAGTATTGAACTCAATCTGTATGCATTTGATAAAATCTGTCAAACACTTAAAGTTATCAGACTTCTTCCTCAGAAAGAATACCCAAGTGAATCTAGAGAAGTCATCTACAATCACTAAAGTGTAAGATTTCCCTCCTAAACTTTGTACTGTATTGGGTCCAAAAAGATCCATGTGTAACAGATACAAGATCCTAGGTGAATCACTCTTATTAAGTGGCTGAAAACTATTTTTAGTTTGCTTGCCTAATTGACAAGCCCTGTAGAGTCCTTCCTTCTTGTAGGGGCCAGAAGGTAGTCCTCTAACAAGGTTGTCCTTGGATAGCCTAGCAATGGTTCTAAGGTTTAGATGCCCTAGTCTATTATGCCAAAGATCATTTGGTTTGCAAACTGAATTAAATAAACAAATATCTATATTGGTTGAAAGGAAATCTACAAGATAAATGTTACCTTTCCTTTTACCTATTAACACTATTGTGTTATCCTCTAACTTGATCTTGCATAAGGATTTGTTGAATATCACTTGATAGCCTTCATCACAGAGTTGACTGATGCTGATTAGATTGTGCTTCAGTCCTTCCATATAAGCTACCTTCTTGAATGTGACTGAGTCAATCTGAACAGAACCATATCCTTTTGTTTGACCAAAGTTTGAATCACCAAATATCACTTTGGGTCCAAGTTTGGTTTTGAAGGATGTTAGATTCTCCTTATTCCCTGTCATGTGCTTTGAGCACCCAATATCCAGATGTTGGTTCATTGCTGGATAGGTCTTCACCTGCACATAAACAATTTATATGTTTTTGACCCAGTTTACCTTGGGTCTACGTTGATAACCTTTAAACTCAGAAATAAAAGACATCCCTGGCTGACTCTTATATCCTTCAGGATGGTATCTCCGAGGAGGTACTATTCATTCAGTATAAGGGTTGAAGCTTTGGGATGTAGGACTTCTAGGATTGATTTTAGATTTACCTCTAAAAGATTGTTCAAAGCTCTGAGCTCCGTTCGACGATCGTCGAGCTGAGTTTGACGATCTTGGGTCAGATCGTCGAGCTTCGTTCGAAGATCGACTATGCCAGAGTTCATAGTTCAGAATTCGTCGACCTGAGTTCGACGATTCAGCCTGAGATCGCCGAGCTCTGTTCGACGATCGTCGAGCTCTGTTCGACGTTTTCTATTGAACTTTGTTTTTCTTAGGTAAATCAGAATTCTTCCTAGCTACCTCTACAACACCCTTTCCTTTATCTGAGATAAATTTAATTGGGGTTGTTAATACTATAGGTTGGCTGGATGAAGCACCCAAGCCCAGTGTACTGTTGAGTCTAGAGTTCACTGTGCTTGTGATGTCCATCAGTCTGATGCTTCTCCCATTAAGGGATTCTTCAAACTTCTTTGCCTGGGATAGTTCACTTTTTCAGTGAAGCTATCTCCTCCCTACAGCATTCTAACTCCTCAGAGAGTTTTAGGTTGCCTGATTTTAAAGTGCTATGTTCAGACAATTGATTTCTGAGAGAGATAATCTCTTTCTCAGACTTTAGCAGGTCTAAACATAGTGCCTAAGCACATAGTGATCCTTACCCAAATTAGTAATAGGGTGTTCCAACACTCCCCCTATTTGGGTGAGGTCACTATGTACAATGCATAAGTAAAGAAGATACAATCATTCAACATGAAAGTAAATATCTGACAGAATGAAAAACAATTTAGCAGATAAAAAAATATACACCGAGAATAAAAAAATTTTAGGGCCTGTCTGAAGGAGGAGTAAAAGAAGGTTTAGTGAACACATTTGTTCTAAGAGGCTCTTCTGCTTCTTGCTTGGACATCTTCGGGTCTTGAACTCCCAAAAGTGTTACAGTAGAAGCTCTTGGAACAACAGCTTCTGGGTGTACCTGCATGTAAGCATTAGGATCAAATAAATCTTTGTCTACCTCAAACTTTTCAAGCTCTTTTTGTCTGTAAGTAGACATGGTAGTAAACTGAGATGGATCAGTTCCTTCTTTCTTTGCTTTATTCATCTGGAATAAGCCTATCAGCTCATGGAATCTTGCCATTCTAAAATTAGGATCTAACTCAGGTTCATATCCTGGAGATGGAGGTCTCTCTATATCAGTTGAAACATCCTGAGCAGTCCTTTGTGGCTTCCTGAAAATAACAGACTGTTATTGAAAATTTGTTGAAGGAAAATTCTTCTCAGATTTTCCATCATAATAAGAACTTGGTGGTCTGCATTCACTATATTTTCTAGCATGAATGGGAAGAATGTCTTTGAGCTGGCCGAAAAGACTGTCTTGACTGAGAAGGAGCTGGCTTTGAAGATTTTCTTGAAGACTGATGAGGAGCTGGCTTAGAAGATTGAAAAGCACTGGAAGCAGGCCTTTGAGATCTGGCAAGATTGCTTGATTCTCCTACAGCAGGAGGAGGAGGAGGTGGATCTTTCCTGAATCTCTTCACTGGAGACTATCCAGACCTCTTCTTCTGTGTTTTTGTCTGGTTCCTTGACAACTTCATCCAATGAGGAGTATTTGCAGTAAGGGGAATGTTGTACAGGATATGGAATATCATTGTCTTCATTGGGCTTAGGAGCAGCCTTTCCTGGATCCTTCCTCTTCTTTGATTTAGATCTCTTAGAACTATCAGAATCAAAATCATCCTCATCATCCTCAGAGGATCTAGGAGGATTAACATATAAATCATCAATCTCCATAAGTTTCTCAGCTGAAATGGATTGAGCTAGAACAATTTGAGCTGGAACTACTGCAACTTCCTTGGCGATTTCTTCAGTAAGAATTTCATCCATATCAGGTAATGGAGAAGTTGATACTGAATAGGTTGAAGGAAAGAAAGCCTTGGGCTCAGAAGACTCATCCTTAGCAATTTTAATAGACTCAGCCTCTGGAGCTGGAACAAGCTCAGGTTCTGGATTTTTAAAGCTGCTCTGAATAAGCTGTAAAATTTCCGTGCTCACTGGAGCAGTATTACAAACAATATCTGTGCAAAACTGATTGGAAACAAATGAAATAATGTTTTTGTGAGTCAAATCAAAAGAATCTAGAATAGCAGTCAGTTCAACTGAAGGAGAGATGGTAACTTCTCCAACAGAAAGAACATCCAAGGAATAAACAGAATCATCTGTCTCTGAATCTGTAGCCAAAAATTTTGCTAACTCTGTAACTTGTGCATCTGTTATCTCAGTATCTGAAATAACTGTATCTACAAGAACTGCTGCTTCTACTGTTGTTGCTTCTACTGGAGGAGGGGGGAATTCTTTATAGAACATCTCCCCCTGCCTGGTATCAGGAAGACCTGATGCTAGTCCCCTAAATGAAGAAGGGCCAGAAATAGAAGCAAGTTGAGTAGAGAGAGTTTTGATGGAGAGAATTAGAGGTGCAATGGCATCCTATATGAGAGATTTGATGGTTGGAGTGAGAAGGGAAATGATGGTAGATGGATCAGATGATGATGATGGAAGAGAAGAAGTGGTGATGCCATAAGAAGTGCAGACATTTAAGGAAGTGGATGGAGGTTAAGGTAGAATTGAAGGGACGATGGTAGATGTTGAGGGGATGACTGGAGGAATGAGTGGAGGTATGTCAGATGTGATATCCATAGGGGTGTCAATAGCAAGTGGAGATTATGGAGGAGTATGTATTGGTGATTGTACTAGTGATGGGGATGATGTTTGTGTTGAGAGGAGATTGAAGGTGTGAGACATTTGTGTAGATACAAAACTTGCGAATGGAATGTCCTGTAGGTATTGAGGTAGAGGAGATTGAGGTAGTGAGGTATGAGGTGGAGATGGAGTGGAATTGACTGTGGAGATATTAGGGTTAGAAGGTTGTGGATGGGTTGGTGATGGAGGTAGTCTGGAGGAAGGTGGAGAAGGAGGAATTTATGGTGCCTCTTCATCATCAGGTTGTGGATTAACTCTTGGAGTCCTAGTGTCCTCTGACTTCCTTAAGGAATAGGAGGCCCTGGAGAGCTTTGAGATGGTCCTCTCCCATTTTCTAAAGAGAGCTGAGGTCAATCTCTTGGAAGCATTGATGAAAACTATTGGAGAGACCAACAGTTGGGGACATTTCTCCTGGAGGAAGATGCCTAGAATCCTCCCAAAATTAGACTTTTCTTTTATTATTTTTCTTCTTAATCAATTAAAACAGAATAATACCCCAATTCACTGATTTCTTTTTTACCAGGGCACTCATCAGAAGGAATTGGTGCCTGGTAATATAGTCATGGGCGGTGTGCTTCCCAAGCAACACCTTACCTACTATGTCAGCCAGAAACTTGTACTCAACAGATAAGTTCTTTTTCAGTAACTTATTAGGGTTTTCTTCGGAGTGACCCATCCGTGTAAGCATTTCACCAAACTCATTACTATCCAGTTCTATATCGTCATTTGAATTAACAAAACCAAATATCTCAGAAAGAAAATCAGAGTTAGAATCACCTCCTGTCCAGGAATGGTGTTGACCAAGGTTTGTCTGTCTGGAGAAGACGACAAGAAAACTGATAGTTTTACTTTCAAGACAACCTAAACACCTAGAGGGGGGGTGAATAGGTTCTAATTGCTTGTTCAATTTTTTAGGCAGAATTCAATTACAAACATTAAAACATCTAGCACAGCATTCATAGACATTTAATCATCACAGATTGCACAATGTTTTATAGTGGTTCCCTAAGGTCTGGGTACATCCACTTTCCCCCCTTCACCTATCTAGCAGTATGCTAGATTCGGCCAAACTTCCACTATTCTCAGATCCTCAGATCCTACAGCTCAGAAACTGGATAGGTTCCTACAACTCAGGCACAACAGCCCTACCTCAGCCTTGCCACAAGGCCTACAACTCAGAGAAGAACCTTCTCCTACACTCAGGCAAACAGCCCTACCACTCAGAGATCAACTCTCCTACACTCAGCCTTTATATCACAGGCTTACAACTCAGATCTGTGTAAAACAGATCCTACAGAAATTTAGAAAAGAAGTTTTAATGTCTTGCCTTTGTTGAGAGAGAAGAGGACAAGACAATTCTTGATCAGCTGATGAAATCAACTGAATCTGAGCTTTCTTCAAAGCTTCTTGAATCTGAACTTAGCTGAGTTGATTTCCAAATAGCTTCTTGAGAAGCCACTGATGGCTTCCTTCTTCTTCTTCAAAATGGGTGGATCTCTCTCTATCCAACACCTTTGATGATACTTCAGAATTCTTGTTAGAACTCTTCTTAAATCGATCCTGAGATCGTCTTCTTAGATCTTCTGATGAAGATCTTCTTTAGTGTATTACACCTTCTTGATTTGATTTCTCAATTTGATTGCCAAAGTTCAATCTTCTCATTCATGTCTTTACTTCTCTCTGAATATGTCTATATATAGATCTTCTCAATGGTAACCGGCTGATCCGGTTTATAACTGTCTTCTGACAAGTCTGACACCATCAGTTAACTGGCTGCAACCCACAGCTGTCATGTCTTCAAACAGATCCTGTGCCTTAGTCTTGGTCAGCAATGTGTTGAGACAGACTGTCAGGAAGTGTCGAGACCAACTGTCTGTATGTGTCGACAAAAGTAACTTTGGTGTCGACACAGCCTTTGATGATGTCGACAAGTTTGCCTTTAGGTCGACACAGCTTCTTCAGAGAATAACTTGGTCTTGACTTTGTAGTGTGTCGACACAAGTCCTGTGTGTCGACACAGTTGTTGTAGATTCAGAACTCAGTATGTGTTGACTTAATCTTCTGGTGTCGACACAAGTATTGTCGACTTCTGCCAATGTGTGTCGACTCTGTCTCATTATGTCGACACAGCCTCCCAGTGTCGACACAAATGTGGTCGACTATCTTTCTCTGTGTGTCGACACTACTTCCCAGTGTTGACACAAATATGGTCGACTATCTTTCTCTGTGAGTCGACACTGCTTCCTAGTGTCGACACAAATGTGGTCGACTATCTTTCTCTGTGAGTCGACACTGCTTCCCAGTGTCGACACAAATGTGGTCGACTATCTTTCTCTGTGTCGACACAGCTTCCTTCAAGTGTCGACACAAATATTCTGAAGTGTCGACACTGTTTCTTCAGGTGTCGACACATGGACTTAGAATATTTTTCTGCATTCTTTAACATTTCTCCACCTGCACATGTCAACTTAAAACAACATCAAATACACCTTGATTTATATCATTGAGCTAAGTTGGGCTTCTTCAAATCAGGTACACATTTTCCAATGTACCCAACAATCTCCCCCTATTTGGAGAAGTCATAACCCCTATAGCCAATGATATACACCATTTATAAAAAGTATAATATGATGATATATGACATAACAGGAATACTTAATATAAACAAAATATGAACAACCCATCACAGAGTGAACATTATATGATTCCAAACAAAATATTATTTATAACTTGATAATGTTTGATTACAGAGTTTTACATTGAATGATTTAATCAAAACATTACAAAACACATTTGAAAGAACTTAAAACTAAGACTGATCAGGCTCTTTTATGACAATCCCTTTGCTAGATTGGATTTGAGCCTTCACAGGAGCTTCAACATCTTCAGCTGGGTTCTTGCCTTTTTGATCAGCCTTCTTCTTTGCTTCTTCCTTGAGCCTTTACCTTTCAAAGTAATGATAGGGCTTTGGAAAGTACTTGCTCGGCTCCTAAGCATCTGGTGGTAGCCTACCCAGCTTGGTATTTCTTCTGAACTGTACTATTGCCTCCTGCCTAGCTTCATGCTTTTGCCATTCTATTTCATTATACCACTTTCCTCTTTCATGAACTTGGTCTTTCACAGCCTTCCATGCAGTGAGTATAATATTTCTTGAAGTAGGGCTCCACTGCTCAAAATCTGGCTTTAGTTCAGCCTGCTCTCTAAATCTCTTCTTAGATAGTAGAGCATCTTGCTGTTCTTTCAAAGTGGCCTCAGGCTTATCCACTTTCTCAATAACAACCCTGTTAACCTCCTTTGGAGGACTATACATTTCTTGAACTTGCTGATCAATCATATCAAAATCTGGAGGAGGGTACATGACTTGGGAAACCTCAGGTTGATTGCCTTCAAGTAGACCTGTTTGTATTCCTGACTCAGCCACCATAGCATCATCACACAAAGGTGGATATCCCAATGTGGCTCGAATACTATTGGTCACCCATTTGGTGTGCTCTGAGCCTGCATGAACTAACAACCTCTCCCCCTTTATGGCTTCTCTGGTAATATGATCCCTTAGATCTTCCTTCTGAAATCTGATCTGTCCATCCAGATAATTCACACCCTCTTTAAAAAATGGTTTTAACTTGTGAAGCTTGTCAGATATGTCCTTTTGAGAGGTAGTGATAGTAGTTTTAATAGATTCAATAGCAGCTTGAAATTTCTTATCAAATTCTTTCATTTCCTTTGCTCTAGCTGCAGGCAACCCTTCAGTAGTCTTTTTCAATTCATTAAGAATTTCATTGTGAGAGTCTTCAAGATTGGCATTCATGTTCATTTGATTTGTAAGAACATAGCCTTGCTTTAGTGCTATATCATCTGCTTTGGTAATAACTGATTGCTGTTGTTTTGCCAAGAATACTACAGCATTACCTCCTTTATGGAAGCAATCTATCATCTCCTTCTTATGCATATTGACTTCAAATCTAATTGACTTTATGTCCTGAGCCAAGTCAAATTGAAGGGCCTTATTGCTCTCATCAACATATTTTTCAACTGCCACTCTATGGTCATCTAACTTAACTTGCAAATCAACCATAAACATGTTATAATTAAATTCAGAATGGGATGGTTGAGTTGTAGTCTGTAGAGCCTGCTTATAACCTTTGCTCCTTCTCTTGAAGACTACAAGTTTTCTCTTCTTAGCCATTCTGGCTTCTTCAGTCTCAGATTCAAATGTACTATCAACTTGAACTCTTTCTTGAGGAGGAGGAGGAATATTTGTCTCAGTGCCATGTTGTTCAGCCTCAACATGCACAGACTCCCCCTCAACCATTTGCTCCTTCTCAATTTCTATCTCCATGTCAAGGGCCTTTTCAATCTCTTGCCCCTCTTCTACTCTATCAGTAGCCATATCAACATTAGGGAATAACTCATCTAGAGTATATTCCTTCTGAGCTTGAACATAAGATGTATCAATTAGATCTTCTATATTCATATCTTTGGAGATATCAGTTTGGACTGCCTCTTCCACTGGGGCAGACATCTTCTCCCCCTGTACTTGGTCAGTATTGGTAATGACCTGGGCAGGTGAGTATACTTGCTCCCCCTGTACCTGTGTAGTAATAGAAATATTAGAAATGTCTTTAGTAAGGAAATACACCAGCTCCCCCTGCAACTGTACCTGGTCAGGAGTAGATACAATCTGGGCAGGTGAATGAGCTTGCTCCCCCTACATCTGTGCAGGTATAGTGTCTTGCTGGGCTGGAGTAGACACAGGGTGATCTTCATCCTGCTTCCTCTCTTGTTCTTCTTGAAGCTGCTCAGTATCTTGAGCATGAGAAGGGGATTTCACTGGGGTGTCCTGCCTGCTCTCATCAGGCACATCCTTAGACAGCACCCTATCCCACCTAGAAAACAATCTCATGTCCATCTTTCTCATGTGATCGATCTTTGTTCCTGGCAGGTGTTGCATTACCTCAGGGATCACTCCATTCAGATATAAACTCATAATCCTAGCCAGATTTGGCTTCTTTATTCCTTCCTTAATCTTTTCAAAGATTACAGCTGACCAATCAGTTGAAATTGTAAACACAATTCTGGTCATGAGGCTGAACATATAGGCTGAAATCCTATCATGTCCCCCTGGTTTGCACAGAATCACCTTGCCAACTACTTCAGACAGAAATGTCCCTTGCTGATTCATTCCTTTTCTGTTGAAAGCAGCTCCAATCTTCAGAGTGGGATCCAATCCGCACTATTGGATAGCCTCCCTTAACTTAGAAGCAGGGACTTCTTCTTCATTCTCAATTATTGGTAAGTGTAGAATCTTCCTTAGACTTCTTGGGGTAATCTTCACTGTCGACCCATGCATAGTGGACTTTATTTTGAGAACATCTGAACCTATTGATGTAGAGATAAAGAATTCATGCACCTCCTTCTTCCATATCTTGGAAGGTTTAGAAACTAGGAACTCTAATCCGGATTCAGAAATGAGAGAGATAACTCATTGAACATCTGCTAGGGCTTCGGCAAAGGCATTCCTTACTAACTCATAACCTTCATTGACGTTGTCTTCAATCTTCGGTGCCATTGTTCAGGTGAGAAAGCTTGAGAGAAGAGAGAGAGAGAGAGAAAGTTGACACAGGGTTTCAGTCTCGAAAACCTTGTAAGCGTGTCGACTGATTAAGTTCTTGACCTATTTATACCTTCTATTGAAAGAAGATCAAAAGGCGGGCAAAAACAGTCTATATGTGTCGACACAGATGGAATGTGTCGACACAAACTTTTATTGTCTCGACAACAAATCTGTCTACTATGTGTCGACACCAAATATGGATATGTCGACACCTAAGAGATATAGTAGAGTATCAGAAAATCTGTGTCGACTCTTAGGATAAGTGTCGACACAAAATTTGTAAGTGTCGACATCACTAGTCTGGTGAAGTCGACACTACCTTCCTGGATAAGTCGATAATTTAATTCTTAAGTGTCGACACATTTTTTTTTGTGTCGACACAAAATTTCTGACTTGCCGACATTACTTCACTGAGTCGACACATTATCACTGAATGTGTCGACACTATTTTACTTAGCCAATTTCTGTTTCTGTCTACACCACTTAAGACCATTTGATAATCTAATATGTTATTTGTAAGTTTGTTGATAATCTAATTAATGGTCAGCATGCCTAATTCAATTTTAAATTTATTGAATTTTGTTTCATCCAGAGGCTTAGTGAATACATCTGCTATTTGATAATCTATTTTAACAAATTCCAATGTGATGTCTTCTCTTTCTACATAATCTCTAAGAAAATGGTATTTAATTTCTATATGCTTAGTTCTATTATGAGAGACAGGATTATTAGCAATAGAAATTGCACTCTTAGAATCACACAAAAGAGGTGTTTTACTTACTTGAATACCATAATCGTTAAGCTGATGCTGTATCCACATTAGTTGTGCACAGCAGCTGCCAGTAGCAACATATTCTGACTCAGCTGTAGATATAGCCACACTGGTCTGCTTCTTACTACTCCAAGATATCAGTCTTCCTCCCAAGAATTGACAAGTACCTGTTGTACTCTTCCTATCCTCTCTACAGCCTGCAAAATCTGCATCTGAATAACCTGTTAGTAGAAAATCTCTATTCCTAGGGTACCAAAGACCTAGATTAGGTGTGCCCTTAAGATATCTCAGAATCCTTTTGACTGCAGTATAATGAGACTCTTTAGGGCAGGCTTGGTACCTAGCACAGACACATGTAGCATACATAATATCTGGTCTACTAGCTGTGAGATATAGTAGAGAACCAACTATTCCTCTATACAAAGTCTCATCAACAGGTTTACCTGCATCATCTTTGCATATAGGCATACTTGTCCCTATAGGAGTTTTCATGATGGAGGATGACTCCATACCATACTTCTTGATTAATTCTTTAGTAAACTTTGACTGGGATATGGACAAGCCATCATCAGTCTGTCTTACTTGGAGTCCCAAGAAGAACTTCAGTTCCCCCATACTGCTCATCTCAAACTTCCCTTGCATAAGTTTGGCAAACTTTTTACAAAGGTTGTTTTCAGTAGATCCAAAGATTATGTCATCAACATAGATCTGAACTAAGATGATCTTGCCTTTGGATTCCCTAAGGAATAGAGTTTTGTCAATTTTTCCTCTTGAGAATTTATTCTCAATAAGGAAAGTAGATAGGGTTTCATACCAAGCCCTTGGGGCTTGCTTTAACCCATACAAAGCTTTTCTAAGCTTATAAACATAATCAGGTTTAAGAGGATCTACAAAACCTGATGGCTGCTCTACATATACTTCTTCTTTAAGATCACCATTCAAAAATGCTGACTTCACATCCATCTGGTATACCTTGAAGTCTTGATAGGCTGCATAGGCAAGGAACATTCTGATTGCCTCCAGCCATGCTACTGGGGCAAAGGTTTGATCATAGTCAATCCCTTCTTCCTGCCTGTATCCTTTAGCAACCAATCTTGCTTTAATTTTCACTATTACTCCATTCTCATCCAACTTGTTCCTGTAGATCCATTTTGTCCCAATTATATTGTGGCCTCTTGGTTTAGGAACAAGCTCCCAGACATTGCACCTTCTGAATTGATTCAGCTCCTCTTGCATAGCATCAGTCCAGTACTGGTCTTGGATGGCTTCTTCAAACTTCTTAGGCTCCATTTGTGACAGGAAACTTGAATGCAGAACTGTGCTTTGACTTCTGCTTCTAGTCTGTACTCCCTGTCTTGGATCACCTATTATTTGATCAGTTGGATGGTCTCTTAAATGTCTTGTAGCTGGAGGAAGATTCCCTTCTGGTTGAACATCTCCAGCTCCTTCATTATGCTGAACCTCTTGGTTTTCTTCATCTTCTATTGTGTCTTGTACTCCCCCTGGACAATATCCTTCATTTTCCAATACTCCATCTTCCCTTGAAGCTTCAGTAATGGAGAGCTTGTCCATTCCTTTGCTTATACATGTTGAGTCATTTGATCTACAAGACAACTCACAGTTGATTAATCTTGTTTCATCAAACACAACATGCACAGATTCTTCAACAACTTGAGTAGTCAAGTTGAAGATTCTATAGGCCTTACTATTTGTGATGTACCCAACAAATATCCCATCCTGGGATTTGGCAGCAAACTTAGTCAAATATGACTTACCATTGTTAAGTATATAGCATTTGCAACCAAAGATTCTGAAGTAGGATAGATTTGGTTTTCTACCTTTCATAATCTCATAGGGAGTCTTTTTGTGGCTCTTGCTGATAGAAGCCCTATTGATTATATGACAAGCAGTGTTTACTGCCTCAGCCCAGAAATACTCTGGTAGAGAGGTGTCACTCAATAGAGTTCTACCAGCTTCAATTAATGTTCTATTCTTTCTTTCAGCAATTCCATTTTGCTAAGGTGTTCTTGGTGAGGAGAACTCTTGGAAAATCCCAAAGTCTTCACATAACTTTGTCATGCTTTCAGATTGAAACTCAGTACCATGGTCACTTCTGATTTTGACCACTGTACTATTCAGTTCATTCTGAATTTGCTTTACAAAATTAAGTAAGACACTTGGGGTTTCAGATTTCTGTCTCAGAAATAACACCCATGTAAATCTAGAATAGTCATCTACAACCACAAAAGTGTAGACCTTCCTACCTAGACTATGAACTGGCATATGACCAAAAAGATCCATATGCAAGAGGTATAAGCACCTCACAGAATCCTTGTTTTCAAGGCTTTGAAAGGTGGATTTTGTCTGCTTGCCCTTTTGACAAGCTGAGCATATCCCTTCCTTCATACACTTAACTTGAGGATCATTCCTCACTAACTCTTTGATAAAGAGTTGGCCAATTGTCTTGTAGTTAAGATGAGCCAATCTCTTGTGCCACTTAACACAATGAGAAGCATTGTCATCAGCTACAAGACATATGGGAGAGGCTTTATTCTCACATACAAAATTAAGACAATATACATTTCTCTTTCTATACCCAGTCAAAATGATCTCTTGATCACTTGACCTTTTGATATGACATCCATCCTTAACAAATGAAATGTCATATCCTAAATCACTCAGCTGGCTTATGCTTATTAGATTATGTTTCAAACCTTTTACATAAGCCACTTGGGTGATAGTAATTAGGTTAGAAGAAATGTTACCAAACCCTTTGATGACTCCTTTTTCAGATCCACCAAAGATCACTTTAGGTCCATCTTTGACAGATGAATACTCCTTCAGCAGCCCCTTTGTTCCAGTCATGTGCCTGGAACAACCACTATCCAAGTACCATATAGGGGCATGGTTACTTGGATTCACCTGCAACACAGATTTACTTATCCTTAGAACTCAAGCAAGTCTTGGGTCCTTGGTTCAAGTTAGCATTAACAAAGCTACCATTATTTCTTCCAACAGGTAGACTATTGTTCTTTCTAACACTTGTGTTATACCAGCAGTCTAGTGCAAAATGGCCTCTCTTGCCACAGCACCAACATTCAAACCTATTGTATCTAGTTCTAGATACATCCTTGACAAAAGAATTTTTGTCCATTGCTGGTGCTGCAGCAGCTTCACCCACTGATTTTTTATAACCATTGGGTTTATGAACATAGGTAGGCCTGTTGGCATTTACACCCTTGTTTTTCAGAACATTAGACTTAATGTGACCATGAATATTTTCATGATCATATAGGTTAGAAGGCACTTCCACCTTTCTAAACTTAATAGGGACTGAAAAGTTCAGTGGCTTGACAGGAGCTTTGTGTTTCCTCTTGAATTGGCCAGCCCTGGAGTTACCTTTGAATCCTAATCCTGCCTTACCCTTTTGATTCACAAATTCATCAATCAAGGGTAAGACAGACTTTGTCTTAGAGTAACTAGCCACTAAATCTTTTTCAATTCTTAGTCTGGCCTCCAGACTCTTCACTTGATCATTGGTATAATTAATTGTGCCCATCTGAATAATAGTTATATTCTTCAGTTTGGCAATTTCATTTAACTTTTGATCAATTACTTTCTCTAACTCAGTTGCAGCTACCCTTAGTTCAGCAATTTCATGAGCCTGAGATTTAACCAGGTTCTTGCTTTTCTTAAGGGCCTGCAACAAGTCCCCATACTTATCTATCAATTGATAGACATCTCCTTCAGATTCAGATGCATCTACATCACTTGATGCAGATGTAGCTGATTCTGTACTTGTACTACAAACAGATTTCATAGAAGGACATTGTACCTTATTAGGACCAGACTGATTCTGGCATATGTCCTCTTCTGATCCTGCCATTAGTCCCATGCACTGATGATCCTCTTGATCATAGATGGAGTCTAGCAACTGCAGAAACTCCTCTTCTTCAGATACAGCATATAGTCCAATATATGCTTCTGCTTCAGATTCTGACTCTGAAGTTGACTGATCTGTTAGGCTCTTATCCTTCTTTGCAACAAAGGATTTCTCCTTCTTGCCCTTTTTATGAGTCTTTGTAACGCCCCCATTCGTCACGTGGAATATAACCGAGGGTCCGGCCGGGACCCCACGCCATATGTCACAGACAAACGACGGAGTCACTTGAGAGTATCAAAATCCTTCTATACGCATCCTAACTCAGAGCATTCTAGCGGAATTTTATTAAGTGCAAGAACTCATATCAATGAATGTCCACTACTATCACATTTATATAAAAGACCAGGAATGTTTACAAGACCACACCGCACACGGCCTTAAGGCCTTACAAGTTACTCTTTACACCACATATAATTTCATACATCGGCACGCAGGCCGGCCACACATGAAATCCAACACTTCGCACGGCCTTCAAGGGCCTACCAGCAGCATGGGCTTTTGCCCGCTCAATCCAATCAGCCCGCAACACCTGCATATGGACGTCCACCCCATGGGTGATAAACAAAGCAACGGTCAGCATTCAGCTGACTAATTATAACGACCCCACCCCTTACCCGGGGCAGTGGTTCCTTCCCTGCATGTATAGCAATTGCAACATATATATATCATACACACAACATCACAAACGCCGGCCTCAATGCCAGGCGCTCCGTGCACTCAGGGCACATTTATGGTTTGTACTTGGTAGGCGGGCATAAGCCTCCAAACCTCTGTTGAAGACCTCACGCACCCGTCTCACTCAGAGGTACGCACCACACCAAAATCCGTGAGCACTACCAGTCGACCTACCCACGTAGTGTAACAAGCCTAGGGATTTCGCCCTGCTGCTTTGCTACCAATCGACCGCTCATCCGATCTTAACATCGCCACTTGGTGGAATGGGCATAAGCCTCCAAACCCCTGTTGAAGACCTCACGCGCCCACCCACTCAGAGGTGTCCGCACTCCATCAACCAGCTCTTACCAAGCATGCAACCAAAGGAGATATGCAAAGCATCCTGTCCACCAAGCACATCGTCCTCACCATCTCCGCAGGCTAAACGATGAATACACGGAGTCTTCTCCGGTTCGCAATATAAACATCACCAATCCCGACATACGCCTGGATGGGCTTCACACAGCATGCCTATGCCGTACTATATATTTCCGGCTCTAGATGCAGACTCAACTGCTGGAATCACTTACGCATTTTCATCTCTTGATGGAGGATCCCATGCACATGCAAAACAAAGGGCTTCACCTGCCCAAGGAAGAAAGATCGTTACCCTTGACGATCGCTTCGGCGCCATGGAAGAACTAGCCGGATGGAAATCACCGCAGCGGCCTTGCCTCCGCAACGCTGCACTCGGCTCTCGATTCGGATCGACGAAGCTCCACCGGCGGCCGGAAAGCTCCTCCTCCTCCTCCTCCAAGCTCTCCTCTCTTTCTTCTCTTTAGAAAGAGAAAGGCTAAGTGGAAATGAGATTTTATCTCAATCCACGGCCTTATAGAAGCTGGAAAGGCTTTGGACCACAAGATCCAAATAGAAGGAAACGAACGGCCGAGATCTGCTCTGAAAAATATTTCAACAGGCCTGACACGCCCTGTGACACGCCCATGTCACAGGCCGTGTTCCCCAGTCGGTTAGCAACCGACTCGAAAGATACCAGAACACGGGCTTTGACACGCCCGTGTCGAACCTGACACGCCCGTGTTCAAGGCCGTGTTCACGGCCGTGTTCAAGGTCGTGTACCTCTCTGACTCAAACAGGCCATTTTCCGATTTTATTGGGTGACACGCCCTGGGACACGCCCGTGTCCCAGGCCGTGTCGCCGCTTGACGACCGCTGACCGCCTGATTGACACCGCGACACGCCCAGAACGGACACGTGTCGGACACGCCCTGGGACACGCCCGTGTCCCAGGCCGTGTCGACCGACACGCCGCCCGACCTTGCCGCCTGCAAGTCACTGGCCACCCAACACAACACCTGGCTGGACACGCCCTGGGACACGCCCGTGTCGAAGGCCGTGTCCCAGGCTCGACGATCGTCGACTATCAATCGTCGACTAACCTGAACACGCCCTGGGACACGCCCGTGTCCCAGGCCGTGTACCCCCGACACGCCCTGGGACACGCCCGTGTCCCAGGCCGTGTCTAACAGCCTCCAACCCAAAACTGTTTACAAACATATTTTGAGATTTCTGGGGTGTTACAATCCTCCCCTCCTTATAGAAATTTCGTCCCGAAATTTAGCGCAATGCACAAGTATCAACACAACCACGCTGTTGCGATACAAACCAAAACGATCCAGGTTTAGAGCTCAGAGGCCACAGCTTGTCTCTCCCCATGGAATCGTACCACCACAACTGTTTGTCCCAAACAGAAATACATACATACATACACTATACAACATAATAAAGTGCACACTCCACTTTATTTCGGCTTCTCCGCATCTCGCAGAATCCGTTTAGCGGCCTCCATTAAGTCCAAAGCACGGATTTGTTGTTCTGCTTGATTTGAGCTTTGCGGCTCCTGCATCTCAAGAGTGTATATTCGCGGTTGCGCCCGCGATGCAGACGACTCTGCCACAGCTTTGCCCTTCTCGTCATAGGACGCACCTGTCTTTCTTTCACCCTTTGACGCACCACTCCAGCAAAATCGCGCGATATGCCCTGGCTTCCCACAAATGAAACAGATACGCGGCTCAACCCGGTCTTGCCCAAACGTTGCTCCTGACGCAACATCCGAAGAATTTTGTTCAGCAGGTCTGAACCGCTTCTTATCACGTTTCCTGAAATCTGATTGCTCTGATTGCGGAAGTTTGAAGTCGGACTTTTCCACTGCTAAGTTCTTCTTCTCCCGTACCCGCTTCAAATCCTTTTCCAGAGCACTAGCGGTATGCACCAATGCTTGGAAGCCTTGGTTCACTGAACTCGGGAGAGCCAACCTCAGCTCATCACGCAGTCCTTCATAGAACCTATTCGTCTTCCGCGCCTGGTCCGCAAACGTCGACCCCGCATAACGACCGAGCCTGGTAAACTCATGCAGGTAATCGTCCACGGTCTTATCATCCTGTACCAGACGTTGAAATTCATTTTCCATAGCAATTCTCTGCGCCATTGGCAAGTATTTCGCCCAAAATAATCTGGAGAATTCGTCCATCGATATGTCGCCCAGGTCTCTACCGCCCAACTGGTGCAACTCGATCTCATCCCACCAAAGCCTCGCCTCTCCTTCCAGGAGGAAAGTGGCTAACAGGACTTTCTGCTCCTCACTAATCCTGAACGCAGCCAGGATTCTTTTCACTCTGGAGAGCCAATCCTCGGCCTCTGTTGGAGACGTTGCCCCAACAAACGTAGGCGGATTAAACTCCATAAAGTGCTTAAGTTGCTCGTCCGCTGCTTGCACAGCAACCGGAACCTCAACATGCTCTTGCCGCGCACCAACCTGCACTGGCGCAACAGCAGGCCTCGCTTGCCCAAAAGGTTGTGCCTGAAGTATGGCAAAGATCACCTCCGCAACTAAGCGCACCGTTTCCGCAGAAGGGGGAGGTGTAGGCACCTCAGGTGGTGCCGCACTCTCATCCGAACGCTGGGGCTCCGACTGCCCAGCTCCACTCCTCGTCACCTATAGGTGAACAAGATAGCATTACTTTCCATGGTAATACGGCAAACTCACCGAATAGACACACACACATTCCTAGTGGACATTCTTGAGTTCACTTTATGCGCTCCCAACTCAAACCCTAACCTCTGATACCAAATTGTAACGCCCCCATTCGTCACGTGGAATATAACCGAGGGTCCGGCCGGGGCCCCACGCCATATGTCACAGACAAACGACGGAGTCACTTGAGAGTATCAAAATCCTTCTATACGCATCCTAACTCAGAGCATTCTAGCGGAATTTTATTAAGTGCAAGAACTCATATCAATGAATGTCCACTACTATCATATTTATATAAAAGACCAGGAATGTTTACAAGACCACACCGCACACGGCCTTAAGGCCTTACAAGTTACTCTTTACACCACATATAATTTCATACATCGGCACGCAGGCCGGCCACACATGAAATCCAACACTTCGCACGGCCTTCAAGGGCCTACCAGCAGCATGGGCTTTTGCCCGCTCAATCCAATCAGCCCGCAACACCTGCATATGGACGTCCACCCCATGGGTGATAAACAAAGCAACGGTCAGCATTCAGCTGACCAATTATAACGACCCCACCCCTTACCCGGGGCAGTGGTTCCTTCCCTGCATGTATAGCAATTGCAACATATATATATCATACACACAACATCACAAACGCCGGCCTCAATGCCAGGCGCTCCGTGCACTCAGGGCACATTTATGGTTTGTACTTGGTAGGCGGGCATAAGCCTCCAAACCCCTATTGAAGACCTCACGCACCCGTCTCACTCAGAGGTACGCACCACACCAAAATCCGTGAGCACTACCAGTCGACCTACCCACGTAGTGTAACAAGCCTAGGGAATTTGCCCTGCTGCTTTGCTACCAATCGACCGCTCATCCGATCTTAACATCGCCACTTGGTGGAATGGGCATAAGCCTCCAAACCCCTGTTGAAGACCTCACGCGCCCACCCACTCAGAGGTGTCCGCACTCCATCAACCAGCTCTTAGCAAGCATGCAACCAAAGGAGCTATGCAAAGCATCCTGTCCACCAAGCACATCGTCCTCACCATCTCCGCAGGCTAAACGATGAATACACGGAGTCTTCTCCGGTTCGTAATATAAACATCACCAATCCCGACATACGCCTGGATGGGCTTCACACAGCATGCCTATGTCGTACTACATATTTCCGGCTCTAGATGCAGACTCAACTGCTGGAATCACTTACGTATTTCCATCTCTTGATGGAGGATCCCATGCACATGCAAAACAAAGGGCTTCACCTGCCCAAGGAAGAAAGATCATTACCCTTGACGATCGCTTCGGCGCCATGGAAGAACTAGCCGGATGGAAATCACCGCAGCGGCCTTGCCTCCGCAACGCTGTACTCGACTCTCGATTCGGATCGACGAAGCTCCACCGGCGGCCGGAAAGCTCCTCCTCCTCCTCCTCCAAGCTCTCCTCTCTTTCTTCTCTTTAGAAAGAGAAAGGCTAAGTGGAAATGAGATTTTATCTCAATCCACGGCCTTATAGAAGCTGGAAAGGCTTTGGACCACAAGATCCAAATAGAAGGAAACGAACGGCCGAGATCTGCTCTGAAAAATATTTCAACAGGCCTGACACGCCCTGTGATACGCCCGTGTCACAGGCCGTGTTCCCCAGTCGGTTAGCAACTGACTCGAAAGATACCAGAACACGGGCTTTGACACGCCCATGTCGAACCTGACACGCCCGTGTTCAAGGCCGTGTTCACGGCCGTGTTCAAGGCCGTGTACCTCTCTGACTCAAACAGGCCATTTTCCGATTTTATTGGGTGACACGCCCTGGGACACGCCCGTGTCCCAGGCCGTGTCGCCGCTTGACGACCGCTGATCGCCTGATTGACACCGCGATACGCCCAGAACGGACACGTGTCGGACACGCCCTGGGACACGCCCGTGTCCCAGGCCGTGTCGACCGACACGCCGCCCGACCTTGCCGCCTGCAAGTCACTGGCCACCCAATACAACACCTGGCTGGACACGTCCTGGGACATGCCCGTGTCGAAGGCCGTGTCCCAGGCTCGATGATCGTCGACTATCAATCGTCGACTAACCTGAACACGCCCTGGGACACGCCCGTGTCCCAGGCCGTGTACCCCCGACACGCCCTGGGACACGCCTGTGTCCCAGGCCGTGTCTAACAGCCTCCGACCCAAAACTGTTTACAAACATATTTTGAGATTTCTAGGGTGTTACAGTCTTATTCTTGTCTGAAGACTCCTTTCTCTTATCAGGACAGTCAGCCACTACATGTCCAAGTCTATTGCAACAATAGCAGACAATCTTTGAAGTAGTAGCCTTGCTGGGCTTTGATCTGCTCTTTTCTTTCCTTGATGACTTTTTCTTCTGATAATAGTCATCAACTTGCTGTGAAGTAGAGGGCTTAGACTTCCACTGTTTCTTCTTCAAGAACCTCTGGAATTGCCTTGTGAATGCAGCAAAGTCTGCATCTGAATCACAGCTTTCTGAACCCTGATTGTCTGAATTTTCTAAACTGACTTCTGCAATTTCCTTAGGAGGGGATGGTGATATCCTCCTATTCTTTCTGATGGATTCTGCACTGAATGCCACAGTCTTTTCTCTATGCTCTCCTCTAGAATTCTTTTCCTCCTTCCTCACCAAAAGTTGCATTTTATAGGATAGCAGCTTTCCAAACAAGGTGGGAGGAGAGATCTCTGCCAATTTAGCCACTTCTCTTATGGCACAGATCTTTGTGTCTCAATCCTTTGTTAAGGATCTCAAGAATTTGTCATTCAGTTCATAAGTACTGAAGACTCTTCCATAGGACATTAGCTCATTCACAATTCTATAGAATTTCTTGTAGCACTCAGTTATGCTATCAGATTTTCTTTGTCTAAAACTTTCATATTCCTGATTGAGCATAGATTTCCTGTCCTGTCTAACTTCTTCTGATCCCTCCATGTAGACAATCAATGTGTCCCACATTTCCTTGGAGGTCTTGCAGTGAATCAGATTCTGAAATGTTGAATCATCTATGGCACTTACAATAATATTCTGTGCTCTTTTATCCATGGTTGCCAAAATGATTTCATCCTTGGTCATTTCAGAATAACTCTTTGGAGTTTGAATATTAGCATCAAGAACTGATACCTTCATTGGAATGAAGGGTCCTTCCTGAACTATGATGTATATTCTTGGGTCAGATGCTTCCATAAACAACCTGACTCTTTCTTTCCAAATTCCAAAGATTTCCTTCTTGCATATGGGTAATTTCATAGACCCTAGCTCCTTATGATTCTCTCCAGAACCCATCTTCTTGAATCTTGATTCTGCCTTTCAGTTCTACCTCAGACTGTTAAGTCCTTTTTGAGTAACCTCCCTCTGATACCACTTGATAGTTTTACTTTCAAGACAACCTAAACACCTAGAGGGGGGGTGAATAGGTTCTAATTGCTTGTTCAATTTTTTAGGCAGAATTCAATTACAAACATTAAAACATCCAGCACAGCATTCACAGACATTTAATCATCACAGATTGCACAATGTTTTATAGTGGTTCCCCAAGGTCTGGGTACATCCACTTTCCCCCCTTCACCTATCTAGCAGTATGCTAGATTCGGCCAAACTTCCACTATTCTCAGATCCTCAGATCCTACAGCTCAGAACCTGGATAGGTTCCTACAACTCAGGCACAACAGCCCTACCTCAGCCTTGCCACAAGGCCTACAACTCAGAGAAGAACCTTCACCTACACTCAGGCAAACAGCCCTACCACTCAGAGATCAACTCTCCTACACTCAGCCTTTATATCACAGGCTTACAACTCAAATCTGTGTAAAACAGATCCTACAGAAATTTAGAAAAGAAGTTTTAATGTCTTGCCTTTGTTGAGAGAGAAGAGGACAAGACAATTCTTGATCAGCTGATGAAATCAACTGAATCTGAACTTAGCTGAGTTGATTTCCAAACAGCTTCTTGAGAAGCCACTGATGGCTTCCTTCTTCTTCTTCAAAATGGGTGGATCTCTCTCTATCCAACACCTTTGATGATACTTCAGAATTCTTGTTAGAACTCTTCTTAGATCGATCCTGAGATCGTCTTCTTAGATCTTCTGATGAAGATCTTCTTTAGTGTATTACACCTTCTTGATTTGATTTCTCAATTTGATTGCCAAAGTTCAATCTTCTCATTCATGTCTTTACTTCTCTCTGAATCTGTCTATATATAGATCTTCTTAATGGTAACCGGCTGATCCGGTTTATAACTGTCTTCTGACAAGTCTGACACCATCAGTTAACTGGCAGCAACCCACAGCTGTCAAATCTTCAAACAGATCCTGTGCCTTAGTCTTGGTCAGCAATGTGTTGAGACAGAGTGTCAGGAAGTGTCGAGACCAACTGTCTGTATGTGTCGACACAAGTAACTTTGGTGTCGACACAGCCTTTGATGATGTCGACAAGTTTGCCTTTAAGTCGACACAGCTTCTTCAGAGAATAACTTGGTCTTGACTTTGTAGTGTGTCGACACAAGTCCTGTGTGTCGACACAGTTGTTGTAGATTCAGAACTCAGTATGTGTTGACTTAGTCTTCTGGTGTCGACACAAGTATTGTCGACTTCTGCCAATGTATGTCGACTCTGTCTCATTGTGTCGACACAGCCTCCCAGTGTCGACACAAATGTGGTCGACTATCTTTCTCTGTGTGTCGACACTACTTCCCAGTGTCGACACAAATATGGTCGACTATCTTTCTCTGTGAGTCGACACTGCTTCCCAGTGTCGACATAAATGTGGTCGACTATCTTTCTCTGTGAGTCGACACTGCTTCACAGTGTCGACACAAATGTGGTCGACTATCTTTCTCTGTGTCGACACAGCTTCCTTCAAGTGTCGACACAAATATTCTGAAGTGTCGACACTGTTTCTTCAGGTGTCGACACATGGACTTAGAATATTTTTCTACATTCTTTAACATTTCTCCACCTGCACATGTCAACTTAAAACAACATCAAATACACCTTGATGTATATCATTGAGCTAAGTTGGGCTTCTTCAAATCAGGTACACATTTTCCAATGTACCCAACAAAAACCCATTCTTTTATCTCTACGACAGGCAGCTTCATCCTAGTAGTCATCACTTTGAGGAGTTGCATCTCATCAAACAACTTCAAGATATCTTGGAAGATTTGGTATGTATGCTTGAAAGAGTCCACATCTATATCAAGCCCAGCGTCAAACTTCATCCCGGGGAGTTTTGTGGCCGAAATTGCCATGAGAGCTCCTGCAAAGAAAAACAAGAGATCAAGTGCAAAGGAAATTGAAAGCGCGGGGTGGATTTCGTCTAAAACTTAGATTATAATGTCTTTAGAAGACGATTTCAGTCCAACGAAAAAGAAAAGATCTTTGATCTGAGTTCGATGAAGTATTTTAATAGAAAATGAGTTCGTCGATCTCAGTCTGAAGAAGACGAATAAATCGTCGATTTGCATTCGACGAAAAATTCACTGAAGCAGGGATCGTCGATCTCCGTTCGACGAAAAATTCACTGAAGCAGGTATCGTCGATCTCCGTTCGACGAAATCTATTTCACTAAGAAGTGATCCTTGATCTCCGTTCAACGAACTCGTCACGAAGCATTCACAGATCATCGATCTTCGTTCGACGAACGGTCAACAAATCCTCGACCTCAGACAAAAAGTTAAATTAATTCTTCTCAATTAATCATACCCAGCTAATTTAAGAAGAACAGATGCTTCTTCTCATCCAATGGCTTGGTGAAGATGTCTGCTCTTTATAAATCAGTGGAGATAAAGACAAGATTAATTTTCTTTTTGTCTACAGAATCTCTAATAAAATGATGTCTAATCTCTATATGCTTGGTCCTACTATGATGCACTGGATTTTGTGCTATTGAAATAGCACTGGTACTATCACAATATATAGTTGAATTATTTAAGTTGTATTCATAATCTAGTAGCTAATTCTGAATCTACAAAATCTGTGAGCCACAGTTGCCAGCTGCTATATATTCAGCTTCTATAGTTGATGTGGACACAGAAGTTTGCTTCTTACAGAACCAGGACACAAGCCTATCACCAAGGAACTGACATGTTCCTGATGTGCTTTTTTTGTCCACTCTGCATCCAGCAAAATCAGCATCTGAGAATCCAGTTAATTCAAATTCTGATTCAGTTGGATAATAGAGTCCTATATTTGGGCAACCCTTTATATATCTTAGAATCCTTTTTAGCAAAATATAGTGGGATTCTTTAGGGTTCACCTAGAACCTAGTACAAATACATATATCAAACATAATATATATCCTACTTGCAGTGAGATATAATAGAGACCCAACAATGGCCCTATATGTTTTCTGATCAACAGGCTTCCCATGTTCATCAGAATCTATCACAGCATTGGCAACCATAGGTGTTTTCATAGCCGAGGCATCACACATCCCAAACCTTTTTACAAGCTCTTTAGCATACTATGATTGGGAGATAAAGATACCATCAGGAGATTGCTTCACTTGGATACCAAGGAAGTATGAAAGTTCACCCATACTACTCATCTCAAACATAGAATACATAAGGTCAAAAAACCTTTTACATAGTTTGGGATCAGTAAAGCCAAAAATGATGTCATCTACATATATTTGAACTAACAAAATTTTCTCTTTATGATGTCTAATAAAAAGAGTTCTATCTACAATGCATCTAGAGAATTTATGCTCTAACAAGAAGCTATCTAAGGTCTCATACCAAGCTCTTGGAGCTTGCTTTAAACCATAGAGAGCTTTATGCAATCTAAAGACAAAGGAGGGATGAGTTGGAAAGATAAAGCCTGGTGGTTGCTCCACATACACTTACTCTTTGAGTTCACCATTGAGAAAAGCACTCTTGACATCCATTTGGTAGAACTTGAACTTTTTGTAGGCAGCATAAGCTAAGAAAATCCTTATAGCCTCAAGCCTTGCCACTAGAGCAAAGGTTTGATCATAGTTTATTCCTTCCTCCTGTGAATAGCCTTGAGCTACAAGTCTTTCCTTGTTCCTTATGATGTTGCCTTCAGCATCCAATTTGTTCCTGAAGACCCATTTGTTAGAGTTACCATGGTGATCTAGAAGTGGTCAAACATGTAATCTCACTGCCAACGCGATATAAGCCTGCAGGTTCGCACATAAGAGCATGTGGAGAAGTTGAAAGATTGACTGTGTTGGTAAAGGTTACCAATCATCATACAGAATGAGGTCCGGCAAATGTTATCAAGGGAAAATCGTCGAGAATCGTCGAGAATCATCGAGTATCGATCGTCGAGAATCGTCGAGTATCGATCGTTGAGAATCGTCGAGTATCGATCGTCGAGAATCGTCGAGTATCGATTGTCAAGAATCGGCGAGTCTCGATTTTCAAGAATCGTCGAGTATCGATCGTCGATACTCGACGATCGTCGAGAGTCGTCGAGAATCGAAATGTTCGATTCTCGACGAATGCGGATTCCCGTCGAATTTTTCCAAGAAACCCTATCTTGCTATGGTCTGCGGATAGCGATACTATCAGTTCTGTTTATGCCTTTGGTATAAATTGAGACTTAGGGTTTTAGGAATGGGATCAGGCTCTTTTTTTCTCCTGTGGCCGAATCAAACCCGACGGAAGCGTTCCGCCGCTCGTTCGCTCCGCCGATTCTCGAACCCCGCCGGACGGAAGTGTTCCGCCGCCTCGTTCGCTCCACCGACCTCCTCCTCTCCGGCGACAGTCGCCGGTGTTGCTATTCCTGGCACGGACCTAGCAGTCCGTGGAAGTGCAAGGTGCGGTTGATCTCCTTCCCGACCCTTTGTGCGACGAAGCTCGGTGTTCTCCTGCTCATATGGATTTCTGCAGAGACGTAGACGTTATTCTACATAGAACTCGCCACCGACAAGGACTCAAAGCTTGGAGCATCTCTGTTGAGTTTTGACTAAACACCGGAAAGGTAACTTTTACCTAGTTGTTTGTTAACTTCTTGATTCAACATTCATGGCCCGATCCCAATCTCTTTGGGTTGTTCTTGATTTTTATTACTTCCGCTGCGTGCACAAGTGTTGTGCCATCCTCATAAAGCAACCCAACAGTGGTATCAGAGAGAGGTTCGACCATGATTGTTGTTTTGTAAGTTAGGTTATTCAAGTGCGTGTAAACCTAGGGATTTAGAAGTGTTCTAAATGTCTAGATTTAATCCTGGATCATCAATTGTTGATGGTTTTTCCAAGGAAAATCGGTGGGCCCATAACCCACAGGTTAGGGGCTCTGCCCCTTGGAACCCCGCCAGGAACGTCTGGGATTTCGTGCTTATTTCTAATTGTTAGAAATTGTTGTCTCCTTAGCAGTAACCGTCCCTCGAGTGGTTAATGAACCCGTGTATTGTTTTGGATTTTGAATCCAATAATGAGAGACGAGCTTGTCTACTGCTTTAAGTCGAGTTGCCTTTGCCTTTATCCAATGCATGTAAATCTGAAAATTTAGAAGAGTCCGGATTTTCAGATTTATCCCTTCCTTCTATCAAATGTTGATAGTGTCATGTTGTGCACATAAGGGATGCATGTGGATTTTAGAAGTGTTTTTCTTTGGATGTGCACATTGATCGAATGTTGATCATGGTTAATTGTTAGCCTATTATCAAAAATCCCTTCATCAAATATTAAGTGTTCGGATGCCTTCCGATGGATGACACTCTTCCTGCCTCGATCGATGAAGTGTGGGCTTGCCAAAGCAAGGTGCATTAATCAATCTTGGTAAGGGTGCGAGCGGATAATTGTGATATCCCACTATCGACATCGGGTCCAACTTAACTAGGTGACCTCAAAGGTTGAGTGCCTAGAGGTATAGGGTTGGCATGCATCATATGATGGATGCGAATAAGGAGTTATTCACCAACCATACAAGAATTGCATGAGGATGCAATTGGCAAGTGTTGCCTACCTAAATAACCACATCGTGAGAGAAAAGCCAAAGCTGACTCATTGTGTTGGTGAAATACGGATCTTGTCCACTAAGAGAGTAGCTCGCATGAACTCTCCGAATTTATAGTGAGGGCTATTATTTTGAATAAAATAGTGGGAGTTTTAATTGAAGTCCAAATTAAAAATAAATTGTATTTTGAAATTTTGGTACTGATATTATTCTACATGAATTCTTGTAGAATTCCATGGCAAGTGGTTCACACTCCACTCTGTCTCCGAGAGCGATCCTTGAGAAGGATAAGCTCAGTGGGACTAACTATATGGACTGGTACAGGAACCTGAGAATTGTTCTCAGGCAAGAGCGAAAGCTCTATGTCTTGGAAGAAGAAGCCCCCGAGGTGCCGACCGGGAATTCTTCCCTTGCTGATAAAGATACTTATAAGAAGTATACTGATGACGCCTTAAACGTCGAATGCCTTATGCATGCCACCATGAACTCTGAGCTTCAGATGCAACATGAGAACATGGGGTGCAAGGAGATTGGCGAGCATCTCAAGAAAATGTTTCAAGGTCAAGCTCGTCAAGAGAGGTTTGACATCACAAAAGCGTTATTTCAGTGCAAGATGGGAGTTCGAGACTCAGTAGGGACTCATGTACTCAAGATGATTGGGTATATAGAGAACCTTGAAGGGCTAGTTTTTCCTCTAGGTTAAGAGTTGTCCACAGATCTGATTCTGCAATCGTTGTCGGACAGTTATGAGCAGTTCGTCTTGAACTACAACATGAATGAAATAGACAAGACACTGCCCGAGCTCCTAGGCATGTTAAGAACTTCCGAGATCAACATGAAGAAGTCCAAGCCTGCCAGCCCGATTCTGTTGGTGCATAAGGGCAAGGGCAAGGCCAAGGGATCTAAGAAGACGAAGGTGGGACCTAAGTCATATCTTGAGCCCAAGTCTTCTGCACTGAAGAAAAAGAAGAGCACGGTGAAGGAAGGGAAATGCCACCACTGTGGCAAGGCTGGTCATTGGAGGAGGAACTGTCCTTCTTACATTGAGGGTTTGCAGAAAATGAAGGGATGTATGACTTCCGCTTCAAATATTTACGTTATAGAGATAAACCTTTCTGCTCCTTCATCTTGGGTATTGGATACCAGATGTGGTTCTCACATTTGTACAAATGTGTAGGAACTGGAAAGGAGAAGATTGCTGAGTAAAGGGGAAGTGGACCTGCGCGTCGGCAATGGAGCAAGAGTTTCTGTCGTAGCCGTAGGGGTTTACCGTCTTTCTTTGCTCAATGGGCTTGTAATAGAATTAGATAATTGTTATTTTGTTTCAGCCATAACTAGAAACATTATATCCATTTCATGCTTGGACATGATTGGATTTTCTTTTATAATTAAGAACAACTGTTATTCTATATTTAAGAATGATGTTTGTTATGCTGTAGCTCAATTGTTTAATGGTCTTTATGTTTTGAACTTGGACCATCTGATCTATAATGTAGAAAATAATAAAAGACTAAGAACAAATGACTCAAACCCTACATATCTCTGGCATTGTCGTTTGGACCATATAAACGTGAAGTGCATATCCAAGCTCCATAAAGATGGACTTTTTGACTCATTTGATTATGAATCATTTGAGCGATGCGAATCTTGTTTGTTAGGCAAGATGACTAAAGCCCCTTTCACTGGTTATACTGAGAGGGCTGAGGATCTCTTGGGTGTTGTACATAGTGATGTATGTGGACCCATAAGCTCCATGGCTAGAGCTGGATATTTCTACTTCGTTACATTTACTGATGATTTCAGTAGATACGGATATGTGTATCTTATGAAGTGCAAATCCGAGACCTTTGAAAAGTTCAAAGAGTTCAAGAATGAAGTGGAAAACCAGTTGGGTAAAAGGGTTAAAGCACTCTGATCTGATCGAGGTGGCGAATACCTGAGTCATGAGTTCCGTGATCATCTGAAAGAGTGTGGTATTATATCACAGCTCACTCCACCTAGAACACCACAACATAATGGTGTGTCTGAGAGGAGAAATCGTACTCTGTTAGACATGGTACGTTTGATGATGAGTCATGCAGGCTTTCCTGTTTCCTTTTGGGGTTTTGCTTTAAAGACTGCTGCAATGACACTGAATCGCGCTCCAACGAAAATGGTTCTGAAGACACCAAATGAGATATGGACTGGGAAGCGTCCTAGTATGTCGTTCATTAAAATTTGGGGCTGTGAGGCATACGTGCGACGTCAAATTCCTGACAAGCTGGAACCCAAATCGGATAAATGTTATCTGGTGGGATATTCTAAGGAAATGAAAGGGTATTACTTTTACCTACCGTCCGAGGGCAAAGTGTTTGTCACAAGGACTGGCGTCTTCTTGGAGAGAGAATTCTTATCAAGAAAGACTGAAAAGGTAGAACTTGAAGAAGTTGAAGAACCACAAGTAGTGAATGAACCGGAATTGAATTCTGAGACAGGACTACAAGATGTTGTAGCTAGAGAACCTGCTCAAGAAACATAAGTCCTACGTAGAACTAGTAGACCTAGATTTGAGCCTGAGAGATATGGATTTCTCATGTCTCAAATAGGTAATGTGTTGCTTATGGATCATCATGATGAACCAGCAACCTACCAAGAGGCTATGAATGGACCGGACTCAGACAAATTGCTTGATGCTATGAAATCCGAAATGGACTACATGTATGCAAACCAAGTTTGGAACTCTGTGGAACCACCTGAAGGGGTACGACCCATAGGGTGCAAATGGGTCTTCAAGAAGAAGACCGACATGGATGGGAATGTACAGACATTCAAAGGGCGACTGGTGGCTAAGGGTTTTAAGCAAATTCATGGTATTGACTATGATGAAACCTTTTTGCCTGTTATCATGGTAAAGTCCATAAGGATATTGCTTGCTATTGCTATGTATTATGACTACGATATCTGGCAGATGGATGTCAAAACGGCTTTCCTTAATGGAAACCTCCTTGAGGAAGTGTACATGACAGAACCCGAGGGTTTTGTATCCCCAAATGAAGCAACTAAAATATGCAAGCTGAATAGGTCCATCTATGGACTGAAGCAGGCCTCTCGAAGTTGGAATCTTCATTTTGATGAGAAAATCAAAGAGTTTGGTTTCATCAAGAATGAAGATGAGCCTTGTGTTTACAAGCGAATCAGTGGGAGCATTATTATCTTCCTGATATTGTATTTAGATGACATATTGTTGATTGGGAATGACATTCCTACCCTAAAAGTTGTTAAGAACAACCTAGGGAACTGCTTTTCTATGAAGGATTTGGGTGAAGCGACTTATATACTCGGTATTAAGATCTATAGAGATAGATCGAAGAAGTTGGTAGGTTTGACCCAGAGTACATACATTGAGAAGGTGTTGAAGCGGTTCAACATGCTTGGGTCCAAGAAAAGATTTTTACCCATGTCTCATGGTGTGAATCTCTCTAAGGACCAGTGTCCAAAATCTTGTGAAGATAAGGACCGCATGAAGTTGATTCCATATGCTTCGTCAATTGGATCAATCATGATGCAATGTTATGTACTCGACCCGATGTCTCCTTTGCTTTGAGCATGACTAGCAGGTATCAGTCAGACCCTGGTGAGTGTCACTGGATTGTAGTCAAGAATATCCTAAAGTACTTGAGAAGGACAAAGGATGTGTTCTTGGTGTATGGTGGAGAGTAAGAGCTTGTTGTAAATGGTTACACGGATGCTAGCTTCCAAACTGATAGGGACGACTCAAAGTCTCAGTCAGGTTTTGTGTTTTTGGGTACCTGATCAAAAGCCCAAAGGGTTGCTAGATCTCCCTTAGAAAATAGATCTTCTGGTGATAGGGCAACTGATCAAAAATCTGTAGTGGATTCCTACCAGGGTGGTAGAAGAGTAAACGTACCCAAATTTATTGGGAAACTACTATAAAATCCACGTGTCATCTGTGATTGTTACTTATTATTTGTGTATTTTGTATTTTATATATATATCACAAATTTTTAAACTGCTATAAAAATAAATTAAAGTATTTAAAATACTCTATTTACCCCCCTCTAGAGTAAAGTTAGATCTATCCCTTCCACTTTCATGCTGGACTTCCTTGGCGTTCCGGGGTAACCCTAACTCCATTATCGCTCTAACATTATCAGGGTTGCATTACACCCCCGCTGGAGTAAGGAGATGACCTAGGAACTTGCCCCTGCTTGCCCCAAAGACACACTTCAGGGGGTTTAACCTCATCTTATACCTTCGCAGGGTGTCGAAGGTCTCCTCCAGATCCTGGAGATGAGAGTCTGCATCCCGACTCTTGACCATGAGGTCATCCACGTACACCTCTAAGTTCCTTCCTTTCTACTCCTAGAAGACCCGGTCCATCATCGTCTGGTACATCGCCCATGCATTTTTCAGCATAAAGGGCATCATTTTATAGCAGTAACACCCCTTCCCTATGATGAAGGAAACATCTTTCATGTCAGGCAGGTGCATCCATATCTGGTGATAACCTGAAAATGCATCTAGAAAGCTCATTAGAGAAAAACCAATGGCTGAGTCAACCAGCGCGTCGATTCGAGGCAGGGGTAAAAATCTTTAGGATATTCTTTATTCAAAAGATAAAAGTCAATACACATCCTCCAACCATCGTCCCCTTTTTTACCATCACCAAATTGGAGACCCAGCCTGGATACTAGATCTCTTATACAAATCTCGCCTTCAAGAGCTTTTCCACTTCTTCTCTGATGGGTTCATCCAGCTTTTCGGCAATGGACCTCTTCTTCTGCCGGATAGGACGGGCATCGGCATCAAGGTTGAGGCAATGGCAAGCCAAATTCGCATCGATCTCTAACAAGTCGGCCGCATTCCACTCGAAGATGTCCATGTTCTATTAGATGCACTATAGCATCCTCCTCTGATCTTCCATGCTCAGCCTGCACCTTCTCCACCCTTATTCCCTGGGTGAGAACTTCCACCTCCACCACCTCCTTTACTGCCTCTAGTCGGGACTGCTCTTCCCACTCGCCCGCGGTCCCCTCGCCTGGTATAAGGACTTCCTCCTCCTCAGCTTCCTCTATGGCCATCACCTCGGCCTGCACCTCCAGAACTTCTTATGTCGTCTCCACGCAGGCGTGAACTTCTTCCTCCTCCATCTCCATCTCCTCAGCGTGTCCAATGGACTCCTTCCCAGACATCTCCTCCATCCTTCTCTCTATCTACTCGGCTCCTCCTTGCTAGGAGATGGAGTTGACCGCAATCACGTGGTACTCCCTTGCCACCTTGGGTTCTGCCTGGACCCAAACCTGGATGCCTTCGGTTTTGAACTTGAGGCACTGATGTAAATACGAGGGCACACAGCGGTAGGCGCTGATGATGGGTCGTCCGAATAATGTATTGTAGCTATTAGGAGCATCCACAATGATGAACCTGCAGTTCCTGGACTGGCCTCCCAAGATGACATGGAGCCCCACTCCTCCTTCCAGCTCCTTCCTTTCTCCAGAGAATCCAAACAAAGGCCCGTCTGAGGCCAACACCCTCCTATCCTCCACCTTCATCGCATCGAATGCCTTCTTGAAAAAGGCATTGACTGAGTGCCCATTGTCAATGAGGATCCGGGAGACCGTAAAATTCTTAATGGCGGCCTGAACTACCAGCGCATCGCAGAAAGGATCCTCATGATCTGGCATGTCCTTCTAAGAGAAGGTGATCTTCTCATCCGGGGGTGCAGTTAGGGATGTGGAGGCGACGCTCCGGTGATATATGGTGTGGAGACTCGATTTGTGGGCAGCCTCAACTCCAACCCCCCCCCCCCCCATGGATCACCTCGGCCTCCTACATCAGCCCGGTCTTCGCATCTATCCTCCTCTGCCTCGAGCAAGACTTCCTCTATCCGCACCTCTTAGCGGTGATGTTGTTGCTGCTGGGTATGCTCCTTGTTTTCCCTTAGTTCCAAGAACACAAAGCAGGTGGCTATCACGTGGCCCACCTCCTGATGGAAATCACAATATGGCAGCTCCCCCCTATCTTCCTACCTCCTCCTTAGGGGGCCTCTCCTCCTCCTCCCCAGGGCTATTGCCATAACTTGGTGCTGCTCGGGGAGAGGGGGTCTCTATCCATGCCTCCATCCTGGATGGTTGAACTGACCCTTCCCTCCTTGGCAGTTGTCTCCTCCATGGAAACCTCTCCTCTGGCCCTGATTGTGTCATTCCTGCTACCTCCAGTTAAGCCGATTATTCGGCTCCTGGCGGACCCACCTCGGTTGCTGCTACTGTTGTAGCTCTCACAGCTTGGGTTCTGCCCTCCTGACCTCCTGGCCCTTGCCACCTCCTGGTTCTCTCTCTCTTCTGATGCATCCCACTTGGCTAGCTTTCTGGCAAACGCTGGGTTTGATGCTTCTCCCTTGGGTTCCCTTGCTTCCCTCTCTATTAGCTCTTCGAAAGACAGCAGAGGCACCTGCTTCAACTCTATCCTAAAGAACCCATGTTGTAGTCCCAGGGTGAAGGCCACCATGAGGGTATCACCGGGCATCTACTGGACTTGGAGGATCTCCTCTTGGAACCTCTCCACATAGCTTCCTAACATCTCATTCACCCCCTACTTGATGAGAAATAGGTACTCTGACTCTTTCTTCCTCTTCTTTGAGGTGGTGAATCTCAGTAGAAACCCCCAGCATAGATCCTCAAAGCAGTAGATGGATCTATAGGGGAGCTGATGAAACCAATCTCAAATCTTCTCCTTAAGGGTTATGGCAAAGATTCGGCACTTAAAAGCATCTGGCATCTTCCTGATCGAGCTCACATCCTCAAACCACTGGATGTGCTCGACCGGATCATCCCTTTTGGTATAGTAAGACATCTCGGGCTTGGAGAACCCCTCTAGGACTGGAGCGAAAGCGGTCAGGTCACTAAAGGGACTTCCTTCCCCTTCCAGGCAAGCCGGACGATCCCGCACCACTGTCTTGCCAGTTTTTCTTGCACTCATCGAGCCGGGGAATAGGGCTTGTACCGAGAGATCCCGCTTGCCGCCTTCCGCCACAACTTCCTTCCCAGGTCACTTGACGGGGGCGTTTTCGCCCAGAGCTGTGGTGGAGATTACTGGGACGACGAGTGTTGAGTACTCCCCGCGAACCCCGAGTGCAAACATGATGTGGTTCTGGTCTTCCTGCTTGAATTCTTCGAGCATTCCGAGGGTGGTGAGAGGGGGGCAGGTGGCGAGTCGGCCTGGTCAGATCCTTACCCTTCGGCTCCAATTATTGAACTTACCTGAGGATTTTTTGTGCTGGTCACTGTCCACGCTCACTGTACCAAAATGTTGAAACCAGAAACCGGCTTATGTGGAGTTCGGACCCTTAAAAGGGGTGACTGCGCACTTACTACTCCTAGTAAGCCTGCTTGACCGAGAACTTAGGACTTGAGATTGATCCAATGCTTCAGCACAGAGGTCCCACCACACACCTGGAAGATCTTAGAGTGCTTCCCCTCCTTAGCCAGTGTTGAGCTAAGGGTACCTTAAAAGGCGTAAGAAGATCAGTGAATGAGAAAATTGGGAATCTTTCCTTCTGAGGTACCCTCTTGGGTCTATTTATAGATTTCTAAAAATGGTCTGCCAACAGCTCAACTTCGATGTATTGAACAGATATATGCAGCTCAAATCGATCTGCCAACAGCACAACTCCGTTGTTTGGATGGGATACTGGCAGACTAGCAGGGGTGAGATAGTAAAAGATTTCATTGGGCGAGTGGTCCCAGAATTACCACTCGTCTGGGGTAGCGAGTGCCCTAATGAGACTAGCACATGCCGCCTCCGCAAGGCCCAGGGAGAGTGCAGACCTGAGCCCCCCACTCTCCTATTATTTGAGGAGGGCAAGGGGTAAGTGCGAGCCCACTTACTCTACTCGCCCCATATCTGAATTTTCCCTTGCTCAGGCTAGTCGGAAAGCTCTCGAGTCACTCGCCTCCCCGCCGACTCCCCTGAGGCTTGGACCGCATGATTTGGCTGGTCTGGCTACTATTGATCCCACTCGCCGGATACAGTGTTGTACAGTAGTATGTAGACCTAATTTTAGTATAGGTTTTAGATTAATAGTTACATTTATTTAATGAAATTTTGTTTATTTTAAATATAAATCTTTCTTTTAGTTATTTTGGTTCTAACCGAGTCTAATTTTATTTTATACATGTCTCTGGAATTTTTCTCAAAAATTGTCAGTACACCCTCTAAGTCTTGGGCGCAACCTAGGGGAATATGAGATGAATTGACGAGTCTCTGGTTGCTAACATGAACCAGAGCCCAAACCTTGAAAAAGTCTAAGTGCACACATGTGTTCAAGGAGTGACTCCTGTGACTTGTATGTGACCACGTCCCATGATTCGCCTTCAGCCGAACCATGCAGTTTCTAGAAGTCACGCCCGTGTTCTAAGAGACATGCCCATGACTTGCACGTGACCATGTCCCATGAGACACATCTAGCCAATCCCGAGCTCAGCCTGAAGTCACACCCATAATCCAATCAAAGTCATGCTCGTGGTCTTCAAGGGCCACGCCCATGTACTTCTGATTAGTTCGATTTATATAGGATTTTTTTGACTCATCTGGGCTCGATTTCACACAATTGCACGATCGTTATTGCTTATATTTCACTTGTTTACAATTTAACACAAAGTGCACTTTTTGGCCTATTGTGGAATGCAATTGTGCACTATTTCGTTGGGGGTAAGCACATGGTGCTCCTCATTTCTATTTATTTTGTGTGTTGGTGGAATGTGCCCCAGTTTGTTAGTTTGCTGTATAGGTGGGTATATCCCCATTCTTGTTGAGATTTTTTCCCATATGAATCGCATGGTCATGCGTTTTCTTGACGAACAATCTCTACGATTGTACGTGTTCTATAGTGCCCAATTTTGGTGATCTACCCAGGCCCATGCTTTTTGTTCATGCTTGGTCGGTTTTTCCCATGCGTGAGCAAAATCGCACGAGCTTCTCTTTTTTTCTAAAATTTTATAATTTAATTTTCAGTGCATTCTCTTCACACACGGTTAGAATCAATCGTGTTAGAAGGAAATCACACGATCTTCTCTATTTGGCCTGGTTTTCAGCAATCTGTCGCAGCCCGTGCATTTTCTTCTCACATAGTGGGTTTTGACCATACGTGAGTACAATCGCATAGTTGATCCTTCCTTCCAGTCGACATGGCTAGTGCTCGACATTAGATTTATCGCCAACGATAGCTGATATATCTATTCGACATGTGTTGTCTCGTTGATGTTAACTTCCTGTCATAACCCGCATTTTCTCCGCATTAAAATGATATATCAGAGTAAGAGAAAACACGCATCATGATGTCATGTCGTGCAGGGGATAACTGCATGTGCTCAGGCAATAACTCGAACCTAACACTTTATATGAAATCCTCAAATTTTTTATGAAGAAAACTGTAATTTAAGTTAAGTTTTGATGGTCATATCCCTCGGCTCAGTGGATCAACTAGTCCACAAGTGAAAACATAAATATATGCTGCGGAAAATACTTTGTTTATATCGATTAACATCCTACATGAGCATAAACATCCAAACAGGACAACTCATGATAGGTATACCTCTAGATTTAATACTAGTATAGAAAGAACCTTTTTCGTAGTTAAAATAGATTGGCTTTGGCTTGAAATATGCTATGAATGAGATAGACATAATGATACTGTTATACTTAAAAAAACTAACATGAAAACCTAACGTAAAACCTTCCCAATGAGCATGTAAACCACAATTCATTTAGAAGAGACTAGGTAGCTAGCAAGTAACTTAACAATATAAAAACTCTAGTGGGTGTCAACAACCTGTCACGAACCCACAAAATAGCTTGTATGTCTGAACTAATTAGCAAAATAATAACACTACCTCACAATGGTGAGTAAAGGATGACTACAACAACTGCAGAACACCAGCAATTGTCAACCCTAGCCGCTCAACCGACTACTGCTCCAAACTTAAGGCATTCCAAAGAAAAGAATACCTCATCAAGAATATACAAGTGGCAAATAAAAGATAAATTCCAAATGAAAGCAAAGGATTCAAAGAGTTACCAACCCAAATAGGAATAGCTGAAATGAAAACATCAACACTCAACCACAAGGTAATAAGTAAGAAAGAACTCACAAGGGTTAGACATCCCAAGCTGCACCAAGTGCGATAAAGATCTATGCTTTATAAAACATTTATATAAGTATGTGTATATATACACAAGAGTGGAAAGCTCATCATACAATAAGCATAAACACTGGCAAAATCCGACACCTGCGGTGGTGGGAACCTACCCAACACACCAACAGTAAAAACTTAACAATGGCCCAAGGAAAGGTGGTCTGATAAATCGACATATCAAAAACTGGGGAATAGCCGGCACCTGAGGGGGTGGGAACCTACCCTTCCACACCCAGTCACAAACCCATACCGGGTGAAAGTTTTTTTTCAAGGATAGCAAAACCACCTAGAGGGGGGTGAGTAGGTTTCTAGGTCTTTAGTATATCTTTTAACTTTTATAAGATTAAGTTGTGAGTGGTGATTTATTTCCTAATGCTTTCAAGACATTCACCCAAAAGACACAATAATTTATAGTGGTTCCCCAAATTATGGGTACGTCCACTATCCCTCCCGCCTTTCTAACATTGTGTTAGATAAGGCACTTCTCCAATATCTCGGCTCCTAAGATCTTACAACACAATTCCGCGGGACCACTCAGTCTCCTCCAAGACTTACAACTCGGGCACAAAGCCCTACAACTCAGTGATCAGAAAATCACCTACGTCAGGCCAACAACCCTTACCACTCAGGCTGGGAGGACATCCCAACACTCAGATTCTTAACATAATCTTACCACTCAGATTCACTCTTGAATCCTACCTCATATCTATAACAGATCCTACAATCTCAGCCTTTATAACACAGGCTTACAGATCAGATTCAGAAGAATCTTATAGAGAGAATAAGGTTTGATGTTGATCTGACACCAGAGAAATTATTTATGTGTCTTTCTCCTTCTATCCTGAGAGATCAGTCCAGATATCTTCTTCACAGCTCCAAAAAAAGGTCTTCAGGATTTGCTCAGCTTGGGCTATGAAGTGACCGCATCTAGGGTTAGCCCTTACTGCTCCTTTTTTCTTGTTGTTGATGATGAAGACAACAATAGCTAACAGGAAGAACTTTCATGTCGATTGATTTGAGCTTCTGCTTCTTGTCTCAGCAACAATGGTGAAGATGATGATGAAGTTCTCTCGCTTTTCGAAAAGACAAAGCCCTAAAAGTTTTTTTTTTAATTTCCCCGATCTAATTCATTTTATCTTCCTCTGTGCAGCGACTTTCTTGACCGGTGGGCCCAGCTTTAATTATTGGTTTATGGCCTTCCTTTTATATAATATATCATACAGCTGGCAATCGGAGCCAGTGGTGGATTCCAGCTTTCCCGCAACGAGTTTGAATTTCGTTGACTTTTGTTGACTTTTGACTGACGTCAGCATCTGTGGACTTAGCCAAATTTTCAGTTCCATCCCAGGCATTGAGTGCATTGAGTGAACAAGCTTCACTCAACGATTCTAGACTTAGCCAACTTTTGCACAATCAGGCGTTGAGTGCGTTGAGTGAACTGGCTTCACTCAACGATTCTGGACTTAGCCAACTTTCTGCTTCCTCAGGCATTGAGTGCGTTGAGTGAAGCCTTCATCACTCAATGCTTTTTTACTTGGCTCATCATTATGCATCTAGGCGTTGAGAGCAATGAGTGAGTGGCCTTCACTCAACGCTTTTTGACTTGGACAAACTTTTTTTGTTGTCAGGCATTGAGTGCATTGAGTGAACCTTCATCACTCAACGCTCCTGGACTTAGCCGCTTCACTGATTGTCTGTCTTTGTGCTGAGGCATTGAGTGAACTGGCTTCACTCAACACTTCTGTACTTAGCCGCAATTATGAAATCTAGCAGCTTGCTGAGGCGTTGAGTCCGTTGAGTGAACTGGCTTCACTCAATGCCTCTAGACTTAGTCGATTTCTGTCTTCTTTCTTCTTAGGCTCTGACTGCAACAGCATGACTCAATGCTTCTGCTCAACTAGCATTGAGTCAACTGGCTTCACTCAATGCCTGTGGACTTAGCCGCAATATTGTCTCTACAACCTGTTGGGCTTTGGCTATCCTGTCTTTACTCAGCGCCTTTACTGTCTAGCGTTGAGTGAACTAGCTTCACTCAATGCCTGTATACTTAGCCGCTTTTCCTGCTTGCTAATGTTGAGGCTTTGACAAACACAGCTTTACTCGGCTCTTGTTGTTGTATGGCATTGAGTGAACTGCCTTCACTCAATGCCTGTGGACTTAGCCGCAGAATTAATTTGTAGACTGCTGGGCTTTGACTGTCCATACCACACTCAGCGCTTTTTAGTATATGGCATTGAGTGAACTGGCTTCACTTAACGCATGTGGACTTAGGCAATTTTCAGCCTATCCAGCATCCTTCTTTGATATCTGGCATTGAGTGAACTGGCTTCACTCAACCCCTGTGGACTTAGACATATTTTTGTCTCTCCACTCCTCTACCTCGTGACCACCTGTCACAACCACTTGGAATACCTATCCAACCTGCATGCATGAACTTAAACACACATCAAATACAATTATGTGTATACCATTGACTTGTTTGACTTCTACAAATCTGGGACATTGTGAGCAATGGACCCAACAATCTACCCTTATTTGAAGAAGTCAAAACCCTTAAACAGAATTCTTACTCAATGATATAAACTAACATATACAGCAGAAAAAATAGTAAACTTGCAAACTTAACACCATATAACAAGATTTTCAAGTTATAGGGACCACACTTTCCTTGCCTGCAAGGTGATGATGATCACTTGCAGCTCCCCATGTCTTACTGTCTGGTGCTTGATCATTGCCTTCTTCCCAATAATCTCCCCATTTACCTTTCTTGCAGGGTGATCATTACTACTCCCTGCTCCCTGCTCCCCTATTTTGCTGCATAGCTTGGATCATTTCCTTGATCTCTCCCCTTTTTGACTTCTGTAAAATAGGCAAGGAGATGTTGGCCTTACCTTCTTCTGAACATCTTCACCCCCTATTTAATTACAGATAATCAGCTGCTTGCAACTTTTCTACGGGAAGCTGAGCTTGCTCCCACTCAATTGGAGCATCTTCTATCATCCTCCCTGCTAAACTCTTGAACCACTTAGAGAGCTTGATACCGCTGAATGTATTTTCAACCTGCAAGAGGTTGTGCAACCTAAAACAAAAATAATATGAGGAGCATCTGAAGCTAGACTAAGTTCAACATGCCCAACTCAAACTTGAAGTTGTTGAACTCCGCTTCATCTAGTGGCTTAGTGAAGATATCAGCCACCTGCTTGTTTGTAGGGACCAACTCAAGAATGATATCTTCACATTCCACATGCTCTCTTATAAAGTGATACATAATCTCTATGTTCTTAGTCCTACTGTGTGAGATAGGATTCCTAGCTATAGAGATTGTACTAGTAGAATCACAAAATAAAGGACTTCTACTTATCTGGAGGTTACAGTCCTGGAGTTGATGTTGGATCCACAGCAACTGTGCACAGTAGCTCCCAGCAGCTTTGTATTCTGACTCTGCAGTTGATATTGCCAAACTTATTTGCTTCTTTCTTCTCCATGATACTAGTCTTCCTCCAAAGAACTGATAGGTTCCTAAAGTGCTTTTCCTATCCTCTTTGCATTATACAAAATCTGCATCTGAATAGCTTGTTAGTTCAAAATCCCTATTTCTAGTGTACCATAGGCCAAAATCAAGTGTGCCCTTAAGATACCTCAAATATTCTCTTAACAACAGAGTATTGAGATTCTTTAGGGCTAGCCTGATACCTAACACAAACACATATAGCATACATGATATCTGGCCTACTTGTAGAAAGATATAGAAGGGAGCCAATTATCCCTCTATACAAAGTTTCTTCAACGGGTTTCCCTAACTCATCTTTGTCTATTGGCAAACTTGACCCTATAGGAGTTTTCATTGTGGAGGCATTCTCCATAGCAAACTTTTTGATCAAATCCCTAGTGAACTTGGACTGGGATATGGACAAGCCATCATTAGTCTGTCTTACATGGAGGCCCAAGAAGAACTTAAGCTCACCCATACTGCTCATCTCAAACTTTCCTTGCATAACTTTGGCAAACTTCCTGCAAAGGTTGTCATCAGTAGATCCAAAGATTATCGTCAACATAAATCTAGAATAGGATGATCTTTCCCTTAGATTTCAATCGGAATAAGGTATTGTCTATCTTCCCCCTTGAGAATTTGTTCTCAATGAGGAAGCTAGACAATGTCTCATACCAGGCTCTAGGATCTTGCTTCAGCCTATATAGAGCTTTCCTAAGTCTATAAATAGAATCAGGTGAGTTAGGAACAACAAAACTTGGAGGTTGTTCAACATAAACCTCTTCTTTTAAGTCACCATTCAGAAAGGCTGACTTCACATCCATCTGGTATACTTTGAATCCTTGGTATACAGCATATGCAAGGAAAAGTCTGATGGCTTCCAATCTTGCTACTGGGCAAAGGTTTGATCAAAATCAATACCTTCTTCTTGCATGTATCCTTTAGCCGCCAGTCTAACCTTGTTCTTAACTATAATGTTATTTTCATCAAGTTTGTTCCTGTAGATCTACTTGACTCCAATGACATTATGTCCTTGTAGTCTGGGAACTAGCTTCTAGACCTTACACCTCTTAAACTCGTACAGTTCTTCTTGCATAGCTACAATCCAGAACTAATCTGTGTTGGCCTCTTCAAATCTCTTGGGCTCAACCTATAATAGGAAACTAGAATACAAAGCTATATTCAGACTTTTACTCCCTGTCACTACTCCTTGGCTAGCATCACCATTAATCTGGTGTCTTGGATGATCCCTTAGATGCCTGACTGCTGGAGGAAGTCTTGCTTCAGCTTCCTAATCAATATTAACTTCACTTTGTTGATCAACATCCACAACCTGTGTGTCTTGTGCCTCCTCTGAAATACTCACTCTGTCAGATTCATCTTGAGCTAATGGAGAAGCCTCCTTGATAGTCAGCTTATCCATCATCAGCTCAGTACCTGCAGGACTAGAAGAGGAGCTTGGCAGCTCACTATTAATTATTGTGGACTCATCAAAAACTACATAAATGGACTCTTCTACAACAAGATTTTTCAAGTTGTAGATCATATAGGCCTTGCTATCATTATTGTACCCAACAAAAATCCCTTCATAGGACTTGGCAGCAAACTTAGTCACATAGGAATTTCAATTATTTAGCACATAGCACTTACTACCAAAGATCCTAAAATAGCTTAGGTTTAGTTTTCTGCCCTTCAAGATCTCATAGGGAGTCTTCTTGTAGCTCTTTGTGATAGAAGCCCTATTAAGGACATGACATACAGTATTAATTGCCTCACCTAGAAGTATTCTAGGAGAGATGTGTCACTTAACAAGGTCCTTCCAACCTCTATGAGAGTACTATTCTTTCTCTCAGCAATCCCATTTTGCTGGGGTGTTCTAGGAGAGGAGAATTCTTGGTGAATCCCTTGCTCTTCACAAAACCTTGTCATGCATTTAGATTGAAATTCAGTCACATGGTCACTTCTGATTTTGACTACAGTACTGTTAAATTCATTCTGAATTTGCTTGACAAATGTCTTGAAGACATCAGGGGTTTCATACTTCTTCCTTAGAAAGAAAACCCAAGCAAATCTGGAAAAGTCATCAACAACCACAAGGGTGTAGACCTTCCTACCAAGACTATGAACATACATAGGACAAAATAAGCCCATATGCAGGAGGTATAAGCACCTCACTGAGTCTTTGTTCCAAATGCCCTTGAAGTAAGTCTTGGTCTTTTTTCCCTTTTGGCATATAGATCAGATACCCTCGTTTGTGCACTTCATCTTAGGATCATTCCTAACTAGCTCTTCACTAAAGAGCTTGTCTATGGTTTTATAATTCAGATGAGCTGGCCTCTTGTACCACTGGACACAGTATGAGGTGTTCTCGTCTACAACTAGGCATACAGGGGAGTCTGTATCTAAACATAGAAAATTTAAGCAATAGATATTCCCACTCCTAGTGTCTGTCAAGATGACCTCTTGGTCACTTGACCTCTTAATCTGGCACTCATTCTTGTGGAAGGAGGTGACATAGCCTAGATCACATAACTGGCTTATGCTTATTAGTTTATGTTGCAAACCTTTCATATAAGCCACTTTGGTGATAGTGACTATGCCATTAGTGATCTTACCATACCCTCTAGTGACTCCTCTGTCTGAACCATCAAAGATAACTTTGGGTCCATCCTTTATTGGAGTATACTCCTTCAGATTACTCCTTGTTCCAGTCATGTGCCTGGAACAACCACTGTCCAAGTACCATATGGGGTTAATTGTACTTGGACTAACCTGTAAAGCATATTTACTTTACCTTAGGACCCCAATATTTATAGGGTCCTTGGTGCATGTTAGTCTAAAAATGAACATGTCCACCAGTAGTTTTTTTGACTGGTATAATGACTTTAGTTCTTGCCACCCTTGGATTATGCCAGCAATCTATGGCATAGTGGCCCACTTTGCCACAGCACCAGCACTCATGAATGTTGTACCTTCTTTTCTGAGCTAGTATGCTAGTTGTGTGATAGTAGCTCTCTGTCCAGAAGGAACATCAGCAGCCTTTTTCAGGTTCCTTTCAGCTAAGATCTGGCTGAAGGTAAATCTTCTAGTAGACATATTTGTCCTGCTCTGAATGCCATCACTAGTAGTCTTCTTTACAAAATACATGCTCTTGACAACATCAGAAATAGCCAAATCAGGTTTACTAATAGACTGGTCCTTGGTCAGAGTCATTGCTGGATGGCCCTGAACTTTGGTTGCATCCACATTCTTGAGAGTGTGGGCTGGAACACCAAAGACAAATAGTCCATTATGGGCCATTTTAATTTATTCATGGGATGCCTTGAAGGCCCTCATCCCCATTCCTCTTCTCCTTCTATTGGTAGGTACACTTGTATCCTTCCAAGAAGAATTCCCATTCTTCCAGTGACCATACATGGAGTCCTAGTCATACCTGTTAGAAGGGAGTGTTACCCTTTCAAAGGCAATGGGTGGCTGAACTGGAGCTTTTCCCTTTCCTTTGAAAGGGGCAGCTCTTATAGTTCCCTTGAATCCTAATCCCTTCTTGTTTCTCTAAGAGGAGGAGTAAATAATGGGCAACAAAGACTTTGTCTTAGAATAACTAGCCGCAATTCTCTTCTCCTTTTGGAGTTTTTCTTCTAGATCCATCATAAGGGCATTCTTGTATTTTATGGTGCCTATCTGCATGATAGTAATATTTTTCGGCTGGCTAACTTCCCTGATTTTTTGATCCAGCAAGGTTGCTGACTCAAAATACTGGGAAGCAGCAAGTTGTAGAGATGCAATCTCCTAAGCTTACTTTTTAGCCAGTAGCTTACTTCTTTTTAATGCCTGTAGAAGTTCACCATACTTATCAATCAATTGATCTATATCTTCCTCAGATTCTGAACCTTCTTCACCACCTGATGAATAGGCACTAGAATTGGTACTTGTCTCATAATATGACTCGGAAGAAGAACTGGATAGAGATTGTACCTTTTTTGGACTAGGCTGATCCTGGAAGGATTCTTCCTCAGACATTTCCATCAGCCCAATGTAGGCTTTTTCTTCAGATTCTGATGAGGAAGAGTTAGTCCAACTCTTCTCCTTCTTTGTCATGAAGTACTTCTCCTTCTTACTCTTTTGATGGTGGTGTTTCTTCTCACCATCCTCCTTTCTTTTGACAGGGAAATCAGCTAATACATGGCCAGGTTTGATGCAACAATAGCAAACCACTTTAGTAAAAATCTATTTACTAGGTTTAGAACCATACCTATCCTACTTGGAGGATTTCTTCTTTCCCCTATAGTGGTCCTCCTTGTGATGAGAGGAGGAGGTGGGCCTACTCCTCCACTTGTTCCTCTTCATCAGCTTCATAAACTACCTAGAGAAGGAAGCAAACTCCTCATCAGACATGTGGTAGTCTAATGTGCATGTCTCTAAACTTTCTGAGTCATACTCAGTAGCAGCCCTCCTTGGTGGAGAAGGAGTCTTTCCCCTGCTTCATCGTGTAGCTTCAGCTTTGAAGGCCACAGTCTTTTCTCTAGTCAGGGACTTGCTGTTTTTCTCCTCCTCCTTCCTGGCAGTCAGTTGTAATTCATAAGATAGCAGCTTCCCAAATAGAGTTGGGTTAGGAGTATCTGTCAGCTTTGCCACTTCCCTGATGGCACAAATCTTGGTGTCCCAGTCCCTGGTTAGAGACCTTAGGAACTTATCATTAAGCTCATAATTACTAAAGACCCAGTCATAGTTCCTTATGTAACACCCCCCCCCCCCCCCCGATTTTTTGATAATATTATTTGATCTGGTATCGTCATATCTATGACGTCAAGGCGTTAATTTTTAGGTCATGTTGACGGCACTGCACCGTTATTGCATTTTCGCGTCTGTTGGGTCTATATGACCAGTTGTTTTGGGGGATTTTGGTTTGGATTGAATGTTTTCCTTGATTGAAAGGGATGAAGTTTTGAGGTTTGTACTTGTCCAGTTTTATTGCGATCCGAGCATTTTGGAGTCTTGGCGCATCTTTGGATCTTTGTGATGATTTTTGCTTTTTTAAGCATTTGATGATAGTGTCTTAGGAATGGTGTGTCGGATTCTAGGGTTGTTTTTGTTATTTAATTCGTTTAATTCGAAGCGCGTTTGGGCCTCAGTTTTGAACTCGTACTTCCTTGATCAAATTTTCTTAAGATATGATTATTATTATTATACTAAAGCCTGATGCCTGTGTTGACTCTCGGGAAGCCTTCCTTAAGGGTAATTTTTCGTTGAACAGAGGCGGGAGACGAAATTTTTTTAAGCGCTATCTGTACTTTGACTAATTGTAGAGTGGAGCTCAACGATAGCCGATCAGAGTTTTCCTTTGCGCTCGACGATCGTCGAATGGAGCTCGACGATAGTCAATCAGAGTTTTCCTTTGCTCGACGAAATTTGGTCGGAGTTTTCCTTTGTGCTCGACGAACTCCGAACAGCTTTCGTCGAACGGGTTTTGTGTTCGACGAACTTCGACCAGAATTCGTCGAACGGGGTTATTGTTCCTTCTTGTTCTCGAGAAGATTTGCCAGTATTTGAGAACTGCCTTTCTATTCTCGAGTTGTTTTGTTGTACTCAAGAACTGTCCTTCTAGTTCTTGAGAAGTTTTGCTTGTACTCGAGAACTGTCTTTCAGTACTCGAGAAGTCTCTTCTAGTACTCGAGATCTGCCTATTGTCCCCGAGTAAAGCTTCTTCTATTCTTCTCGAGTAATCCTTGACGTCTTCTCGAGAGGTATGGTACAGCTAACCCTCTCCCCCGGTTCTTTTCTTGGAAAAATAACTGTTATAGGTAAAAATTATTTTAATATTGTAATTATACCTTATATATATAAGAAAACTTCTTCCTCTTTAAGCCGATCAGATTCATGTTCATCTCCCGAACCAGAGAGCCGTGAGCGAGAGAGAGAAAATTTTTCCGTAATTCTTTCGATGGCTGCCGACAGTGCTCCGGTGCTCGAAATCTTCAACCGATCATAGTTCCAGGAAGCTCTCAGCGAGAGCTTCGTCATCGCAGAAAAATCTTCCCCATTTCTTGTGTTTTTCTCGTTAGGGTTTTTGGCCCTAACTTCTATTTCGACCGTTTTGTTCAGATTTTGACTTCCCCCGTCTTCCACAGTCCCGATCTACGACAAGCAGCGATATGGACAGTTTTTCCGGCAAAATCAAGGCAAGTGGTGGTTTACCCCCCCCCCCCCCCCCCCCCCCGCTTCCCTTATTTCTCCCAATCTACTGAAAATTTCTAAATTCTTTTGTCGTTATCATTAATAGCTTGCTAATTATAGTGATGTCTTTAATCCTTTATTCAAAACACACTTGTATTATCATGTTCTTGATTTCGCTAATCTAACCTTGTATAGTGGTTTATGTTTTGATGATGAGATTGAATCTTGCTCTTTTAGCCGTCCTTTAACTATTATGTACGATGTGTTAGAGTTTATCTAGGATTGTAAATCCTTCCTAAAGGTTGATCAACCGCAACTTAATCTAGAAATGTCTACTAGAATCTGATGTGCCAAGTCTTGAGATATATCATGATTCTCTTGTTTGCGGGAGTAGTGGGCGTATCCACCTCCACAATGTTTTGAGACTTATTAGTACCTTGTGGAACTCTAACGGGTGTTTGGGCATCTGTGGTGAATGATGGAGTGTATGAGTCTCCCCCGCAGTTAGACGGATATTATATCTATGAGGATGTGTCCAGATGGGTGACCAACTCGCCCGTGTTTTTGGGTATAGTTGACCACATGTGACTAATAAGGTTGTTGTGATATTCTTTCTTATGATTTAATCATGCTTTCCACCTTTTTAGCCTTGTGCATCTGGTGTGATTTGTTGTACATGATGATTCACGTAAGTTCTATTTTCTTATTTTGGCACTCTACTTCTGTACTTTACTTCAATACTTTTGGTCTTGGGTTGGTACCCCTTTTGACCATTGTTTACTTTTTGATTTAATTTTCTGTCATCGCTTGTACCTTCTTGCTGAGGTGTTCTTTGTTTGGAATGCCTCAGGTTCAGAGCTTTAGCAGGTAGTGGAGCTGGTTTTGGTATTCCCGAGCAGTAGTTTTGGTTGTGGTTTTTACCTCGTCGTTGGGAGGTAGTTGTTGTTTTAGTTGTTTTACTTAGTTCAAACATACTTTTGTTTTATGTGGGTTCATGTCAGATTGTTGGCGCCCATAGGATTGTTGATTTTGGGCACGTTGCTAGCTTCTAGTTGCTTTCTTCCTGATTATTTTGGATTACTTGCTCTCGGGGATTTTTATGTTAGGACTGCATGTTAGATATTTTTAACTTATAAAACCCTATTATTAGTATATCATACATGTCATCTCTTTCAAAACTAATTCACTACTTTTTGGTTAGCGTAAAAACTTTTTACTATACTTATTATAAATCTAGAGTCATGCATAGCATGAGTTGTCCTTCGGGGACGTTTGTATTCATGTAGGATGTGTAATCTCACAAATGAAGTATTTTTCCACAGCCTATAAACTATTTCTCTTTCGTGGACTTGATGAGCCACCAAGCCAAGGGATACGATTAAATGCTTAACTTAAATTGGATTTTTTTACTAAATCACTTAAAGATCTCTCTTTTCGTGTCTAGTAAGAGTTTTGCCTGAGCGTCCGCAGTTATCCCCTGCTGACGTGGCATCATGACGCATATTTTCCCTTACTCTGATATACCCATTTTTGCGGAGAAAATGCGGGTTGTGACACCTTAGCTCATTGACTATTCTAAAGAATCTTTCATAGTATCTGGATATGTTCTCTTCCTTGGACTGCCTGAAAGCCTCATACTCTTGATTGAGCATGGACTTCCTATCATCTCTGACCTCTTCTGTGCCCTCCATGTAGACTACCAAAGTGTCCCACATCTCTTTGGCTGTCTTGCAGTACACCAGATTCTGAAAGGTGGAGTCATCTATGGCACTAACAATAATATTTTGTGCCCTCTTGTCTAGTGTAGCAAAGATGACTGCATCCTTAGTGATTTCTAAATATGTCTTAGATTTCTGGACTATAGCATCCAGAGCTGAGACTTTCATAGGGATGAAAGGTCCCTCTTTGACTATGATAAAGATCCTTGGGTCAGATGCCTCTATGAAGAGTCTGACCCTTTCCTTCTAAATTCCAAAGCCTTCCTTTCTGCAGATAAGAAGCTTCATGGAACCAAGATCATTATGGTTCTCTCCTGAACCCATAAGTATACTCTGACTGCTACCCTTGAAGATCTACTATGACTGTTATGTCTTTCTTGAGCAACCTCTCTCTGATACCACTTGAAAGTCTTTCTTTTCAAGGATAGCAAAACCACCTAGAGGGGGGTGAATAGGTTTTTATGTCTTCTGTATATCTTTTAACTTTTATAAGATTAAACTGTGAGTGGTGATTTATTTCCTAGTGCTTTCAAGACATTCACCCAGAAGACACATCAATTTATAGTGGTTCCCCAAATTATGGGTACGTCCATTATCCCTCCGGCATTTCTAACAGTGTGTTAGACAAGGCACTTCTCCAATATCTCGGCTCCTAGGAGCTTACAACACGATCATGTGGGACCACTCAGTCTCCTCCAAAACTTACATTTCGGGCACAAAGCCCTACAACTCAGTGATCAGAAAATCACCTATCTCATGCCAATGGCCCTACCACTCAAGCTGGGAGGACAGCCCTACACTCAAATTCTTAACAGAATCCTACCACTCAGATTCACTCCTGAATCCTACCCTAGATCAATAACAAATCCTACAATCTCAGCCTTTATAGCACAGGCTTCTAGCTCAGATCCAGAAGAATCTTACAGAGAGAATAAGGTTTGATGTTGATCTGACACCAGAAAAATTATCTCTATGTCTTTCTCCTTCTGTCCTGAGAGATCTGTCAAGATATCTTCTTCACAGCCCCAGAAAATAGTCTTCAGGATTTGCTCAGCTTGGGCCTTAAAGTAGCTGTAACTAAGGTTAGCCCTTGTTGCTCCTTCTTTCTTGTTGTTGATGATGAAGATGACAACAGCTAACAGGAAGAACTTTTAGGTCGATCGATTTGAGCTTCTACTTCCTATCTCAACAATAATGGCAAAGACGATGATGAAGTTCTCTCACTTTTCGAAAAGATAAAGCCCTAAAAGTTTTTTTTATTTCCCCGATCTTATTCCTTTTATCTTCCTCCGTGCAACGGCTTTCTTGACCTGTGGGTATAGCTTTAATTGCTGGTTTATAACCTTCCTTTTATATAATATATCATACAGCTGGCTAACGGCGCCATCAGTGGTGGATTCCAGCTTTCCCGCAATGAGTTTGAATTTCGTTGACTTTTGTTGACTTTTGGCTAACATCAGCATATGTGGATTTAGCCAAATTTTCAGTTCCATCCCAAGCATTGAGTCTGTTGAGTGAACAAGCTTCACTCTGTTGGAACACCCCTTTTCTTGTTGGAATACCCCTTTTACTGATTTGAACTAGGATCACTATTATTTGTTTAGGATGTTCTATTTGACCCAACTTGTATAGACTGGGGTCATAGGATTATTTCCAGGGTTGTTACTTCAGAAGTAAATCCAAATAAGTTAAGTTCGACAAACACAGAGCCCAGTTCGACAAACATCGAGCTTAGTTCGATGAACTCAGGTTTCTAACTCTGAGTTTAGCTCGACGAACGCTGAGCTCTGTTTGACGAACTCTGATCTCAACTCAGAAGCTTAGCTCGACGAAAGCCAAGCTCAGTTCGACAAACTCTGAGCTTAGATCGACGAAATAGAAAACTATATTAGACGAAATCCAGGCTTAGTTCAACGAATTCCTTACTATGTTCGACGATCAGGCAGTTTTCTTATTCAGAGGCAAAATGTTTTCAAAAGCTAAATTTCAATCAATTACAACTCTGATATGTAATGCTAAATATTCTAATTGAATATAGCCATTTAAGGTAGCATTAAATATAGATTTATCACAGAGTTTTCATTCTAATTAATTCTCAGAGATTCTTCAGGCATTTCAGAATGGTTTTAATTCAAATGTTTGAATTCATATCAGATATTATATATTCAGAAGATTGCTGCTTAATGGGGTTATAGACTTTGTGATTACTGTTTTAGGAGTGACAAGATCAATATAGATCAACACATATACAGATATTCTGCTTCAGAGTCTTCTAGTGCAAAATCTTCAATCAATCAGAAACAAGAAGGCTTATACCCTAAAGAAAAGTTTCCCCTCCTAATCACAAATCTCCACTCAAAACAGGGGGAGCTTTTTGTATCATCATCCACTTTTCTTCTCAGAGATTCTTGATAGAGAAGACAACATCATTTCTTATAGTTTATTTCTAAACTATGTATGGGGTTTTTAACTCCCTTCAAAAGTTAACTCTTGGTTCCTAAGTCACCTGATCAAAAGACTTAAGCTTGGTTTTTGGGCACCTGATCAAAAGCTCAAAGGGTTGCTAGATCTCCCTTAGAAAATAGATCTTGTGGTGGCAGGGCACCTGAGCAAAAACCTGTAGTGGATACCTATCATGGTGGTAGAATAGTAGACTTACCCAGATTTATTGGGGAACTACTATAAAAATCCTTGTGTCGTCAATGATTGTTTTCTTTCTATTTGTGTGTTGTGATTTCTCTTTATATATATATATATATATATATATATATATATATATATATATATATATATATTATCACTTACTTTAAATCCGTTATAAAAATAAATTAAAGTTTTTAAAATACTCTATTCACCCGCTCTAGAGTAAAGTTAGATCTATCCATCACTTTCAATTGGTATCAGAGGTTGGTTTTTTGGTTTTATTAACTCACACCTGAACCAACAGATCGGATAGATCTTTATTTACCTAGTAGTTTGTTTTATTTATCATGGCACAAAATAAAGAGTATTCAAGCACTAGACCTCCTATTTGTAATCTAAATAAGTTTGCACTATGAAAAGCAAGGATTAGATTATATATGAACTCTATTTATGAGGACATCTACAATTCTATTTTGACAGGACCACCTCTACCACTAGCAACAACAAGCACCATTGTTGTACCACTAATGCGTTGGACGGCAAGTGTACCGGTCGCACAAGTAATATAAAATGGGTGGCTTTCCCAAGTATCGATCTCTTTAAGGAACACAGTAAGGGAGGAGTTATTATCAAGGAGGATTTGAGATTGAAGTCCTTAGGTCAGATTTATCTATGGGGGTTTTGATGGTTGCGATAAAAAAGCAAAACACTAACAACTACTCCTATGCAATGCCGTTATGCATCGCTTTGCCAGGCAGGATGGAAGACTACACGGGCCGCTATGCACTGAATCGCTAGCAGATGGGCAAGTAGGCAAGCGTGAGAACCGTAATTTGAGGGTCGTAAGCACATCTTCGCTGCGCGCGCCACTAGAAATTGCTAGTGCGGCAAGATCGAATGGATGGAGGATGGACAAATAGGCGCACCTCAAGCAAATAACGAAAACATACAATCACATAGACATGATTACACATAAACGTATTTTACAATAAGCATACTTCATCAAATACAAGAGATCAACTATACTATCAACAACAAGAGAAGAAAAGTGTGCGAAATCGACCGGATCCGAAGTCTTGTCGAGGATTCACGGTAGGATCTGCCGGGTTGTCAATCCGCATCCTAGCTCGGTCCTCAACTCCGGCCGGGGTAGTAGAGGTTGTCACTCACTCCCAATTGACCCGTCTTCTTCGTGTCACGAGCCGGTGGAGGATGGCACAACTTCCCTAGCTTGGTGGAGAAAGCTAGATAAAATCCACTTTTGAAGCCCTAGGATGAAGGAGGAAGCTGAGAGGAAGCTCCAGCTTGGATTTGGCGTTGAATGCTTGCCCGGATCTTCTCCCCTTGGTGGAACGGTGGATTTCGCCCTAAAAATGTAGCTGGATCGGCTGAAATGAAGTTGTTCTCAAATGGTGGAAAATCTGCGCTTTAAATAGAAACAGGTCAGAAAAATAGGCACGCACGGTCCCGCGCACGATCGTGCACTAACCGTGCATTATTAACTTTCAGATCTGGATCATGGAAGAAAATGCGTTGACCCATGCATTTTACTCGCGCAAGGGAGCTTCTACCCGTGCATGAAAGAAATCGCACGGGTAAACACAGAGCGCAAAAAATAGGGTAAAACAGGGGAACCGTGCATTTTACTCGCGCACGGGCGCGTTTGCCCATGCGTGAAGGAAACACACGATTTACCCCAGAATGCAGGAATAAAGAGAAAATGTGCAGACCGTGCATTTCCTTCTCGCATGGTTTAGCCTAAATCATGCGGGAACAAAACGCACGGGTAGAAATAGAAGGCCCCAGAATTGCTGTGTGAAACGCACGATTGCACTTAAACCGTGCGCGAAGAAATGCGCACGACCGTGCATTTTACACAGAACTGGAAAATGAGTCTGGGATGTCCCGACTACCTGCACAGCAATAAAACCAAGCCGGAGCACAAGCTCCCAGCAACAACACACAACATAAAATAAATAAAAAGAACCATGGGGAGCACCATGTGCTTACCCCCAACAAAAGAATGCGCAATTGCACACCCTTGGGCCAAAATAGTGCACTTAGCGTGATAAGCAGAATAAATGAAATATGAACGATAACATACTAAAAGTGAAGTGCAAGTGCGTTAAAACTAGCTAAGATGAGTCCGAAAAACCCTATATAAATCGGACTCATCAACCACCTCTAAAGTGGACAGAAGCTCAGAAAAAGTTGAAGATTGCTGATGCAAAGGCTATGAACATTCTAGCCCAAATAATGTCTGATGACATTTTTCAAAAGGTTGTTGAATGCACCTCAGCAAAAGCTATCTGGGACTCCCTCAATGCAATGGTAGCTAGATCAGCTGACGAAAGAAAAGACAGAAGATCTCACTTGATTTCTCAATATGAGAATTTAAAAAAGGGAGAAATTGAATCTGTTGCAGAGATGTACTGTAACACCCCTATCCGTCACATAGCATATAGCAGTAGGTCCAGCTGGGGCCCGACGCCATATACCACGGACAAACCGGCGAGTTACTAGATGAAACCATTCAACCAAAACACACGTCCTACACAGAGCATCTAGCGGAAGCAATTATTATGTTGCAAAAGCAAAAACCCAGCCACGAGCATGAATGTCCACTAACGAAACCCAGCAGGAATGAACTACAAAATATACAAAAGTATTGGCCTTATGGCCTTACAATAGTTCACCATATTTAAACAGTGTCTTACAAACTTCGGCTCGCAGGCCGGCCACACATGATTTAAACAAGTAAACAAACAAGGCCTTCGAGGGCCGACTCAGCAACTTGGGCTTTGGCCCGCTATTTGCCACTCGGTTCCGTAGCACCTGCAAGCACAATTCACCGCAACGGTGGCAAACAAGAATAACGGTCAGCTAAAGCTGACCAAATTATAACGATTCCTCCCCCAAACTCGGGGCGGCAAAGCTCCTTCCATGCAATGCATTAGTATAAACAAACAAGATTACGAAAGTACAATTTAAGCACACTTTACCACAGGCGTAGGCACGCATGGCCGCACACCCCGTGCTCTCAGGGAACTTACACGGTGAACTCGGTCCACAACCTCCCCCAGGACGGCAATCTCGTGATCATTAAAGTCTTCGCGGCTTAAGCCGAAGACCCTCCCTCTATGCAATCGGTAGGCCTCTAAAACCGAACCACATAGAGCAGGTACGGTTTCATTCAACTCGCTGCTCACACCGCCACGACAATAAAAGTCATCGGTGCGATTTAAGCTTCCCCGTAACCCGTAAACGAACAAACAAAAGTAAATAACCCGGTTATGTACAAAGATGGCTCCCGGGCCACCAATGATGGCAGATTCATGCTTCTGCCTATATTTTCGGGTGCGCCTTGGGGTTAATCCCCAAGGATCCCTGCTGCAATCTACCACGTAGAAACCCGAAAACCACCAAGGGCACGGAGTCTTCTCCGGCTAACAATGCATAGTAAAACATCACCGATCCAGACCAACATGTCTGGGTAGGCTTCACACACCATGTCTATGTCCGTTTCTGGATTTCGGAATCTAAATGCGAACAAGGGGGACTTTACATATCTACCCCAAGGAACACCGTAAACTCGCCACACACTCGCGGGAGTGGGTTTTCCCTATGCAAAAGAAAAAGAGCTTCACATTCTCAAGTAGAGAATCATTACCCTAGCATTCCTCTTTGGCTCCATGGAAATCTACACGGATGAAAAGCACCGCGATGATCTCGCCTTCGTAGATATGGACTCGATTTGTGATTTGGCGCTCTGAATCTCCTCCGACCACTGGATCTTCCCTCCTTCTTCCTCCTTGCTCTCCCTTCTCTCTAGAACTTAGAAAGAGAGTGGTCATTGAAAAGTGAGGGTTTAAACCCCCAATCTCGGCCTTAACCCTAGGATGGAGAGGCCTGAACCGTTAGATCCCAAAATAAGGAAACAAATTGCCACGATTCGCCCTGAAAATAAACTTCATGGGCCGAACACGGCTTGCGACACGCCCATGTCCAAGGCCGTGTAACTCATTCACCATCATTCAGAAAAATCCCGACCAGGACACGCCCGTGTCCCAAGTGACATGCCCGTGTCAAGGCTCGTGTCACGACCCGTGTACCCAAATGACACAGGACCAGAAATGTCCCGAGAAGGACACGGCCATGTGACATGCCCGTATCAAATGTCGTGTGTTAGACGCGCCTTGGAACACGCCCGTGTCCCAAGCCGTTTAACTCCCTCAGCACAATCCAACAAAATGCCCGAGCAAGACACGGCCACTAACACGCCCTTGTGTCAGGCCGTGTGCCCTCACTCAATGCTCGTTGAGTGAAAATCGTTGAGTGCTCGGTGAGACATCGAACACGACCCTGGGACACACCCGTGTCCCATGCCATATGACCTTTACCAAGGCCCAAACATGCCTAAAAATGCTGCTCATTGCTCTTTTGAGTTTTGGGGTGTTACAACTCTCTCCCTCTTAAAAGAATTTCGTCCACGAAATTACCAAAAGAAAAGATACAGAAAACCAAAAGCGGTACCTGAGTGGAATAACTCTGGGTACTCCTCAAGTATGGTCTGCTCCTATTCCCATGAGAGCTCCTCCCGACCGAAATTGTCCCAACGGACTTTGACCATCCTGATCTCCTTATTACGAAGTCGCATGACTTCAGAGTCCTCAATACGAATGAGTTTGACCCTTGTCGTTAACCCTTCGTCCACTGGTACTTGATCAACTGCAATCACCTGCGAAGGTTCTTGCACCGCCTTCCGCAACACTGATATGTGGAATACATTGTGTAGACCACTCAACTCCACCGATAGACTTAGACGATAAGTCGCTTCACCGATCCGCTCTAGAATCTCAAATGGTCCAAGGTATCTCGGGCTCAGCTTCTTCAAGCGTCGTACCCGTGAAACACCCTTGAACGACTTTATCTTCAAATACACCCAATCGCCAACCGCGAACTCCACGATCTGATGTTTGACATTGTAGTATTTAGCTTGTCTATCCTGAGCGATCAGCAAACGCTCCCGAATGGTTCGTACCAATGAAGTGGCGCTTTCCACCTCTTGCTTTTTGTACAACCTCGCCTCACCCGTTTCCAACCACGACAATGACGTGCGACATTTTCTACCTTATAGGGCCTCGAAGGGTGCCATTTGTATGCTCGCTTGGTAGCTGTTGTTGTACGCAAACTCCACCAAATACAGATGATCTTCCCACTACTTTCCGAAGTCCAGGACGCACATGCAAAGCATGTCCAACATCGTCCTATTGACCCTCTCGGTCTGCCCATCCGTTTGTGGATGAAAGGCTGTGCTGAACTTCAACTTAGTTCCCAACATTTGCTGCACCAACCTCCAGTCATTGGACAGAAAACGCCCATCTCTATCACTCATGATGCTGCGGGGCACACCGTACAGTCTAACAATATTATCCACGTAAAGCTTTGCCATTTTCTCCACCGAATCATCCTTCCTATGTGGAATGAAGTGCGACACTTTTATCAATCGATCTACGATCACCCAGATGGCGTCGTTTCCCTTCTGCGACCTTGGCAAGCCATGCACAAAGTCCATAGAAATGTCGTCGAACTTCTACTCCGGAATAGGCAAAGACTTCAAGAAACCCCCCGACTTTTGGCACTCTTCCTTCACTAAGGCGCAAGTCTGACACTTTGCCACATATAGTGCCACATCCTTCTTGAGTCCTGGCCACCAGAACAACTTCTTTAGATCTTGGTACATCTTCGTGCTCCCTGGGTGAATTGAGTACTTGGTATGATAAGCCCCATACATTAACTCCACCCGTAAATTAACCACGTTTGGGACGCACAAACGACTGTCCTTCCTTAGCAGTCCATCTTCAACTATAAATTGGGAATTTTACCCATCCGAAGCTGCATCCATGATTTCCTTCATGCTGCTATCAAAATCCATAGCCTGCCGAATCTGATTAGCCAGATCATACTGAACTTCCGTCCAGTTCAATAACGCTTCGGCGCTAGTCTGCTTGTAAACACAACAGATCTTTAATGCCTCCAACTCCCGAATCAACTGCTCATCATGAACCGACAACAAGTTGGCTTGGGCGGGAGCCCTGTGACTCAACGCATCCGTAACTGCATTGCCTTTCCCGGGCATATAATGAATTTTAAATGTATAGTCCCCAGGAACTCCATCCATCTCCGCTGCCTCATGTTCAGATCCTTCCGGTACAACAGGTATTTCAGGCTCTTGTGGTCGGTATAAATATCGGCATTTATGTCGTACAAATAGTGTCTCCATAGCTTTAGCGCAAAAATCACGGCCGCTAACTCCCAGTCGTGGACCGGATAATTCCACCCGTGCACTTTCAGCTGACGTGAGCCATACGCAATAACACTTCCATGCTGCAGCAAGACACAACCCAAACCACTGCCTGAAGCATCGTTGTAGATCTCAAAGCCTTTGGTCCCACTCGACGAACATAGCACTGGCGACGTGGTCAACCGACTCTTCAACTCTTCAAAAGCTTGTACGCACTCGCACGTCCAAACAAACTTCTTATCTTTCCTGGTAAACGTCGTGAGAGGTAACGTTATCCGCGAGAAGTTCTCTACGAAGCGCCTGTAATAGCCGTCAAGCCCAAGAAAACTCCGGACTTCTGCTACCGATGATAACACATGCCACTCCTGTATCGCAAGTATCTTCATCGGATCCACCGCAATCCCTTCTCCACTGACTATGTGACCAAGGAACGCCACTGAGGATAACCAAAACTCGCATTTGGAGAACTTTGCGTATAGTTCATTCCTCCTCAGCGTCACCAAAACCAAATGCAGATTCTTGAAGTGATCTTCTTCGCACTGCGAGTACACCAATATGTCGTCAATAAATACGATCACAAAATGGTCTAAGTACTCCCTGAACGCTCTGTTCATCAGATCCATGAACACTGATGGCGCATTAGTCAGCCTTAACGGCATGACCATAAACTTGAAATGCCCATACCTTGTGTTGAATGCTGTCTTTGGGATATCACTCTCCCTTATCCTCAGCTAATAGTAACCAGACATAAGATCCAATTTTGAGTACACCGATGACCCGACTAACTGATCAAAAAGATCATCAATCCTTGGGATCGGGTACTTGTTCTTTTACGTTAACTTGTTCAGCTCTCTATAGTCGATACAGAGCCGCAAACTTCCGTTCTTCTTCTTAACAAAAAGTACCGGTGCGCTCCAAGGCAACGAACTTGGACGCACATAGCCCTGCTCCAACAACTCCTCTAATTGAACCTTTAGCTCTGCCATCTCCTTAGGCGCCAACCTATAAGGAGAGCGTGTCACAGGTTTGGCACCTGGCACTAACTCTATTGTGAAATCGATATCCCGCTGAGGTGGGGCTCCGGGAAGATTGTCCGGGAACACGTCAGGGTACTCGCACACAACTGGGATACTACCCAAAGTTGGCTTAGGCTTTATAGCCTCCACTAACGTGAAGAACAGCTCTGCGCCAGCACGAACTGCCTTGACCAACTGAAGAGGAGACATTAGAGTCTTGCTCGACCCCTTCAATCCCGCAAACATTGTCTCCCGCCCAGCACCCAGCTTAACTTCCTTACGGTTGCAATCTATGTATGCCTTCTACTCCAAAAGCCAGTCCATACCGAAAATGACGTCGAACTCTACTAGCGGCAGTAACGATGCTAGCAAGTTGAACTCCTGACTCCCAATACGAATATTTACGGCACAAACATTGTCTGCGCGCATAGACCACCCATTCGGCAACAACACATCTAATTTGTCCTTCGCCATCGAAGAAGGGACTCCGATGCGCGATATGAAACCTTCGGACAAAAAGGAGTGCGAAGCTCCCGTATAGAAGAGTGCTCTCGCCGGATTATCACAAATCAAAACAAAGCCTAAACAAACAGTAATAAGCTAACAAGCACTTGGTAACGGTATTTAAAGCCAACTTGCTATAAATTTAAACCATACCTATCACCACATCCGCTTGTTTGATGGCTTCTTGCTGGCCCAGATTGTAGACTCTTGGTTAAGTCGGAGCATAATGGGATGCTGTTGACTCCACCGCCTTGCCCTTTTCCTCATAAGTTGCTCCCGGCTTTCTCTCGGACTTTGCACGTCCGCTCCGACAATCTCGGGCATAGTCGCCCAAGATGCACCCGAAGAATGGGCTGGGCCCGAAGCCCTAGCCTTTTTATTTCATTTGCGGAACACCGATTTTTAGGAGTTCGGCCTTTTGAACTCTGACCCCTTCTCATTAGAGTCTTTCTTAGCCTGTACATTCTTCATGTCTTTTTCCAAAGATCGGGTGGTGTTGACCAGGGTCAAGAATCCCTACGTCATCGTCCCCGAGAGTAGCAGTCTCAAGTCATCTCTTAGACCTTCATAGAATTGGTTTGTCTTTCGCTCCTCATCAGCGAAGGTAGCGCTTGCGTACCGACCTAAGCAAGTAAACTCGTGGAGATAGTCATCCACACTGCCCTCTCCTTGCACAAGCTTTTGGAACTCGTTTTCCATTGCAATCCTCTGAGCTGAGTGGAGGTATCGAGCCAAGAACAGTCTCGAAAATTCCTCTATCGAGACGTCTATAAGCTGTCTACCCCTCAGATGGTGTAACTCCAAGCCTTCCCACCATAATCTTGCGTCACCATCCAACAAGAACGTGGCAATAGTGGTCTTCTGCCACTCTTCCGTCTCTGTAGCTATCATTACTCTCTTAACTCTAGAGAGCCAATCCTACGCTTGGGTTGGGGTTCCTGTCCCCGAGAACACAGGAGGATTGAAGTCCATAACGTGCTTAAGCTGTTTCTCCGTTGCTCTCCTAGGCAATACTGGCTCTACTACAACCTTCTCCACACTCCTTGGCTCCGTTGCTTGGAGCGGTACTTGCTCCACAGCTGGGGCAGGCTGCTGCACCTGTCTCGTAGGCTACGCATTAATCATCGCAAACACTGCCTCTGCTACCAATCGTATGGTCTCAGCCGAAGAAGGTGTTGTCGGCGCATCATTTGGTGCGCTACTCTCCTCAGAAACTGGACGTTCTGACGGCCCTGCACCACTCCTGGTCACCTATAGTCGTACAAAATACCGATAAGCGACCAAACAACATTGCAAAATGCAATTATAGGAACACGCGGGTTCCTCAAACATGTGTATTTTTCAATCCTAAGTGGACATTCATGGGTTCTTTTCATGTTATAACAATGACGCACACACGTGTGCTCACCACCCCTTAAAGTGAATTCGTCCACGAATTCATTTAAGTGTGACCGAAATTAGTAGTCTGATACCAAATTATAACACCCCTATCCGTCATATAGCATATAGCAGTAGGTCCGGCCGGGGCCTGACGCCATATACCACGGACAGACCGGTGAGTTACTAGATGAAACCATTCAACCAAAACACACGTCCTACACAGAGCATCTAGCGGAAGCAATTATTAAGTTGCAAAAGCAAGAACCCAGCCACGAGCATGAATGTCCACTAACGAAACCCAACAGGAATGAACTAAAAAATACACAAAAGTACTGGCCTTATGGCCTTAAAATAGTTCACCAAATTTAAACAGTGTCTTACAAACTTCGGCTCGCAGGCCGGCCACACATGATTTAAACAAGTAAACAAACAAGGCCTTCGAGGTCCGGCTCAGCAACTTGGGCTTTGTCCTGCTATTTGCCACTCGGTTCCGCAGCACTTGCAAGCACAATTCACCACAACGGTGCCAAACAAGAATAACGGTCAGCTAAAGCTGAACAAATTATAACAATTCCGCCCCCAAACTCGGGGCGTCAAAGCTCCTTCCCTGCAATGCATTAGTATAAACAAACAGGATTACGAAAGTATAATTTAAGCACACTTCACCACAGGCATAGGCACGCACAGCCGCACAGCCCGTGCTCTCAGGGAACTTACACAGTGAACTCGGTCCACCACCGCCCCAAGACGGCAATCTCGTGAGCATTAAAGTTTTTGCGGCTTAAACCGAAGACCCTCCCTTTATGCCATCGATAGGCCTCTAAAACCGAACCACATAGAGCAAGTACGGATTCACTCAACTCACTGCTCACATCGCCACGACAATAAAAGTCATCGGCGCGAGTTAAGCTTCCCTGTAACCCGTAAACAAACAAACAAAAGTACATAACCCGGTTATGTACAAAGATGGCTCCCGGGACACCAATGATGGAAGATTCACGCTTCTGCCTAGATTTCCGGGTGCGCCTTGGGGTTAATCCCCAAGGATCCCTGTTGCAATCTACCACATAGAAACCCGAAAACAACCAAGGGCACGGAGTCTTCTCCGGCTAACAATGCATAGTAAAACATCACTGATCCAGACCAACATGTCCGGGTAGGCTTCATACACCATGCCTATGTCCGTTTCTCGATTTCGGACTCTAAATGCAAACAAGGGAGACTTTATATATCTACCCCAAGGAACACCGCAAACTCGCCGCACACTCACGGGAGCGGGTTTTCCCTATGCAAAAGAAGAAGAGCTTCACATGCTCAAGTAGAGAATCATTACCCTAGCATTCCTTTTCGGCGCCATGGAAATCTACACAGATGAAAAGCACCATGATGATCTCGCCGTCATAGATCTTGACTCGGTTTGTGATTTGGCGCTCTGAATCTCCTCCGGCGAACCGATTTTCCCTCCTTCTTCATCCTTGCTCTCCCTTCTCTCTAGAACTTTGAAAGAGAGTGGCCAATGAAAAGTGAGGGTTTAAACCCCCAATCTCGGCCTTAACCTTAGGATGGAGTGGCCTGAACCGTTAGATCCTAAAATAAGGAAACGAACGGCCACGATTCGCCCTGAAAATAAACTTCCTGGGCCGAACACGGATTGTGACACCCCCGTGTCCAAGGCCGTGTAACTCATTCGCCGTCATTCGGAAAAATCCCGACTAGGACACGACCTGTGACACGGCTTGGGACACTCCCGTATCAAGGCTCGTGTCACGGCCCGTGTACCCAAACGACACAGGACCAAAAATGTCCCGAGAAGGACACGACTATGTGACACACCCTTGTCACATGTCGTGTGCTAGACACGCCCAGGGACACACCCGTGTCCCAGGCCATGTAGCTCCCATAATATAATCCAGCAAACTGCCCGAGCAGGACACGACCACTGACACGCTCGTGTGTTAGGCCTTGTTCCCTCACTCGACACTTGTTGAGTGAAAAATGTTGAGTGCTCGACGAGACATCGAACACGTGCCTGACACAGCCCTGGGATATGCCTGTGTCCCAGGCCGTGTGACCTTTACCAAGGCCCAAACATGCCTAAAAACGCTGCCCGTTGCTCTTTTGAGTTTTGGTGCGTTACATGTACACAAGACTCGGTCTCATAATTAATGAACTGAAGACCTTGGAGAAGGATATTACATTGAGAGAAGTCAATGACAAAATTCTCATGTATTTCCCTAGCACATGGGATTCAAGAATCTGGCCAATTATAGTAGTCAGAAGAGTAAATGAGATTTCAACAGAAACCCTGTTGGGCAAGCTCAAATCATATGAGCAGCTCATCAAAACAAGGGAAGCTGAACAAATGTCTCTATCCTCAGTGAAAAAGGAGAAGAGTATTGCTTTTCAAGCTACTGAGGAGGAAGAACAACTTCCAGAGAATGAAGAACTTATGAGTCTTTTGGCTAAAAGATTTTACAAAATGGCCAGGAAAGACTTCAGGAGAAGGTTTTCCAAAAATAAGGATAAACCAAGGTATGACAAAACACCAACTAAAGAAATTATTTGTTATGGTTGAAGGAAACCAAGACACATTCTTCCAGAATGTCCTGAGAATCAGAAGAAAGACAAGAAGAAGGAGAAAGATTATAAGAAGAAGTCAAACAAACCCTCTTCTAGTAAACACAAACAGAAGAAGAGAGGTTTTGTAGCCGAAACATGGAGTGAATCAAATACTGAATCTTCATCCAGTTCAAGTGAAGATGAAGAAGAATCAAAGGCTAAAAAAGTCTGTTTGATAGCAATCAATGCATCATGCAGTAATTCTGATGATGAATCTGATTCTGAGAAAGACCAGGTAATTTCTACTTTTGATTTTACTTCAGAAAAATTTAAAGAAGATTTTAAATTACTTTATAAGGATTTAATACAATCTGAGAAGAAAATAAAACTTCTCATATAAAAATTAAGTGAATTAAACAGACTATCATCAGAAAATATTAAACTTGAAGAAGATTTGAAAATACTTAAGGCACAAGTAGTTTTTCTAGAAAACAAATTATTTGAGGCAAAGAAGTTTGATGAATCTCTTAATGGGAGAAGTATCAAACTAATGAACATCACAAGTACAGTCAATACCAAGCTAAATGGTAAACTTGGCTTGGGAGCTTCATCCAATCAACCTCACCTTCTTCAAAAAAATATTTTAACTATACCAGTAAAATTTATTTCTGTTAAAGGAAAAGAAAAATTAGAAGATATAGATAAAGTTACTGAAGTTTTACAACAAAATAAATCAAAACAAAATAAAAAGTTTCAGAAAAATTATGTTCAACAAAATTCGTCGAACTGAGATCGACGAAGTCAATATGATTCGTCAAACAGAGAACGACGAATTCTGAACACAGGATTTGAGTATAATTATTCAATGAATGGTGCTCGATGAAATCAATATTATTCGTCGAACAGAGATCAACGAACGATGAACACAGAAAATGAATATTACTATTCTATGAATGGAGCTCGAATAAATGACTACTATTCGTCAAACGAAGCTCGACGAAATCAGTATAATTTGTCGAACTCAAATTTTTCAAACAGAAATTTTAATTCTTTTCAAAAGAATAATCAGACACAAAGATTTATAAATCCTTTTACTGAATGGATCATCCCTCCCAGGAGATATCATCCACTTGGTTATAAGGATCAACCTAAATGTTCTTATATTTCTAATTATTATAAAGAAAACTAGGACCCAAGGTTATCTGGGTCAAGAACACCTAATTTGTTTTATACAGGAAAAGAACTATCCTACCACAGAGGAATAGTTGTATTTGTATAGTGGGTGCTCAAAACACATGACAGGAAGCAAAGCAAACCTAAGAGACTTTAAAGCAAAGCTTGGACCAAAAGTCATATTTGGAGACTCCAACTATGGCCAGACAGAGGGCTATGGTAATGTCAAAGTTGGAGTAGTTACCTTCAGGAAGGCAGCTTATGTGAGTAGTCTTAAGCAGAACCTTATCTCCATCAGTCAACTATGTTATTGAAAGACTTTGATTCAAGAGCCTAAACACCTAGAGGGGGGTGAATAGGTTCTAATCTTTTTGTGTCTTTTTGATTTTAAGGCAAACAGATATTTGTAACTTCTTTTAGCACAGAATAATTCTATCTATAGAAATTAAATGCAACACAGCAAACACAAGATCTATAGTGGTTCCCCAAGATATGGGTACATCCACTTTCCCCCTTTGCCTATCCAGTAGATAACTGGATTCAGCCTAACTTCCTTCCACTGGCTCGAATCCGCAGATCTTACAAACTAAGAACCCAAAATGGTTCCTACACCTCAGACTTTACACAAGTCCTACCTCAGATTCTTCCCTGAATCCTACCTCAGGCCTCATCCCTACCTCAGCCTTTATAATTAGGCTTATAACTCAGACTTTCCACAATTCCTACCTCAGGCACACTGCCCTACCTCAGCCTTTATAACTTTAGGCTTACAATCTCAGATCTAACAATAGATCCTACAAGAATTTGTGAGTAATAAGTTTCAGAAAACTTCACCAGCTAGATTTCTCTATTGATGTTGTCTTCTTGATCAGATCTTGGATAGACTGATCTTTCTGATCCAACCTAACTTAGCTTTTCAAAGCTTATTGATTAGGATAAATAAGGTAGATCGCCTCTTGAAGTTGAAATTGATCTTCAGTCAGCTTCTTCCTTAGATTCAGATTGAACTCTGAATCTTTCTTGCAGACAGGCCTTGATCTGTAAGAATTCTTCTTTATGATCCAGAGATCTTTTCACGTTGTTTTTTTTAATCGTTTTTGATATGGCTCTTATATAGACCTTGCTCAATGGTTACCGGTTGATCTGGTTCATAATTGATTTCTGACAGTTCATACAGTGATGTCAGACCTGTTAGTTATGACAACTATCAAGTCACCAGTCACATCACCAGGTTCTTCACTGTCTGTCCAACTAAGCATACAACACTCAGCAGACTGCTTCACATGTGTCGACACATATAGGCTAAGTGTCGACACAAGTCTTCAAGACATCGACACAAATACTCTAAGTGTTGACACAGTCATACTTCTGCTTCTCAACACTGCTTTTTGTTGTATGTGACGACACAAGTCCTGTGTGTCGATACAGCAGCTTCTTGTCTCGACATTTCTGTTGCAGACAGATGGCGTTGAGTGTTTATCAAATGGCGTTGAGTGTGTGTTGACACAATTCCTGTATGTAGACACAATTACTTCTAAACTCGACACAGCCTCTTGAGAGTTGAAGTATCGACACAAGTCCTATATGTCAACACAATTGCTTCAGGTATCGACATAGCTCCTGAGTGTCGACTCATCTTCTGTTTTAAGTGTCGACACAATTCTATTTTAAGTTGTCGACACAATTCTGGATGTCGACACAACTGCTTGTTTAGGTGTCAACATAGCTTTGAGTGTCGACACAGCTTCTTTATAAGTGTCGACACATTTTGCCAGTGTTTCGACACAGCTTTCCTGAGTGCCGACATAGCAGTTGGGTGTCATCATTGCTTCTTCATCAGTGTCGACACATTTCGCCTGTGTGTCGACACAGCTTGCCTGAGTGTCGACACTATCTTTTTGAGTGTCGACACAGTTTAATCACAAGTGTCGACACTTGTACTTAGAAAAAATTTTCCTTCAAATTTTTAAACCTGCACAATGAAACTCAAACTTCTATCAAATACATATTGATGCATATCATTGACTAAGTTGTGGCTTCTCCAAATCTAGTACACATTTTCCAATGTACCCAACAATCTCCCCTTATTTGGAGAAGTCATAACCCTTAGTCAAAGATATACATCTCTTAAGATAAACCATATTGTAAATAGATGAAAAAACATTTTAGAGCAGGTTATCACATAATCATTGTAAACAACAAACACTTAATACTGAAACAGATTTAATTAATCAGTAAAATCATGGTTTACAAGAATTTCTTATAGAACAAAAGGAAAAATAATACATTGGTCTATTACAAGAACCTAGATATCCTATTACTTACTAGGTTCCTTAATAACTATTCCTTTGCCAGACTTGATTTTAGCCTGCAAAGAAGGTTCAGCAACCTCAGCTAGCTTTTTCCCTTTGAGAGCTTTCTTCTTCAATTCTTCAGTCTTGATCTTCTGTCTTTCAAAATAGTGGAAAGTTTTGGGGAAGTACTTGCTTGGCTTTTGAGCATTAGCAGGTAGCTTCCCAGCCTTAGCACTTCTTCTATGTTGTAGAATTGCTTCTTGTCCAGCTTGATATTTATTCCACTCTTGCTCAGAATACCACTTACCCCTGTCATGGGTTTTATCCTTAACAGCTTTCCAGGCAGTAAGTATGACATTTCTAGAAGTTGGGCTCCACTGCTCAAAATCTGGCTTTAGCTCAGCCTGCTCTCTGAATCTCTTCTTGGAAAGTTGAGCTTCCTTCTGAGCTTCTAATGCAGCCTCTGACATTTCAACCTTTTCCAGAATTACATTTTGTACCTCTGGTGGAGTACTATACATTTTCAGCACTTCTTCTTGAACCATCTCAAAATCAGCTGGGGGGTAGATCACCTGAGCAACTTCAGGCTGATCTCCTTCAAAATATTCAGGTTGTATCCCAGACTCAGCTATATTAGCATCATCACAAAGAGGAGGATATCCAAGAGTAGATCTGATGTTATTGGTAATCCATTTAGCATGGTCAGAGCCGGCTTTGACTAGTAATCTCTCCCCCTTTATGACTTCTCTTGCAATATGATCTCTTAAATCTTCTTTCTGGAATCTGACTTGATCAGCTATATATTTAGTTCCCTCTTTAAAATAAGCTCTTAATTTTGTCAGGAAGGTTTTTATTTTCTCCTGAGATTCTTGAAATGTGGCTTTGACAACAGATATATCTTACTGGATTTGCTTGGTGATTTCAGCCTTCAGAGTAGTGCTAGAATCAGTGAGCTTTATCAGTATTTCATGATGTGAATCCTTGAGATTTTCATTCATTCTAATCTGATTTTCTAGTACATATCCCTGCTTTACTTCAATCTCATCCACTTTAGCTTGTATATCTTATTATTGCTTGGCCAGGAACACCACAGCATTACCTCCTTTATGGAAGCAATCTTCCATCTCCTTCTTATTTTGATTTACTTCAAATCTAATGGATTTGATGTCCTGGGCAAACTGAAACTGTAACTCCTTATGAGTTTCATCCACATATTTTTCTATTGTCTGTCTTTGATTATCTAATTTTATCTGCATCTGGACCAGTAAAGTACTGAAGTCCACAGTTGATGTAGATGGTGTTGTTCCCACTTGCAAAGCTTTCTTATATCCAGAATTCTTCTTCTTTAACACAAACAGCTTTCTTTTCTTAGCCAATGTGGCTTCTTCATCTTCAGAAGATTCAGATGTACTTTCAATATCAACAGTGTCCTTTTCAGCTGGGGTATCCTTTGATAACTCCCCCTCGGTCCTTGGAATTTCCTTTTCTTTTTCAATTTCCTCCCCCTTAGTCCTATCAGTAAGAGGATCAGGAAACAATTCTTTCATTGTAAATTCCTGCTGTATCTGTTCAGAAGGAATAAGAATAGTTTTTTTTTAACTACTAAAAAGACTAATACCACTTGAAAGACCTCTTTTTTGTGTAACCAAAAGTGTCCCTTTGAATAATTTTTGAGGAGAATACTATAATACATCACTAGTATGTGGAGAAGAAACTTACTGGCTCAGGTTGAGCATCATTATTATCAGTTACTTCAGCTGCAGTATTGATTTCAGATACAACATCCATTATTGTGTCTACAGCTAAGTCACTATCCAGGATAGCATCATCAATACCTCCCCCTTGGGCAGGTAACAAAGTTTCTTTTTATAGGTTTTCTCCCCCTGGAGTAGAGTCAACTTGTTGCTCTTGGGGCTCACAGTCCTTTGCTTGAGCATGAACATCTTGTTGTTGTTGGTCTTCATCAGAACTGAAGACCACTTCCTCCTCAGAATCATTGGAGGAGTCAGCCTGTACAACCACCTTCTTTTTCTTCTTATCTTTGTTATTTTGCTCAGTAGGAGCAGGGAATTCCTTGGTTAGAACTCTGTCCCACCTTGACAGTATCCTTACATCCATTTTTCTCATATGATTTATCTTAGAGCCATTTGCTTGTGTCAGAACATCTGGAATTACTGATGTTAAGCATAGGCTGAGGATCCTTCCCATGTTAGGTTTCTTTATTCCTTCTTGTAGTTTATCAAACACTACTACTGCACAGTCAGTGTTTATCTTGAATATGATTCTCACAATCAGATTGAACATGTGGGCAGAAATCCGATCATGTCCACCTGTTTTGCAGATAATCACCTTGCCCACCACTTCTGAGAGAAATTTTCCTTGGGAATTCATACCTTTTCTATTTACAGATGAACCAATCTTACTACTGGGATTCAGTCCACACCAGCTTAATGCTTTAGTTATTTGGGATGGAGTAATTTCGTCTGTATCCTTAATAACTAGCAGATGTAGTGCTTTCCTGATTGATTTCAAAGTGAGCTTCACCTGGGTATCTTGAATAGATGCCTTGAATTTCTTTCCTTTAGTGTCCAATGAAGCAGTTGTGTAGAACTCCATGACTTCCTTCTTCCAAATTTTGGTCGGTTTTGAGACCAAATATTCTAGTCCATTTTCAGAAATTAGGGCAATGACTCCCTGAATTTCGTCAGAAGTAGTTGTGAAACCTTCGCGAACTAGTTCGTAACCTTCATTAACCTTGTCTTTTTTGTCTGGCGCCATTGACGTAATTGCTAGAGGAGAAGAGAAGAGAAGGTCTATGTCGACAGAAGGTGTAGAGTCAAAAATTCTGATAGCGTAGTCGACCAGATTTTGGATTCACCTATTTATAGTACTTGAGTCAAGGGAAGATCAAAAGTCGGGCTTAAGTCGACAAATCTATTTTTGTGTCGACAACAATGACCTAGGTCTTGACAGAACTTAAGTTAAGTCGACATGACTATGTGTCGACATACTAATGTCTAAGTCGACAAAACGTATTTTAAGTCGACACATCTATGTGTCGACATACTTGAGTCTGTGTCGACATACTTGCGTCTGTGTCGACACTGAAAACTTAAGTCTCGACAGAGTTGTGTCGACACCAACTTTTTGTGTCGACACAAATATCCTCACAACTTATTGTCTCGACAAGGTTGTGTCGACACCTATTCTCCTGTCGACACAGATACTATTTCTGTGTCGACACATACTTTTTTTGTGTCGACACAACATACTGAGTGTGTCGACACAACTTGCTTGTGTCGACACAAACTTTATACTTAGACAAATTTCAAGAGAAATTTGGTTTTTACCGATGCTACTCATGGAAACTTTTGTTAACCTATTCTAGGTTCAACATTCCTAATTCAATTTTGAAATTATTGAATTTAGTTTCATCCAGTGGTTTTGTGAAAATATCAGCTATTTGATTATCTATTTTACAAACTCTAGACTAATATTTTCCTTTTCAACATGTTCTCTGATAAAATGAAACTTTATTTCTATATGCTTGGTCCTACTGTGTGATACTGGATTCTTAGCAATAGAAATAGCACTTGTAGAATCACAAAATAATGGTATTCAACTTACCTGGATGTCATAATCTTCTAGTTGATGCTTCATCCACATCAATTGTACACAACAGCTACCAGCAGTTATATACTCTGATTCAGCTATTGATATAGCTACACTAGTTTGCTTCTTACTGCTCCATGACATCAGCCTCCCACCAAGGAACTGATAGGTTCTAGTGGTACTTTTTCTGTCTTCTTTGCATCCAGCAAAATCTGCATCTGAGAAACCTGTTAATAGAATATCTCTATTCTTAGGGTACCAAAGGCCTAGATTAGGTGTGCCCTTAAGATATCTCAAAATTCTTTTAGCTGCAGTATAACGAGATTCCTTAGGGCATGCTTGATACCTGGCACAGACACATGTTGCATACATAATGTCAGGTCTACTAGCAGTCAAGTATAGTAGGGATCCAATTATCCCTTTATACAAAGACTCATCAACAGGTTTCCCTTCTTCATCTTTGCATATAGGCATACTTGTTCCCATTGGAGTTTTCATTGTAGAAGCTGAGTCCAAACCATACTTCTTAATCAACTCCTTGGTGAACTTAGACTGGGATATGGAAAATCCACTCTCAGTCTGTCTAACTTGAAGTCCAGAGAAGAACTTTAGCTCACCCATACTGCTCATCTCAAACTTGCCTTGCATAAGTTTGGCAAAATTCCTACAAAGGCTGTTTTCAGTAGAACCAAAGATAATGTCATCCACATATATCTTGACTAGTATTATCTTGCCTTTTGATTCCCTATAGAATAGAGTTTTGTCTATCTTTCCTCTAGAGAATTTATTCTCAATGAGGAAGGCAGACAAGGTTTCATACCAAGCCCTTGGAGCTTGTTTCAAACCATATAGAGCTTTCCTAAGCCTATACACATAATCAGGAAAGTGAGAGTCTACAAAACCTGATGGTTGTTCTACATAGACTTCTTATTTTAAATCACCATTCAGAAATACTGATTTCACATCCATTTGATATACTTTGAACCCTTGATAGGCAGCATAGGCTAAGAACAGCCATATTGCCTCCAGCCTTGCCACTAGAGCAAAGGTTTGATCAAAATCAATACCTTCCTCATGCCTGTAGCCTTTTGCTACCAGTCTAGCCTTATTCTTGACTATAGTGCCATTCTCATCAAGCTTGTTCCTGTAGATCCACTTAGTTCTTATTATGTTGTGATCCATAGGTTTTGGCACCAGTTCCCAAACCTTACACCTTTTGAACTGACTGAGCTCTTCTTGTATTGCATTAATCCAGTTGGTGTCTTGCATGGCCTCTTCAATCTTCCTGGGTTCTATCTGAGACAGGAAGCTAGAACACAAAACTGTGTTCATGCTCCTGCTCCTTGTTAGAACACCCTGACTTGCATCACCAATGATCTGGTGAGCTGGATGATCCTTCAGGTGTCTTCTTGCTGGAGGAATTCTGTCAGAATTATGGCTATCTTCAGTTTCCTCATCTTGAAGCTCCACATTTTCTTCTTCACCCAGAGGGACTTGATCTCCCCCTGGATAGTTGGCATCTTTATCTTCATCCAGTTTAGCAGGAACATCTTCATTGATGGTCAGCTTGTCCAGCTTATCTGTTAGACCTGTAGAACTAACTGAAGAACTAGACAATTCACTGTTAATAAACATTGACTCATCAAATACAACATGCACAGATTCTTCTACAACTTGAGTAGTCAAGTTGTAGATCTTGTATGCTCTACTATGGTTGTTGTACCCAACAAATATCCTTTCTAGGGATTTGGCAGCAAACTTAGTTTGGTAGTGTTTACCATTGACTAGTACAAAACACTTACTACCAAAGATTCTGAAATAAGATATGTTTGGTTTTCTTCCTTTTAAAATCTGGTATGGAGTCATCTTGTATTTCTTGTTGATGGAAGCCCTATTGAGCACATGACATACAGTATTTACTGCCTCAGCCCAGAAGTATTCAGGGAGAGTAGTATCATTCAGTAGAGTTTTACTGGCTTCAATTAGAGTCCTATTCTTTCTTTCAGCAATACTATTTTGCTAAGGAGTTCTAGGTGAAGAGAATTCTCGATGAATCCCAAGTTCTTCATAGAATTTTGTCATACATTCAGACTAAAATTCAGTTCCATGGTCACTTCTGATTTTGACCACTGAGTTGTTGTATTCATTCTGTATTTGTCTGACAAAAGTCTGGAAAATAGTTGGGGTTTCAGATTTCTGCCTCAAGAAGAAAACCTATGTAAATCTGGAATAGTCATCCACAACAACAAGTGTGTATGCTTTCCTACCAAGACTATGGACTGGCATAGGACCAAACAAATCCATATGCATGAGATACAAACATCTCTTTGAATCTTTGATGTCAAGTGACTAAAAAGAGGACTTAGTCTACTTGCCTTTTTAGCAAGCAAAGCACACACCCTCTTTTATGCACTGAACTTGAGGACCATTCCTCACTAATCCTATGTTGAACAGTAGTCCAATTGACTTATAGTTCAGATGAGCTAGCCTCTTGTGCTATTTGACACATAGAGAAGCTTTCTCTCCTGCAACCAAACAAATAGGTGAGTTGTTAGACTCACATTCTAGGTTAAGGCAATGCACATTTCATTTCCTAGTGCTAGTCAAAATGATCTCTTGATCACTTGACCTTTTTATTAGGCACTCCCCTTTATGGAAAGAAATATCATAACCTAGATCACTAAGTTGACTTATGCTAATCAGGTTATGTTTTAACCCCTTTACATAAGCCACTTTAGTGATAGTAATTGAATCACAAGAGATGTTGCCAAATCTTTTTATGATTCCCTTTTCTGATCCACCAAAGATAAATTTTTGTCCATTTTTTATGGGCACATAGTCCCTCAACATTCTCCTTGTTCCAATCATATGTCTGGAATAACCACTATCCAAGGACCATATACTGCGGTCCGGAATCGCCCCCGCGTTGTGGCGCTATGCGGTAATGGCTTAACTGGCTGCCCCGTCCCCGGTCAAAATCTTGATATAAAGATTAGTATGCGCCTTTGACCTTCAGGCCGGTCTTTTGGTGCAGTTGGTAGCGCTAAGTCCTCTCAATTGGTGGAGATGCGGGGTATGGGTTCGAAACCCCGGGGTCGTTTCCGGGGGGGATTGTTGGGACTGCGGCCCGGAATCGCCCCCGCGTTGCGGCGCTATGCGGTAATGGCTTAACTGGCTTCCCCGTCCCCGGTCAAAATATTGATATAAAGATTAGTATGCGCCTTTGACCTTCAGGCCGGTCTTTTGGTGCAGTTGGTAGCGGTATGGTCACTTGGATTTACCTGCAATAAATAATGAATCACTTACCCATAGAACCCAACTTGCTAGTGGGTCCTAGGTCCTTGTTAGTTTGAAACCCTGTGACTGATCTAACAGGAATCCTAATATTTGTTTTAACACTTAAGTTAAACCAGCAATCCATGGCAAAGTGGCCCACCTTGCCACAACACCAACACTCAAACCTATTATACCTATTCTTAGGTACAAGCCTTCTAACTTTGATGTCAGAAGACTTATTAAGTGTTGAGACTGGAACAACATTCTTCAAGAACTCCTCTTGAATATGATTGGCATGCCTATAGATTGGTCTATTGACATTTGCACCCTTGCACATGAGATTTTCATGCTTACAGTTACCATGTGTAATGTCATGATCATACCTGTTAGTAGGATTCACTACCTTCTTAAAGAAAATAGGGGGATTAACAGCTTGAGGCTGAACTGGGACTTTACCTTTTCTATGAGAATTGGTAGCCCTAGTTCTTCCCTTGAAGCCTAGACCAGTCTTTCCTTTTTGTGAAACAAAATTATCTATCAAAGGTAAGACTGATTTTGGCTTGGAGAATTTTGCCACTAGCTCTCTCTCTCTTGCTGAAGTTTTCCCTCCAGTTTCTTGATATGATTCTCTTTGAATGAGATTGTTCCCATTTGAATAACTATAATATTTTTCAATTTGGTAACCTCATTCAATTTTTGATCCAGTAGTTTTGCTGAATCTGCTGCATCCAGTTTGAGAGACTCAATCTCCTTGGCCTGCTCTTTAACAAGAAACTTGCTCTTCTTTAGAGCATGCAACAACCCACCATACTCATTAATGAGTTGGTGAACATTCACCTCAGACTCATATCCATCCACTTCTTTTGAAGAAGATGCTTCTGATCCTGATCCAGTAAAGTAATCTGAGACTAGGGGTGAATTGTTTACCTTACTTGGTCCAGGCTGATCCTGGCACTTATCTTCTTCTGATTGAGCCATCAGACCTTTACAGAAATATTCTTCTATTCCATTTATGGAGTCTAGCATCTGTAGGAATTCTAGTTCCCTAGAATCCTCTTCTGTTGAGAAGAGTCCAACATATGCTTCTGCCTCTTCTTAAGATTCTGAAGATGGAGAGTCTTTCCAACTCTTCTCCTTCTGAGCCACTAGAGACTTCTCCTTCTTGCCTTAGACCAGCTGCTTCTTCTTGTCCTTTGACTCCTTTCTTTTGTCAGAACAGTCAGCTATGACATGCCCAGACCTGTTGCAGCAGTAACACACAATCTTAGAATTAGATTGTTTACCAGTTTTAGAAGCATACCTGTCCTCCTTGGGTGTTTTCTTCTTCCTGTAGTATTCATCCTTGGAATAGGATGTAGATGAAGGCCTGTTTCTCCAATTCTTTTTCTTCATGAACCTTTGAAATTGTCTAGTGAAGGTAGCAAAGTCTTCTACAGATGTGTGACTATCTGATGTACTTGTTTCAGGAACTTCTTCATCTTCAGTACTCCCCTTCCAGGTGGATAAGGAGATTTTCTACTACCCTTCCTTGAGCCCTCAGCCTTAAAGGCTACTGTCTTTTCTTTATGTTCAGATCTGCTGCCTTCTCTTCCTCTTTCCTAGCAGTAAGCTGCATTTCATATGAAAGCAGCTTTCCAAAGAGTGTAGGTGGTGGTGTGTCAGCCAGTTTGGCCACTTCCCTGATGGCACATATCTTAGTGTCCCAATCCTTTGTTAGGGACCTAAGAAACTTGTCATTCAGTTCATAAGTACTAAAGACTCTTTCATATGTCATCAATTCATTCACAATTCTGAAAAACTTTTTATAGCATTCAGCAATGCTTTCAGTTTTATTCTGCCTAAAGCTCTCATATTCCTGATTTAGCATAGACTCTCTGTCCTCTCTAACTTCTTCTATGCCTTCTATATAGACAATCAATGTATCCCACATTTTTTTGGAAGTTTTACAGTGTACAAGATTTTGGAATGTTGCATCATCTATGGCACTTACAATTATATTCTGAGCTCTTTTATCTAATGTAGACAAGATGATTTCATCCTTAGTCATCTCTGAATAACTCTTTGGAGTTTGAATGTTTGCATCAAGAACTGAAATCTTCATTGGGATGAAGGGGCCTTCCTGTACTGTGATATAAATTCTTGGATCAGATGCTTCCATAAATAGCCTGACCTTTCTTTCCAAATGCCAAAAGATTTTTTCCTGCATATGGGCAATTTCATAGATCCAAACTCCTTTTGATTTTAACTTGAACCCATTCTTGTTGTCTGTTATTAGCCTTGGAGAAATCCTCTGACTGTTAGGTCAAATTTTGAGGAACCTCCCTCTGATACCACTTGAAAGACTTTGATTCAAGAGCCTAAACACCTAGCGGGGTGTGAATAGGTTCTAATTTTTTTATGTCTTTTTGATTTTAAGGCAAACAGATATTTGTAACTTCTTTTAGCACAGAATAATTCTATCTACAGAAATTAAATGCAACACAGTAAACACCAAATCTATAGTGGTTCCCCAAGATATAGGTACATCCACTTTCCCCCTTCGCCTATCCAGCAGATAACTGGATTCAGCCAAACTTCCTTCCACTGGCTCGGATCCGCAGATCTTACAAACTCAGAACCCAAAATGGTTCCTACACCTCAGACTTTACAAAAGTCCTACCTCAGATTATTCCATGAATCCTACCTCAGGCCTCAGCCCTACCTCAGCCTTTATAATTAGGCTTACAACTCAGACTTTCCATAAGTCCTACCTCAGGCACACTGCCCTACCTCAGCCTTTATAATTTTAGGCTTACAATCTCAGATCTAACAATAGATCCTACAAGAATTTTTGAGTAATAAGTTTTAGAAAACTTAACCAGCTAGATTTCCCTATTGATGTTGTCTTCTTGATCAGATCTTGGATAGACTGATCCTTCTGATCCAACCTAACTTAGCTTTTCAAAGCATCTTGATTAGGACAAATAAGGTGGATCTCCTCTTGAAGTTGAAGTTGATCTTCAGTCAGCTTCTTCCTTAGATTCAGATTGAACTCTGAATCTTTCTTGCAGACAGGCCTTGATCTATCAGAATTCTTCTTTATAATCCAGAGATCTTTTCACGTTGTTTTTTTTTAATCGTTTCCGATCTGGCTCTTATGTAAAGCTTGCTCCATGGTTACTGGCTGATCTGGTTCATAACAGATTTCTGACAGTTCTAACAGTGAAGTCAGACCGGTTAGTTATGATAGCTGTCAAGTCACCAGTCACATAACCAGGTTCTTCACTGTCTGTCCAACTCAGCATACAACACTCAGCAGACTGCTTCACATGTGTCGACATATATAGGCTAAGTGTCGACACAAGTCTTCAAGGTGTCGACACAAATACTCCAAGTGTCGACACAGTCATACTTCTGCTTCTCAACACTGCTTTTTGTTGTATGTGTCGACACAAGTCCTGTGTGTTGACACAGCAGCTTCTTGCCTCGACATTTCTGTTGCAGACAGATGGCATTGAGTGTTTGTCAAATGGCGTTGAGTGTGTGTCGACACAATTACTTCTAAACTCGACACAGCCTCTTGAGAGTTGAAGTGTCGACACAAGTCCTGTGTGTCGACACAATTGCTTCAGGTGTCGACATAGCTCCTGAGTGTCGACTCATCTTCGATTTTAAGTGTCGACACAATTCTATTTTAAGTTGTCGACACAATTCTGGATGTCGACACAGCTGCTTGTTTAGGTGTCGACATAGCTTTGAGTGTCGACATAACTTCTTTATAAGTGTCGACACATTTTGCCAGTATGTTGACACAGCTTTCCTGAGTGTCGACATAGCAGCTGGGTGTCGACATAGCTTCTTCATCAGTGTCGACACATTTCGCCTGTGTGTCGACACAGCTTGCCTGAGTGTCGACACTATCTTCTTGAGTGTCGACACAGTTTAATCACAAGTGTCGACACTTGTACTTAGAAAAATTTTTCCTTCAAATTTTTAAACCTGCACAATGAAACTCAAACTTCTATCAAATACACATTGATGCATATCATTGACTAAGTTGTGGCTTCTCCAAATCTATTACACATTTTTCAATGTACCCAACAGTTATGAAGGTTATCAGGTATCTTTTAATAAAGCTTTATGTTTATTACATCCAATAAAAACAAAATTTTTTTAGCTAAAGTTAGACAAGGTAACATTTATTTAGTTAATTTTAACTCTACTAAAACTGAAATATGTTTGTTTAATCAAATAAGTAAAACTAATGAACTATGGAAAAAAAGGTTAGGACATATAAACCTTAGAACTATTGCTAAATTATCTAAGGACAACCTTATCAAAAGACTACCTTTTGGATCTTACAAGAAGAAAGGATTTTGTAGGGCTTGTGAATTAGGTAAGCAAATCAAAAATAGTTTTAAATCCATATCTAAAAGTGATTCACCGAGAATTTTGTATCTGCTATATATGGACCTTTTTGGACCTATTGCAATACAAAGTTTGGGAGGAAAGTCATACACTTTAGTGATTATTGATGATTTCTTTAGATTCACTTGGGTGTTCTTTCTTAGAAACAAGTCAGATAACTTCAAAGTTCTTACAGATTTTCTTAGGAACATCGAGATTGAGTACTCTACTCAGATTGCATTGATTAGAAGTGATCATGGCACTGAGTTTGAATCTCTTCTGATGAAAGAATTCTGTGAGAAAGAAGGAATCAGGTAATGTTTCTCTGCTCCTCGAACTCCTCAACAAAATGGGGTGGCAGAAAGGAAAAATAGAACTCTAATTGAATTTGCTAGAACATTACTTGCAGATGCTCACTTACCCTTATCTTTTTGGGCAGAGGCAGTAAGTACAGCAAACTATGTTCTCAACAGAAGTCTGATTCATAAACTAAAGAGTAAGACTCCCTATGAATTACTTAAAAATAAGAAACATAATGTAAATTATTTCAAAGTTTTTGGATGTAAATGTTATATTCACAATAATGATAAGAAACATTTAAGAAAACTTGAAGCCAAAGCTGTAGAAGGAATATTTTTTGGATATTTCCATGATAGTAAGGCTTATAGGGTCTTTAATAAATCTACCCTTAAGATAGAAGAATCTGTACATGTATCTTTTGATGAAACTAACATGTTTTATAAGGAGAAGAATGCTTCTACCATAGACTCTTTTCAGGTACCACTTCTGTGTGAGAAGTTAGATGAATTAAACCTTAAGCAAGAGAATGCATTGCATCCTTCTCAACAAAATGCTGAAGACAGTGATGAAGACAATCCAGAAATTGATGATGAAAAATATGTAACTAATGAAATTCCACAAATGGAATTAGCAACAAAAATAATTGAAGAACCAACTCCACCTATTGATTTTGACACACTTAGAGATCATCCTAGATCTCAAGTGATTGGAGACATATCAATTGGAGTGCAAACAAGGCATCAACTCAATCAAGATCAGATGCATACTTGTTTTTTTATCTCAGATTGAACCTTAATCCATAAAAGATGCAGAACAAGATCCTCATTGGATCATTACAATGTAATAGGAACTCAATCAATTTAAGAGATATAGAGTTTGGGACTTAGTTCCAAGACCCAAAGACTATCCAGTCATTGGAACCAAATGGGTCTTCGAAAATAAGTTGGATGATCTAGGAGTTATAGTAAGAAATAAAGCTAGATTGGTAGCTCATGGATACTCATAGGAGGAAGGAATAGACTATGATTAGACTTTTGCTCCTATTTCAAGATTAGAAGCTATCAGAATATTTCTTGCTTTTGCTGCATTCAAGAAATTCAAAGTATTTCAAATGGATGTGAAGAGTGCATTTCTGAATGGATAACTCAAAGAGGAACTTTATGTTGAACAACCTCCAGGTTTTATCTCTTCAACTTATTCTACTCATGTTTTCAAACTTAATAAAGCTCTTTATGGTCTTAAACAAGCTCCAAGAGCTTGGTATGAGACTCTAGCTAGTTTTCTATTAGAACATAAATTTTGTAGTGGCATGGTAGATAAAACTTTATTTTTTAGACATCATAAATCTAAAATTTTACTTGTTCAAATGTATGTTGATGATATAATTTTTGGTTCTACTGATTCTTAACTTTGCAAAAGGTTCTCTGACCTAATGCACTCAAAGTTTGAAACGCGTAGCATGGGTGAATTATCTTATTTTCTTGGTTTACAAGTCAAGCAAACACCTGATGGTATTTTCATATCTCAATCTAAATATGCTAAAGAGCTAATTAAAAGATTTGGGATGTCAGATGCCTCAGCTATGAAAACACCCATGCCCTCTAATGTTGTAGTTGATAATGATGAATAAGGCAAACATGTTGATCAAAAAACATATAGAGCAATCATTGGGACTCTATTGTATTTAACAACAAGTAGACCAGATATTATGTTTGTAATCTGTATTTATGATAGGTTCCAAGTTAATCCTAAAGAATCTCACCTAATTTTAGTAAAACAAATTTTGAGATATATAAAGGGTTGTCCTAATCTAGGACTCTGGTATCCTACTGAGTCAGGATTTGAATTAACTAGATTCACAGATGCTGACTATGTTAGATGCAGAGTTGATAGAAAAAGCCCATCAAAAACTTGTCTGTTTCTTGGTGATAGGCTTGTGTCATGGTTTTGCAAAAAGCAAATATTTGTTTCTACTTCAACTGCTGAAGCTGAATATATTACAACAGGTAGTTGTTGTTCACAGATTTTGTGGATTCAAAATCAGTTACTAGATTATGGTTACTACTTAAATAATTCAACTATATTTTGTGATAATACTAGTGCAATTTCTATTGCACAGAATCCAGTCCTTCATAGTAGGACTAAGCATATAGAAATTAGGCATCATTTTATCAGAGATAATGTAGACAAAAATAAAATTAACCTAGAATTTATTTCTACTGATTTACAAAGAGCTGACATTTTCACCAAACCTTCAGATGAAAAGAAACATATTTTCTTCTTAAATTGGTTAGGAATGATTAATGGTGAGCCTTTAAATTGTTTTTTTCCTAAGATCGACGAATTGTGCATCTTTCATCGAACAGAGATCGATGAATTATGACTTTTCATGAAACTTTCGTCGAACGGAGATCGACAAATTAGTTTTGAGTACATTTCGTCGAACGCAGCTCAACGAATGTAATCCTTTCGTAAACCTTTCATCAAACGGAGCTCGACAAATGTAATCCTTTTGTTAACCTTTCGTCGAAAGGAGATCGACGAATTATTTTTCTTTTGTGCGATTTTCGTCGAACAGAGTTCGATGTTTTATTGTTCGTCGGACGGAGTTCGTCTTTTCAACTTCTGAAAACTTATATTTAGGTTTTCATAGAACTCTATCCCGCGCATTCTCAATTTTTCTTGCACTTGATCTTTCTATTTTGCAGGATAATGGTGATTTTACAAGCGATTCTTTCAGCGATGAAGTTCGATGCAGGATTCGATATCAACTTAGAGTCTTTCCAACATTCAGATCAAATCTTCCAGGACATCTTACGGCTCTTTGAGGCACAGAATCTACGACACTTTATGACTACCAGAATCAAACTCCCAGTCACAGAGATTAAATAATGGATTCATACAGCAAAGGTTCAGGATATCTCAACAATTATAGGATCAATCTCAGGACATCAGGTTCCTCTAACACCTGAAATTCTTTCTGAAATTTTCGGTTTTGTTAATGGAGAAGACGATATAGAGTTATCTAGTACTGCATTTGATATCATGCTAGATAGATTGTGTCACTCTCAAGGAAACCATAATCATTTGTTGAAAAAGAACTTTTTTATAGAATATAAGTTCTTAGCTGATGTAGTAGACAAGGTTCTGTTGGGCAAACATTCATCCCACGATTATGTTATCAGGAACCAGTTCTTATTGATGTATGCTCTGGTGGATCAGAAAAATATTGACTGGGGGTCAATTTTATTTGATTCAATTAAGAAGAAGATCACCAGCAAGTCTGGAGGATATGGCAAAATTCTGGGCATCTTTTTACAGGCTAAATGTCCAGAGGTGTTGGTCTCTCAGACCATACACATCAATGCTTCCAAGAGGCTAACCTCTGCTCTATTTGGAAAATGGAGACGGTGATTCCTAAGCCTCCAAGGGCAGCTCCCTCTAGGGCAGCTTCTGAAAGCACCAGGGATGTTCCAGCCACTCTCCTTAACCGAGAAGAGGTTTCTGCTCCTCTTGTTTCTTCCACTCCACATTCTCCACAACTTTCACCTAGACCTTCCACACTACCTTCTCTACAACATACTTTATCTGAAGCTATTCCATCCACATCCTTCCATACAAATCCCCAGTTCCACAGTCACTTCATCAGTCACCACTTTCATCTCCACCTCACTTCTCTCTACTTAATTCATCTCCACCTCATTCATCTCCACAAAAATTATCTCCACCTCACTCATCTATCCAGGAGATAGTTCCTGATGACATTCCCCCTGTCATCAATCCTACCTCTTTACCTGAGTCATATTTTCTATGTTTCAACTGTGCTAAGAGTTCCATTCCCACTTCTTCCATTCTGTCCTCTACATCTACGCAGGTTCCACCTGAGTTTATGTATCTTGATTTCTCTTCCATTGCCTCTAACCTTCTTGAATACATCACTCCAACTCTCAAGAAACTCTTGGATGAAGATTTAGCTCCCATTGTGGCTTCTATCTCTGGACTTTCTTCTAAACTAGCCTCTTCCCAATCTGTCCCTTCTTCTGGGGGCCTAAATTCAGCTTTCCCTGGATGTAGATAGGAGGAGATGCTTAATGAAGATCTCCAATTATTGCAGAAGTTCCAATTACAGCTATTGCAGATGCTCCAATTGTTTTTGTTCAGGATTTAGAAATGTCCGTGCAGTTGAGGATGAGTTGTTAGCAGATCCAGAGTACATTACTGTTGGTGATGTGATTATTCATCCTATAGTCAATTTACATTATTTATTATCAATTTTTTATTTACTGCATAGTTATTCTCCTATCTTACAAGTTTATGAAGAAGATCTCTCAAGAGCAGTAGTTTGCTACTCTGCTCCCATTGATGCTTCAGTTTTAGAAGAGCTTAGATCTAATTTCAGAGTTGTTTCTACTAGTTCTACTCCAGTCTCACAGCCTATAGCAGTTGATAATATAATGGATATTATAGAACAAGCTTCTTCCCCTACTACTTTTGAATGGAATGAAACTCTTATGCCCAATTTGGATGATCTTCTTAATGAAGATATGGAAGAGGCGGCTAATATAGATGATGTTTATAAACAACCATAGGATCAGCTTGATGATCATACTAATATATATAAACAGATTGATACTTTATATGATTAGCCTAAAGAGCAGTCAGATGTTAATACAGAGTCTGATGAGTCAGAAGACTCTGCTTCTAAGAAAAAAAAGTTAAGGAAAAAGACTCCAGCTAAGGTTCCTCCTCAACCTTCTTCTACAGTAGACATTCCTTATTACATTCTGCATGGGATATCTCTCACTCCAGACCTTCCACATTGGATGAGGTATTCCAAAAATGATCAAAATAATAAGAAGAAGATGAAGAGGTATCATTCTTCACCAAAGTCTTAGAGAGGACCTCCTCCTCCAGTAGTAGGATCAACTGGTAATGTTTCTTCTTCTCAGAGGCCTTCCACTCTTTCTTCTAGACCAACTCAACACAGGTAGGATGGACCTACAAGGTCTACTCATAGCAGTCAAAGCAGCCAGCAACACTCAAGTTAAGAAAGGCCATCTTCTCCAGTATTTGATCCAGAATTAGATCGAGACTATAGAATGGCAAGGTTCAAAGAGCAAGTTGCTCTTTCTCAGATTAAGAAAGCAAGGACAGAAGGTAAGGGCACCTCTCAATTCACTATTATTTCCTCATACAGTAAACAAGAACTAGATAGATATCAGAAGAAGAGCCTATTTAATGTTGACAAGTATATGAGTTTTCATCCTGATGCAGTTGTTCCAAAAACTACGTCCCTGAAGATCATTAGTTCTCAAGATCTTAAAATGAGTAAAAGAGAAGCGGAAGATTCAACCGGGAAGCTAATTTTTACCAAATCATCTTCAGATTCTCCTTCAGTTGCTCCTAATAAGGACTCCTAATTTTTGTTTATAACTTTAAATTTTTTAATGTTTATAAACTTTCCCAAAGCACTTTTTATATATCTTGTTGGGTATTGTATCCACAATGTACCTGATTTGAAGAAGCCCCTGAACAAGCTAAGTTGAATTGACAATGTATTTGATGATTTTCTATCAAGTTGTGCTTGCAGCTATTCCATGCTAAGTACACACCAATGTCAGGGTGCAGTGGGTCAATATACACGGGTCTGCGTAATGTAATCCCTCGTTGAGCAGATCAGTGTGTTGACTCACTTGTGCTCTCTCTATTGGAGTGTACTTATTTTCAAGTACAGGGTCAAGATTGATCAAGAGCAGAAGAGGAGCAAAGATGGGTCAAATACCAAGTTCATAGAAAGGAAGAGAAAAATTGTCTAAGTTAAAATCGGCGAGAATCACTAAGTCATTCACGCCGACTTCGACGGGAGTCACTTGTGATTCTCGCCGATTCGACGGGAATCAGGCTTCATTCCCACCGACCTCTTCCAGATGACTATTTTCCTATCAGAAATTCTACGAAGGCAGAATCGAAGGGAATCACCAAGTGATTCTCGCCGACTTCGACGGGAATCGTTCTGATTCCCGCCAATTCGACGAGAATCAGGTTGCATTCTCGCCGATTCCCACAGGCTGACTAGTTTTACAACTGGAAATCGGCCAAGGCAGAATCAATGGGAATCATGAGTGATTCCCGCCGAATTCGACGGGAATCACCAACGATTCTCGACGATTTTGCCTTAGGAAATTTTCGCATGTTCGCTGCACCGAACCAACAAGCCGTGCGCTGTTTTGGCCGGGGCTAGGGTTTTTCCTTGTGGGCCCCATAACGGTCATTAGGGTTGGCTCTGGTATATATACATTCTTATTTCAAACATCTACAGTAACCATTCACGCGAAATCAAGAAGCCGACGTCGTGCCCTAGCAGATCGCAGAAATCGTCGATCGCTGTCGCCGCTCGCAAGCTCGTCACCGCCGCAAATCTCAGAGATTCTTTAATCTTCTATCGACAGGACCTAGGCTAGCAGTGCATCTCACGCTTCTCTCTTGAGATCTCTTGTCTCTCGAATCGTTGAACGAAGTTAGTTCTTCATTCTGAATCGATCGAGACAACTGATCCAACTGAGATCGTTCGTAAACCTTGCTTGCTTCGCCAAGAAGATTGGATTCACAAAGCATCGTCGCCGCAACCTCTTGCCGCCACCGATCTTATCAAGATCCTCTCCAAGAGAGTACTCCGGTCATGGACTCTTCGTCTCTTTCAAGAAAGCAACAACGAACGAAGAGCGACATCGGATTCTCCACAAGTTTGTTTGTATTTCTTGTACATTCAATTTTTATTTTGTTGTAAAGGAATTTCTATTCCTAGTTGTAAGGGTTGGGTGCAACCCGTGGTGGAGGAGTAGTGACTCCTTTGGTTGGAAGGGTTCCTTCCGTAGTGTGAGGATTGGATTTCAATCCGGTTGGTGAAGTGACCGAGTCGTCCCTTGGTGGGAGATAGGTCGAAGGGGGAAAGTGGACGTACCCAAATCGGGGAACCACTATAATTGCTTGTGTGCTTTTTTGTGCTGTGTTTGTTTATTTGTGCAGGTAATTTAAATTCCACAAAAGACTGCAATACACCTATTCCCCCCCCCATAGGTGGATTTAGTCGACACTAGAAACTTTCAAGTGGTATCAGAGGGAGGTTACTCAGAAATAAGGTTAACACCTTGAGTAAGATCCCGTGTCTAGTGTCAAGAAGATCTCAGAAATGGATGGACTCAAGTATGCAGGAAAGATCCCAGTGTGCACCAAGCTGAACTTTCCTATCTGAAAGGAAAGGATCAGGTTCTACATGGAAGTAGTCGACCCTCGACTCTTCATGGTAGTGGAGGAGGGACCTTATATTCCCACTAAGGCCTCCACCATTAATCCGACCAAGATGGTGCCAAAGAAGCTCTCTGAAATGGACAAGGATGAGATGGTGCTAGTCGGTCTTGACAAGAAGGCTCAGAACATTCTTGTCAGCGCCGTCGATGACTCCATGATGTAGAACTTCAGCAACTGCAGGACTGCTAAGGACATCTGGCACTGCTTGATCATCCTGATGGAAGGCACAGATGAAGTAAGGGATGATCGAAGATCCCTTCTGAACCAAAAGTATGAGGCCTTCAGGCAAGGTCCTAAGGAAGAGATCAGAGTGACTTTCGAGAACTTCTTGAAGATCGTCAATGCCCTGAAGGGCTATGGCAGAGTTTTCACTGATGGTGAATTAAATGACAAATTCCTTAGATCCCTTACTAAGGAATGGGACACCAAGATATGCGCCATCAGAGAATTTGGCAAGCTGGCAGAAACTGATCCCCAGATTCTGTTTGGGAAACTTATGTCCTATGAGCTTTAGCTGAACACCAGAAAAGCTGAAGAATAAGCCGACAAAGCCGCTGCCAAAGAAAAGACTGTAGCCCTGAAAGCCAATCACTCAAGGAAAGGCAAGGGTGCAGCCTCGTCCCTCTCTTGGAAAAGGGATGAGGAAGAAGACTCTGAGCCATGCTCTTCCGGCTCAGAGCTATTTGAAGAAGAATTCTCCCTCATCACTCGAGAATTCAAGAAGTTCCTCAAGATGAGGAATCAAAGAAAAAGAGACGGCTCCTCCTCCAGACATCAGAAAAAGAATTACTCCTCTGACAGGTATGAACCTAAACAGAACAAACATTGCTCTGCTGACATTATTTGCTTTGGATGTAATAAGCAAGGTCACGTCGTTGCTGACTGCCACGAAAGCAAGAAAGACAAGGGGAAGGGAGAGGAGCACAGGTCCTCTAAAGATAAGAAGAAGGAGAGGAGCTACATTGCCAAAAAGACAAAGACACTGAGTGAGTCTGATTCGTCAGACTCCAGTGATGATGAGGAAGCCTACTTCGGGCTAATGGGTCGCTCTGACTCAGAAGGAGACTGCCCCCCATTTACTGGGAAGGTAAAAGATCATACCACCCTCTCTGACTCTAACTCTGAGTCTCCTGATGATGATCTCGAGGACAGCCCATCTGCCCGTGAAGCTGAGCTCCTCGAAAAGTATGAGCTTCTGCTCAATACCTTTGAGGAATGCCGCAAGAGGTTGAGGGCTCAGAAAAAGGAAGTCAAATTCCTTCATGCTGAGGGTATGCCCCTAAGAGAAAAGATCACTAGCTTGATTTCTCTCCGACAGGAACACCTGGACCTGACTTCTGAGCACTCAGAGTCTCTAAGGCTCCTTGACCAGAAACAGGAAGAAATCAACAAGTTGGAAGAACAACTAGCGGCTGAAAAAAAGATTGTCAAAAGCTTCTCCAGGCCCAAGACCGTTCTTCCTCTAGTTGATGAATTCTCTGCTCAGGCTAAAGGGGTTGTCTTAGGGCATGTGGGTGTGTCTGGTAAATCATCTAGGAGAAATAGAAAATAGAGGAAAAATAAGGCTGTTAAGAAGGCCTCTGCTGCAGAAAAGGGAAAGGCCCCACTCGATCCTATTTTATTCAGAAAGCCTGGCTTTCCTTGCAATGAGCAGGACTTTGAGTCAACCTATGGCCACTTCTTCCGGCCCTCGGTTGAAAAGCCCAAGAGCCGGTATGATGGTTGGGCCTTCCCCCGCAACTACGGTGAGAGTGTCTTCAAGGCACCTTATGAGGAAATCCAAGTGGAGAATTATGGCCACTTCTCTAGTGGCCATAATAGGAAGCAGGCACAAAAAGCCAAGCCTATTATACTAAAGGAACAGGAAGTGAAGAAATCGTGTGACTGCTGTCATCATGATGCCTCTACCTCCAGATCCAAGGCCCCGGCTGAACCCACCATTCCAAGGGTAAATCTAGAGCCTATGAAGCGGTACAACAGGTTTGACTGTTGGTTTTGTGGCAAAGTTGGTCACTTTGTCGTTGATTGCTGGTTTAACCCAAGATTCAACGAGACTCCTCATGTTAGCAATGCGAGACCGACCACTCGTAGGGTTAACCACCCGAGGGGGAGTGTGCTAACAAGGAATCTAGGACCCAAGTTCGATTGGGTTCCTAAGGGAATTTAATTCTGTTTTGCAGGTATGTCCAAAGGCCACCAAAACGCCAATCTGGTACTTGGACAGTGGATGCTCCCGGCATATGACCGGGACAAGAAGCCTGTTGCGTGATTACTCCCCAGTCAAAAAAGGACCCAAAGTCATCTTTGGAGGATCTGATCGAGGAGTCGCCAGGGGTTATGGTATGATTTCCAACGGTGTATTCTCTATCACTGACGTGGCCTATGTTGAAGGGTTAAACCACAACCTGATCAGTGTAAGCCAGTTGTGTGATAAAGGATACGACGTTAAGTTTTGCAAGGATAAGTGCTTGATAATATCGTGTGCCACTTCGGAGATGGTATTAACTGGCATTAGGAGCAGAAATATCTTTTGCTTAGATTTTCTTAGCTTAGATTCTTCTACCCCCGTGTGCCTAGTAGCAAAAGGCAGTGCATCTCTTTGTGAACAATGGCATAAGAGATTAGCACATATTAATTTCAAGACAATTAATATGTTGTTTTCCAAGAACTTAGTAAGGGATACCCCTACTATTAAGTGCATCAAAGATAGCCCTTGTCCTGCATGCCAGAAGGGCAAACAGACTCGGGCTACCTTTAAGAGCATTGCAGACAAAGACTCCTCCAGATGTCTCTATCTTCATCATATGGACTTATTCTGTCCAGTGTAAGTTCATAGCTTAGGAGGCAAATCGTATACGCTAGTTATTGTTGATGATCACTCTCGATTAACATGGGTGTTCTTCTTGAAACGAAAGTCAGATACGTTTAACATCTTCACTAACTTTGTCAGGCAGATTCAGAACAAACTTGACTGCTCCGTGGTCAAAATCAGAAGTGACCATGGAACAGAATTTGAGTATGGTGCTATGACAAAATTCTGTGAAGAACATGGTATCTTTCATGAGTTTTCCTCCCCGCATACTCCTCAGCAAAATAGAGTTGCGGAGAGGAGAAATAGAACGCTCATTGAAGCATGTACGACAATGTTGAATGACGCTTCCCTTCCAGAGTACTTCTGGGCAGAGGCTGTCAATACGGCTTGTCATGTGGAGAATCGGGCATTGATCAACAAGAATCATCGTAAGATGCCTTATGAGCTACTGAAAGGTAGGAAACCGACCATGTCCTATTTAAGGATTTTTGGCTGCAAATGTTATGTACTCAATAATAGGAAGTACCCACGTACTAAATTCGAAGAAAAATGCTTCGAAGGCATCTTCATGGGCTATAGTATCCATAGTCAGGCATATAGGGTCTTCAATAAGAAAACCCTAGTGGTAGTGGAATCGATTATTATTGTTTTTTATGAAGGAAGCTTGCTTCATAGCAATTCTTCCAGTGGCATTCTTGAAGATGCAGGTGCAAGGCTTGAACAGCTAAGTCTCGATGAGACTGCAAAAGGTGTAACTTCCAAGTTTGTCAAGGTTTCCACCTTAACGCCAACTAGAGAAGATGACGATCAGGATGGAGCAACTCTCCCAGAAGAACGAGAAGCCCAAGAAGCTGTTAGAGCTCCAGATGCCAGACTCTTGGAGCTCCGACACGTGAGGGATCATCCCAGAGATCAGATCATAGGAGATCCTCGTGACGGTGTCAGAACTCGGAGAGGTACAATTAACGAGATTCTGCACCTTAGTTTTCTGTCACAGGTTGAGCCAAAGAAGTTCGACGAAGCGAACAAGGATGCATCATGGATATTGGCCATGCAAGATGAATTGCATTAATTCGAACGATGCAACGTCTGGATGCTTGTTCCCAGACCAAAGAAACGGAATGTGATCGGCACTAAGTGGATATTCAGAAACAAGTTAGATGAACACGGTGTCATCATCAAGAACAAGGCCAGACTGGTTGCACAAGGTTACAGACAGGAGGAGGGGATTGACTTCGACCAAACCTTTGCACCAGTTGCAAGGCTCTAGGCGATCAGATTGTTCCTGGCATATGCCTCTCACAAGGGATTCACGGTCTATCAGATAGACGTGAAATCTGCGTTCCTAAATGGAATTTTGAAAGAGGAAGTATATGTCGCGCAATCCCCAGGTTTTGTTAATCCATCACTTCCTAATCATGTTTATTTTCTTAATAAAGCATTATATGGCTTAAAACTAGCTCCTCGAGCTTGGTATAAGACTCTGTCTAGTTTTCTTCTTGAGAACAAGTTCTCGAGAGGAAAAAAAGATAAGACATTGTTTCTTAGGGAAGTCAAAGGCAAGATTTTGCTGGTGCAAATCTATGTCGATGACATAATATTCGGCTCAACGGACAACAATCTTTGCAAGAAGTTTTCTAAACTTATGCAAGGAATGTTTAAAATGAGCAGCATGGGAGAGCTAAAGTATTTCTTGGGACTTCAAGTTAAACAGTCTGAGGATGGAATTTTCATCTCTCAGACGAAGTTCACAAATGAACTCCTCAAGAAATTCGGAATGGAGAATGCAACCTCTATGAGGACTCCAATGGGATCCACTGTGTCTCTGGACAAGGATGAGAAAGGGAAACCTTTTGATGAAACCAAATACAGAAGCATAATTGGATCTCTGCTCTACCTTACTGTCTGTCGACCGGATATTATGTTTTCCACATACATTTGTACCAGATATCTGGTAAACACTAAGGAATCTCATTATGTCGCTGCTAAGCGAATTCTTAGATACCTTAAAGGTACACCAAATCTTGGCTTGTGGTACCCAAGAAACAATGATCTCGAGCTGATAGGCTTTTCAGATGCTGACTTTGCAGGAAGCAGGGATGATAGGAAAAGCACTTCCGGGACATGCCAATTCCTCGGAAGAATGCTTATTTCATGGAACAGTAAAAAGCAGAATTGTATCGCAACCTCTACGGCTAAATCTGAGCACATCTCAACAGGCAGCTGTTGCGCACAACTTCTATGGATCAGAAATAAACTCAAAGATTATGACTTGCAGTTCAGAGAAGTTCCTATGTATTGCGACTCCTCGAGCGCAATAACAATTGCGAACAATCCTGTGTCACACAGCAGAACCAAGCATATTGAAGTGCGCTACCACTTCATTCGGGAGCATGTGGAAAACAAAGATATCTCTCTCTACTATGTCCCCACGGATAAGCAGATTGCAGATATCTTCACAAAGCCCCTAGACGAGGCCAAGTTCAGTCTCTTCAAAACTGAAGTCGGCATGCTGAACTATGAAGATTGAAGCCGGAAGGGGTCAAGGCTTTTGGATCAAGGGGGAGCATCTGTTATGGATTCAAGATCGAGCATGGATGAAAGAACTGAGGGGGAGCATTTGGCTCCAAGTGAAGTCCCAGATTTGCAGAAGCCAAAAAGGGGGAGATTACCCTCTCGGTTAAGGCTAAGGTGGCTACCAATGTTAAGTATGCTCTCAGGAAAAGGGTAATGAATTTCACTCTCAGCTGAATTTTCGTTTTATGATTTTCATTCTCATATGTTCTATTCACCTTAGCTTGTAAGGTTTAGGCTTCTTCAAATAGGGGGAGATTATTGGGTATTGTATCCACAATGTACCTGATTTGAAGAAGCCCCTGAACAAGCTAAGTTGAATTGACAATGTATTTGATGATTTTCTATCAAGTTGTGCTTGCAGCTATTCCATGGTAAGTACACACCAATGTCAGGGTGTAGTGGGTCAATATACACGGGTCTGCGCAACGTAATCCCTCATTGAGCAGATCAGTGTGTTGACTCACGTGTGCTCTCTCTATTGGAGTGTACTTATTTTCAAGTACAGGGTCAAGATTGATCAAGAGCAGAAGAGGAGCAAAGATGGGTCAAATACCAAGTTCATAGAAAGGAAGAGAAAAATCGTCTAAGTTAAAATCAGCGAGAATCACTAAGTCATTCCATCGACTTCGACAGGAGTCACTTGTGATTCTCGCCAATTCGACAGGAATCAGGCTTCATTCCCGCGGACCTCTTCCAGATGACTATTTTCCTATCAAAAATTCTGCTAAGGCAAAATCGACGGGAATCACCAAGTGATTCTCGCCGACTTCGACGGGAATCGTTCTGATTCCCACCGATTCGACGAGAATCAGGTTGTATTCCCGCCGATTCGCACAGGCTGACTAGTTTTACAACTAGAAATCGGCCAAGGTAGAATCGACGGGAATCGTGAGTGATTCCCGCCGAATTTGACGAGAATCACCAACGATTCTTGTCGATTTTGCCTTAGGCAATTTTCGCCTGTTCGCTAGACCGAACCAAGAAGACGGGCGCTGTTTCGGCCGGGGCTAGGGTTTTTCCTTGTGGGCCCCACAACGGTCATTAGGGTTGGCTCGGGTATATATACATTCTTATTTCAAACATCTACAGTAACCATTCACGCAAAATCAAGAAGCCGATGTCGTGCCCTAGCAGATCGCGGAAATCTCTGATCGCTATCGCCGCTCGCAAGCTCATCGCCGCCGCAGATCTCAGAGATTCTTTGATCTTCCGTCGACAGGACCGAGGCTAGCAGTGCGTCTCACGCTTCTCTCTTGAGATCTCTTGTCTCTCGAATCGTTGAACAAAGTTAGTTCTTCATTCTGAATCGATCGAGACGACTGATCCAACTGAGATCATTCGTAGACCTTGCTTTCTTTGCCAAGAAGATTGGATTCACAAAGCATCGCTGCCGCAACCTCTTGCCACCGCCGATCTTGTCAAGATCCTCTCCAAGAGAGTACTCCGGTCGTGGACTCTTCGTCTCTTTCAAGAAAGCATCAACGAACGAAGAGCGACATCGAATTCTCCACAAGTTTGTTTGTATTTCTTGTACATTCAATTTTTATTTTGTTGTAAAGGAATTTCTATTCCTAGTTGTAAGGGTTGGGTGCAACCCATGGTGGAGGAGTAGTGACTCCTTTGGTTAGAAGGGTTCCTTCCATAGTGTAAGGATTGGATTTCAATCCGGTTGGTGAAGTGACCAAGTCATCCCTTGGTAGGAGATAGGTCGAAGGGGGAAAGTGGACGTACCCAAATCGGGGAACCACTATAATTGCTTGTGTGCTTTTCTGTGCTGTGTTTGTTTATTTGTGCAGGTAATTTAAATTCCGCAAAAGACGGCAATACACATATTCCCCCCCCCCCTAGGTGGATTTAGTCGACACTAAAAACTTTCATATCTGCTGAAAATTTTATTTCTACTAGATATTTATGCTTTGTGTTTTTTGTTTGTTTAATAGTATCATCACCCAAATAGGGGGAGATTGTTGGAACAACCCTTTACTGATTTGGGCTAGGATCAATATTATTTGTTTAGGATGTTTTATTTTACCTAACTTGTATAGACTAGGGTCATAGGATTATTTCCAGGGTTGTTACTTCAGAAGGAAATCCAGAGAAGTTCAGTTCGATGAACGCAGAGCCCAGTTTGACGAACGTCGAGCTTAGTTCGATGAACTCAAGTTTCTAACTCTGAGTTTAGCTCGAGGAACGTTGAGCTCCGTTCGACGAACTCTGATCTCAACTCAGAAGCTTAGCTCGACGAAAGCCAAGCTCAGTTCGACGAACTTTGAGCTCAGATCGTCGAAACAAAAAACTCAGTTCGACAAACTCCAGGCTCAGTTCAACGAATTCCTTATTATGTTCGACGATCAGGCAGTTTTCTTATTCAGAGGCAGAATGTTTTCAAAAGCTTAATTTCAATCAATTACAACTCTGATATTTAATGCTAAATATTCTAATTGAATATAGTCATTTAAGGAAGCATTAAATATGGATTTATCACAGAGTTTTAATTCTAATTAATTCCTAGGGCAGTTACAATTCTCAGAGATTCTTTTGGCATTTTAGAATGGTTTTAATTCAAATATTTGAATTCCTCTCAGATATTATATATTCAGAAGATTCCTGTTTAATGAGGTTACAGACTATGTGGTTACAGTTTTAGGAGTGGCAAGATCAATATAGATCAACACATATACAGATATTCTGCTTCAGAGTCTTCTAGTGCAAAATCTTCAACCAATCAGAAACAAGAAGGCCTACACTATGAAGAAAAGTTTCCCCTCCTGATCACAAATCTCTACTCAAATCAGGGGGAGCTTTTTGCATCATCATCCACTAGTCTTCACAGAGACTCTTGACAAAGAAGACAACATCATTTCTTATAGTTTATTTCTAAACAGTATACAGGGTTTTTAACTTCCTTCAAAAGTTAACTCTTGGTTCCTAAGTCACCTGATCAAAAGACTTGAGCTTAGTTTTTGGGCACCTGGTCAAAAGCTCAAAGGGTTACTATATCTCCCTTAGAAAATAGATCTTGTGGTGGCAGGGCACCTAAGTAAAAACCTATAGTGGATACCTACTAGGGTGGTAGAAGAGTAGACTTAGGCAGATTTATTGGGGAACTACTTTTAAAATCCTTATGTCGTTTGTGATTGTTTTCTTTCTATTTGTGTGCTGTGATTTCTCTCTCTCTCTCTCTCTCTCTCTCTCTCTCTCTCTATATATATATATATATATATATATATATATATATATCTTATATCACTTACTTTAATTCCGCTATAAAAATAAATTAAAGTTTTTAAAATACTCTATTCACCCCCCCTCTAGAGTAAAGTTAGATGTATCCCTCACTTTCACACTCAACGATTCTAGACTTAGCCAACCTTCTACACCATCAGGCATTGAGTGCATTGAGTGAACTGGCTTCACTCAATGATTCTGGACTTAGCGAACTTTCTGCTTCCTCGGGCATTGAGTGTGTTGAGTGAAGCCTTCATCACTCAATGCTTTTATACTTGGCTAATCATTCTGCATCTAGGCATTGAGAGCGTTGACTGAGTGGCCTTCACTCGACTCTTTTTGACTTGGACAAACTTTCTGTGCTTCTAGGCATTGAGTGCATTGAGTGAACCTTCATCACTCAACGCTCCTATACTTAGCTGCTTCACTGATTGCATATCTTCATGCTGAGGCATTGAGTAAACTGACTTCACTCAAAGCTTCTGTACTTAGCCGTAATTCTGAAATCTTCCAGCTTGTTGAGGCATTGAGTGCGTTGTGTGAACTAGCTTCACACAATGCCTCTGCACTTAGTCGATTTATGTCTTCTTTCTTCTTTGGCTTTGACTGTAGCAGCATGACTCAACTCTTTTGATCAACTGGCATTGAGTGAACTGGCTTCACTCAATGCTTGTGGACTTAGCCGCAATATTATCTCTACAACCTGCTGGGCTTTGATTGTCCTGTCTTTACTCAGCGCCTTTGCAGTTTGGCATTGAGTGATTTGACATCACTTAATGCCTGTGGACTTGGCCACTTTTCCTGCTTGTAAATGTTGAGGCTTTAACAGACACATCTTTACTCAGCGCTTGTTGTTGTATGGCGTTGAGTGAACTGCCTTCACTAAATGCCCGTAGACTTAGCCACAAAATAACTTTGCAGACTGTTGGGCTTTGATCGTGCACAACACACTCAGCACTCTTTGATATCTGGCATTGAGTGAACTGGATTCACTCAACGCCTGTGGACTTAGGCAATTTTTAGCCTATCCAACATCCTTCTTTGATATCTAGCATTGAGTGAACTAGTTTCACTCAATGCCTGTGGACTTAGACAGATTTCTGTCTCTCCACTTCTCTACCTTGTGACCACCTATCACAATCACTTGGAATACCTGTCCAACCTGCATGCATGAACTTAAACATACATCAAATACAACTATGTGTATACCATTTACTTGTTTGACTTCTACACATCTGGGACATTGTGAGCAATGGACCCAACCGGGTAAACCCACCAGTGCAAAGATTCATAAGCTGGCAAAAAGGAAGAAAATCTTGAAAAATCACCCTAAGGCAAAACTTGACGAATTGGACTCAATTCGGCAAGAAAATTCTAAGTCCACACTGATTCGTCGAGTATACCCGACGAATGCAGTAGACACTTGACGAATTCAACTTAGCAAAAATCTGGATAACTGGCGATACTCGACGAATCGGATAACATTACCTTGATACTCGATGAATCGGTGCAAATCCCAAAGTCCACGGGAAATTCGTCGAGTATACTCGACAAATTTGGAGTTCATTCAACGCACTCTATGCCAAGGCGGTTTTACTCAACGCCTGGACTTAACTCCACGAACTTTACTTCACTCGACGCCTAGCTGAGTTCACTCGATTCCTAGCTGAGTTTACTCAACGCTCTCAACGCCAAAAGCACGTATACTCAAAGCACTCGACGCCATACAGTTTCACTCGATGCACTCGATGCCAAATAGTCTTAACTCGATGAAAAAAGACTTAGACTCACAGGTAACTCGACGCTCTCAGTGCCAAAACAAAATTCACTCAACGCCAAGACTGATACTCGACGAACTCGATGCCTAAACTCAACGAATGCAGAATCACTCGACACGAGGCTGATACTCGACAAATTCGATGCCTAAACTCAACGAATGCAGAATCACTCGACACTAAGGCTGATACTCGACAAATTAAACGCCTAAACTCAATGAATGCAGAATCACTCGACACCAAGGCCGATACTCGACGAATTGGTCCAGAATACCCGACGAATCTGACTTAGCCCCAAAACTCATATTTGACGAATTTCACTCAGACTGACCCCACCATATACAATAAATTAAACTTAGGTAGACTCCCCTATAATCGACAAATTTCCTCTAACCGGACTCATCCCTTATCCGACAAAATTTCCTTGGCCGGAAATCCCATACTACTCAGCAGATCGATCTTGGCTGAACCTTAAACTACTCCTACATTCTAAGGAGGGAAGAAAAAATAAGGGAATGAAAAGCAAGAAAATAGCAAGGGGAATATTCACCACTTGCCTCAAGATCCTCCAAAATCTAGCCTCACGAGCGCTTCGCTCCAAGGATCGGCCGGAAGAACTCCTAGGCAACGATTCCTGAAACTTTTTGGGACAAACAAGGTTCAAGATCAAAAACCCTAACGTCAAAAATCCACAAAACGGGGAAAAATTACAGCACAAGCATAGATCTCGGCGAGAGCTTTCCAAATCTACCCTCCGACGACAATTCTGAGCACCAGAACTCCTACAGTCGACGACCGAAAGCTTGCAATGTCCGCCGCTTTATCTCTTCCGTGAATCGGTATGACAGCTTGGAAAGAAGACAATGAATAAGGTTCCGCCAAAATGTACACGCTTTATATATATATATATAACGTCCAAACAACCAAAAACTCAAATCAACACAGAATTCTACAAAATTCGCACCGAAGCTAAATACCGATGCTAAAAAACCAATGGCGATGCCGAAATCAGAATCCGACAAACCAAACTTGGGTAAAAACTCCCTGACGCCAAAACACCAAATATCCCTTAAAAGCTCCACCGAGTTCCAAAATAAACCCAGTTCGCAAGGGAAATTTCAAAAGCACACTAGAAATTAGTTATGCTAATATTCTAAGTCAAAACCTCGAATACCAAATGAGCAAAAGTCACGCTCCAGCAACGATACCAGTCAACTACGCATCAACGTAACGCCCTAACGTCAAAAATATGCCACTAAAGGAATTAAAATATACATTAAAAAAATCAGGGGCATTACAGTCACTCCCCCTAAAAGAAAGTTTCGTCCTGAAACTTGATACACAACTGAATCTACTAAAGAAGGAAAATAACCAAGGGTTATTGAATATAAACACTTACCAAAAGAAACTAGGAGAACATATGAGAATGAGCCTCCCTCATAGCTGACTCTAACTCCCAAGTCACGCTCTCCATGTCTTGGTTTTGCCACAAAACTTTGACCATGGGTATTGTCTTCCTTCGCAACACCTAATCTTGAGTATCTAAAATGCAAACAAGCACTTCGACATAAGAAAGATTAGGCTGCAACTGGGGCACCTAGTCGAGAACATACCGGTCATTAAGCACATATTTCCTCAACTAACTCACATAAAACACATCGTGCACACTAGGGAAATTTGCGGGCAATACCAGTCTATAAGCTGAAACTCTAATGCATTCAACAACCTGGAAAGGTCCCACATACCTGGGATCCAACTTGTGATTCCTTCCAAACCTCTTAATACTTGTCATCAGAGAAACCTTGAGAAAAACCATGTCCCCAGCTGCAAATTCCAAATCAATCCTTCGCCGATTAGCATTCTTCTCATAACGCTCCTGAGCTATATGAATCTTCTCTTGAATATGCGTCACAGAAGTATTCATCTCTTCTAAGGATTTCGGACCCAACAACAGTCCTTCACCAACTTCGGCCCAAAATAAGGGAGGTCTGCAATGTCTCCCATACAAAGCCTCAAATGGGGTCATTTACAAACTCTCCTGATAACTGTTATTATAGGAGAATTCCATTAATCTCAGTCGCTTGTCCTATGCCCCTCCATGGTCCAAGATGTAGCATCTAATCATATCTTCCAAAATCTGATTAACTCTCTCCGTCTGACCATTAGTCTGCGGATGATAAGTAGTTGAATATCTGAGGTCGGTACCCAAACCTTCCTGTAAACTCTTCCAAAAACGAGACGTAAACCTGGAATCTCGATCTGACACGATACTTATAGGTACTCCATTTAGTCTGATGACCTCATCCAAATATAACTTCGTTATTTTCTTCATTGAGTAATCAATCTTGAACTGTATGAAGTGAGCACACTTCGTCAATCTGCCAACAATGACTCACATAGAATCGTGTCCTCGAGGAGATCTTGGTAAACCAGTAATAAATTCCATATAAATACTCTCCCATTTCCAACTTGGAATATCCAAAGGCGTTAGCTTTCCGTCAGGCAGTCCATGATCTGCTTTAACTCGCTTGCAAGTAAAACACTCAGACACAAAGTTGGTTATATCATTCTTCATTCCATACCACCAAATGCTATTCTTTATATCTATATACATCTTAGTAGAACTAGGGTGTTAGATAACAATATAACCATGTGCCTCACTACACAACTTAGCTCTCGAATATCCTCAATAGCGGGGATACAATATCTACCGTGGTACTTCAAAGTACCCGCATCATCAATTGAAAAGTCTGGTAATTCCACTTTCTCAACTCTACTACGAAGGTGCTGCAAATCACGATCGTCCTTTTGATGTTGCCATGTAAGCGTAATCCATGAAGGCTCTTCCACTTCCAGGCTGATTTGCGTATTGCTACTTACGATAGAAATACCCATCGGCAAAAACTCTTCCACTAAAGACTCTACGGAAAGGTTGAAGATCTACACGGTTTTCTTACTCAAGGCATATACCACTACATTGGCCTTACCCGGATGATATAGGATATCAACATCATAATCCGTGATATACTCCAACCATCTACGCTGGCAGATTTAACTCCTTCTGAGTGAAGACATACTTCAAGCTCATATGGTCAGTGTAAATCTTGCACACTGCGCCATACAACAGATGTCTCCATAACTTTAGGGCATAAATCACTGCCGCAAACTCCAATTCATGAGTAGGGTAGTTCCTTTAATGAATCTTTAGTTGCCTCGACCATACACAATTACCTTGCCTTCTTGCATCAATGCACAACCAATTCCGACGTGTGATTCATCCATATAAACGACATACTCCACCCCTTCGGTGGGCAAAGACAACACTGGAGCAGTGCATAACCTCTTTTTTAGTTCATGAAAGGCTCCTTCGCCCTTATCTCTCCACACAAACGCCGCGTTCTTCTGTGTAAGTTTAGTCAGCGACGCAGACAATATAGAAAATCCTTCCACAAACCTTCTATAATAGCCTGCCAACCCTAGGAAGCTTCTTATCTCTTTGGTTGTGCTAGGTCTTTTCCAATCCATTACGGCTGTTATCTTTTTTGGGTCGACAGAAATTCCATCCTTGTTCACAACATGACCCAAAAAGGAAACTTGAGGTAGCCAAAACTCACACTTACTCAACTTTGCATACAACTTATGTTCTCTTAAAGCAGGTAGAACTAAACGCAAGTGTTGGGCATGTTCCTCAGCACTCCGGGAATAAACTAGGATATCTTTAATAAAAAAAGACCACAAAACGGTCCAGAAAATCTTTGAACACTCTGTTCATCATGTCCATGAAGGCAGAGGGTGCATTTGTAAATCCAAAGGACATTACTAAGAACTCAAAATGTCTGTACCGAGAATGAAAAGCGGTCTGCAGAACATCCATCTCACGAATCATCAACTGATGGTAGCCTGAACGAAGGTCAATCTTCGAAAACATTATACTATCACGCAACTAATCAAACAAATCATCTATTCGCAGCAACGGATACCTGTTCTTGATAGTTACCTTATTCAATTCCCTATAATCAATGCACAACCTCATAGATCCATCCTTTTTCTTAACAAACAACACGGGAGCACCCCAAGGCGAAGAACTTGTCCTAATGAATCCATATTATAACTACTCATCCAGCTGGGTACGTAACTCTTCCAGCTCATGCAGGGCCATCCGGTACGGTGCCTTAGAAATAGGGCGAGTACCCGGCTCCAAATCTATAACAAACTTTACATCTCTCTTAGGCAGAAGAACAAGAAGACTATCTAGGAAAACATCAGGAAACTCTCACACCACAGGAACATTCTCGACGTGCGGCAAACTACCAACGGTTCCTAAAATAGAAACCAAATAAGCACAACAACTGGAATCTAAAAGCTTCCGAGCACATATCGCAGAAATAATCGGGGAATCCTAGCGCGGAAATCTATACACACTTTTGGGGTGGTCGCTGTCCATCTTGAAGTCCAAATGCTTAACCTTGCATAGGATAACCGCATCATATCTGGACAACTAGTCTATGCCCAGAATCACATCAAATCTTCCTGGTCCAACACCTTCAGATCAGCAAAGGCTAGAAAATCTAGAAAAAGAATAGGATAACTCTGGATAACCTGGTCCGACACCACCGAGTCACTAGAGGGAAACTTAACGCGAAACGAATCACCTAATTGATCAAGAGTCAGACGATGACGATTTACAAATGTCCTTACCACGAATGAGTGGGTAGCACCAGAATCAAACAAAACGCGCGCCCAACGATTCTTTACCTTAAACTTCCCTATAAAATCGTGTACATAACTAATCAACCATCATCGAAACTAAAGTTACGAGCTAAGAACTAGATTAGAATCTAACCTGAGATCACTTAGGCGGAAGTCTGTATTTCTTCCAAAGTCACCACATTTAACTTGCCATTCCCTTTATCTGAATGTTGCGGCAGTGGCAAGGCTTGGAGTGGAACTAGCTATAGCGGGGGCTGAGACCATGGGCACTCTGACTTAAAAGGCCCTTTCTGTCCACACTGGAAGCATACCTTATCCTTACCCCAACAATGGGCAGCATCGTGCTCTTTCCGCTTGCACGAAGCACAAACAAGATCTCCTTTGTGAGCGCTCTGAATTGCATGCACTTGTTGATGCTTTTGAGCTCCCAGTCTCTTGAAACATTTTTCGAATGAATGGCCTGACCGGCCACAGAAACTTCACACCTCCTTACTTATTTTCTTCAAAGCGGGACCAGACTCCCGAGAGTTCTTACCATCATCGAACTTCCTCTTGTCCTTCCTCATTTGCATGCCTTGATTCTTAGCATTATTGATAGCTTCGAATTTAAGAGCATCTTCCACTACCTCAGCATAGTTCTCAGATCCATAATCATTAGGCAGCTACTGGATGTCACTCCTAAGACCACCCAAGAATTGATTAACTCTGCTAGCTTTAGAGGCTACTAAATCTGGTGCAAACCGGCTCAACTTACTGAACTTTACCTCATACTCACTAACCATGAGTTGTCTCTGTTTCAGATGCAGGAAGTTGTTCATCAAACGGTCTTTCTCGACCGACGGCATAAACTTCCTAAGCAATAACTCCTTAAACAATCCCCACGAACATCCATTAGTAAGGTTTTATTTTTCTCTTAACCACCAGCTCTTTGCAAGACGCTTAAGCTGGTAAGCGATGACCATCACTCTTTGGTCCGCAGAAATTCCTGAATATGAAAACATCTCCTCGATCGCGATAATGCAATCTTCTAATGCCATAAAGTAAGCTCTACTGTCATAGGTAGGAGGTTCTAATTGCTAGAAATGCAAAATGAAATTCATCTCTAGTTGAAGAAAAACTGGAGGCACCAAAGTAGCAGAAGGAATAGTAATGGCTTGACCCACAATAGGGTCCTGCATTCTAGGTTGTTGTCTTGAAATGATAGATAGCAACGCCTGAATCTGTGATTGTATCTCAACCATCTGCCTAGACTGAGCCTCATTTCTTTGTCGCAGCTCTTCAATCACAGCTTCACTCTACGCACCTGACGACTCGCCCTCAGACTGGGGAGTCAATCTTATCGTAATACGCTTAGGTGGCATCATAATAATTCATTGAACGACTAATCAAAACCTAGCTTAATCGCTAGAACTACACAAACCATACATATTTAGACACTTGCTCATGCTGCTAACATGCTCTGGGATTTTCATTAATTATGTCATGCTTAAACTTAGGATGATATATTGTCATCCTATTGACTCATGTGCATAAACTTACGAATGCATGTATTATCATTCTTTTTATTTTAAATCCATGTGTGTGTGTATGCATCATGTAGATCTAATTAGCTTGGCGCCTGTGTTAATACTATCTTATGTCATGCATGTTGTGCTATGCAATCTAATAAAGGCCTTAATGCATGTTATGAGCGGCGTACACATGAAATATTATGCATCCCATACTACATAATACCGCATGTAACGAAAAATAAAAATCTAATGTGCATTCATGTGATGATTGTTATGCATCTCATACTACATAACAGTCACAAGTTGCTTCCAATAAGGATCCATATACAAACACATATTATGCATCCCATACTATGTAACACCCCCAAATTGCTGTAGGAGCGACAGGGATCGATTTTGGCCAAGACAGGTTTTTGGTGCAGGTGACACGGGCCCCGACACAGGCGTGTCGGAGGCCGTGTCGGGCGTGTCGAGCTCGGGCCGTGTCGTCGACCAGCGCAGGTCGACGATGGTCGTGTGGTGGAACACGGCCTAGGACACGGGCGTGTCCCAGGCCGTGTCACACCTGTGCTGTGCGGTTGGGTGCACGGGTAGTGACACGGGCACGAACACGGGCGTGTCTAGCTTGACACGGGCATGTCTGATGCCGTGTCACCAAGCCGTGTACCCCTCTGACTGCAAAGTGTTGATAAATTGCACACGGGGGGCGTGACACGGGTCCCGACACGGGCGTGTCACAGGCGACACGGGCGTGTCGGAGGCTGTGTCACATGCCGTGTGCTGGTTTTCAATTTGGGTCGAGACGGCGAATGAGCTACACGGCCAGGCACACGGCCGTGTGCCAACCCGTGTTCGGCCCAGATTTTATGATTTTGGATTTAATCCGGGCCGTTCGTTTCCTTGGCTTTGGATCCGACGGTGGGGGGCTGCTCCTGGGTGGTTATGGCCGGGAAATAGGGTTTAGAAACCCATTTTTCATTGGCCCATCTCTCTCTAAAAGTTAGAGAGAAGAGAGAGCAAGGAGGAAGGAGGAGTCCAAGATCCGGCCGCCGGAAGATCTTCGGAGCTCCGAATCGCGATCCGAGTCCAGATCCGCGGAGGCGACGTCGTTGCGGTGCTTTCCAACCGTATAGTTTTCGATGGCGCCGCGGAAGAATGCAAGGGTAACGATTTCTCATCCTTGGGCATGTGAAGCCCTCTTTTCCTTTGCATAGGAATCCCGCTCTCGCGAGTGAGCGAAGAGTTGGAGCGTTCCTTGGGGTACATATGTGAAGTCCCCCTTGTTTAGAGTCCGTATGCGTAAACGGACATAGGCATTGTGTGTGAAGCCTATTCGGACATGTTGGTCCGGATCGGTGATGTTGCATTGCATTTGAACCGGGCAAGAATCCGGATGTTTGGGTATTTTCGGGTTTTTCTACGTGGTAGATTGCTTCAGGGAGCCTTGGAGATTAACTCCAAGGTGCACCCAGAAAATTGGGCAAAAGCGGGTTTTGCCAACACGGTGGCCGGGGAGCCAACGTGAACATAACCGGGTTATGTGATTGTTGTGGCGAAAACGGGACTCGGTGAGTCTTGACCTGCGCATATGGCTTAAATTGCCATTGCGATATGAGCACGGGTCAGGCGGAACCTTACCCGGTCTATGTCGTTCGGTAGGACCGTTGGCATGGATGAGGGTCTTCGGCGGTCTATGGCTTAAATTGCCGTGACCAAGGCCAGGAAGGCAAAATGCTCATATGAATGACCGTCCTAGAGGCGGTGGTGGATTGGGAACGTCTATGGCTTGAATTGACGTGACGTTGGCCGGTTCGCCGAGAATGTGCCCTGAGTGCATGGGGTGTGTGGCCGTGCGAGCCTACGCCTGTGTTGATGTGTGTTCACATTAATATATATTGTCTATACTAATAAAGTGCAGGGAAAGAGCATCGCCGCCCCGATTTTGGGGGCGGGATCGTTATAATTTGGTCAGCATAGCTGACCGTTGCTTTTGTTTGCCACCGGGCGGTGGTTTGTGCTTGCAGGTGCTGCGGAGCCGAGCAGAAAATAGCGGGCTAAAGCCCATGTTGCGGTGCTGGCCCTCGAAGGCCTAACCCTTTTTATGCTTTCCGTTTATTTCATGTATGGCCGGCCTGCGAGCCGAAGTATGTAAGACATGTTTTGGTTAAGCAAACCTTGTAAGGCCTTAAGGCCGGTACTTTTGTATTTTCATCCCTATTATTACTTCTGTAGTGGACATTCCTGCTTAGCAGGGTTCTTGAGTTTGCGCAACTTAATAATTTGCTTCCGCTAAGATGACTCTGTGTAGGACGTTGGTGATTGGTTGTATGGTTTCAACGCGTAACCAGCCGGTCTGTCCGTAGTATATGGCGTCGGGCCTCGGTCGGACCTACTGCTATATGATATGCGACGGATAGGGGTGTTACAAATTGGTATCAGACTTCTGGTTTCGGTCAAACTTAAATGAATTCGTGGGCGAATTCACTTTAAGGGGTGGTGAGCACATGTGTGCGTCATTGTTATAACAAGAAAAGAACCCATGAATGTCCACTTAGGAATGAAAATACACATGTTTGAGGAACCTGCGTGTTCCTATAATTGTTGTTTGCAGTAATTTTTTGGTTGCTTATCGGTGTTTTGCACGATTATAGGTGACCAGAAGTGGTGCTGGGCCGTCTGAACGGCCAAGTTCTGAGGCGAGCAGTGCGCCAAGCAATGCGCCTGCAACACCTCCGTATGCCGAGACCATTAGGTTGGTGGCAGAAGCGGTCATGGCAATGATCAATGCGCAGCCTGCAAAGCAGGAGCAGCAGCCCGCTCCTGCTATGGAGCAAGTACCGCTTCAGACGGCAGAGCAAAGGAGGGTTGAGCAAGTACTGTTGGAGCCAGAGTTGCCTCGGAGAGCAACGGAAAGACAGCTGAAGCACGTGATGGGCTTTCACCCACCTGTATTCACGGGGGCAGAAACCCCAACCCAAGCAGAGGATTGGCTCTCAAGGGTCAACAGGGTGATGACTGCGACGGAAACGGAAGAGTGGCAGAAGACCACAATAGCGACGTTCCTGTTGGATGGGGACGCAAGACTATGGTGGGAAGGCCTAGAGCTACATCAGTTGCGGGGAAGGCCGTTGGCCGAAGTTTCGATGGAGGAGTTTGCGAGACTATTCATGGCTCGATACCTCTCCTCGGCGCAGAGAATTGCGCTAGAAAGCGAGTTTCAGAAGTTGGTGCAAGGGGATTGCACCGTCGATGAGTACCTCCACGAGTTTACTCGGTTGGGGAGATATGTCGGCGCTACCTTCGCAGACGAGGAGTGCAAGACGAGCCGCTTCTACGAAGGGCTAAGAGATGATTTAAGGTTGCTACTGTCGGGGCCCAAGGCGTAGGGTTTCATAACCCTGGTCAGTTCGGCCCGGTCCTTGGAGAAGGACATGAAGAATGTCCAAGCAAAGAAGGAATCCGGTAGCAAGAAAGCGGAGTTCAAGGCACCGACTACGTCGAAGTCGGGCTACCGCAGATTCTATAAGAAAGCTAAGACGTCGGGTCTAGCTGCTTCAGGTGCCTCGGGGGCAACTACCAATCGAACCCCGGGCGCTTGTTTCACGTGTGGAAAGCGGGGCACTTTGCCCGTGATTGCTGGAGTAGATGCTCAAAGTCCGAAAGGAAACAAGGAGCTACCTACGAGGAGAAGGGCAAAGCAGTGGAGTCGACCGCGTCCCACTATGCTCCGACTCAGCCTAGAGTCTATAACTTGGGTCAGCAGGAGGCCATCAAGCAAGCGGATGTGGTGACAGGTATGAGTTAATTTATAACAAGTTAGCTTTAATACCGTTATCTATTGCTTGTTAGCCTAATATTGTTTGTATAGGCTTTGTTGTGATTAGTGATAGTCCGGCACGGGCACTGTTCGATACGGGAGCTTCACACTCCTTCTTGTCTGAAAGCTTTATATCGCGCATCGGAGTCCCTTCTTCGATGGCGAAGGACAAGTTGGACGTGCTGCTACCGAATGGGTGCTCGATGCGTGCGGACAGAGTGTGCGCCGTAAAGGTTCACATTGGGAGCCAAGAGTTCGACTTGCTAGCGTCATTGCTGTCGTAGTAGAGTTCGACGTGATCTTTGGGATGGATTGGCTGTCAGAGCAGAAAGCTTAGATTGACTGTGACCGGAAGGAGGTCAAGCTGGGTGTAGGGCGGGAGACTACATTCGAGGGGCTAAAGGGGTCGAGCAAGACACTGATGTCTGCTCTTCAGGTGGTGAAGGCGGTTCGTTCTGGTGCAGAGCTGTTCTTCGCAATAGTGGGGGCTGTGGAGCCAAAGTCTCCGTTGGATAGCATCCCCGTGGTTTGCGAATACCCCGATGTGTTCCCGGATAGTCTTCCCAGAGCCCCACCGCAGCGGGAGATTGATTTCACCATCGAGCTCGTACCGGGGGCCAAACCGGTGTCACGTGCTCCGTATAGGTTGGCGCCTAAGGAGATGGCAGAGTTGAAAGTTCAGCTAGAGGAGCTGATGGAGCAAGGGTATGTGCGTCCAAGCTCGTCACCTTGGAGCGCACCGGTCCTCTTCGTTAAGAAGAAGGACGGGAGTATGCGGCTGTGTATCGACTACAGAGAGTTGAACAAGCTAACGGAGAAGAATAAGTACCCGATCCCGAGGATTGATGATCTCTTTGATCAGTTAGTCGGATCGTCGGTATACTCCAAGTTGGACTTGAAGTCGGGGTACTATCAGTTGAGGATCAGGGAGTGTGATATCCCGAAGACGGCGTTCAGTACGAGGTATGGGCATTTCGAGTTCACGGTCATGCCGTTTGGACTGACGAATGCGCCATCGGTATTTATGGACTTGATGAACAGGACGTTCAGAGACTTCCTGGATCGCTTTGTGATCATCTTTATTGACGATATTTTGGTGTACTCGCAGTGCGAAGAAGACCACTTCAAGCATTTGCATTTGGTGTTGGAGACTCTGAGGAGGAATGAGCTTTACATAAAGTTCTCCAAGTGCGAGTTATGGCTACCCTCGGTAGCGTTCCTTGGTCATGTAGTGAGTGGGGAAGGTATAGCGGTGGATCCGGCGAAGATTGTTGCGATACGGGAGTGGCCTGCGTTATCTTCTGTCGCGGAAGTCCGTAGTTTTCTCGGGCTTGCCGGATATTACAGGCGCTTCGTAGAGAACTTCTTGCGGTTAGCATTACCTCTCACGAAGTTGACAAGGAAGGATCAGAAATTCTTGTGGACACAAGAGTGCGTGCAAGCTTTTGAGGAGCTGAAGAGACGGTTGACCACGGCGCCAGTGCTTAGTTCGCCGAGTGGGACCGAGGGCTTTGAGGTATATAGCAACGCTTCGGGTAGTGGCTTGGGCTGCGTGTTGTTGCAGCATAGGAGCGTGATAGCGTATGGATCGCGTCAGCTGAAGGTGCATGAAAGAAATTATCCGGTGCACGACTTGGAGTTGGCGGCCGTGATATTTGCACTCAAGTTGTGGAGGAACTACCTATACGGCGTAAGGGTCGATATATACACCGATCACAAGAGCCTAAAATACTTGTTGGATCAAAAGGACCTTAATATGAGGCAGAGGAGGTGGATGGAGTTCCTGGGGGACTACACTTTCAAAATACATTATGTACCCGGGAAGGGCAACGCAGTTGTGGATGCGCTGAGCCGCAGGGCTCCCGCCCAAGCCAACTGGTTGTCGGTGCATGATGAGCGGCTAGTACGGGAGTTGGAGGAGCTTGAGATCTGTTGCGTTGACAGGCAGACGAGCGCCAAAGCAATGTTAAACTGGACAGAAGTGCAGTATGACCTGGCTGACCGGGTTCGGCAGGCATTGGAGTTAGATGACTCCATGAAGGAGCTTATGGAGGCCTCTCTGGATGGGTCAAATTCCCAGTTCTCGGTGGAAGATGGTTTATTAAGGAAGGATCATCGGTTGTGCGTCCCGAGTGGGGGTAACCTCCGGGCGGAGTTGATGTACGAGGCTCATCATACCAAGTACTCAATCCACCCAGAGAGCACGAAGATGTATCGTGATCTCAAAAAGTTGTTTTGGTGGTCGGGGCTCAAGAAAGATGTGGCGTTGTACGTGGCTAAGTGCCAAACGTGCGCCTTGGTGAAGGCGGAGTGCCAAAAGCCGGGAGGATTTCTGAAGTCCTTGCCTATACCGGAGTGGAAATTCGACGATATATCTATGTACTTTGTGCACGGGTTGCCAAGGTCGCAGAAGGGGAACGACGCCATCTAGGTGATCGTAGATCGGCTAACCAAGGTGTCGCATTTCATTCCGCATAGGAAGGATGATCCAGTGGAGAAATTGGTAAAGTTGTATGTTGACAATATTGTTAGGCTGCATGGTGTGCCCCGTAGCATTGTGAGTGATCGCGATGGGCGGTTCACGTCAAATGATTGGAGGTTGGTGCAGCAGATGATGGGAACGAAGTTAAAGTTCAGCACAGCTTTCCATCCACAGACGGATGGGCAGACCGAGAGGGTCAATAGAACGATGGAAGACATGCTACGCATGTGTGTTCTGGATTTCGGTAAGCATTGGGAAGACCACCTTTATTTGGTGGAGTTCGCGTACAACAACAGCTACCAAGCGAGTATACAAATGGCGCCCTTCGAGGCCCTGTATGGTAGGAAGTGTCGTACGCCGTTATCGTGGCTTGAAACGGGTGAGGCATGGTTGTACAAGAAGCAGGAGGTGGAAAGTGCTACCTCATTAGTGCGGATCATTCGGGAGCGCTTGTTGATCGCTCAGGACCGGCAGGCGAAGTATTACAATGCCAAGCACCGGAACGTGGAGTTCGCGGTAGGCGATTGGTTATATCTGAAAGTGAAGCCGTTCAAGGGGGTTTCGCGGGTGAGATGCTTGAAGAAGCTGAGCCCAAGATACCTTGGACCTTTTGAGGTTCTGGAGCGAGTCGGCGAAGCGACATACCGTTTGAGGCTATCGGAGGAATTGAGTGGATTACATGATGTGTTCCACATTTCTGTGTTGCGGAAGGCGGTGCAAGAGCCTTTCAGGTGATCGCGGTTGACCAAGTGCCGGTGGACGAAGGGTTGACGACTAGGGTCAAGCCCATTCGTATCGAAGATGTTGAGGTCAAGAGGCTTCGTAACAAGGAGATCCGGATGGTTAAGGTCCGGTGGGATAATTGCGGGCGTGAGGAGCTCTCTTGGGAACGGGAGCAGACTATGCTCGAGGAGTACCCGAAATTATTCCGTTCAGGTACTGTTTTACGTTAAGTCCTGTTTTTCCTTTATTAATTTCGTGGACGAAATTCTTTAAGGGGGGTAGAATTGTAACACCCCAAATTGTTGTAGGAGCGACAGGGATCGATTTTGGCCAAGACAGGTTTTTGGTGCAGGTGACACGGGCGTGTCGGAGGCCGTGTCGGGCGTGTCGAGCTCGGGCCGTATCGTCGACCAGCGCAGGTCGACGATGGTCGTGTGTTGGAATACGGCCTAGGATACGGGCGTGTCCCAGGCCGTGTCACACCTATGCTGTGCGGTTGGGTGCACGGGTAGTGACACGGGCACGAACACGGGCGTGTCTAGCTTGACACGGGCGTGTCCGATGCCGTCTCACCAAGCCGTGTACCCCTCTGACTGCAAAGTGTTGATAAATTGCACACGGGCGGCGTGACACGGGTCCCGACACGGGCGTGTCGCAGGCGACACGGGCGTGTCGGAGGCCGTGTCACATGCCGTGTGCTGGTTTTCAATTTGGGTCGAGACGGCGAATGAGCTACACGGCCAGGCACACGGCCGTGTGCCAACCAGTGTTCGGCCCAGATTTTATGATTTTGGATTTAATCCGGGCCGTTCGTTTCCTTGGCTTTGGATCCGATGGTGGGGGGCTGCTCCTGGGTGGTTATGGCCGGGAAATAGGGTTTAGAAACCCATTTTTCATTGGCCCATCTCTCTCTAAAAGTTAGAGAGAAGGGAGAGCAAGGAGGAAGGAGGAGTCCAAGATCCGGCCGCCGGAAGAGCTTCGGAGCTCCGAATCGCGATCCGAGTCCAGATCCGCGGAGGCGACGTCGTTGCGGTGCTTTCCAACCGTATAGTTTTCGATGGCACCGCGGAAGAATGCAAGGGTAACGATTTCTCATCCTTGGGCATGTGAAGCCCTCTTTTCCTTTGCATAGGAAGCCCGCTCTCGCGAGTGAGCGAAGAGTTGGAGCGTTCCTTGGGGTAGATATGTGAAGTCCCCCTTGTGTAGAGTCCGTATGCGTAAATGGACATAGGCATTGTGTGTGAAGCCTATTCGGACATGTTGGTCCGGATCGGTGATGTTGCATTGCATTTGAACCGGGCAAGAATCCGGATGTTTGGGTGTTTTCGGGTTTTTCTACGTGGTAGATTGCATCAGGGAGCCTTGGAGATTAACTCCAATGTGCACCCGGAAAACTGGGCAAAAGCGGGTTTTGCCAACACGGTGGCCGGGGATCCAACGTGAACATAACCGGGTTATGTGATTATTGTGGCGGAAACGGGACTCGGTGAGTCTTGACCTGCGCATATGGCTTAAATTGCCGTTGCGATATGAGCACGGGTCAGGCGGAACCGTACCCGGTCTATGTCGTTCGGTAGGACCGTTGGCATGGATGAGGGTCTTCGGCGGTCTATGGCTTAAATTGCCGTGACCAAGGCCAGGAAGGCAAAATGCTCATATGAATGACCGTCCAAGAGGCGGTGGTGGATTGGGAACGTCTATGGCTTGAATTGACGTGACGTTGGCCGGTTCGCCGAGAATGTGCCCTGAGTGCACGGGGTGTGTGGCCGTGCGAGCCTACGCCTGTGTTGATGTGTGTTCACATTAATATATATTGCCTATACTAATAAAGTGCAGGGAAAGAGCATCGCCGCCCCGATTTTGGGGGCGGGATCGTTATTATTTGGTCAGCATAGCTGACCGTTGCTTTTGTTTGCCACCGGGCAGTGGTTTGTGCTTGCAGGTGTTGCGGAGCCGAGCGGAAAATAGCGGGCTAAAGCCCATGTTGCGGTGCTGGCCCTCGAAGGCCTAACCCTTTTTATGCTTTCCGTTTATTTCATGTATGGCCGGCCTGCGAGCCGAAGTATGTAAGACATGTTTTGGTTAAGCAAACCTTGTAAGGCCTTAAGGCCGGTACTTTTGTATTTTCATCCCTATTGTTACTTCTGTAGTGGACATTCCTGCTTGGCAGGGTTCTTGAGTTTGTGCAACTTAATAATTTGCTTCTGCTAGGATGACTCTGTGTAGGACGTTGGTGATTGGTTGTATGGTTTCAACGCGTAACCAGCCGGTCTGTCCGTAGTATATGGCGTCGGGCCCCGGCCGGACCTACTGTTATATGCTATGCGACGGATAGGGGTGTTACATACTACATAATATACTTCGTATACTTCTTATAATTCTATTGAGTGTAGTGTTCATGCTTCAACCAAGACGTACAAATGACACATTGGTGTGTGTATGAAATGGAATAAGAAAGCTAAAACTACACATCTGATACCAACTATCATAACCCGCATTTTAATCGCATTAAAATGATATATCAGAGTAAGATAAAACACGCATCATGATGCCACATCGTCCAGAGGATAACTGCAGGCGCTCAGGCAAGAATTCGAACCTAACACTTTATATGAAATCCTCAAGTTTATTATGAAGAAAACTGTAATTTCTGTTATGTTTTGATGGTCGTATCCCTCGGCTCAATGGATCAACTAGTCCATAAGGGGAAAACATGAATATACGCTGCAGAAAATACTTTATTTATATCGATTAACATCATATATGAGCAAAAACATCCAAATAGGACAACACATGATAGGTATACCTCTAGATTTAATACTAGTATAGAAAGAGCCTTTTCCGTAGTTAAAATAAATTAACGTTTGCTTGAAATATGCTAATAAAATGACTCTCCTACAACTCAGGCACAAGGCCCTACCTCAGATCCAAATCTGGATCCTACCTTAGACCTAAAGGTCCTACACTCAAAGAGAATGACTCTCCTACCTCAGGTAAAACTGTCCTACCTCAGGCTCAAAAGCCCTACAGCTTAGATCCACACAGGATCCTACCTCACACCCAATGTAACATCCCATTTCCAATTAGGCCCCCCCTAAGAATAACTTTGGGCTTGCCTGGGCCATGGCAAGACCATAGGGAACCAAATAGACCAAATGGGCTTAGGAGTCTAGTAGAGACTCATTTTGGGCTGCAAATAGCAAGTTTCCAAAACACTGAGTTTGGGTGACCTAGTGAGTTCAAACTGACTCTAGGGCATTTCTAGACCCAATGTGGGGCCAATGAGTCACCATAGACTCAATGGGGTCAATACTAGTGGCCAAATTAACCCAAGCCAACCCTAACCCTAAAATGGTCAAAGTGCCCTTCCTAAGGGCCATGTGACCTCCGGGGGGCCAACTCAACTCCAACTAACCCTACCTAGGCCTTAGGGGAGTCCAATGGGTCACTAAAGACCCATTGATGTGGACCCAAAGAGTCAAAATAACCAAGTCAACATTTAACCCAAGTCAAGTCAACTTGACCTAATTGGGCTAACCCAACTTCAAGTCACCCCCCTCTTGGGCAAGCCTAATGACAAGAATAATGTGAGATATTAGGGCTGCCAATAACCTAGTTCCTTGACCAGTCAACTAGGTGACTAGGAGAGAGAAAGAGAAGCCTAAATTGGAGAAATAAAAGAGGAGAGAGAAATGATAAAAGAAGTATTCATGGTGGACCACCCCCCCCTCCCATGTTTTCATTTGGGATTTAATGAATGGGCTGCCAATAGGTTGTGGGAGGAAGACATTTCAGTTTGGAGGGTGACTAGGAGAGAGAGGATGAGAGAGAGAGAGAAGGAATTTTAAAGGAGGAGAGAGAAATTATTCAAAAATGGTGGAGGAGTTTTGGAAGACCAAGGAGTGTGGGGTTCGGCCATTAAGGGCTGAGAGGGGACTTTATGGAGGGGGCATTAAATTCCAGACGTTTCCCCAGCCACCCAAGAGGCGGTTACAGCCCCCCTCCTCCACCATGGCCGAAATTCAACATTTAGGGCCATTAATGGCCACTTCAAGCCATGACCCTCCCCCTCCCCTCTCTACCTTTTTAAACCCCCATCAGTGAGCAAAGGAGAGGTTTTCGAATCCCTAGCAGAAGAGAAGGGTGGCCGGAGCTTGAGAAGGAGGAAAACGCCGCCGCCGCCGTCGCCATGGCCCCTCGTCGATCTACACGTTGCATGGCCGCCGGGAAGGTCCTCCCTCACCTCTTCCTCTATGTTTAGATCCTAGGAATCATTAGGATGAAGTTTCATGCTCAAACGAATCGGTTTTGAGTTTTTAAAAATCTGAAAACCGCCATTTTTGGAGCTTTTTGGAGCTCTCGGGTAGGGCGGCGCCGCCACCTCCGGCCGCCCTACCTCCGGCTATGGATAGCCCCCACCACCGGGAACAAATGGATGATGTTTCCCGGTGGTGGCGCCGCCTCAGGCCGCCGGGAAAAGCCCCGTAAAAAGGGCCTGCTCGGGTTGGATTTTCGGCCATTTGGAGAAGATGAGCAGCTACCATTGGATCCTGCTTCAGGATTCGTGCAAACAGTAAAATCATGATAGTATAGTTTTGGTTATATTATTTGCATTTCTGTCACAGTTTTACCTCTTAATGTTTGTATTTATTAAAAATACCTAGAGCCCTCTACAGAAAAAGTAGTGAACATGAAAGTTGTAGCCCTTTGAGTCTACTTTATTCTAAAATTGATTTCACCCAATTTGGATAACTGTGCTGACCTCAGCACTCAGTTTGGTGGAAGGTGTCCTTAGGCTAGGTCAGACACCATTTTGGTTGCCCACACCAAACCAGACCTCCAAATGACTTAAAATTTTATGTAGGGGTCATTCTTACCCACACCTATGACATATCCAAAAATGGTAATTTTTGGATAACATTTTTCTATAGTTTTTGTTAAAATTTAATAATCATATCTTAGAGTGATTAAGGGGTCTAATGACCTCCAAATCCCCCAAAATTTTGGTGGGAGGTCCTTAGGGACCTAGGGAAGCTCTGTATAAAGTTTCATGTAATTTGGAGATGTTTTGGGTGGGTAATTACCCAATCCTAGGTTAGCCCATTAAGGGGCAAATAGGTCAAAAGTGCACTTAGTGATTTTTGTTGACCAAACTCCCTCACCAGAGGCTGAAACTTGGTCCACTGGTTTGTAATGGGCTTTAACACTCCCTTATGGTGTATGGAGTGGTTTGGGGTGAGTATGCCCTAGGACCCAAATCCAAACCCCTAGGTTGGACTTTGGGGGCTTGTGAAGGGCATGGGGTCAAATGACCTTGAATGGAAGTGATTTTTGGTGGAGAGGAGACTAGTGAGGTTAGAACCCCCTGACCAAAGTCTTGGAAGATTTGGAGAGGGTTACCCTCCCTTAAACCCTAACCCTAGATTAGGACACCTCCTTTGTTAAGGTAAAATAGGTCACCAAAACTTGCCTAAAGGCCATGAAACTTGGGTAGTGTACTTCTTGGGTTTAGGGAAGTCTCTGGGAAATAATATTGAGAGCCTTGGAATTCAATACATGATAGTTCCTTCATAACTCACAAAAATAGGCTTTTGGGTATTTTGATTAATTTGATTTCTCTGGTTGATTAATGGATATGAAATTTTGGCAGAGAGCTTTTTAGATTCTTATACATATGCTTGAATTTTTCTGGAATTATTAACTGATTATTTTAAGTACTTCATTCACAAGCCATTGATTTTCTAAAGATAGTCAAATAATTATTAGGGTTGTTCCCTCACTGAAATCTGGTGTAACTTAGGCAAATGAGTTTTTATGACCTCTTACATCTCTGGTAATTATTGTAGAATTTTTGGATCTATAATCATAGGGGTTGATTCACAAGGCTTGCAATTTGTAGAATTTATAAATGACTTTTTAAATAATATTTTTAGGCCTTGTAAAATTATAATTTTTGGTCAGTGAACATTTATGGACATTGTAGAGCCTTGGTAATTTTCTTATAATTTTATGATGAATGAATGTAGTACCTCATGCTCAAAATCACTCATGGCTTTAGTTTCTGGATAATTAAATAAATATTAAATTATTTAGGAAAAATTTGGAAGTGCTGGATTTAAGTTATAAAAGTCATGATAGGCCCTTAGTAATTATCTTAGGGTGCTTGGATGAGAAATTGATGCACTTCCTATCATACATGTTGTTAGCTCAAGTTGGTCTGCATATAGTGAAATCATAGAAATTGTAATACCATGGTCATAGGGCAACAAATCATGTGTAGATGCCGTGGCAAGATGATTCGGAGGTTATCAATGAAATTGGGTATGGGATAGTGGTTAGGTTAACTAAGGATGGGTAGAGCGCGGGATCGACGGAACATCGTCTTTTCTGGGAGCGGGTGAAGGAGCTAAAACACATTAGGGTTAGAACCAGAGTAACATTAAGAGTTTGGGAACGGGGTATTAACCAACAATAATAAGTGCCTTGCGAAAGGGAACTTCGGGCCGTAATGCACCGTCTTGGTTCCTAGTGCCCCTTGAGAGCCCTTCACGGGGTATACCGGGGGCAGTCCTGGGCTAACGTAAACTGTAATAACAAACCGACAAGAGTAACTTAGTAACTAGGGCTGCACTCTTCACAACACTGTTGGCACAGGAAGGTTGATGAGAGCTTCGACTCGGTTGATTTGGAAACGGACGGGATGGTCCGGGGAGCTTCGGCTCGGTTGATTTGGAGACGGACGTTTTGGTCCGGGGAGCTTCGGCTCGGTGTTGTGTGCTTACGGTTTAACTTGCATGTGCATAAAATAGGAAAGTTAAGGTGGTGGGTCCTTCGATATCGGGGAGTTCGATTGCACCGACACCGATATCGTTGACTCGGCGGGGTGATTAGCACTCCGCCAACAGAAGTCCGGTGCGCCAGCCGGCAAGAGTACGCAGGCGTCCGCTTTGTGCACCAAGCGTTGAGGCGTACGATAGGTCAGACCAGTGTGCTTTACTGGTTTTGGAGGTGGGCGAGGCCCAACCCACCGCTTCCGTTTGCCACTACGGAGGTATCCTGGGAGGTAACGGCTCCGAAAGGGGGAACTAAAGGTCTGTGTGCACAGAGTCGGGTGTGTGAGTTGCACTGCATGACATAACATACCCACCATATAGTTGCATATCATAATCATTCAGAACAACCTTGACACCTAAAGTATAAGTGGAATGGGACGCTTATACTTTAGGACTTGCAAAACGACCCCTTGGTCTATAAGCTTGTGTGGGCAAGTTTATAAATCAAAGGTTAATTTCAATATATATATGTTGCTGTTTGATAACCGACACCCCAACGTATAAGTGGTATGGGACACTTTATACGATGGGAGCCTTGCAAAAGATCCCTTGGCTTATGTGTACTCACATAAGTGAAGGTTTAAAATTACCTTACTTATTTTCCTTCTTGTTTGACCTATTACAACACTTAAGTTTTATATTGCTCCCCTGTTATAACTTGCTAGTTAGGTCCACCGTCATCTGCTTTTGACTACTCTCCACTTTCATGTCCTCCCCTTTCTTCCTCTCCGCCCGGTGCCTTAGAGCGTGGGGGAAGGGGTGGGGGATGATAGGACTTAGTCTTTTAGACTAACGGTTTTCGAACCATATCATTTTAGGGGATCGTGGAGCCCAGCATGGAGGAGCAGCCCCAGAGATCGGTGCGCCTAGAGGTGGGGCAGTCTAGCTCCGGAGTTCACACCGCCGGGACCGTGAGTCTCGATCCTTGAGTAGTTTCTGATTCGCTTCCGCATGAGAGACTTGTAGTGAGGATATTTTGTACCGGGCATAAGCCCGTAATTATATTACTCTGATGTTTCTGTGGACACTCCCTTCGTGGAGTTTTATTATATATATATGTGATTTTTATTATTGTGGACTGCATTGCTTTTACTTCAATAATTGTGCTACTTCTGTGATCGAATTTGGCCGGCAGAATCGGCGCCTTGTGGTGATGACCTTTCGGGACGTGAAGGAGTCACCGCAAAGCGGCGGTTCTGGGCCTAAGACCCCGGTGGTTGAAAAAGAAAAAAAATGGGGTCTTACAAGGGTATCAGAGGAGACATCGATCAGAAGGAAATAGCAGTCCACTAACCCTGGGTCACCCCCGCTCGAGTTTAGTTTGGGGACAAACTAAGCAGCGGAAGCAGTGGTGTGCCCATATGGGGATCACATATAAATTGTCCACCTTTAGGTAATATTTGAACGTTTTCTCAGCATGTGTTTTTCGTTGCGCAGCCTCCAGCACAGCCTACGCCACAGGGCGGAGTTCAGCAGACCCAGGGAGTTGCACCACCTCCACCGGTCCCCACTCCTTTCCTTCAGTCAGATATGGGACAGACCCTGACTGCCATTCTGGAGGCCTTCAGGGCCCAGCAGGTTCCGGTCCCGCAGCCCAATCTGGGGGCCAACTGGCTCAGCATCTTTCGAGGACTGTCTCCCCCGTCCTATTTGGGGACAGAGTCGACTGTTCGGACGGAGGAATGGCTAGATATCATGTACGAGATGCTGACCGGGATTCGGTGTCCATGGGAGGAGAGGGTGGCTCTGGTTGTCTCCTGCTTGGAGTCCCATGCGAAGAGGTGGTGGAAGACGCTGTTGGACACGACTTTTGCTGATAGGGAGGTTGCGGAGGTCACTTGGGAGGAGTTCAGGGCCGCACTGCTGGAGCATTTCGTTCCGCAGTCGGCTAGGGATGATTTGGAGGAGCGGTTCTTGCAGCTGAAGCAGGGTACTCGGACCGTGGTGGAGTACCATCGAGAGTTTGACCACCTGGCTCGATACGCAGATTCCTACCAGCTGGACGAGGCAGGGTATATCAGGAGGTTCTACAAGGGCCTGCGGGAGGACCTGAGGGAGGCCCTCTTGTTTGTATCTGACGGGCCCATCTCCCGGATTTTGGAGATGGCCAAAAGGATCGAGGCAGATTGGCACACCACCCGGGGCCGGAAGCGGCCAGCGGAGGATCAGGGACGGAGAGGTAGGAATGACCAGCGGCGAGGTGTTGTACCAGAGGGGAGGAGGACAGAGGACCAGCCTCGTCAGGACGTGAGGCCGGAGCCGAGGGAACAGGTGGTATTGGCCCCTCCACCTCTTCGGATGCAGGAGATGCCGAGACCCGGGGGAATGGCGTATCCCCCAGAATGCTTCCTTTGCCATCAGATTGGGCACATACGGAGGAACTGCCCCATGAAGGGGGCACCACCTCCAGCACATCAGGGCGGCCCACCAGCTCAGTATTACGGAGGCCGAGGGCGCGGCCGCGGTCGAGGATACCAGGGGGAAGATCGTAGACAGGGGAGAGAGCAGGTATATGCCTTGGACCTTGCACAGCCGCGAAATCCGGAGCAGGTCATCGCAGGTATGCCGAAATGTTTTCTTTGTTTTCATAGAATTTCCCCTTTAAGTTGTTAAACTTAGAACCACACCAGATAGATTAACCAGGAAAGAAAACTCTTTATAGAACCCTGAGACATTTAATCACCCCAGGTATAGTCTTCATCAGTGGCAAGCCTGCCCGCACGCTGTTCGATACTGGAGCTACTCACTCTTTTGTGTCGGAGTCGTTCGTAGAAGGACTGGAAGGTGTGGAGCGGTTCACAGGCTCGAGGATGAGGGTGCGACTACCGGATGGATCAGAACTCCTTACCACGGATCACTGCAATATGGAGGCAGAGATTGGTGGAAAAGCGTTCGAGGCTCCAGCGACGATTTTGAAGCTGACAGACTACGATCTGATCTTGGGCATGGTATGGCTGTATTGGAACTATGCCCAGATTGACTGCCAGGCAAAGAGGATCACCGTGAGGCACGGGGACTCTTTCATTACCATCGAAGGTATAAGACCTGTCTCTCGTATACTCTTATCTTCGGTACAGGCCGTTAAGGCCCATCTGCAGGGAGAGGAGGTCTATCAGATTCTTTTTGAGATGGCGGAAGTCAAGGAGTCGGTGACAGACATTCCGGTGGTGCGAGAGTTCGCAGACATCTTCCCGGAGAAACTGCCAGGACTACCTCCACACCGAGAGCAAGATTTTCAGATACAGCTTGTGCCGGGAGCCAAGCCGGCGTCTAGGGCCCCTTATCGGATGGCCCCAAAGGAGTTGGCAGAGTTTCGGACCCAGTTGCAGGAATTAGTGGAGGCAGGTTTTGTTAGACCGAGTTCCTCGCCATGGGGAGCACCGGTCCTGTTCGTGAAGAAGAAGGATGGGACACTCCGCCTGTGCATCGATTATCGAGCACTAAACAGGCTGACCGTCCGGAATACCTATCCGCTCCCACGGATAGACGAATTATTCGACCAGTTGGAGGGGGCCCATTATTTCTCGAAGCTGGATTTGAGATCAGGATACTACCAGCTGCGGATCCAGGAGGAGGACATTCCGAAGACGGCCTTTAGCAGCAGATATGGCCTGTATGAGTTTACCGTGATGCCCTTTGGGCTCACGAATGCTCCGTCGGCGTTCATGAGTCTCATGAACCGGGTTTTCGAAGCCTACTTGGATGTGTTCGTCATAGTATTCATAGACGACATCCTGATCTATTCTAGGACGGAGGAGGAGCACACTCGACATCTGGCACTGACCTTGGAGAGGTTGCGGGAGCATCGCCTTTATGCAAAATTCAGCAAGTGTCAGTTCTGGTTGAAGGAGGTGGCCTTCCTAGGTCACATCATCAGCGGAGCCGGGCTAGCGGTAGATCCAGCGAAGATTCGGGCAGTTCGAGATTGGCCGCAGTTTAAAACGGCCACCGATGTACGCAGTTTCTTGGGACTTGCCGGTTACTACCGGAAGTTCGTAGAGGGGTTCTCTCGGATTGCCCTCCCCCTCACATCGTTGACAAAGAAGGAGGCACCTTTTGTTTGGACCCCGCAGTGTCAGGCGGCCTTCCAGGAGCTGAAGGACCGACTCGTCTCGGCCCCCATTCTGGCCCTTCCATCGGGGAAGGAAGGATTTCAGGTGTATACCGACGCATCATACCAGGGAATGGGGGCAGTGCTGATGCAGAACGGACATGTCATAGCATATGCCTCCCGCCAGCTGAAGACCCACGAGAGGAACTACCCGGTGCACGACCTCGAGATGGGAGCGGTCGTTTTTGCTCTAAAGGTCTGGCGTCATTACCTTTATGGAGTCCACTGCGATATCTTCTCCGATCACAAGAACCTGAAATACGTGGACACGCAGAAGGAGTTGAATATCAGGCAGAGGCGCTGGGTGGAGTTCTTAGCAGATTATCAGTATGAGATGCACTACCACCCAGGGAAGGCAAACGTGGTGGCCGACGCGCTGAGTCGGAGAGCGGCCACTTCCGAAGCTGGGCCCCAGGTGATGTCTATGGAGCTAGTCCAGTCATTCAGAGATATGCAGATATCCCTAGTGTCCGAGGATGACCCAGATCTGTATAGGGAGTATCTGGCATCGATAGTGGCCATAGACGATATTCGGGATCGCATTCGGGACGGACAGAGGGCAGATGTGTGGGCAGAGCCGATGTTCCGAGCCTTGGAGGAAGGTTCGACAGGAGATTATTCCCTGAGGGATGGTTTGCTCCACTTCAGAGGCAGAGTATATATACCCGCAGGAGGCCAGATCCGAGAAGACATTTTGACGGAGGCGCATTGCAGCCGGTACTCCGTACACCCGGGGATCACAAAGATGACCGCTGATTTGAAGAGGACGATGTTTTGGCCGGGCATGAAGAAGGACATTACGTACTTCGTGACCCATTGCGAGGCGTGTCAGTTGGTGAAGGCGGAGTGCAGGAACCCCGCAGGACTATTGCAGCCACTCCCGGTGCCGGAGTGGAAGTTCGACGACATAGCGATGGATTTCATACATAGTCTTCCCCGGTCTCGGACAGGGAACGACTCGATTTGGGTGATTGTCGATCGGCTGACGAAGGTGGCCCGCTTTGTGCCGATCAGGAAGGATGACTCGGTGGGAGTGCTGGTACGGAAGTTTGTGGAGCAGTATGTCCGATATCATGGCGTGCCCCGGACGATAGTGTCGGACCGCGATGGACGGTTTACATCCAGGGAGTGGCGGTCAGTGCAGGCATATTTGGGCACCCGGTTGGCTTTTAGCACGGCCTTCCACCCTCAGACGGACGGGCAGACCGAGCGCACCAACAGGACCTTGGAGGACTTACTACGGCTGTGTATACTAGACCGAGGGGAGCCGTGGGAGAAGATGTTACCGTTGGTTGAGTTCTCCTACAATAATAGCTACCAGTCCAGCATCAGGATGGCGCCTTATGAGGCCTTATATGGAAGGAGATGTAGGACCCCGCTTTCTTGGGTACAGGACGAGGATCCGAAGCTGCTGGGATCGGATTTCGTTGAAGACACCGAGGCTCAGGTGAGGCTGATCAGAGAAAGGATGCTGGAGGCGCAGAGCAGACAAGCAAAATACTATGACGCTCGGCATCGTCAGGTGGAGTTCCGGGTAGGAGATCGAGTGTTCTTGAAGATCCGGCCCATGCACGGAGTCTCACGGGTGCGCGGTCGGAGGAAGAAACTCAGCCCTAGGTATATGGGCCCTTACCGGATCCTGGAGCGGATCGGACCCTTAGCCTACAGGCTAGAGTTGCCGCCAGAGCTGGCAGCTCTACACGACGTCTTCCACATCTCTTCGCTGAGAAGGGCTCTACTACGCCCGGAGCAGCGAATTTTGACCACAGAAGGGCCGGTAGCTTCAGACCGATCTGTTCACTTGGAGCCGGTTCGGATCGATGACAAAGGAGTGCGGATCTTGCGCCGCAAGAAGATTCCCTTAGTCAAGGTTCTGTGGAGAAATCACGGTCAGGAGGAGCACACCTGGGAACCTCAGGACCTGATGCAGGAGAGATACCCGGAGCTGTTTAGTCAGGTAATCCTCCCAACTCCTCAAGTAATTTAAAGTTTTCCTTCCTATTTACAATTATTCGTAGAATAATCTAAGAAGGTATAGGCTAAACTTTTTGTTTATTGGGGACTAGCCCGTAAATGTTGATATCGTAGGCACTGCAAACCATATGGGATGTTACAAGCTTAACTTATGCCGGTAGTGATCTCCCGTAGACTTAACCTTAATTTCGGGGACGAAATTTTTGTTTTGTTTATTGGGATTTGTAACATCCCATTTCCAATTAGGCCCCCCCTAAGAATAACTTTGGGCTTGCCTGGGCCATGGCAAGACCATAGGGAACCAAATAGACCAAATGGGCTTAGGAGTCTAGTAGAGACTCATTTTGGGCTGCAAATAGCAAGTTTCCAAAACACTGAGTTTGGGTGACCTAGTGAGTTCAAACTGACTCTAGGGCATTTCTAGACCCAATGTGGGGCCAATGAGTCACCATAGACTCAATGGGGTCAATACTAGTGGCCAAATTAACCCAAGCCAACCCTAACCCTAAAATGGTCAAAGTGCCCTTCCTAAGGGCCATGTGACCTCCGGGGGGCCAACTCAACTCCAACTAACCCTACCTAGGCCTTAGGGGAGTCCAATGGGTCACTAAAGACCCATTGATGTGGACCCAAAGAGTCAAAATAACCAAGTCAACATTTAACCCAAGTCAAGTCAACTTGACCTAATTGGGCTAACCCAACTTCAAGTCACCCCCCTCTTGGGCAAGCCTAATGACAAGAATAATGTGAGATATTAGGGCTGCCAATAACCTAGTTCCTTGACCAGTCAACTAGGTGACTAGGAGAGAGAAAGAGAAGCCTAAATTGGAGAAATAAAAGAGGAGAGAGAAATGATAAAAGAAGTATTCATGGTGGACCACCCCCCCCTCCCATGTTTTCATTTGGGATTTAATGAATGGGCTGCCAATAGGTTGTGGGAGGAAGACATTTCAGTTTGGAGGGTGACTAGGAGAGAGAGGATGAGAGAGAGAGAGAAGGAATTTTAAAGGAGGAGAGAGAAATTATTCAAAAATGGTGGAGGAGTTTTGGAAGACCAAGGAGTGTGGGGTTCGGCCATTAAGGGCTGAGAGGGGACTTTATGGAGGGGGCATTAAATTCCAGACGTTTCCCCAGCCACCCAAGAGGCGGTTACAGCCCCCCTCCTCCACCATGGCCGAAATTCAACATTTAGGGCCATTAATGGCCACTTCAAGCCATGACCCTCCCCCTCCCCTCTCTACCTTTTTAAACCCCCATCAGTGAGCAAAGGAGAGGTTTTCGAATCCCTAGCAGAAGAGAAGGGTGGCCGGAGCTTGAGAAGGAGGAAAACGCCGCCGCCGCCGTCGCCATGGCCCCTCGTCGATCTACACGTTGCATGGCCGCCGGGAAGGTCCTCCCTCACCTCTTCCTCTATGTTTAGATCCTAGGAATCATTAGGATGAAGTTTCATGCTCAAACGAATCGGTTTTGAGTTTTTAAAAATCTGAAAACCGCCATTTTTGGAGCTTTTTGGAGCTCTCGGGTAGGGCGGCGCCGCCACCTCCGGCCGCCCTACCTCCGGCTATGGATAGCCCCCACCACCGGGAACAAATGGATGATGTTTCCCGGTGGTGGCGCCGCCTCAGGCCGCCGGGAAAAGCCCCGTAAAAAGGGCCTGCTCGGGTTGGATTTTCGGCCATTTGGAGAAGATGAGCAGCTACCATTGGATCCTGCTTCAGGATTCGTGCAAACAGTAAAATCATGATAGTATAGTTTTGGTTATATTATTTGCATTTCTGTCACAGTTTTACCTCTTAATGTTTGTATTTATTAAAAATACCTAGAGCCCTCTACAGAAAAAGTAGTGAACATGAAAGTTGTAGCCCTTTGAGTCTACTTTATTCTAAAATTGATTTCACCCAATTTGGATAACTGTGCTGACCTCAGCACTCAGTTTGGTGGAAGGTGTCCTTAGGCTAGGACAGACACCATTTTGGTTGCCCACACCAAACCAGACCTCCAAATGACTTAAAATTTTATGTAGGGGTCATTCTTACCCACACCTATGACATATCCAAAAATGGTAATTTTTGGATAACATTTTTCTATAGTTTTTGTTAAAATTTAATAATCATATCTTAGAGTGATTAAGGGGTCTAATGACCTCCAAATCCCCCAAAATTTTGGTGGGAGGTCCTTAGGGACCTAGGGAAGCTCTGTATAAAGTTTCATGTAATTTGGAGATGTTTTGGGTGGGTAATTACCCAATCCTAGGTTAGCCCATTAAGGGGCAAATAGGTCAAAAGTGCACTTAGTGATTTTTGTTGACCAAACTCCCTCACCAGAGGCTGAAACTTGGTCCACTGGTTTGTAATGGGCTTTAACACTCCCTTATGGTGTATGGAGTGGTTTGGGGTGAGTATGCCCTAGGACCCAAATCCAAACCCCTAGGTTGGACTTTGGGGGCTTGTGAAGGGCATGGGGTCAAATGACCTTGAATGGAAGTGATTTTTGGTGGAGAGGAGACTAGTGAGGTTAGAACCCCCTGACCAAAGTCTTGGAAGATTTGGAGAGGGTTACCCTCCCTTAAACCCTAACCCTAGATTAGGACACCTCCTTTGTTAAGGTAAAATAGGTCACCAAAACTTGCCTAAAGGCCATGAAACTTGGGTAGTGTACTTCTTGGGTTTAGGGAAGTCTCTGGGAAATAATATTGAGAGCCTTGGAATTCAATACATGATAGTTCCTTCATAACTCACAAAAATAGGCTTTTGGGTATTTTGATTAATTTGATTTCTCTGGTTGATTAATGGATATGAAATTTTGGCAGAGAGCTTTTTAGATTCTTATACATATGCTTGAATTTTTCTGGAATTATTAACTGATTATTTTAAGTACTTCATTCACAAGCCATTGATTTTCTAAAGATAGTCAAATAATTATTAGGGGTTGTTCCCTCACTGAAATCTGGTGTAACTTAGGCAAATGAGTTTTTATGACCTCTTACATCTCTGGTAATTATTGTAGAATTTTTGGATCTATAATCATAGGGGTTGATTCACAAGGCTTGCAATTTGTAGAATTTATAAATGACTTTTTAAATAATATTTTTAGGCCTTGTAAAATTATAATTTTTGGTCAGTGAACATTTATGGACATTGTAGAGCCCTGGTAATTTTCTTATAATTTTATGATGAATGAATGTAGTACCTCATGCTCAAAATCACTCATGGCTTTAGTTTCTGGATAATTAAATAAATATTAAATTATTTAGGAAAAATTTGGAAGTGCTGGATTTAAGTTATAAAAGTCATGATAGGCCCTTAGTAATTATCTTAGGGTGCTTGGATGAGAAATTGATGCACTTCCTATCATACATGTTGTTAGCTCAAGTTGGTCTGCATATAGTGAAATCATAGAAATTGTAATACCATGGTCATAGGGCAACAAATCATGTGTAGATGCCGTGGCAAGATGATTCGGAGGTTATCAATGAAATTGGGTATGGGATAGTGGTTAGGTTAACTAAGGATGGGTAGAGCGCGGGATCGACGGAACATCGTCTTTTCTGGGAGCGGGTGAAGGAGCTAAAACACATTAGGGTTAGAACCAGAGTAACATTAAGAGTTTGGGAACGGGGTATTAACCAACAATAATAAGTGCCTTGCGAAAGGGAACTTCGGGCCGTAATGCACCGTCTTGGTTCCTAGTGCCCCTTGAGAGCCCTTCACGGGGTATACCGGGGGCAGTCCTGGGCTAACGTAAACTGTAATAACAAACCGACAAGAGTAACTTAGTAACTAGGGCTGCACTCTTCACAACACTGTTGGCACAGGAAGGTTGATGAGAGCTTCGACTCGGTTGATTTGGAAACGGACGGGATGGTCCGGGGAGCTTCGGCTCGGTTGATTTGGAGACGGACGTTTTGGTCCGGGGAGCTTCGGCTCGGTGTTGTGTGCTTACGGTTTAACTTGCATGTGCATAAAATAGGAAAGTTAAGGTGGTGGGTCCTTCGATATCGGGGAGTTCGATTGCACCGACACCGATATCGTTGACTCGGCGGGGTGATTAGCACTCCGCCAACAGAAGTCCGGTGCGCCAGCCGGCAAGAGTACGCAGGCGTCCGCTTTGTGCACCAAGCGTTGAGGCGTACGATAGGTCAGACCAGTGTGCTTTACTGGTTTTGGAGGTGGGCGAGGCCCAACCCACCGCTTCCGTTTGCCACTACGGAGGTATCCTGGGAGGTAACGGCTCCGAAAGGGGGAACTAAAGGTCTGTGTGCACAGAGTCGGGTGTGTGAGTTGCACTGCATGACATAACATACCCACCATATAGTTGCATATCATAATCATTCAGAACAACCTTGACACCTAAAGTATAAGTGGAATGGGACGCTTATACTTTAGGACTTGCAAAACGACCCCTTGGTCTATAAGCTTGTGTGGGCAAGTTTATAAATCAAAGGTTAATTTCAATATATATATGTTGCTGTTTGATAACCGACACCCCAACGTATAAGTGGTATGGGACACTTTATACGATGGGAGCCTTGCAAAAGATCCCTTGGCTTATGTGTACTCACATAAGTGAAGGTTTAAAATTACCTTACTTATTTTCCTTCTTGTTTGACCTATTACAACACTTAAGTTTTATATTGCTCCCCTGTTATAACTTGCTAGTTAGGTCCACCGTCATCTGCTTTTGACTACTCTCCACTTTCATGTCCTCCCCTTTCTTCCTCTCCGCCCGGTGCCTTAGAGCGTGGGGGAAGGGGTGGGGGATGATAGGACTTAGTCTTTTAGACTAACGGTTTTCGAACCATATCATTTTAGGGGATCGTGGAGCCCAGCATGGAGGAGCAGCCCCAGAGATCGGTGCGCCTAGAGGTGGGGCAGTCTAGCTCCGGAGTTCACACCGCCGGGACCGTGAGTCTCGATCCTTGAGTAGTTTCTGATTCGCTTCCGCATGAGAGACTTGTAGTGAGGATATTTTGTACCGGGCATAAGCCCGTAATTATATTACTCTGATGTTTCTGTGGACACTCCCTTCGTGGAGTTTTATTATATATATATGTGATTTTTATTATTGTGGACTGCATTGCTTTTACTTCAATAATTGTGCTACTTCTGTGATCGAATTTGGCCGGCAGAATCGGCGCCTTGTGGTGATGACCTTTCGGGACGTGAAGGAGTCACCGCAAAGCGGCGGTTCTGGGCCTAAGACCCCGGTGGTTGAAAAAGAAAAAAAATGGGGTCTTACAAGGGCAGCTCAATTGGTGATGAGAGTTGAAAGAACTCCATAGTTAAGCGTGCTTGGGCGAGAGTAGTACTGGGATGGGTGACCTCCTGGGAAGTCCCCGTAGTGCGGGCTTGACTATCGAGTTTGACTCATCTAAGGGGGGCTACGGCCACCAACAACCCGCCTGGATGGAGAGGGGTTGGGGTGCATTGGCCTGCAGGCTTGAATGTGATAGGCTTACTGCCAGTAGTGGGCCCGGGTCGGGACTACTGGTGGGCCGGCGGTGCCAGATGGGTCCCGCAGGATTGGCGGGCCTGGACCGTTATAAAAAGTGCACTTTTTATAACGGTCCAGGCCCGCCAATCCGCGGGACCCAGCTGGCACCGCCGGCCCACCAGTAGTCCAGACCCGGGCCCACTACTGGCAGTAAGCCTATCACATTCAAGCCTGCAGGCCAATGCACCCCAACCCCTCTCCATCCAGGCGGGTTGTTGGTGGCCGTAGCCCCCCTTAGATGAGTCAAACTCGATAGTCAAGCCCGCACTACGGGGACTTCCCAGGAGGTCACCCATCCCAGTACTACTCCAGCCCGAGCACGCTTAACTATGGAGTTCTTTCAACTCTCATCACCAACTGATCTGCAGCTCAGTTGGTGATGAGAGTTGAAAGAACTCCATAGTTAAGCGTGCTCGGGCTGGAGTAGTACTGGGATGGGTGACCTCCTGGGAAGTCCCCGTAGTGCGGGCTTGACTATCGAGTTTGACTCATCTAAGGGGGGCTACGGCCACCAACAACCCGCCTGGATGGAGAGGGGTTGGGGTGCATTGGCCTGCAGGCTTGAATGTGATAGGCTTACTGCCAGTAGTGGGCCCGGGTCTGGACTACTGGTGGGCCGGCGGTGCCAGCTGGGTCCCGCGGATTGGCGGGCCTGGACCGTTATACCCAATGGTCCTACACTCAGATCCAAAACTGGATCCTACCTTAGGCAAATCTACCCTACCTTGAGCACAAAGGCCCTACACTCAGATCCACACCTAGATCCTACAGAAAATAAAAGGGTTTGTTTGGTGTTGATTTGATACAGAGAAGTTTCTCTGTGTCTGCTTCCTGAGCTAAGTTATCTTAGTCAGAACTTTCTTCACAGCAGCAAGAGTAATATCTTCAGTAAGTAGCTGCCTTGTTGGACGAATCTAAGAAACTTGTTTCTGAACTTGCTGAAGAACACTGAAGACTTGATAGTTCTTTAGTTCTTCAATCAGCTAACCTAGATCAGCAGAAACCTGAAAGCATTGCGCTTTCTTCTTTATCAGAACCTTATCTGAACTTGTTGTAGTAGAAGTGAAAGTCTTTGTTTTCAAGGATAGTTAAATTAACTAGAGGGGGTGAATAGGTTATTGGTCTCTTATGCTATATTATTAACTTAATTGCTTATGTTAGTGATGTGATTATGTTAATTGTTCTTTCAAGGTAATCACGCAGACAACATATCAAATTTATAATGGTTCCCCAAATTATGGGTACATCCACTTTCTCTCCCACCTTTCTAACTACTTGTTAGACAAGGCACTTCTCCAATCTCTACTCCAAAGAGCTTACACCACAAATCCCTCAGGATCTCTTAGTCTCCTCCAAGACTTATAACTCAGGCACTAAGCCTTATAACTTAGTGATCAACCGATCACCTACCTCAGGCCAAAGGCCCTACCACTCAGGCTGGGAGGATAGCCCTACCTCAGATCCACAAAGGATCCTACTTCATAGAGAATGACTCTCCTACTTCTCAGGTACTAAGGCCCTACCTCAAATCCAAAGGGATCATGCAACTCAGGCACAAGTGCCCTACCACTCAGAGATAATGACTCTCCTACCACAGGCTCAAAAGCTCTATAGCTCAGATTCACACTTGAATCCTACTTCTCAAGCCAAATCCCTACACTCAAAATGTCAACAGAATCCTACCTCAGATCAACCAGTAATCCTACACATAGATCCACACAAGGATCCTACACTCAGCCTTTATATATTTAGGCTTATAACTCAGATTTATTAAGATTCTATAGGGTATGAGTGTGGTTGTTTTGACTATGACAACAAAGAAATTTCTCTGAGCCCTCTTCTTCTTCTTGAGCTAAGATATCCTTAGCCCTAACTTCTTCACAGCAATAAGAATCTTGAGCTGGAAGCAACTTTGTAGATCTAGTGCTCTGCACCTTGCTGAACCGAACTAGAAGCTCGGCTCTCTCTTCTACACAGCTCCAGAAATTTATCTTCAGAAAATGTTCTGCTGGATCTGTGAAGTAACTGTTGCTGGGGCTTTTCCCCTAACAGCTTCTCAAGCTGAGATAAACTCAGCCCTATCTTGCAGATTGCTGAAACCAGATGACTAAGCTTCTCCTTCTTAATTAGAAAGAGGACTTTTTCGATCTTGTTGTTGAAGATGATTTTGTTCTTCAAAGAATATCTTCTTCAACAGCTAACTGTCTGTAAGTCACGGAATAACTTGCTTTTGCTCTTATATCAGCACTTTGAACTAGATCTGCAACAATAGTGAGAAGGAAGATGAAGTCTAGCTGTAGTTTTCTAAAAGCTACTCCTTCTTTCTCGATCTCCGCCTTTTATTATTAGCCCATCAACGGCTCTTTGAGCAGTGGGCCCCACCTTGAATTTGATGGAAGCTACTAGCTTGTGCATTAATGGTAGTACTGAAGGCAAGCAGCGATATTTGTCGCGTACTGTAGCTTTCCCGCAACAAATTCAAATTTGGTTGACTTGTTAACTTTGGTGATGTCACCATCTGTGGACTTAGCCAAAATGAAGCATCTTTAGTATAGGCATTGAGTTAGTAAGCTTCACTCAACGTCAAAACACTTAGACAGATATTCTGTCACTAGGCGTTGAGTGAGTAAGCTTCACTCAATGTCAAAACACTTAGACAGATTTTCTGTTACTAGGCATTGAGTGAGTAAGCTTCACTCAATGCCAAACTACTTGGATAGATTTTCTATCACTTGGCGTTGAGTGAGTAAGCTTCACTCAACGCCAAATTACTTAACTGATTCTCTTCTATTACTAGGCATTGAGTGAGCAGCATTCACTCAACGCATTTGGACATAGTCAAATTTCTGTGAAATCACAGTCTCTGACTGACTAAGGTTCAGTCAATGCTTTTTATCACATGGCGTTAAGTGAGTAAGCTTCACTCAACGCCTGTGGACTCAATCAAATATCTACATAGATTTTTTTGTCGCTTTGACTGACTGAGCTATACTCAACGAACATGAAGTTATGGCGTTGAGTGAATGGACTTCACTCAACGCTTGCGGGCTTAGCCACATTTCTGCCTGTTTCTTCTTATGCTTTACTTCCTTACCTTGTCTCACAGCTTTTTGCTGTATGGCGTTGAGTGAGTAGACTTCACTCAACGCCTGTGGACTTAGCCACATCTTCAGCTTGCCAATTATTTGGCTTTGACTATACAAGCTAAACTTAGCACTATTAGCCACCTGGAATTGAGTGAATAGACTTCACTCCATGCATGTGGACATAAACAGTTTTCTATCTTTCCACTAGCTTGCCTAGTCATCACTTGTCTTGGCCACATGAATTAACCTGTCCAATCAATTCATAGAAGTTACCCTGCATACATAGAACTTGTAGGACATGTTAGATTACAATAGGTATATACCATTGTCTATAAGGCCTTCTTCAAATCCAGTTCATTGGGATCAATGGACCCAACAATCTCCCCATATTTGAAGAAGTCAAAACCTAAGACAATGTATACACTAACACAAATATGCAACATATACAGTAAAAGACACATTGCATTACTCACAAATGATTTTTCATTTATCATAGAAGGAACAAATTTTTATGTGCATATAACAAAACATAACACATTTCATAAGCCCTATAAGTAGAACAAGAAACATTTCAAGTTTCAGGTTCCCTTATCATAATATCACTGCCCTTAGGCTTCTTTTGGATCTTTCATCCTTCTCAGCTCCATCTGCTATCTTTTTCCCTTTATTGTCTGCCTTGTTTGCTTTTTCAATTTCAGCTTTAACTTTCTTGTCTCTCTGCCTCTGGAAGTAACTGTAAGGCTTTGGAAAGAATCTTATAGGCTCCACTACATCAGGTTGTAGTGTGCCAGCCTTTTTGTCTCTTCTATACGATTTCATTTCAACTTCATTTTGATCCTGCTTAGCTCTTTCAAAAAAGCTATACAACTTTGCCCTATCAGTCTTCTTTGACTTGATCTGGTCCCAAGATGATAGAATAATGGTTTTGGACAGTGGAATCCATTGTTCAAAATCATCTCTCTTCTCCATCTTTTCTCTATACCTCTTTTAACTTAATCTCATTTCTTCCTCTTCCTCATCAGCAGTTTTTCCCTTTGACTTCTGTAGCTGTTCTGCATAGGAGCTGAATTCATGAGCAACATATGAATCATGCCATTGAGCACCATCTTGTAGCTGACCTTCTAGCTGAGCAGACAGTTGGCCTTCTAGCTGTGTAGACAGCTGGCCTTCTAGCTGAGCAGACAGCTGGCCTTCCAGCTGAGCAGCCATTTCAGGATTCAATGTTTCTTGTACTTGAGTAGTAAATATAGGGATGTTGTCATACTAGACAGGTTCAATCCCAAAATATCCCATCATCACATTGGTAGCCCAGATCATATTTTCAGTATTTGTTCTTATGGCATTACTCTCCCCCTTTTTGACTTCTTCAATAAGCTCTTTGGTCTGGGAGAGGAAGGCCTTGTTCCTGGCTTATTCAAGATGATTGACTCCAGCAGTCAATTGATTCTCGACCTCTAGTATATTGCCATCCAGCAGTTTTGTACAACCATCTATCTTATGGAATATATCAGTAGTCTGTTTGGCCAGTAATACTTTGTCAGCATTGTGGATAGCTAGCATATTCTATGCCTGGATGTTTTGATTATCTATGACTGTTACAGCATTCTTGCCCACCTCATCCAATTTATTCATGGTATAATTCACTAATGGAGCTACTCTTGTGAAGAATTTTACTGTTTCACCCTTCAGAAGATTTACTTCAAATCTTATTGACTAAATTTCTGTACAAAGCTCCTTCCTGATTTCTTTGAGAGCATCATCCAAAAAGTTTTCCAAGGATTCCTCTGCTCATCCAGCATGTCCTTTCAGCTGGGCTAGAAACATAAGTGGCATTTGATCTGTCATTGCAGAAGTACCTTCATCACATATTTCTTGAGCTGGCCCGACCTCTGCCCTCTTGTCAGATTCAGACACAGTAAAGGAAGAAGACTAAGCTTTCTTTGGAGCACTCTCCTCCTTTTCTGACATGGAGGAGTCTATATCATGCACTTCAACATGAGCTGGGAGTTCAGAGTGAAGCTCCCCCTCACCATCTGCCATGCCCTCATTGCATGCAGAACATCAGCAACATTCTAAGCATACTGAGGTATCTCCTGAAGATTCTGGAGTTACTCCCCCTCAGACAGTGGAGTCTCCATGAACTGATCCAGATCTTTTTCCCCCTCAGCAAGTGTATCTTACATAGCATCCTCTGAGAGTTATTCCCCCTCACTCTGAGGACTATGTACAACTAGAAGCTCTTGGGGTGGTGGTGAAGATACATTTTCAACAGCAGCTGGGGTCTTTGAGGCCTCCCCTCAACTGTGCAGAGATTTTGTTAACTATGTCCTCTACCACTCTTTCAACAATTTCAACTGTAGGAGTATCTTCATCTGGGGCTTCTTCAGATTGAGCCCTGCTCAACTGATTTCTAACATCAAAGTCAGAAGATACTAACACTTGGGCAGCAGTGTCTCTCCTGGTCACATCCTCAGAAACAGTCAGATTTGGATCATGAGGCTCTTCCTCATCTTGTCCTTCAGAAGAACTAGATGTGCTAATTTCCTCTAGCACTGGAGCTTGTCTTTCCTTCTTCTTCTTAGAAGCTTGCTGGCCATAGGGGTGAAGAATAATTTCCCACCTATCCAGCATTCTTATGTTCATCCTTCTCATGTGATGAATTTTTGTCCCTAGACTCAGATTTAGGATCTCAGGAACAGCTGTAGTAGAAACAGGGAAAGACTTCTCCCCAAGTATTGCTCATTAATGCACTCTATAATCCTGTCAAATAGGATTCTTCCCTAGTCTGTCTTTTTGGATAGGATTATCCTTGTCATCAACTCAAACATCTTCTTTGAAATTTTGTCGTGCGAGCTTGTTTTGCACAATAATGCTTTCCTGATTATGTCGGGCAGGAACTTTCCCTTGAGGTTAAGTTCCTTTCTTATGATAGAGCCTATAGTATGTTTGGAGATGCTGCACCACTTCATGGCCGCTCTGATATCAGATTGTACTAGGGCTTCTTCGTCCTCAGTCTCTATAAACCTCGACAACTAGAGCGATGTGCTTAGCCACCTCGGGGTTATCTTGATCTTGGTTCAACTAACCATAGTCTTGATTTTTCCTGAGGAAGAGTCTCCTTTGGCATTTGCGAACAATTCCAGCACTTTCTTCTTCCACAGAAGGCAGGACTCCGATAGTACGAACTCTAGGTCAGAAGCCTGGAGTAGGTGGAGAACAAATTGCACCTCCTCCGACGCATCCTTGAATCAATTTTTCACCAGTTCAAAACCCTTTAATAGGAAGTCCTGACCTTTCGGCGCAATCTCGTTAGCGAATTTTTGAGAGCGAGTGAAAAACTTTTGGTCGACTCGGCAGTATATGGCAGGGGAGGGCAAGGAACAGTGTGTTTTGCTTTATGCACAAGACCTTCTATTTACAGTTTTTCTTAAGATAGAAGGCGTAAAGGCGCGTACCTATTTGGGGATCAAGTTATGATCAATAGCTAAGATTAATTCCTCTTACTTAGCAGCAAACAGACGAATTTGCCTTTAACCCTTAGTCTCATTAGATTGACCAATCCTGTAGGGATTTTAATTGACCTTCAACACACATACAATATATACAACTAGAGGGGAGCTACTTGAACCAAATTCAACATACCCATGTCAAACTTGAGGATGTTGAATATTGTTTCACCTAGTGGCTTAGTGAATATGTGAGCCACTTACTTATTGGTTGAGATAAATTTTTTAATACTTGTCTCATACTTCTCCTCATACTTTTAATATATGAATATCTTATCTAAAAAACATAGTCCTGTCAAGAGATACAGGATTTCTTGTAATTGAGAGAACATTTAGTAGAATCATCAATTAGAGGAATTCTACTTATCTTTGTCTTGTAGACTTGGAGCAGATACTTGATACACATCCACTTCCTTGCTCCCTACAAAGTACCTTTCAGCTGAACCAGATCCTTTCCTCTTATTTAGCCATAGATTTGCATCTAGTCTCTCTGACTGATCCAATTGGTGTAGGAGGTTTCCTGATACCAATCCTTTTAGTAAGACTCAAGCTAGTCCAGTGCATCAGACTGACCTAGCTCCACCTTAATGATTGCACATGTCCTGGACATCCTTTACATGATAGTATGTCCATCCACTTCTATCTAGAGGTGTATGATCCTGAATATGGCCACCTTGTTCAAATCCTAAGTCTGGAAAAATCTCTATCCACGGATCATAAATGGGTATGGCAACTTGGACTGTCATGCAAAACAAAATTTATCTTACCTTAGGACCCCAAAATGAATTGGGTCCTAGGTTCCTGTTAGCAAAAAAATGCACATGCCTTCCTACAGAAGTCATGTCAAGAAGACTTATCCTTTCCCTTGGCACACTAGGGTTGTGCCAACAGTCTATGGCAAAGTGGACCACTTTGCCACAGCACCAGCACTCATGGATATTGTACCTTCTCTTCTGAGAAGGTCTGGCAGTTGGGTTAACTGCAGGTTGAGCAAAAGAAAGAGTAGCTTCCTTGTTCTTATTTCTCTCAGCCACAGTCTAACTGAGGATAGGTATGGCAGTAGAAGAGCTTGGTTTTTCATGAGGTCTATCAACAGTAGTCTTCTTTGCAGTGGACATATTGTTGATGGCCTCAAAAATACCCAAGTCTGACTTGCTGACAGACTTGTCTTTCGTCAGATTGTGTGTTGGGAGATCTTGAGAAAAGACCACTGCCTTACTGAGTGAGGGGGCTAGAGCACTAAATACAAAAGGTCCATGATGGGCCTTTTGGATTTCTTCATGGGGAGCCTTACAGTCACTCATTCCCCAATCCTTTCTTCTTCCATTGTAAGGTACATTTGTATTCTTACAAGAAAGATTCACATTTCTCCAGTGACCATATATATATGCAGTCCTGGTCATATCTATTGGATGAGAGAATTACCTTGTGAAAGGTTGACTGGGGCTTTATAGGAGCTTTGATTTTCCCTGTGGAGAGGGTTACTCTATAATTCCACTTGTATTCTAATTTTCTCTTAAGGGAATCTATCTTAGAGAAATTAGCCACAATTCTCTTCTGCCTCTCGAGTTTCTTTTCACGATCTAGAATAATAGATGTTCGTGCCGAGAATGTCTCTTGGTCGTTAGAGAACCTGCAAGAGAGAAAACGATGAAGAATGGACTGCGAGCTGTCAGTTACTAGCGGGTAGATGAGAAAGGAAAAAAGAGAAGAGGGCCGCGGGAAGCGGCGACAACAGAATTTGCCCGTCGCGGCTAAAACCACTCCTGCGACGGGCTTTGCGACTGCCATAAATGAGACGATTACAGCGGTTACCAAGAAAACCCGATCGGACAGTAACTCGCTCGGCAAAGGATTCGAGACCGCTGCCACAGACGGCGAGCTTGAGGATTCGATTCGCGATGCCTAGAGAGTACTGTTCATGCCTATTTATAGGCTCGGGGCCTGCCCGAGCGGGCAGGCGCTAGAATCACCGGCTGCCCGGGGGACAGGAGAGCGGGCAGCGATGACGGGATGCACAGCCGTAAATACAGAGCAAGCTATTAACCGCACGATTATGCGGTCTTAAATAGAGAGACCAGCAGCTTTCAGACGGAAAGAACAGCTTGCATATTATTCATCAGTCGTGCGGTTACGCGGTTAAGGGAGAAACAGGGTAGCGGTCTTCTGGGTAAACATTATCCCCGCACATTTGCGAATGCCAGAGAAATTTGGAAATGTTAGCTTTATTCGCCAGACCGATATTCTGTTTAATGCGCCTTAGAGCTATAAATATCGCTGGAAAGAGAATTTCAGATATTCTCTGGGAGATTGCTTGAACTGCGGTTACCCCTTTGCTTGCCGCTATGCCGATGAAAAGTTTGCTGGGAGACATGTACAGGAAATCTGGTTCGAATGCGAAACCGCTTGTTCGGGAAAAAGAGGTCAAAATATCCAGTTCGCCCGACATATTGACAGAGAAAACTGTCGCCGCCTCTATCTCCTCAATCGACCTAGCCGAAAAAACGAGCGAGGTGAGCGGTATAGGCAGGGTAAAAATCGACCTAACTGCCACTCCTGAGACCGCCATTACCCCTGACGTCGACATCACAAGCATCACCCCACGCAACCAAGACGGCGAATTGCCTTCGTCGGCCGATAGCCTTACTGATGCCTGCGAGAAATCTATGAAATCCACTCTGACCGCGGCGGACAAGTTAAAAATTGGGTTGGGGATGAGCGGGTCTACTCTGGAGAAAAGAAAGCGTCGATCTGGTCCGACCGTCGAGGATCGGGTAGAAAAGAAACTTCGCCACAAAGGGAAAGAGAGCAAGAAATCATCTGTTCTCAAAGTCGCCACGGCCCCGCTATCTACTCTTTCTGAGGAGGGCGAGGTATCTGCGGATTCACAAAAAGAGATCGAACAGCTGTCAGAGGTAACCGCAATGGCCAAGCTAGAGAGATTTCTTATCCTGGACGAAGATTCTCCGGGAGTTGATCTCCCTGATAATGCCGGTTATTTGCAGGGGATGGAGGAGATTCTTCATGGCATGAAAGTGACGAGCGGTGCGAACTTGGCAACCGGATCCCTCGCCGAGCCTCACAAAGAACTTGCCATCGAAGAAGCACTCTTAGCCGCTGGGCTTGCTGCTGACGATAAGACCCACTCGGACATGTTCGATCGAGTAGGCAAGGCTGAGACCCCCCGGCCAGGTAAATTTCTGATCGCTTCGAGTAGGGAAAATTTCGTGAAGAGGATACTGCGGAGAAAACGCCCAGTCTGCTTGATCTCTGAAGGTAGGGATATCCCGATGACCAAAGAGATATACGAGGCGGGAAGAACCAAATCCGCGCGACTTTGGAAAGCCCAGATAAGAGAGATTGATCCGGAGAACGCGCGCTGACCAATATTCTCCGGCCGAGATTTATCGGCAGCAAGAGAAAGAATTGAATTCGCCCCATTGCTCCAAAGTATTGCTCCTTTAAACTGTCATACCTGCCGATGGTCTTTATTCTAACCGCTTGTTGTATTGTTATTTCAGCGGAGAAGGGTGCGGACTCGGTGACCATCCTCGCGAACAGCCCACCTCCCCCTGATGAGGGACAGAGATCTCCTGATGAACCTACCCATAAGATCGCGCGGTTAGAGGAAAAGCTTCAATCTGCGGAGAAGGAAAAAAGATGCGCTGAGACTGTTGGTGGAGGAGTTTGCTGAAAAAGTGAATTTGATCCAGACCGAAGTTGTTGCGGCTTTGGAGGAGGCCAAAGTTGCACGAGAAGAAACAAGACGCGGGAAAGCGCAGCTGATCGCGCAGGTCGCCACGCATGAGAAGGAAATGAGGGATCGGGACCAGCGGCAAAGACGACTACTTGATGATGTCGCCCATTATCGAAACCGGTGCCATCAAGCAGAGAATGAAATGCGACGCCGGTTTGGGAACAAGAAGGACGATGGCATGGTTCGGGATGAGACCTTGTCGATGAATCAAGCGGTTTCAACCTCACGGCCTGACGGCCAAGCGGCCTCTACTGAGATGGGAGTGTATCTTGGTCGTGTGGGCCGCGATGCTGCGAAGATTCATCGGCACCATCATACTGTGCTTCACCATCTGTCCGTTGCGATCTCCACGATTCTGCACGCGGGTGATTTGGTGGCTCATATTGGTGGGAACCTGCCAGATCGCAGCGAACCAACGAGTGAGGAGAGAAAACAAGAAGAGAAAGTAAAGGGAAAATAGCCTTGTATGTTTATTCGAACTTGGTGATACCGTGCGGTTATTTTTATCCGTGTATTGTTGTATGAATTTTAAATTTCTTTTGCTATAATATTTTTCGACTGTTCAGTTTCCCATTCAGATGTACCCGCGCGGTTTTAACATTATATGTCTGATCATTTATACTCTCGATTATAACTATAAATAGCAGAGAAGATTCTTCCCTTTTAATAAAAATAGAGTTCGACACTTTCACCGGATAGAAAAAATGGTGTCCGAGCGATCTAGCGCTTCAGCTGTTTTTCTCCGGTCAGAATTCAGGAGCTCTTCCTTGACCGAAAGCGAGCTCATTCAGTTCGTGCAAAGGCATATGCATGATGAGTCGTTAATCGCGCGGTTACCTTCAATGGCGGAACGGTTAAACACAGTTGGAAATAACTTCACCGTCATACCCATTGATCATTTCGAACATGGCTTTTCTTTTCCGCCATTGATAGAGCTGGTAGATATTATGGACTTCTATGGGGTCTTCCTCAGTCAGCTCCCTCCGAACACGATAGGCGCTATAATGAGCTTCCTGATCTATCTGCGTTCGGAGCAAGTAAAGTTTACTATGAACCTTTTCCGAAACTGCTTCGTAGCTCGATCGATCAGAGCGGGTAAAAAGGAGAACAAACTCTTCCACGGCATAATATACTTCGGCTGCAAGGGTTTGAAGGTAGTAAACCTTCCCAACAAGGTTACGGACTGGTCGACCAGATATCTGGTTTTTACTGGTAACTTAGGAGTTCTTCCCCTAAGTCCGCAAGCCCGCGCGGCTAGCGTTTTCAGAAGAATAGAGCTCGGGGGGAAGGAGTTGGAAATCGCCAACTTCTATAAGAATGAGCGGCTGAACGTTACCTATTACTTGCCAATGCGGATAGTCGCGGCCGATTACGACACATCTGACTGTAAGCATTCTGTTGTTTTAAGAAATTTTGTATTCGTGCGGTATTGTTAACATTTTTTCTACAGTTCAGCTGGAAATCCCGGCGGGTAAGCCGATCTCTCCAGAAGGTCCGGTGCTGACCCAAGGCGAGCTGCGCAAGCAGAGGGAAGCCGACCGTATCGAGGCCGATGAGCCTGCTGCACGTGAAAGTCCGGCAATTCCCTTCGTTCCGGATTGGATCGAGAAGCCCCTGACGGATTTGCGCGGTAAACAGGCCGTGCGATTTCATCGGAGCGGGGAACATATCTCGGTTTCTACTTCTCTTCCGCCTTGGTCGAGCTCCAAGCTTACTCGTTATGCCTGGGCGGCCGGCTTTGCCCTATATGGGAAGAAAAATATGGCTGAAATGAAATCAGTTCCGACCGCCCGCCTGCCCACCTTAGCCGCCCAAGCTCGGGCGAGAAGCTTCACCCTTGATCATTTCATGGGTGAGGCTTTGGCTGAGGTTACTGGCGTAGCCGAGCGGCTAGAGGTAAAAGTAGACAAACTTGAGGAAGAGAATGAGGCTCTGAGAGCGGATAACAAAAAGCTGAGAGAGAAGATTGAGGTAACCAGAATCTCACTTATTTCCTTCTATCCGCTCGGCTGTAAATATTATAAATCTCATAGTACTCTTACTCTTACAGCGAATGTATGACCGGGAGAACCCGACCTTTCTGCATGAAATCATCTCCCATTTGCGGGAAGGAGGAGAAGATATTCTTTACATTCTGAAGGAAAGGGGTTCTTTGGTTCCGAAGGAACAAACACTTACATTCGACGAGCTCTTTCCCGACTTCAAAAAGTTAGAGGCCGAGCGAGATAAAGTGGCTAGCGTGGCTAAGGTAGTCGAATTTTGTCCCGCTTCTGAGGCTGAAGTCGATACTCGCGACGGCGAAGAGAATGATGCTGAAGTTACTGAGGATTCTGAGGACCGAGAATCCGATTCGTCAGAATCTTCTGGATCGAGCGACTCTTTGAGTGCTTCAAGTTTGTCCAGTTCGGAGCGGGATCATAAAAAGAAAAAGGCCAAGGTGTAATTTAGAACGTGTTTATTTTCTCCTTTCAGATCGTGCGGACTCCCTTTTTGTAAACCGCTCGATATAAATGTAACGGACTTTTCTATAAATGATGATTTTGATTTCTCATGGCGTGATGTTGCGTGGTTGAATGATTTATTTTCTCGGATAATTAGCCTTTGTATTAATCCGACGATTTGAAGACTTACGCTCGCGCGATTACCATTTATAAGAAACAATCGTAACTCATACCAAACCTGCGAATTTCATTTGAATAAGAAAAATGATACAAGAATTCCCACATTTCATCTGCGGCTAGCAACATCATTACCCGCGCGAATTTCATAAGAAAAATGATACAAGAATTCTCATATTTCATCTGCGACTATCAACATCATTACTCGCGTGAATTTCATAAGAAAAATGATACAAGAATTCTCATATTTCATCTGCGACTATCAACATCATTATCCGCGCGAATTTCATAAGAAAAATGGTACAAGAATTCCCATATTTCATCTGCGGCTATCAACATCATTATCCGCGCGAATTTCATCATTTGAGAATTGCCTAGGTTATGCGCTGGTCCGCTATTGTTGACTTATCTCTGGTCCGAGAGCAAATCTGTAAATCTTGCCCTACGGTTAACTGAGTCTTATGTTGTCGCGCGGTCGTGCGAATAAACCTGAAATTAGAAAAGAAGGGAGGTGTGCCCGATTACCACGGCCTAGATTGATCATCAAGGATGAGGCTGGTGGGTGCTGAGACTCGCACCATCTCATCTCAAGGAGGATCAATGAAAATGTGATAACATCCCTTATGATGCATGGTAGAGCTAAGCACCCACCCTGACCCTCCTGATACGCAGAGGTGGTGTGTTAGAATGCCAGCTGGGATCCGACGTCTAGAAGCCCTCCGCACGAGAATCTGCAAGCTCCCACTACACGGTGCGAAAACTCCCCGCTACACGTGGTCTTGGTGGAATTACGCTAATGACAACGATTCTCGCGGGGGATCAAGCTAAACTCGGCGGTGTTACCTCGAGTTTATCATTTCTTAACTTGAGGCTTGAAAATAAATACCTCGCGCTTTGTTTTAAGAATAAAATCGTTTCAGATCATCCCCGCTCCAAGTATGGGTGATATCCTCCCCTTTATACGTTTGCAATCTATAAGCTCCTTTTTTCAAGACTTCTTTTATGATATAAGGTCCGATCCAGTTGGGATTCAATTTTCTGACCGAGCTATTTCTTGCTGCTGCGTCTACCTTTTTCAGAACTAAATCTCCCACCTGAAATTGCTTAACCCTTACTTTCTGATCGAAATATAATGATGTTCGCCTTTTTACTTCTTCCTGCCTGATGGTAGCCTCATCTCGGAGTTCCTCGATGTGGTCTAGGCAATATCTCATCTTTTCGTCATTTATTTCTAGCCAATCTTCCCAGTTTTGCCTAGCCAGTAAGACCCTGGGTGTTGATACTTCAAACTCTATTGGGATGAGGGCCTCTGACCCATGCGAGAGCTTGAACGGAGTTTCTCCTGTGGAGCTGGAAGGTGTAGTCCTTAGGGCCCATAATACTGAAGGGAGTTGATCAGCCCAGCTGTTCTTTAGACTCTGAACTCTTTTCTTTAGTAAGTTTAGAATTCGCTTATTGGCCGCCTCTACTTGGCCGTTGCTCCGGGGATGATGTACTGAGGAAAATCGGAGGTCGGTTCCTGCTTTTCTGTAAAAATCAGTCATTTCTACGTTATTGAACTGAGGCCCATTATCCGTGATAATCGCCATAGGGACTCCGTGCCTACAAATTATATCACCCCAAATAAAGTTTTTAACTATTTGAGTTGTAGTCCTCGCTAGTGCCTTGGCCTCAATCCACTTAGTGAAGTAATCAATCATAACTAAGATGAAGCGTCGTTGACTACTTGCCATCGGGAATGGCCCGATGAGATCCATTCCCCAAATTGCGAACGACCAAGGTGCCGTGATTGAACAAAGTTGTTGAGCAGGCTGGAACTGAAGTGGTGCAAATTTCTGGCATTGAATACATTTCTTGGCATATATCTCTGCGTCTCTCCTCATTGTTGGCCAAAAATAACCCTGACGTAAGATTCGTTGTTCTAAGGTTCTGGCTCCAGAGTGGCTACCACATTCTCCTGAATGGATATCTTGAAGAATGATGGGGACTTCTTCTTCTGTGACGCATCTTGCCATAGGTGAGATGAAAGTTCTTCTGTAAAGTATTCCGGAAATCAGGTTGTAATATGCTGCCTTAATTTTGAATCTTCTTCGATCTTTAATGGTAAGGTGATACTCTCCTTTCGATAGGTATAGAATGAACGGATCTACCCAGGAGTCATGCTGGTCGACTTGCATTGCCTCCCCCTCTTCGACTGATGGTTGAAAACGCTCGGACACTATCTCCCCCATAGTAATGCCGAATTTTGACAGGGTGTCGGCTTCCTCATTCCTGATTCTAGGGATGTGCTCAATCGTAAAGCTCTTGAATCTCCCAATTTCCGTTTTTACCAACACAAGGTATTGTTTGAGAATCGGTTCTCGGGTTTCGAAATTTCCGAGTACTTGTGATGCCATTACTAACGAATCTGTCTTAACATGAGCGTGGTCGATGCCGAGTTCTTTCGCAAATCTCAATCCTGCCAAAAGTGCTTCATATTCGGCCTGATTGTTGGTGACTGGGAAAAAGAATTTTACCGCATGCTTTATTTTTACTCCGTTTGGATTGATGAGGACTACCCCTGCTCCCGACGAATTCTTTCCCGAAGCTCCGTCGACGTAAATGGTCCAAGCAGATGGAAAATTTTCTTTCTGAGTCAAACTTTGCTCGGTGGTTTCTACCATGAAATCTGCCAAAACCTGAGCTTTTATCGTTGTTCGCGGTACGTATGTGATTTCGAACTCACTTAGCTCGATTGCCCATTTAGCGAGTCTTCTCGAATGTTCTGGTCTTTCTAATATCCCTTTCAAGGGCTGATCCACCACAACTTGGATTGAGTGTGCCTGGAAATATGGTCGGAGTCGACGCGCAGAGATGACCAAAGCTAAAGCCAGCTTTTCGAGGATGGGGTACTTTAATTCATTGTTTTTTAGGATATGGCTAACATAATATACTGGGAATTGTCTTTTCTTTTCCTCCCTGACAAGGACGGAACTAATCACTTCGGGTCCTACTCCCAAGTAAATATATAATGGTTCTCCTGGACGAGGACTTTGTAATAATGGGGTCGTGGTTAATTGTTTTTTGAGTTGCTTGAAAGCCCTATCACATTCATCAGTCCATTCAAACTTTGAAGCCCCCCGAAGAGTTTTAAAGAAGGGGGCGCTTTTATCTCCTACCCTGGAGATTAAGCGGCTAAGCCCTGCTAGCCTTCCTCCCAATTGTTGGACCTCTTTTGGGGAGCGGGGTGGTGTCATGTTCAGGATAGCCTTTACCTTATCTGGATTGGGTGCCAGCCCTTCGGGGGTAAGGAGATGGCCAAGGAATTTTCCTTGACTGGCGCCAAAAACACATTTCAACGGGTTTAACCTCATCCTAAACTTCCGTAGGGTAGCGAAGGTTTCTGTGAGATCTTCTAAATGCACGGAAAAGGATTTGCTTTTTATAAGGAGATCGTCAACATAGACCTCTAAATTTCTTCCCTTTTGATCTTTGAAGACTGAATCCATCATGTGCTGATAAGTAGCTCCTGCATTTTTAAGACCGAAGGGCATCACTAAAAAACAAAAACACCCTTCATTTGTGATAAAGGACGTGTGCGGTATGTCGGGTTTATGCATCTTAATCTGGTGATAACCGGAGAACGCGTCTAAAAAGCTCATGACAGGATAACCCACCGCCGAGTCTACTAAAGCATCTATTCGAGGCAGGGGGTAGAAATCTTTGGGGCACGCTTTATTAAGTTTTATCAAATCTACACACATCCTCCATTTTCCTCCTGGCTTAGGCACCATTACAACATTTGATATCCAAGCAGGATATTGTATCTCTTGAACAAATTTGGCTTTCACCAGCTTGTTGACTTCTTCTCGGATTGGGCTGGCCAGTTTTGTCGCGACGCCCCTCTTCTTCTGCTGTATAGGTTTATACTTTGGGTCGACATTGAGGTGATGGCATGCTACATCTGGATCTACCCCGGGCATGTCCTCAGGAGACCATGCGAAGATGTCGAGATTCTTCAAGAGATAGGAGATTAGTTTGACTTTCTCCTCCTCTGATAGTTCCGCATTAATAGAGAGCTTTTTCTCTTCCCCCTCAGCGATGGGCACCTTCTCGATAGGTTGAGCAGCCTCTAAATGGAATCCTTCCTTCGTGTTCTCTTTCGATTCTGCAAGCTCGATTTTTGTGACTGCCGGAGGAGTTACCTGTTCAACCATATTAACTGTTTTCACATAACACTCTCGGGCCACCCGATGGTTACTCCTAATACGATACTGCTTCCCTTGAGCAGAGAATTTGATAGCTAGATGGTATGTCGACACGATTGCCAGATATTCATTTAGCAGAGGCCTCCCGAAAATCGTGTGATAGCTACTTGCCGCGTCGATCACCACGAACTAGATCATCTTGGTGATTCCCCCCAGGGTTACTAATAGCGAGACGTTTCCTTCTGCTTCCTTCCTTTCCCCGGAGAAGCCGTAAAGTGGACCCTCGGTAGAAGATAATGGTTTCCCGGTCCTCAAGGCCTCGAATGTTGTCTTGAATAAGAGATTCACCGAGCTTCCCGTATCTATTAGAATCTTATCTACTGTGAAATTTTCGATAACGGCCTGGATAACAACCGCATCGTTGAATGGGTTGGCGACGGAGGAGAAATCATCCGGACCAAAAGTAACAAGCTCCCTAGCCGGTGTTGAAGAAGACGTCATAGCCACTTCCTGCTTACATAACTTGGAAATGGAAGATTTCTGGCTTGATTTGAGGCCTCCCCCTCCGTGGATACAGAAAAGTCGCCCAAGGGTTCCTTCATCATGAACATCTACGCAGTCATTCACGTAATGCACATTACCTAGACCACCAACGTCAGCGATGTCCTCACATTCCTGGAACAGCTCGGCCACTTCTTTTCCTTTTGAGGTGTTTGGAACGACGGGAGCCTCTTTACAGAAGAGGTCTGACATCTTTCCTTCTGAAACCAGTCTTCTTACCAGAAAGCGAAGGGCCCGACAGTGTTCCGTTGGATGTCCTTCTTCCTTGTGAAATTCGCAGAAATTCTTTGAATTGGGGGGTCTTACCTCTCCTCGGGGTTTGGCCTTTCCGAAATCTTTCCTTTGCAGGACCTCAGCGATCTCCTCCCAGGTCATGTTCGCAACGTGAGGCTCTTCGTGCTGATTAATAGGAAGAACTTGTGGTACTGCCGGAACTGGAGCAGCGTTTAAGGGCAGCATTCGCTCTCGGAACTGCTGATGATTGAGGAATGGCCTTTTGTGACGAAAGTTTCTACCCCTTTGAGGTGAGGATTGATGATCGTGACGGGAAGGTCTCGGAACATGGCGTGTCGTAGAAGAATTCCCTGAGTTGTCGCCACCTGCCATAGAGGTCAGAGTAGAAATGTAAGTTGGGTTAGCACTTTCCCGTTCAATGAACTTGTTTGCGAGAGCGATCAGGGCTTGATAGGTTGCCGGGGCTTTTGTTGTGGCTTTGAATTTTAATGGACCTTCTTGTAGGCCATTGATTAGGGCGACCTTGTAGTAATCTGGGTCTATGTTCTCTACTTCCAGAATCTCCCTTTGAAAACGATCTACGAACCGTGCCACGCTTTCGCCCTTCTTCTGTATAATTTTGAAAAGAGCTGCAGGACCACTTTTCTTTTTTTTGGAAGTTGAGAACCTTAAGAGAAGTTCTTGGCATAGCCCGGCGAAAGAATTAATCGAGAGAGGACGAAGCTCGTGAAACCACTCCTGAGCCTGCCTGTCAAAAGTCGTCACCAGTAACTTACACTTTAGCACATCCGTTAGGCATCTAAGGGCCACAGCATCCTCGAATGCCTGCAGGTGTGTAACCGGGTCGGACGTGCCGGTGTAAGAAGGTAGACGAGGTTCTCTGAAATTATTTGGTGCGGGCTCCTGCCTTATCCGTGCGACAAATGGGGACGGGTCTTCTATCTCGGCTGGAGTTGAAGGTGAGGCGCGGTTAAAACCTGGGAGATTAATGGGTACACCGGTCTGGCGGTCTTCTTCGAATCCTAGCCGCCTAGCCGGATCTGTCCGAGCGGTATCCTGGAAATAACCCATGGAGGGACCTCGTTCTCCTTGGGGCTGTGGTTGCGCGGTGGTCAGATATTGCTGTGAAGCGGGCTGATAGGTCGCGGGGGTTGAAAATATCACGGGTTCTTCGGGTGCTGCGGTTGGAGGCATCGTCAACCGCTGGTTAAGAGCAGCTAAAGTTCGGCCGATTGCATCAAGGCGTTCGCCGGTTTCCCACCTATCTTACTCCATTTCTTGGCGAGATTGCTCGAGTGCCCTCCAAAGGGAGTCTTCTGAGGAGCCCGTGCGGTGAGAATGACGAGAATGAGAATGGAGAGGAGATCGCCTATCCGACATATCAAGACCGCTGGGATTCACGGACAACTCGAATCTGAAGGCCGCGTGTTCAATGTTCGTGCCGAGAATGTCTCTTGGTCGTTAGAGAACCTGCAAGAGAGAAAACGATGAAGAATGGACTGCGAGCTGTCGGTTACTAGCGGGTAGATGAGAAAGGAAAAAAGAGAAGAGGGCCGCGGGAAGCGGCGACAACAGAATTCGCCCGTCGCGGCTAAAACCACTCCTGCGACGGGCTTTGCGATTGCCATAAATGAGACGATTACAGCGGTTACCAAGAAAACCCGATAGGACAGTAACTCGCACGGCAAAGGATTCGAGACCGCTGCCACAGACGGTGAGCTTGAGGATTCGATTCGCGATGCCTAGAGAGTACTGTTCATGCCTATTTATAGGCTCGGGGCCTGCCCGAGCGGGCAGGCGCTAGAATCACCGGCTGCCCGGGGGACAGGAGAGCGGGCAGCGGTGACGGGATGCACAGCCAGAAATACAGAGCAAGCTATTAACCGCACGATTATGCGGTCTTAAATAGAGAGACCGGCAGCTTTCAGACGGAAAGAACAGCTTGCATATTATTCATCAGTCGCGCGGTTACGCGGTTAAGGGAGAAACAGGGTAGTGGTCTTCTGGGTAAACAATAGAGTCCTTATATTTTATGGACTCAACATGGATGTCTATGATGGTCTTCAGATGGCCAACTTCCCTCATCTTCAGATGCAGAAAAGATGATGTCTCCTCCTGCTTAGAGGCAGCTTTAAGGAGACAATTTCCTCAGCTTGCTTCTTGGCCAGCATCTTGCTTTTTCTAAAAGCCTCCAGAAGTTCACCATACTTATCAATTAATTGATTAATATCCTCTTCTGATACAGATCCCTCATCATCACTTGGCGTGGAAGCATCAGAGTCTGTACTGGTCTCATAACCAGATTCGGAGGATGAGCTAGATAGGGATTGTACCTGATCTTATCCAGGCTGATCCTGGCATGATTCTTCTTCTGTCATAGCAATTAGCCCATAACATTTGTAGTCATATACTTCATCATCATCCTCCTCTGAGTCACTCTCTGAATGTGATAGAGGGGCCCTAATCTCTATTCTTGCATTTTCTTCCTTATCATCCTCCTTTTTGCCTTCCATGTAGACAATCAAAGTGTCCCATATTTCTTTGGCAGTCATGCAGTGGACCAAGTTTTGGAAGATAGAGTCATCCATGGCACTTACAATGATATGTTGTGCCCTCTTGTCCATAGTTTCCAAGATGATTTCATCTTCAGTCATTTTAGCATAACTATTTTAAGTCTGGACTTCTGCATCTAAGACAGAGACCTTAATGGGGATGAAAGGTCCTTCTTGAACTGTTACAAAGACCCTTGGATCAAAGGCTTCCATCATCTTCCTGACCCTCTCTTTCCAGGTCCCAAAATTCTTCGTACTGTAGACTTGAAGCTCCATTGAACTCCACTCCTTATGGTTCACTCCTAAACCCATAAGCACTAACCTTTTAGCTATCTTTTGAGGTCAACTCAGACTGTTAAGTCCTTTTTGAGTAACCTCCATCTGATATCACTTGAAAGTCTTTGTTTTCAAGGATAACTAAATTACCTAGAGGGGGGTGAATAGGTTATTGGTCTCTTATGATATAATTTTAACTTAATTACTTCTGTGAGTGATGTGATTAAGTTAATTGTGCTTTCAAGGCAATCACACAGACAACACAGCAAATTTAAAGTGGTTCACCAAATTATGGGTACATCCACTTTCCCTCCCACCTTTCTAACTACTTGTTAGACAAGGCACTTCTCAAATCTCTGCTCCTAAGAGCTTACACCACAGATCCCTCAGAATCTCTCAGTCTCCTCCAAGACTTATAACTCAGGCACTAAGCCCTACAACGAAGTGATCAACCGATCACCTACCTCAAGCTAAAGTCCCTACCACTCAGGCTGGGAGGACAGTCCTACCTCAGATCCACAAAGTATTCTACTTCAGAGAGAATAATTCTCTTACTTCTCAGGCACTAAGGCCCTACCTCAGATCCAAAGGGATCCTACAACTCAGGCACAAGTGTCATACCACTCAGAGAGAATGACTCTCCTACCTCATGCTCAAAAGCCCTACTTCTCAGATTCACACTTGAATCCTACTTCTAAGGCCAAAGCCCTACATTCAGATTCACAACAGAATCCTACCTCAGATCAACTAGTGATCCTACACTCAGATCCACACTAGGATCCTACACTCAGCCTTTATAGTTAGGCCTACAGCTCAGATCCATTAAGATCCTACAGGATGTGAGTGTGGGTGGTTTGACTATGACAACAGAGAAATTTCTCTGAGCCTTCTTCTTCTTCCTGAGCTAAGATATCCTCAGCCCTAACTTCTTCACAATAACAAGAATATTGAGCTAGAAGCAACTTTGCAGATCTACTGCTCTGTACCTTACTGAACTGAACCAGAAGCTCAGCTCTCTCTTCTACACATCTCCAGAAATTTATCTTCAGGAAATGTTCTTCTGGATCTATGAAGTAACTATTGTTGGGGCTTTTTCCCTTAACAGCTTCTCAAGCTGAGATAAACTCAGCCCTGTCTTGCAGTTTGCTGAAACCAGATGATTAAGCTTCTCCTTCTTACTCAGAAAGAGGACTTTCTGATCTTGTTGTTGAACATGATTTTGTTCTTCAGAGAATAGCTTCTTCAATAGCTAACAGTCTGTGAGTCACAAACTAACTTGCTTTTGCTCTTAGATCAGCACTTTGAACTAGTTCTCCAAGCTCTACAATAATGGCGAGAAGTAAGATGAAGTCCAACTGTAATTTTCCAAAAGCAACTCCTTCTTTCTCGATCTCCGCCTTTTATTATTAGCCCATCAACGGCTCTTTGAGAAGTGGGCCCCACCTTGAATTTGTTGGCAGCTACCATCTTTTGCATTAATGGTTTTACTGAAGGCAAGCGGCGACATTTGTCGCATACTGTAGCTTTCCCGTAACAAATTCAAATTCTATTGACTTGTTGTCTTTGCTGACATCACCATCTGTGGACTTAGCCAAAATGAAGCATCTTTAGTATAGCGTTGAGTGAGTAAGCTTCACTCAATGCCAAAACACTTAGACAAATATTCTATCACTAAGCGTTGAGTGAGTAAGCTTCACTCAACACCAAAACACTTAGATTTTTTTTCATTAGGCGTTGAGTGAGTAAGCTTCACTCAACGCCAAACAACATGGATAGATTTTCTGTCACTTGGCGTTGAGTGAGTAAGCTTCACTCAATGCCAAACTACTTAACTGATTTTCTTCTGTTACTAGGCGTTGAGTGAGCTGCCTTCACTCAACGTATTTGGACATAGTCAAATTTCTGTAAAATCACAGTCTCTGACTGACTAAGGTTCAGTCAATGCTTTTTATCACATGGCGTTGAGTGAGTAAGCTACACTCAACGCCTATGGACTCAGTCAAATATCTAAATAGATTTTCTATGGCTTTGACTGACTGAGCTATACTTAACGAATATGAAGTTATGGCGTTGAGTGAATGGACTTCACTCAACATATGTGGGCTTAGCCACATTTCTGCCCGTTTCTTTTTAGGCTTTTACTGCCTTAGCCTATCTCACATCTTTTTTCTATATGGCGTTGGGTGAGTAAACTTCACTCAATACCTGTGGACTTAGTTATATATTCACCTTGCCAATTATTTGGCTTTGACTATACAAGCTGAACTCGGCACTATTAGCCACCTGGCGTTGAGTGAATAGACTTCACTCAATGCCTGTTGACTTAGACAGTTTTCTATCTTTCCACTAGCTTGCCTAGTCATCACCTGTCTTGGCCACCTGAATCAACCTGTCTAATCAATGCATAGAAGGTACCCTGCATACATAGAACTTGTAGGACATGTTAGATTACAACATGTGTATACCATTGTCTACAAGGCCTTCTTCAAATCCAAGACATTGAGATTAATGGACCTAACAAGAAGAACTTTGCTACAACTAACTTGGAAGAACTTTTAGTTCAGATGATTCAACTTCAAGCTTGGGCTCGGCAACAATGGCGAGGAAGATGAAGTTCAACCGCAACTTTACGAAATCAATAAAACCTTAAAAGTTAAATTTCCTTCCTTCCATCTTGTTCCTTTTATCTTCCGCCGATTAACGGCTCCAAGAAGTAGTGGGGACCACCTGTGATTTCCAGATGCACCTTGCTTTAAGGGAAGAAGACGTACAGTAGAGCGCTGGCGCTATTTGTCGGGTTCTGTAGCTTTCCCGCAACTAATTTGAACTCTGTTGACTTTGGATGACGTCATCATTTGTGGACTTTGTCAAATCTTCAGATTCAACTCCAGGCGTTGAGTGAATGGCCTTCACTCAACGAATCTGGACTTAGTCAAATTCTATGCACCATCAGGCATTGAGTGCATTGAGTGAACTGGCTTCACTCAATGCCTCTGGACTTAGTCAAATTCTTCTGTACTGTCAGGCGTTGAGTATGTTGAGTGAACTGGCTTCACTCGATGTTTTTGTACTTAGTCAATCTTTGCTGCACTGCTAGGCGTTGAGTGCATTGAGTGAATCTTCATCTCTCAATGCCCTTGAACTTAGCTGCAACTTTCTTTATCTATTAGGAGTTGAGAGTGTTGAGTGTAGCTTCATCACTCAACGCTTTTGTACTTAGCCACTTTCTGTCTTCTTTCTTCTTAGGCCTTGACTGCAGCAGCATAACTCAACTCTTTTGTTGTCTGGCGTTGAGTGAACTGGCTTCACTCAATGCATATGTACTTAACCGCTTTTTCATCTCGCCAATACTGAGGCTTTAACAGACTCAGCTATACTCGATGCCTTTTTGATATATGGTATTGATTGAACTACCTTCACTCAACGCCTGTGGACTTAGCCACAGAATTGCTTTATAAACTGCTGGGCTTTTACTATCCACACCTTACTCAGAGCTTTTTGCATCTAGCATTGAGTGAACTGGCTTCACTCAATGCTTGTGGACTTAGGTGATTTTCAGCCTTTCTAGCATCCTTCTTTGACTTCCGGCATTGAGTGAACTGGCTTCACTCAACACCTGTGGACTTAGATAGATTTCTGTCTCTCCACTTTTCTACCTTGTGACCACTTGTCACAATCTCTTGGACAACTTGTATAAACTAGTTCCATGGAACATCCTACACTTGATGAGCTTGAACAACATGAAATACAACTATGCTCTTAGTACTAATTGTGATGCCTCTTCAAATCTTCAAATCTAGGGAACATTGAGGGCAATATTCCCAACAATCTTCCCATATTTGAAGATGACAGAACACACAATAATACTAAGAAGCATTAACATAAAAAGCATATAAATTTAATGTACTCAATTTAACTGCATTGACTCAACATGTCAAGTCAATGTATTCTCATACCACTTGAACAATTGCTAAAATAATATGCACTCTCCTTATACCACTTAATACTTAAATGGAGCACCACTTGATGCCATTTCCTCATAATATGCACTGACTCGGCATGGCTCAACATGTAGTCATTACATTCCTCATACTACTTGAAACTTTCCAAGTAATATGAACTAACTCAACATGACCTAGTCATGTCAAGTATTGCTTCTACATCTCCAATCTCCCCCATTACAAGTATTGCCGCATAACTCCCCCTTTCTGACTTCTTCTATAGGCATATTGAGGGAGGTGATAGGATTATGGCATATATCTCCCTCTTTCGACTTCTACTATACTAGTGATCAAACTAGTTGACTGGAGAACATACCTTTTGTGTTGATGCCACTGATACAACACATCACTACAGCCACTTGACACTTGAGTGGTCCATTGATCCACTTGAGATAGCTGCTATCATTGATACATATGGCTGTTGTAATACCCCCATCCATCGTATGGCATATAACAGAAGGTTCAGCTGGAACTCGATGCCATATACCACGGACAGTCGGAAGGGTTACATGATAATACCAAATACTCAACTACTCACCCTAACACAGAGCATTCTAGCGGAAGCTTTTAAACAGTTTAAGAGAACTCAAAGTTTCACAACACTAACATGAATGTCCACTACTCACCACAGTAATGAAATATTACAAATACACAATAGAGTACTTGGCCTTATGGCCTTACAAATGTTCACTTAACAACATAGTGTTTTACAGACATCAGCTCGCAGGCTGGCCACACATGATAGAAATAAAATAACAGTTCGCTTTGGCCTTTGAGGGCCAGCATAGTAGCTTGGGCTTCAGCTCGTTATTTGGTACTTAGTTCTGCAACACCTGCAAGCAACATTCCACCGTGCTGTGGCAAACAAAGCAATGGTCAGCTAAAGCTGACCAAATTATAACGACCCCGCCCCTTATTCGGGATGGCGGTGCTCCTTCCCTACATTTCATTAGCTCAGCTAAATAATTAAGTGCATAAGTATATTTCTCCACAGGTGTAGGCCCGCCCGGCCAAACACCCCGTGCACTCAGGGCACATTCTAGGTGAATCCGGTATATTCCGTGACTTCACCACCATCTTCGGGACGGCAAACATTGTGAGCATTTTAGTCTTTCTGACCACAGTCTAAGACTCCTGACTATGCCAACGGCTAGTTCCACTTTAGGGCCTCTAGCACCGAACCGCATAGCCCAAATCCGTTTCCACCCGCCCATTGCTCACTCCGCCTAGTCACTTTAAGACATATGCGCGGGCCAAGATTCACCCGGATCCTAATTCATTACCAAACATCACATAACCCAGTTATGTTCAGGGCTGGCTCCCCGGCCGCCAAGTTAGCAGAATTACATTTCCGTCCAGTTTTCCGAGTGCGCCTTTGAGTTAATCCCCAAGGATCCCTGTTGCAATCTACCACATAGAAACCCGAAAACACAAAGCATGGAGTCTTCTCCGGCAATCCATATAATATGCAACATCACTGATCCAAACAACCACGTCCGGGTAGGCTTCACATACAATGCCTAAGTCCGCACTTCGATTCTGGATTCTACATGCAACACAAGGGGGACTATTCACATCTACCCCAAGGAACACCACGCACTCACCGCATACTCACGGGAGCGGGTTTCCTATGCAGAAAAGAAAAGGACTTCACATGTCCAAGTGGAGAATCTTTACCCTTGAAATCCGCTTTGGCACCATGAGAAACTAGCCGGATGGAAGGCTTCGCAAGGAAATTCTCTCCACAGATCTGGTCTCGGTTCTCAATTTGGTGCTCCGATGCTCCTCCGGCGGCCGAATTCCTCCCTTCCTTATTCCTTGCTCTTTTCTCTCTCTAACTTCTTAGAAAGAGAGAATTTAAGGGGAAAATGAGGGATTAATCCTCTATTCCAAACTTAACACAGCAGGATCTCACCTGGGTCGTCAGATCGTATTTAAAGAAAAAGAATGGCTCAGATTAGCCTAAAATTTCTTAATCTTGGGCCGAACATGGCTTTGCACACGGCCGTGTCCCAGGGCGTGTGCCTTGATCCAGCCACGAACATCGAGCAAAAAAAATAACACGGGTTGGGACACGCCCGTGTCCCAACCTGACATGCCCGTGTTGGGTCCTCGACACGCCCATGACCAGGGGTCGTGTCGCAAATAACCGCCATGCCAACTGTCACGTCCCATAATGGACACGGGTGTCGACACGCCTGTGTTATACTTGACACACCCGTATCAACTAGTACACGCCCGTGTTCTTGGCCGTGTCCCTCAGCCGACATAGGACCAAACTTTCCAGAGAAGTACACGGCCATGTGACACGCCCGTGTCCCATGCCGTGTGCCTGACATGCCCTGGGACACGCTCGTGTCCCAGGCCATGTTCGAGCACTCAACGCTCGTCGACCTAAACTCGACGACCCGAGCACGGCACGGCCATGTGACACGCCCGTGTCACAGGTCGTATTCACCCTACCAAGACCCTAACTTGGTTCAAACACTGCCCGTTTCACTTTTGAGTTTTCGGGCGTTACATCTGTTACTTTTCTCCTGCAGCAGCATTGTCCTTTCAGCAGCAACAGTGACTACACAACAGCAGTGATGATCTTTGATCTATTATAACAGCTGTTGGACTTGCTCCCCCTCAACATGAGCATCTTGACTTGTCCCCCTCAATAGGAGCATCTATACTTGCTCCCCCTCAATAGGAGCATCTACCATTTTCTCTTAATTGGACAGTTGAGTCAATCTTAGTCTTGATACCACTTGATATCACTTGAAAGACTTATCTACCTACAAGAAGAGTAAATCCTGCAATAATAACAACACAACAAGCAACTAAAGCTATACCAAGTTCAACATACCCAGCTCAAACTTGATGGAGTTGAACTTTGCTTCATTTAGTGGCTTAGTGAAGATGGCAGCCACTTGCTTATTTGTAGGGACAAACTCAAGACTGATATCTTCACACTCTGCATGCTCCCTAATGAAATGATACCTAATATCAATGTGATTGGTCCTACTATGAGAGACAGGATTCCTAGCAATTGAGATTGCACTAGTAAAATCACAGTATAAGGGAGTTCTACTTATCTGGAGATTATAATACTGGAGCTGATGTTGGATCCATAATAACTGTGTACAACAGCTACCTGCTAAGATGTATTCTGACTCAGTTTTTGAGATTGTAACACTGGTCTGCTTCTTGCTGTTCCAAGACACTAGTCTTCCTCCCAAGAACTGATAGGTGCCTAAAGTGATCTTCTTGTCCTCTTTACAGCCTGCAAAATCTGCATCTAAATAGCCTGTTAGTTCAAAATCTCTATTTCTAGGGTATCATAGGCCAAGATCAGGTGTGCCCTTAAGATACCTCAAATATTCTCTTAGCAGCAAAGTAGTGAGATTATTTAGGGCTAGCCTGATACCTAACACAAACACATGTAGCATACATGATTTCTGGCCTACTTGTAGTAAGATATAGAAGGGAGCCAATTATCCCTCTATACAATGTTTCATCAACAGGTTTCTCTGCCTCATCTTTGTATATAAGCATACTTGACCCCATGGGAGTTTTCATGGTGGAGGCATTCTCCATACCAAACTTTTTGATCAACTCCCTGGTAAACTTAGACTGGGATATGGACAAGCCATCATCAGTTTGTCTTACTTGGAGGCCCAAGAAGAACTTAAGTTCACCCATACTACTCATCTCAAACTTCCCTTGCATAAGTTTGGCAATCTTTTTGCAAAGGTTATCATCAGTAGATCCAAAGATTATATTATTTATATATATCTAGAGTAGGATGATTTTGCCCTTAGATTTCCTTAGGAATAGGGTCTTGTCTATCTTCCCCCTTGAGAATTTGTTCTCAATGAGGAAGCTAGACAATGTCCTATACCATGCTCTAGGGGCTTTCTTCAACCCATATAGAGCTTTCCTAAGTCTATTAACAAATTCAGGTGAGTTAGAATCAACAAAATCTGGAGGTTGCTTAACATAGACTTCTTCCTTTAAGTCACCATTTAGGAAGGTTGACTTCACATCCATTTAGTAGACTTTAAATCCTTTGAATGCAGCATATGCAAAGAAGAGTCTGATGGCTTCCAATCTTGCTACTAGGGCAAAGGTTTGATCAAAATCAATTCCTTCATCTTGTTTGTACCCCTTAGCTACTAGCCTAGCCTTGTTCTTGATTATAATGTCATTTTCATCAAGTTTATTCCCGTGAATCCACTTGACTCCAATGAAATTATGTCCTCGTGGTCTAAGAACTAGCTTCCAGACTTTGCACCTTTTAAACTGGCTCAGTTCCTCTTGCATTGCTACAATCTAGAACTGATCTATGTTGGCCTCTTCAAATCTCTTGGGCTCAACCTATGACAGAAAACTTGCATACATTGTTATATTAAGGCTCTTACTTCTTTTCACCACTCTTTGGTGTGCATCACCAATTATCTAATGTCTTGGATTGTCACTTAGTTGCCTGATAGCTGGAGGCAATCTTCTTTCAGCATTAGCTTCAGCAGCAGCTTCTTTCTGATCTTCATCCTCTTCAAGTGTGCCTTGCACTTCATCTGGAATATCCACTCCATCTTGAATTTCTATAGCAGCTTCTTTGATGGTTAGCTTGTCCATCATCAGCTCTGTGCCTGCAGTACTATAAGAGGAGATTTGCAGTTCACTATTAATCATGGTAGACTCATCAAAGACTACATGCACAGACTCTTCTAGAACTTGGCTTTTCAAGTTGTAGATCCTATAGGCTTTACTATGATTGTTATACCCAACAAAAATCCCATCAAAGGACTTGGCAGTAAACTTAGTCATATAGGACTTCCCATTATGAAGCACATAGAACTTGCTACCAAAGATCCTGATATAGCCCAGGTTTGGTTTTATGCCCTTCAAGATATCATAGGGAGTCTTCTTATGGCTCTTGGTGATAAAGGCTCTATTAAGGACATGACATGCAGTATTCACTGCCTCAGCATAGAAATATTCTGGGAGAGATGTTCCCTCAACAAGGTCCTTCCAGCCTCTATGAGATTTCTATTTTTCCTTTCAACAATCCCATTTTGTTGGAGTGTTCTTGGATAAGAAAATTCTTGATGAATCCCAAGCTCTTTACAGAACTTTGTCATGCTATCAGACTATAAATCAGTCCTATGGTCACTTCTGATTTTGACCACAGTACTATCAAACTCATTCTGAATTTGCTTGACAAACTTTATGAAGACATCAAGGGTTTCATTATTTTTCTTAAGAAAGAATACCCAAGTAAACTTAGAATAGTCATCAACCACCACAAGGGTGTAGACTTTCCTACCTAGACTATGAATTGACATAGGACCAATCAAGTCCATATACAAGAGGTATAAGCACCTCACAGAGTCTTTGGTCTCAATGCCCTTGAAGGAATCCTTGGTCTGCTTGCCCTTTTGGCATGCTGAGCACAAGCTTTCCTCAGTGCATTTCATCTTAGGACCATTCCTAACTAGCTCTTCACTAAAGAGCTTGCCAATAGTCTTATAGTTCAAATGAGCTAGTCTCTTGTGCCATTGCACACAATAAGAAACTTTCTCATTTGCCACTAGCCAAATAGGAGAGTCCGTAAGGAAATTTAAGCAATAAACATTTCCACTCCTAGTGACTGTCAAGATGACCTCTTGGTCACTTGACCTCTTAATCTGGCACTTATCCTTGTGGAAGACAAAGACGTAGCCAAGATCAGAGAGTTGGCTTATACTTATAAGGTTGTGTTGCAACCCTTCAACAAAAGCCACCTTTGAGATGGTGACTATGTCATTAGTAATCTTACCATAGCCTCTTGTCACTCCTTTATCTGAACCACCAAATATAACCTTGTGTCCATCTTTCACTAGAGTGTACTCCTTTAAGTTGCTCCTTATCCCAATCATGTGCCTAGAACAACCACTATCCAAGTATCATATAGGGGTATGGACACTTGGACTAACCTGCATCACATAATTTATTTTACCTTAGGACCCCCAATATCTATTGGGTACTAGGTTCATGTTATTCTGAAAATGGACTTGTCTACCAGCATATTTTTTGACTGGTGTACTAACACTAGATCTCGGCATAGTAGGATTGTGCCAGCAATCTAATGCAAAATTTCCCACCTTGCCATAGCACCAGCCCTCATGTATATTATAACTTCTCTTCTGAGTCGGTCCTGCAATTGGCTAAACTGCTAACTGAATAGAAGGATGAGGTGTAGTAGCCGTTCTCAAATTCCTTTCAGCAAGGATTTGACTGAAGGTAAGTCTTTCAGCAGGTTTTCTTGGCTTGCTCTGAATGCTATTTACGACAATCTTCTTTGCAGATGACATGTTGTTTATAGCAATAGAGATAGCTAGATCTGGCTTGTTGATGGACTTGATCCTTGTCTGGATCTTTGCTAGATGGCCTTGAGAGTTAGCCACTGCCTTTTTCTTGAGTGAAGGGGCTGGTGCACCAAACACAAATGGTCCATGATGGGTCATTTGGATTTTCTCATAGGGAGTCTTTGATGAGTACAATTATATAAGTCCTTTTTACTATCATATTTGTAATCATGTCCACTATTATCTACCTCCATTCGTTATAATTGCATGAAAATAGTTAAGAATTTGAATTATTATGAATAGAAGAGCACAATATAGATTTTCCTTTATTTCCTTTATTAAGTTATTTATTTATTTATTCATTAATCTTCTTAATGTAGGTATTGCAAGTCCTTGGAACTAAAAGTCTTTAAGCAAACAGAGGTGTTCACGGATCAAACATGACTGATGACAAAGGTCTTGGATTGGGCACATCTCTGTAAAGATCACAAAGCTTGGAAGAAAAGGCGTAAAAATTTACAAGAGCACCACACGGGTAGGGACACGCCCGTGTCACTACCTGTGTCCTTATCGGGAAGAATCAAAGGTCTGATGCCAAACCAACCTGTATGTGGAGCCATGAAGAACACACGGCCGTGTTACCAGTCGTGTCAAATGACATGGCTCACGACCAGGCGCACCTTTTCATACCAAACCGCCCAGACGCACTATTTTATACCCTACACGACCTGTGACATGACCGTGTTGGAACCCGTGTTTGAACCTTGTTTGCAAGAAGACTATAAAAACCTACAAAAAAAATATTAAGGAGACTTTTGGATTGAAGGACTTGGAGAATTTCTGGAGGACAAAAGTAGAGCACTCAAACGAAGGGGAAATCGAAGGAGATAATCCGTATGGTTTTAATTTTTATGTATCTCTTTTAATTTCACCCTTCTCTTAGTGGATCTAAACTTTATTTTACATTTCGCAAGAGACTTGTTTTTCTGAACCGAATCAGTAATCATTTATGTTGATTTTCATTTCGGATTCGTGGTATTTGATTCATATGTGTGGTTTCAAACAAAGAGATTGATCATGGATTTGAAGTTAGTATTTGTTTTATATGAATCCCAAACTTCTATATTGAGAAATTGGATGATTGTGATGATGGTTTATAATTTCATTCTCTAGTGTTCTTTCTCTTTGTATTTCAAATTTCATGATAGAGAGATATGTTGTTTGGATAATGGTAATACGAATAATTTATTCATGGCATCTTAGAGAAAGGATTTCATGAATTTATGTATTAGACAGGGTTACTTTATATTAATGCAAATTTGAGTGTTGTGAATTGTTCGAGAGAAAATTTACTCAACTTAAGTTTAGGTATTGAATTGCTTAAGAGAGAATTCGATAAAGATTGAACTCTTACAATACAACGAATTTGATAATATTGTTAATACGTGGTTACATATAATTGAATTAATGAGTGAATATTCTCATGTGATTACTCTTAGACTATCAGCTTTTTACCATCCTTAATCCTCCAATGTTACTTTATCTAATTAGTCCTTGTAATGTTAATTTAGAGTAACAACCAATTTTAAATATAGGTACGATAATAGAGTGAGAGTGAGTACGAAGTCTTGAAAAGACCTTGAGGAATACGACATGAGATGTAGATTTCTTCTATACTATGATTGATAGGTGCACTTGCCTGAGATTAAAATCAATTTAGCTTATACCTATCTACATTGTTTATACTAGAGTAGAAATTAGCGCATCAAGTTTTTGGCACCGTTGCCAGGGACTCGTTTTCAATATTTTGAAAGCTTAAACTCTATTATTCTACCAATTTTTGATTACTTCCATATAATTGTAAATTAGTTTATTACATAATTATATCACTTAATCTCTGTTTTGTAGTTTGTTAGTCTATGACCACGGGAAAAATTCTGGGATAATACCATTTCATCCTGACCCAGAACGAATTATTCGTAACACCTCCCAAAGGGACTTGAGAACTGATAACACAGATAATTCGAACGGACTTTCAGAAGAGGAAACAAAAAACTTAGGATATCATCATCCAGATAACATGGCAAATCAGAATGAGCAAACCATGTCTGACTTTACTAGACCTAATCTCCAGGGTACTGGGTCAAGCATTGTTAGACCCAAAATTGACGCCAAAAATTTTGAATTGAAGCCTAGCATTATTCAGATGGTTCAACAGTATGTCCAATATGATGGCCTGCAAGATGAAGATCCCAACACACATTTAGCAAGATTCTTGGAGTTATGTGATACATTCATGATTAATGGCGTTACCAATGATTTCATTCGATTTAGGTTATTTCCGTTCTCACTAAGGCACAAGGCGAAGCAGTGGTTAAAATCATTACCTAGTGGGTCGATCACTACATGAGATATGATGGTTGAGAAGTTCTTGATTAGGTATTTTCCACCAGTGAAGACTGCAAAGCTAAGGAATGACATTTCTATATATGCTCAATTAGAATCTGAATCATTATATGACACATGGGAACGATTCAAGGAACTATTAAGGAAGTGTCCCCATCATGCATTACCTTCCTGGCTTCAGATTAAGACCTTCTACAATGGTCTCAATCCAGCCACTAAACAGATAATCAATGCATCTAGTGGAGGCACCTTGAACAATAAGACACCAGATGCGGCTCAACAGTTGATAGAAGATATGGCAATGAATAACTATCAATGGATTACCGTAAGATAAAAGCCTAATAAGCCTTCATGAATCTATGAAGTGGATACAGTCACTGCCTTAGCTATTCAAGTAGAGAAGCTTCATCAGAAGATGGATAACCTATCTTTAACATCACCCTCCATGGTACCTCAATAATGGGACCCTTCATTTAGTGGAATGTCTAGTTGTGAACCTCAAGTGCATAAACATGTTGACTATATGGGCAACAATACCAGACCTCCCTTCAAACAAGCAAACAACCCATATAGTTCTACATACAATCCTGGATGGAGGAACCACCCCAATTTCTCTTGGGGAGGACAAGGAAATCAAGGCAAGCAACCTATGTTTGGACAACCACAACAACCAGAGCAAAGGAAGCCATCATTAGAAGATGTACTCACCAAGTTCATGCAAACAACTGATGTAGCTTTCTGGAATCAAAAGGGCTCTATTCCGAATTTGGAGAATCAGATAGGTCAGCTCACAAGGATGGTATCTGAAAGACAACAAGGAACACTTCTGGGTAATACCAAAAAAACCTGAAGGAGCATGCAAAAGCAATCCAATTGAGGAGTGGAAAGGAATTACATGACCAAAGGCTTACAAAGGAAGCACCCCAAGAGGAGTCTAGTGGCGAAGGACGGAACGAGATGAATTCAAATTCAAAGGGGTATCAACAAGCAATACCATATCTAGCGAAGCTGAATAAGGAGCGCATGGATGCGCAATATGGTAAGTTCTTATCTATGTTTAAAAAATTACATGTTACTTTACCTTTTTCTGAATTCATTCAAATGTCGAAGTATGCTAATTTCTAAAGGACTTGATTTCAAATAAAAAGAAAATAGAAGAATTATCTTTAGTAACACTTAGTGAAGAATGTTCCGCTATTTTACAGAACAAATTACCACAAAAACTTAGGGATCCCGGTTCATTTTCAATTCCATGTATAATTGGTGATTTACAGGTGAATAAAGCTTTAGCAGACTTAGGAGCTAGTATAAACTTAATGCCTTATAAACTATATTTGAAACTAGGTCTAGGAGAACTTAGCCCTACTAGAATGATTATTCAATTAGCAGATCGTTCGGTTAAGTATCCTAGAGGAATAGTAGAGGATGTATTGGTTAAGGTAGATAAGTTTATATTCCCCGCCGATTTTGTTATTCTAGATATGGATGAAATGTAGAAGTGCCACTCATACTAGGTCGTCCATTCTTAGACACATCTAGAGCTCTTATCGATGTTTTTGATGGTAAATTAGTTTTGCGAGTAGGGGAGGATGAAGTTACTTTTCAAATCAACAATACAATGAAGCAATCTTTGGATAATGATGATTGTTGCTATTTTTCATGGTGTTGATAATATTATGACTTCTATGAATTCTGAATTATATTATAGAGATCCTTTAGAGATTTGCATCACTAACAGTTATCTAGAAGAAAACAAAAATCAAGATATTGTTGAACATTTATATTATCTAGATAACTCTGTTTTGATGAATAGGAAGATTGAGTATAGTTTGATTATACAAGGAGATCTTGAAGTTCTTAAGAATAATACTAAGGATCCACCGATAGTAGAATTTAAAAAATTACCGGATCATCTTGAGTATGCATTCTTAGGATCTAATTCTACTTATCCAGTTATTATTTCTTCTAATCTTTCTGAAATTGAAAAACAAAAGTTAATAACTGTGTTAAAGAAGTCTAACGTTCTATAACATGGCAAATAACTAATATATATAAAAGGTATCAACCCTAGTTTTTGCACCCACAAGATCCTTTTGGAAGAAAACTATAAGCCTTCCATTTAACCGCAATGTAAGCTAAATCCAAATATGAAAAAGATAGTGAAAGCTGAGATTATTAAGTTGTTAGATGCTGGAATGATATACCCTATTTCGGATAGTTCATGGGTTAGTCCTGTACAAGTCATTCCTAAGAAGGTGGTTTAACAGTAGTAGTAAATGATAAGAATGAATTGATTCCAACACGAATAGTAACAGGTTGGCATGTCTATATTGATTATCAAAGGTTAACCGATGTTACTAGGAAAGACCATTTCCCTCTACCATTTATTGATCAAATATTAGAATGATTATCAGGACATTCTTATTATTGTTTTCTAAATGGATTATCTGGATATTTCCAAATCCCTATAGCACTAGAAGACCGGGAGAAACAATATTCACTTGCCCATTTGGTACCTTTTCCTATAGATGTATGCCATTTGGTTTATGTAATGTACATGCCACTTTCCAAAGGTGCATGTTAGCTATATTTCATGAGTACGTTGAAGATATTATGGAAGTCTTTATGGATGATTTTTCTATGTTTGGTGATTCTTTTGATTTGTGTTTGAGAAATTTAGAAAAAGTTCTGAGGAGATGTGAGGAAACAAATCTAGTACTTAGTTGGGAGAAGTGTCATTTTATGGTGCAAGAAGGGTTAATACTTGGTCATAAGATCTCAAGCCAAGGACTTCAAGTGGATAAAGCAGAGATTGAAACCATAGAAAAGTTGCCACCACCAACCTCCGTTAAGATAGTGAGAAGCTTTTTAGGTCATGTCGGATTCTATCAATGGTTCATTAAAGACTTCTCTAAAATAACTAAAACACTTACTAGGATTTTAGAGAAAGACGCACCTTTTATTTTTGATCAAGAGTGTCTGCAAGCCTTTGAGTTTTTGAAAGAAAGATTAATTAATTCTCCTATTATGATCGCACCTGATTTTGCTCAACCTTTCGAGATCATGTGTGACGCTAGCCGTTTTGCAGTAGGGGCTGTTTTAGGACAACGCCGAAACAAACACTTTCACCCTATATATTATGCTAGCAAAACACTTAATAACACACAAGAGAATTATACAACTATTGAAAAAGAACTCCTAGTAGTGTTATTTTCCTTCGATAAATTTATATCCTATTTAACATTGTATAAGGTGGTAGTATACACAGATCACTCTGCCCTAAGATATTTACTTGCCAAAGCGGAAGCAAAACCTTGTTTAATCCGTTGGGTTCTTTTATTGCAAAAATTTTTGATTTGGAAATAAGGGATAAACGAGGAGCAGAAAACTTAGCGGCAAATCATCTCTCACATTTAGAAAATCCACTACGAACAATGTTGGATGAGTCTGAGATTAGTGATACATTTCTAGAGGAATCGTTGTTTGCATTTCTACAAATGTAAATACTGATTATCCGTGTTTTGCCGACTATACAAACTATATTGTGGCTAAGGTCCTTTCAAAAGATTTTTCATATCAGCAGAAAAAGAAATTTCTTTTTGACTTGAAATATTACTTTTGGTAGGACCCCTATCTTTTTCGGATATGTGCAGATTCCATTATACGTAGATGTGTATCAATGAAGGAGGGTTGGAAAATCTTGGAGCAGTGTCATTCAGGCCCTACAGGTGGTCACTTTGGAGCAAACTGCTCAGCTAAAAAGGTTCTTGATTCCAGTTTTTATTGGCCCCTTCTATTCAGGGATGCCCAAAGGTATGTACTTAAATGTGATTCTTGTCAAAAATCACGTAATATCTCTAAATTACATGAAATGCCACAAAAATTTATTCTTGAATGTGAAGTGTTTGATGGGTGGGGGATTGACTTTATGGGACCGTTTCCAATTTCTTATGGGAATAAATATATTTTGGTAGTTGTAGATTATGTATCGAAGTGGGTAAAGGCGCAAGCTTTCCCTACTAATGATAGTAGAGTAGTAATTTGATGCTTAAGATCACGGTAGTGAACCGGTCGCACAAGTAATATAAAATGGGCGAGTTTTCCCAAGTATCGATCTTTCAAGGAACACAGTAAGGTGGAGTAACTATCAAGGAGGACTTGAGATTGAAGTCCTCAAGGTCAGAGTTACGAAGGAAGGCTTGGATTTGGTTTGCGTAAAAAGAAAGTAAAACACTAACAACTACTCCTATGCAATGCCGCTATGCACTGCTTCGTCAAGCGGGATGGAAGACTGCATGGGTCGCTATGCACCGGATTGCTAGGCGGATGGAAGAGTAGGTTAGCAGATGAGGTGGGGAGAACGGCGGAAATCTTACTATGTAGGCCGCTATGCACTGCTTCACGAAGCATACCAATAGCAATTGCTAGTGCGACACAAAACACATCCACACCACAAAACCGCACCTCAAATAGATAAGCAGGAATACTAAATCACATAGACATGATTAACTAAACATGTTAACAGTCAAAATACTCTTCATCAATACAAAGAAAACTACTATATTATCAATACAAGAGGAGATGAGTGTGCAAAATTGACCGGCTCTGAAGTCTTATTGAGGATTCATGGAAGGAATCACCGGGTTGTCAATCCGCGTCCAAGCTCGGTCCTCAACTGCGTCCAGGGTAGAGAAGGTTGTCACTACCTTCCAATGGACCCGTCTTCTTCGTGTCACAACCTGGTGGAGAATGGCACAAACTGCTCCAAGCTTGGTGAAAGCTAGGTGGAGATCTTCTTGAAGCTCGTGGATGAAGGAGGAGGACGAGAGGATGCTCCGGTGTTGATTTGGCATTGTAAGCTTGCCCGGAGACCCTCCCTATAGTGGTCGGTGGAGAAGGAGGCGAGCCCTGCTGAAAATCGCGGAAAACGGCGCTCCAAAAATAGTTCTCTTTGACCTAAAATCACGAGCAATATTTATAGGCGCGAAATAGAATTGAGCGTGCATGATCAATGGCGCATGATCGCTGGTCATGCGCGCTGTTCGGTCGATGATCGTGCGTAGCACTCCTGGAAACCTGCAGCCTGCCAAAGAAGTCAGAGAATTATGCGCACGAGCAAGGGCACACGATCGGTGATCGTGCGAGGTATGGTCGGCGCTCGTGCGATGGCAGAGACAGGGATGAAAGAAAATGGGTCTTGAATGCGCACGATCGGCAGCGCACGATCGGTGATCGAGCGAGGTATAGCCGGTGATCGTGCGATAGCCTGGGATAGGACTGATCCAAATATGGCATGAATGCACACGATCAATGATCGTGCGCCAAAGGGTTCCTTGGTCGTGCATGGGTTAAAACGTACGACCATTGACTCTTTGGCTAAAAATGGCCAAGTTCGGTCTCATATGCCCACGCGATCTCCGTACCTGCAAGAAAACATATCGGGTTGTCGAGGGTGGCGTTCGACGATAATAGATAAAGTTACTAAAGAAATAAAGCTGCACAACCATGGGTGTAAAAGTGCACTGGGCGTGGAATAGTGTAGTGATCCAGAAGGAGTGGTATTGGTGCTAAAAGGAAGTGCAATAGCATGAAAATGAGCCCAGATGAATCCGGAATCCGGTATAAAATATGGACTCATCATACCCCCAGACTTAACTATTTGCGCGTCCCGAGCAAACAAAATCTAAGCAGATAGGGAAAATTGCTAACTAACAAAGAAATTGAAAAAAAGAGTACCATGCGAAGTCGCATGCTCACATGTGTAAAAATACAATAGAAAAAATTTCTAAGTATGCAGAATAGTTTATATTTTTCACAATGCGTATGAAAATTTTATTATTACTCAAAAATAGAATCACGGTGAATCAACCGGTCACACATAGGAAGAAAGTAGGAAGGCCACTAAGGTGAGTTTTGCCAAAGATCGGGGCTCAGGATCACCTTCAAAGGAATCAACCAATATCGGGGACCATACGCTTGCCCGTCCACACTCTCTCCATGGCACTAGTTAGACTCAAGCGCGAATCCGTAGGACTTTAGGATTAGAGATGGGGCTTGGGTTACGGTGAGGTAAACAATGATAAACATGAAGGCTATGCACCTAACCCAAATGAGCTATCATATACAGAAATCCAACCGCTAATCCAAAATACAAACGAGTACACCACACCCCCAGACTTAACTTTTAACATATGGGTGTGTGCACCGCCTACTTCAAATATAATCACATCTCCAAATATAATCACATCTCCAAAAAGATTTTCAATTTAAACTTTTTTTTTTCACTTTTTCTTTTTACAAACATTTTTTTTCATCTTTTTTTTCTTTTTCATCTCAGCAAATATACCTTGGAGCACATCCACATATTCACAATGAATATCACCACATCACATCCCAACATGAAAATGTAAAATATTAAAGCTCGACTTGGGTGTGCGACTAGGATAGGCTATGAGGCTTTGGTGAAATCATGGTGGAGCTGAATCAAAAGAAAGGGTAGGCACAACGGGGCTAGCGAGGATATGACGTTAGGAATGGTACAAAGCTCAACCGAGCCAATGATGGCCTACATCACACTCACGCTTGACTAACCAAGTACCAATGCTTCGAGAGTAGCTTGGGGCAAGTTCTTAGCCACCTAGAAAGATAATCCTTCCTCCCGGCTCGAGCAAAACGAGTCTAGTGACGGCTACAAACATTCCTATGCTACCGTTTGATTCACACCGGATTCACCAATTTTTGAGTAGAATAAAAAGTATTTACACAAATAGAAAATTATAAATCTACAAGCATACAGAAAAATTAAATCTACTCGAATTTCTACACGAGACGAGAGCAGTTGACTAGAAACACAGCAAGGTCAACATTTTACTCTGTCTCACAATCCTAAGCCAGCACCATAATTTTTCCAAATCTATCAAAGACACGAGTCTAACTCGCGACATACTAACAGCTAATCACGTGCTCATGTGGGTGCAGTGGTGTGCAGTGCAATGAACTAATCAAAATAAAAAAATAAAAGCTTCTAGTATGCACATGAAATGTGCCCGTGCAAAAGGTAACAAACAATAGCTCTCTCCCAGACTTAAACTAAATAACAAATCATAAGATATTGAAATTAAAATCATAAAGGGCTAAGGGAAGAGGTTACCCAATTCTCAGCCAGTGAGCATACCAGAAGATGCGTGGAAAAGAGAAGTAGGCCTGCCATACGAAGAATCACAACCCCGCCAACACGTAGTTGTCATGAATACCTGCAGGGGTGAGCTCCGTAAAAACGAAAGAAAAATATACAAAATGAAATGCTAAAACTAAAAATAGGCATGAAAAATAAAATGCAGAAAATGAAAGATAACTACTGGGGTTATTGTCATCCCAGCACGACTTATTAAATTCTCTACAGTTCTAGCTAATGGGCCTATGAAAATAAAATGCACAGGTAACTGTTCCATTATCCGTTGCGGTAACGGGTACCGATACGGAGATAAAACAGCTACCTCTCTGCCTAAATAATCATACCTGCTCCTCGCAGACAGAGGAAATAGGAAGTAAGATGAGGAGGAGCAATGGTCCTCGCTCATCTCACCACAAAACAAATCCTTGCCTAGCAAGGTATCGTCCACCACAAGTTCGCTGGGGGCGAAGGTTACGGCAGGGGCTTCCACTGTGAAGGAGGTAGGAACCTCCTCATACAAGAGGATGCACTCATCGATAGCCTGAGCACAAGGCTAAATGTCAACCCAACTTACCCGTGGAGATTCAACCTGCACAGGCTAAGATAAATAAGGGGGATCAAGAAATAAAAGAGACGAAGAACATAAGGAAATAATCGGGGGAGTTATCCCGGTTTCACTCCCAGCAGGCTCCGAACAATGATCACTATTGGCGTCATATGAGTCATGACAATGGGGATCTGAGAATAGGAGGTACTCGGTGGTGGTTTGGATCCCCTCATCCAACAAGGAGGTGGTAACTTCCTCATCAGAAAGGATCTCCCCATCAACACACCTCGGTGAGGCATTATGTTCTAAGACGTAATACTCTCCATTGATGAGAATAATGTCCTCGTCACACCATGATGCAACCTCAGACTCAACATCACCATCGGGCACAATATTGTCAGCCAACTCACAAGAAAATGGGGTATATAATTCTTGCAAAGAGGACGGAGGAACAACAACATCAGAGAAAATGTGTGCAGGTTCATCCGGGGGTGAATCAACAATAGGGGAAGAGGGAATGGGGAGAGACGGCACCACAATGTCGTCTCACCGATCCGCAGCACCGCCAAAATAACATGGTGGTACTGCGAAATCAACGTCAGAATCAGCAAGAGTAACCGATTGAGAGGTGGATGGAACGATTCGGATATCTGGCTCGTCATCCTCCTCCAACTGGAGCTGAAATTCTGCGCAATCTTTCAACACATGATTGGTGTTGTGACAACACGAACATCGTTTTCCAGTACTCCTCGGTCCTGGTGGAACCGGAGAGGAATAAAAAGATGAAAGTGGAGAAGAGGAGTGACCATTAGACTTGGGGATTGTGTATGAAGTACCGTAAGAGGATGGTGCTCCATACACAAGACCACGAGAATTATGCTCACTTCCTTCAATGGGGCACTCATCACTGCCATGTCTATAATCCCCGCACCATCTACATCGGATATTCATATAAGAATACACGATGCAATGATAACAGATTCACCAACAGATATTTTCTGAGCAAAAATTAACTACACGCAAGCAATAGAAAATGAAAACTTGCTATTGAAAGTATAAAAACTAGAAAAAAAGGATTAAAGAAATTTAAAACGACAAAAGCTAAAAATCATAATAAAGATAAAACAAGGTATATGCAAATGAAAGAAAGGGCTTCTATCTCATGACTCCCTCTCTAGAAACTCACACGACTGTGTTCCCCAACAATGGCGCCAAAAACTTGATGCTTAAGATCACGACAGTGAACCGGTCTCACAAGTAATATAAAATGGGCGAGTTTTCCCAAGTATCGATCTCTCAAGGAACACAGTAAGGTGGAGTAACTATCGAGGAGGACTTGATATTAAAGTCCTCAAGGTCGGAGTTACGAAGGAAGGCTTGGATTTGGTTTGCGTAAAAAGAAAGTAAAACACTAACCACTATTCCTATGTAATGCCGCTATGCACTGCTTCGTCAGGCGGGATGGAAGACTACACGGGTCGCTATGCACCGGATCGCTAGGCAGATGGAAGAGTAGGCTAGCGGATGAGGTGGGGAGAACAGCGTAAATCTTACTATGCAGGCCGCTATACAATACTTCACGAAGCACGCCACTAGCAATTGCTAGTGCGACACAAAACACATCCACACCATAAAAGCGCACCTCAAATAGATAAGCAGGAATACTAAATCACATAGACATGATTAACTAAACATGCTAACAGTAAAAATACTCTTCATCAAAAAAAAGAAATCTATTATGCTATCAATACAAGAGGAGATGAGTGTGCGAAATCGACCGGCTCCGAAGTCTTATTGAGGATTCACGGAAGGAATCACCGGGTTGTCAATCCACGTTCATGCTCGTCCTCAACTGCATTCGGGGTAGAGAAGGTTGTCACTACCTTCCAATGGACCCATCTTCTTCGTGTCACAACCTGGTGGAGAATGGCACAAACTGCTCCAAGCTTGGTGAAAGCTAGGTCGAGATCTTCTTGAAGCTCGTGGATGAAGGAGGAGCCCGAGAGGATGCTCCGGTGTTGATTTGGCATTGTAAGCTTGCTCGAAGACCCTCCCTATAGTGGGCGGTGGAGAAGGAGGCGAGCCCTACTAAAAATCACGGAACACTGCGCTCCAAAAATAGTTCTCTTTGACCTAAAATCGCGAGCGGTATTTATAGGCATGAAACAGAATTTAGCGCGCAAAATCAGTGGCGCACGACTGCTGGTCGTGCGCGTTGTTCGGTCGATGATCGTGCGCAACACTCCTGGAAACCTACAGCCTGTCAAAGAAGTCAGAGAATTATGCGCACGAGCAAGGGCGCATTATCGGTGATCATGCGAGGTATGGTCGTCGCTCGTGCGATAGCAGAGACAGGGATGAAAGAAAATGGGTTGTGAACGCGCATGATCGGCAGCGCACGATCGGTGATCATGCGAGGTATAGCCGGTGATCGTGCGATATCCTGGGACAGGATTGATGCAAACCTGGCATGAATGCACACGATCAATGATCGTGCGCCAAAGGGTTCCTTGGTCGTGCATGGGTTAAAACGCACGACCATTGACTCTTTGGCTGAAAATGGCCAAGTTCGGTCCCGGACGCCCACGCGATCTCCGTACCTACAGAAAAACATATCGGGCTATCGAGAGTGGCGTTAGACTATAATAGATACAATTACTAAAAGAAATAAAGCTGCACAACCATGGGTGTAAAAGTGCACTGGGCGTGGAATAGTGTAGTGATCCAAAAGGAGTGGTATTGGTGTTAAAAGGAAGTGCAATGGCATGAAAATGAGCCCAGATGTGTCCGGAATCTGGCATAAAATATGGACTCATCATAATTCAATTTTTGAAATCCTAATTTGCACGATTTGGCACACCACATGCGCTTATTAGCAATAGGGGTACACATTTTTGTAATCTATAGTTAGATAAAGTCTTACAAAAATACGGGGTCACACATAGGATAGCCACTCCTTATCATCCACAAACTAGTGGTCAGGTTGAAGTTTAAAATAGAGAACTTAAGAAAATCATAGAAAAATCTATAGAAGGGGATAGGAAACAATGGTCTAAGAAACTAAACGATTGTTTGTGGGCATATAGGACATCCTACAAAATACCCATAAGGACCACTCCCTTTAGACTAGTCTATGGTAAATCATGTCACCTGCCTATAGAATTAGAACATAAATCGTATTGGGCAATACGCTCTTTGAATTTTGACACCAATTCTATAGGGGAGAAACGAAAACTTCAACTTAACGAATTAGATGAGTGGAGAACCATGGCTTATGAAAATTCTCGGATATATAAGGAGAAGACTAAATTGTTCCATGACCGTCACCTTCGAAAACCTAAGACATTCCAAAAAGGTGACCAAGTCCTCCTTTACAATTCTCGTCTTAGTTTATTCCCAGGGAAGTTAAGGTCTAAGTGGCCCGGACCTTTCCAAGTCAAAGAGGTTTTTCCATATGGCACCATTGAACTAACCCACCCTGAGAAGTGAGATTTTAAAGTCAACGGGCACCGATTAAAACTTTATTATGGAGAGTTTCCTCAAGATTTCACTCGCCAAGAATCATGCCTCCGACTAGACATGGATTAAGTATAATTTAGTAAATTTTCTAAGTTTTTATTATCTTTGGTAAAATTTTAGTTAGATTTTAAGTATAAAAACATTATAAAATCACTTAGAAAATATTTCCATTTCATAGGAGCACACGGGTTTGCACTCGCCCGTGTGCCAAGCCGCGTTCATGAAAATAATTTTAACCCAGTCGTGTTCAATTTAAAACCTGAGTAGGCATTCTTTTTCCCGAGCACCACACAGGTGGACACCCACTCGTGTGCTTTGCCATGTCACATTTGCTCCATTTCTCTCATACTCATCCCGAGCACCATACGGGTGGACACATACCCGTGTGTGTGCAGCCGTGTCACATCTCCCCGAGCTCCACACGGATAGCTACCCAGCCGTGTGCGCACCCGTGTGTAGAGTAATGAGATCGACGATTCAATGTTCCCGAGCAGGACACGGGTCCACACATGCGCGTGTTGATGACCGTGTTCGCCTGGCCGTGTACTGCGCGGTTATTGATTAGTGAACACGGGTACACACATACCCGTGCTGCAACCCATGTTCGAAACATTATATAAGGCCATTAGTCATCTTGCTCCTCTCCAATCCCTAGTTAAAACCCTAGTTTCCAGCACCCCTTCACGCCATGAACTCAGTTGGGAATTTTTGCCTTCAAACTTCGCGGATCCGTCTCCTCTAATCTCGATCTATATTCCAAGGTAAAATTTCTATCATTTTCTTGTTTTCAATTCCTATTTTTTCATCTCCCTTCTCATTCTTCTTCATTCTCTTCTCATTCTTCTCTTTCTCATTCTTCTAAATTTTATTTCTCTTCTCATTCCTCTTCATTTTCTTCTTCCCTTTCTTAACACATTGCTTTTTCTTTTTCTTTTCTGTCCATCCAAAATCGTTTTGTTTCAAAAATCCAACTAATTTTAATCGTTCAACTTATCTATTGATCATGTCGACCGGACGATCGCAAGGGGGACGTCGTCGTCGTCCAAATCTAACAGCATTATCTACAGAAGGGCGCATCAATGCTACACACCTGGAGTTTACGGATCCGCCACACGTTAATCGTTTTAATCGCCTCCAATCCAAGAAATTTTCGAATCTCACAGCATCCTCATACTATCGATTGGAGCATTTTAGAGGAGATTCATTTGGCTGATGAAGTACGAGAGTTAGTTTCTATAGGGTGGGCACAGTTTTTTAATATTGATGAGTTGGGGTTTAAGGAATGTTAGAGTTTATGTCATCTTTCTACCTCAATCTCAGGCCGACCTTCACCGAGACGACCAACACGCAGGAAGGGATTATTTTATTTCGAGTCGCGGGCACCGCCTATACTCTTTCTCTTATCCAGTTCACCCAGTATTTAGGGGTGTATGAGGACTCTTTCCTCTATAATGCTGCATATTCCTACCTTCACCTTGATCTCCCCTCATGTGACCACTCCGCCAACATCTGGTCTCGGCTTGCTTTGGATCTGTTCCCATATGAGGCCAAGAGGTCTAAGGCCTCTAAGTTGTGTTCTCCCGCTCTTCATTACATCCATCATCTACTGAGTCATACTTTGAGTGGCCAGGGCGAAAGCTCTAGTGTAGTGAGTAGATAGGATATTCTTTACTTCTATAGCATGTCTTCGCGATACCACATTCTCTTGGGATATATGCTAGTACATTTCATTCTTCATCAGGGCGACAATTCCCGTATTGGGTTTATCTGTGTAGCACCCTTCATCACACGCTTGGCGAAGAACATGAATATCTTTGATTCCCTTTCTTCGATGACAGTAGTAGCAAGAATAGTTCCTATCACTATGGCTAGTCTTCGATCATTTTGCCTCATCACTACACGTCAGGGTCAGGGTGGTCTTGTTTATTCTATTACGAGGCACGAACCTCAGCTTGCTTCTTATTTCGACGATGACGACCATGACCTCGACGAGCCTCTGATTCCTCCATCCTAGTCTAGTTATCATCATGGAGAGTCTTCTGCCCCTCCTCCTCGATCGCGCTCTCAGTATTCATGTGATTTCCATCATCTTTATGAGACCGTTATCTAACCACGCTTACAGCGTATAGAGGAATCACAACAGCGGACAGAGGATGTTGTAGCTCAGATTAGGGATCACTTGCAGATCACTCATCCACGACCGCCAGCTCCCTGCCCCCTCACCTCCCCGACGATCCTTCAGATCCTGACGACCCAGCATTTTATTTTTGATTTCTCTATAGTATCTTATATTTGGATATATATCATCAGATATTATATGCTATCACTTTTGCTCCTATTGTACTTCTTATACTCTTCAATTTTATTGATGTTCAGTTCTTTACATATTATTTTATTTTTTATCAGTTCTTTACGTTGCATTGAGGACACTGCAAATTTTAAGTTTGGGGGTGGATATTCTTAAATTCTAATATTTAACTACTAGACATGATTACAATTTGTAAAGAAACATGCCAAAATAAAAAAAATCTAATATTTTGTTTACTCAATATTATTAAACCCCCCTAATAAAATTGTTTTTGCTTCTTTTTAAGCTTTCATTAATTCACTCACTTGGGATTATAACTAGTTAATTTGCTTTGGCAAGCTGATTAAAATGAATTAAAGTAGACTCATTGAGTGTACAAATTTGTTGTTAGTAATTATGTATAGAAATTCATTAGCTTAATTTTCTCTATATAACTTATTTTTAAGATTAGTCCTCTATATTATTAACTAACAATCGCTTTATTTTAGAAAATATAATTATCTATTATAAAGCGAGTCGAAGAGTGTAACATTTTGATAGTTTTGTATTAAGGAATCAAAATGAAGAATATTCTTTATTAGTGTCTAGAACCTGCCCCTAGCGATCCTCAAAACATTCACATAAGTTAATTAGTTAGTGCGGAAATGACTTAGGCCTCCCATTGGATAGCTTGAGCCTTGCAAGCCCAAAGCCCTAAACATTATACCCTTGCACACCCAATTTGGACCTAATCCCTATTTCTTTCGATGCACCACTACTAAAATTCACCAAGGCCAAAAATCCTTACCTATGAGCACATCTATCATTGAGTTTACACCTTTTGCTATGTGAATTACAAAATTTAAACAGATGGTGTAAAGTACTTTGATAAGATGTTTATTGGTGAAGAAAAAAAGAGAAAAAATATGAGTATGTATCAAAAGAAAGAAGAAGAAAAACAAAGGATTGAAGAAAGAAAAAATACAAAAAAGGCGAAGTATAATAATTGTGAAGTCTTGGGGTGCTTTTATAATATTAATGTATATTAGTGTAATTACATAGCAAGAGGCTCAATCGTGATCTAGGTGTGATAAGAACCATCGAGTTTATCTTTGATTACCCCACATATAATCTTTTATCCTAATCCAAAACATTACATCCTAATACAAGTCCTAAGGATCCAACCTTGCTAATCCCAACTAGTGTCATGGAGAGGGTGTGAAAAGGCAAGCTTATGGCTATCAATATTGATACTTATAAGTTTTGAAACACTAATGCCTACCTTATTAAGATTGTTATTTTATCCTTACATTTGTTTTGGATGATTGTAATTTTATTTCTAGGAAAGAGTGAAAGATAGTTAAGAGATATATGGGAGAATTTTTAAGATAAAGTTATATTTAGAAAAGTCTGCTATACTATTTCCTATGCAATTACAACATCAAATTTCTCTTTGAATTCATAGCAACCAGCTTGCGGAAGAAAATTTATTATTGGTAATACAAATTCTTGAATTAGTTTGCTTAGGGACAAGCAAACACTTAAGTCTGGGGGTATTTGATGAGTACAATTATATAAGTCCTTTTTATTATCATATTTGTAATCATATCCACTATTATCTACCTCCATTCGTTATAATTGCACGAAAATAGTTAAGAATTTGAATTATCATGAATAGAAGAGCACAATATAGATTTTCCTTTATTTCCTTTATTAAGTTATTTATTTATTTATTCATTAATCTTCTTAATGCAGGTATTGCAAGTCCTTGCAACTAAAGATCTTTGAGCAAACAGAGGTGTTCATGGATCCAACATGACTGATGGCAAAGGTCTTGGATTGGGCACGTCTCTAGAAATATCACAAAGCTTGGAATAAAAGGCGTAAAAATTTACAAGAGCACCACACAGGTAGGGACACGCTCATATCACTACCCTTGTCCTTATCGAGAAGAATCAAAGGTCTGATGCAAAACTAACCCGTGTGTGGAGCCATGAAGAATACACGGTCGTGTTACCAGCCATGTCAAATGACATGGCTTACGACCAGGCACACCTTTTCATACCAAATTGCCCAGTTGTACCATTTTATACCGTACACGACCTGTGATACGGCCGTTTTGGAACCCGTGTTCGACCCCTGTTTGCAAGAAGATTATAAAAACCTGGACAAAAAATAGTAAGGAGACTTTTGGATTGGAGGACTTGGAGAATTTCTGGAGGATGAAAGTAGAGCACTCAAGCGAAGGGGAAGTCGAAGGAGATAATCCGTATGGTTTTAATTTTTATGTATCTCTTTTAATTTACCCCTTCTCTTAGTGGATCTAAACTTTATTTTATATTTCACATGAGACTTTTTTTTCTGAACCGAATCAGTAATCATGTACGTTGGTTTTCATTTCGGATTCGTGGCATTTTATTCGTATGTGTTGTTTCAAACAAAGATATTGATCATAGATTTGAAGTTAGTATTTGTTTTATATGAATCCCAAACTTCTAGATTGAGAAATTGGATGGTTGTGATGATGGTTTATAATTTCATTCTCTTGTGTTCTTTCTCTTTGTATTTCAAATTTCATGATCGAGAGATATGTTGTTTGGATAATGGCAATACGAATAATGGATTCATGGCATCTTAGAGATAGGAATTCATGAATTTATGTATTAGACATGGTTACTTTATATTAATGCAAATTTGAGTGTTGTGAATTGTTCAAGAGAAAATTTACTCAACTTAAGTTTAGGTATTGAATTTCTCGAGAGAGAATTCGATAAAGATTGGATTCTTACAATATAACAAATTTGATAATATTGTTAATACGTGGTTACATATAATTGAATTAATGAGTGAATATTCTCATGTGATTACTCTTAGACTATCTGCTTTTTACCATCCTTAATCCTCCAATGTGACTTTATCCAATTAGTCCTAGTAATGTTAATTTAGAGTAACAAACAAATTTAAATATAGGTACGATAATAAAGTGAGAGTGAGTACGAGTACTTGAAAAGACCCGAGGAATATAACATAAGATGTATATTTCTCCTATACTATGATTGATAGGTGCACTTGTCTGAGATTAAAATCAATTTAGCTTATACGTACCTATCTACATAGTTTATACTAAAGTAGAAATTGGCGAATCAGCCTTAAAGGCACTCACTCCCCTACTATACCTTCCACCATAGTTGTGAACCTCTTTGTTCACACTGGTGGATTTACCATTCATCTAGTGACCATAGATGCTCTCTTAGTCATACCTGTTTGAAGGTAACTGAACTTTCCTAAAAGGAATGGGAGGCTTGGAAGCTAAAGGCTGAACAAGAGCTTTGCCCTTCCCTTTGGAAGGGGCAACTCTAGTGTTTTCCTTAAACCTCAACCCCTTCTTACCTTTCTGAGAGGAGAAGGAGACTATTAAGGGCAACACTGTATTAGGCTTATAGAAACTAGCCACAATTCTCTTCTCCCTCTGGAGCTTCTCTTCAAGGTCCCTAATACGACTATTCTTGTACTTGATGGAGCCTATCTGGATGAGGTTCATGACCTTAAGTTGGCTAATTTCCCTGTCCTTTTGATCCAGCAAAGATGCTGCCTCAGACTATTGGGAAGCAGCAAGCTGAAGGGAGGATATCTCCTAAGCCTGCTTCTTAGACAACTTCTTGCACCTCTTAAAGGCATCCAAAAGTTCACTATACCTTTCAATCAATTGAATGTCATCTCCTTCCGATTCAGAATCATCTTCACCACTAGATGAAGAAGCTTCTGTACAGGGACTAATCTCATACCCAGACTCAGAAGAACTAGATAGAGAATATACCTTGCATTAACCAGGCTGATCCATAGCAGCTGTAAGAATCTTCTTCATCCTCATCATCCTATGAGTCACTGTCTGAATGTGATAGGGGGGGCCTGATGCCTATCCTAGCAGCAAGATAGTCTTCATCTGCTGCTTCAGCTTCTTTTTCACCAACAACAACCATCCCAATATATGCTTCTTCTTCTTCAGACTCTAATGAAGATGAGTCAGTCCAGCTCTTCTCCTTCTTTGCAATGAAGGACTTATCCTTCTTTCCCTTGTGTTAGTGTTGTTACTTCTCACCAGCCTCCTTTCTCTTGACTGGGTAGTCAGCTATAACATGCCCAGGTTTGCTGCAACAGTAGCAAATAACTTTAGATGAAATATGATTACTAGGTTTTGAATCATACCTGTCAGCCTTGGTATGATTCTTCCTGTGATGAGAAGAGGTGGAAGGTCTGCTCTTCCACTATTTCTTCTTCATCAGCTTCTGAAAATGCCTAGAGAAGGCAACAAAGTCCTCATCAGACAAGCTGCAGTCTGATGTATCTGATTCTGAGCTGTCTGAATCACCTGGTCTCCTTGGAGGAGAGGGAATCCTCTCCTTACTCTTCCTAATAATGTCTTCTCTGAAGGCCAAGGTCTTTTCCTTGGCCAGGGGTTTGCTGGTGGCCTCCTCCTCTTTCCTGGCAGCCAACTGCAACTCATAAGAGAGCAGCTTTCCAAACAATGTATGGGGATGAGTATCAATTAGCTTGGCCACTTCTCTGATGGCACAAATATTAGTATCTCATCTCTAGTGAGAGACCTTAGGAACTTGTCATTAATCTCATAATGACTTAAGACCCACCCATAGGTCCTCAGTTCATTTATTATCCTGAAAAATCTTTCATAGCAAGCAACTATATTATCTTTTTGGGACTGCCTGAAAGCCTCATACTCCTGGTTGAGTGTGAGAAACGAACAGAAACAAACCGGAAGTAGTATAACTGAAACTTTATTATCAGAAAAAGGTATCTATTACAAAGGTATGCCCTCCCTTATATAGAATGGAGGAGAGGAGAGAGAATACAAATAAGAGATGTGGGACTAAAAATTTACAGGACTAAGCGGACTATACAGATCAAACCGCACAGGCCGCGCGGTTAGACAGAAGGGCTAACCGCACGGCTACCACCAGAGAGAGAGAGACCGCCAGGGGAGACCGCACAGGCCGCGCGGTTAGACAGAAGGGCTAACCGCACGGCTACCACCAGACAGCAACAGCACAGCAACCAAACCGCTGAGGGAGACCGCCAGACCGCGCGGTCTCCAACTCGCCAAGACAGACCGCCCGGTCACACTTCAACACTCCCCCTCAAGCTGGAGCATATATATCGATCATGCCCAGCTTGTCACAAATATGCAGGAACGAGGCGGATACTGGCTTGGTGAAGATGTCAGCCAGCTCTTTCTCAGAAGTAACAAATGGAGTGCAAATTTGTTCCTTTAAAATCTCTTCACGAATGAAATGACAATCGACCTCAATGTGCTTGGTTCTTTCATGAAAGACTGGATTTTTGGAGATGTATATAGCAGCCTTATTGTCACAGAACATAGGTAGAGGATGGTTGTAGACCTCTCCTAAATCCAGCATGAGAGCCCGAAGCCACTTTAACTCACAAGTGGTCGATGCCATACTCCGATACTCTGCTTCAGCACTGGACCTGGAGACAACAGACTGCTTCTTGCTCTTCCAGCTTACCAGATTTCCCCCAACAAAAGTGCAGAAACCGGAGGTGGACTTGCGATCCCCTTTGTCATCAGCGTAACTCGCATCTGAGTATGCTTCAACCCTCAGATGACCATTCTTCTGAAAGAGCAATCCTTTCCCAGGGGCTGCTTTGACGTACTCCAAGATCCGCAAGGCGGACTGTAGATGGCACTCCCTGGGTGCTTGCATGAATTGACTCACCTTGCCCACAGCATAGGAAATATCGGGCCTGGTCACGGTGAGGTATATGAGCTTACCAACAAGTCGCCTGTACCGCGTAGTATCTGAAAGAAGAGGCGAATCATCTGTCCAGGTTTTGTCTTCTCCAACAGCCATGGGACACCGGGCAGGTTTAGCCCCAGTCAATCCTGCTTCTTTTAAAAGATCAAGGGCATACTTACGCTGAGAGAGGACTAAGGAGTTGGGCTTCCGAGAGATTTCGATCCCCAAAAAATACTTCGGAGAGCCCATGTCTTTTGTGACTAGATGTTGACGAAGGTGCCGCTTTGTCAAGGCTACCCCTTCCTGATCATCGCCAGTGAGAAGAATGTCATCAACATAAACTGCAAGAACCACCAGTCCCGAGGAGGTTTTGCGAACAAATAGAGAGTGATCAGCAGAGCTGCGCACAAAACCAACGGCCGCCACGATGCCGCTGAACTTGTCAAACCAAGCTCGAGGGCTCTGCTTGAGGCCATAAATTGCCTTCTTCAGCCGGCATACTCGTGTCTCCCCCTGAGCAACATACCCAGGAGGTTGCTCCATGTAGACGGCCTCCTGAAGATCACCATAAAGGAAGGCATTCTTGACATCCAGCTGGGAAATCGGCCAATCCTTATTGACCGCCACAGAGAGAAGAACCCGTATAGTGCTGAGACGAGCCACGGGAGAGAAGGTGTCAAAGTAATCAACCCCATAGGTCTGAGTAAAGCCCTTAGCAACAAGGCGAGCTTTATAACGGTCCACCGTGCCATCCGGGGCAAATTTCACCACAAAGACCCAGCGACAGCCAACAACATCAGTGCTGAAGGGAGGAGGAACAAGAGTCCAGGTACCCCGCTCTGTTAGGGTGGCCATTTCCTCATCCATGGCCATCTTCCAGTGAGGAATAGCAAGGGCCTCCTGGTAGGAGCGGGGCGTGGCAGTGGCGGAGATAGCTAGAGCAAAGGCCCTGCGAGAAGGGGTAAGATGATCATATGAAACAACAGCAGTAAGAGGGTGTTGGGTACACGTCCGCACCCCTTTGCGAAGAGCTATAGGAAGATCCAGGTCAGCAGGTTCCTCGGCATCCGGAGCATCCGTGGCAGAGAGAGCTGGCCCGGGAGTAGAGAGCGACGGCGGCGGAGATGCGGGAGATGGAGGTGGAGAAGAGGGAGAGAGAGGTGGAACAAGAGGAGTGGACGAGGGCGGAGTAGGGGTGAATATCGTAGTGGGAGTCGAGGAAATAAAGGGAACAGCAGGAGAATCAGAGGCTGGGAGAAGAGGAGGGGAGTCATCCGAGAAGTAGGAGGTATTCTCGAAGAAGGTGACGTCAGCAGAAACGAACTGCTTACGAAGGATGGGATCAAAGCAACAATAACCTTTCTGAGTAGTGGAGTACCCAAGAAAGATACATTTGGTGGAGCGAGGAGATAGCTTATCACGAGTGGCAGAAGGGGCATGCACAAAGGCAGTGCATCCAAATATTTGGAGAGGGAGATGAAACGGCTCTTTGCCCGGATACAAAATGGAGAAAGGGGTTTTTCCGTGGAGAACGGTGGAGGGAATGCGATTGATGAGGTAACAGGCAAGGAGAACAGCATAGCCCCAATAGGAGCGAGGAACATGCATCTGAGTCATCAAGGAGCGAGCGACATCAAGAAGGTGACGGTTTTTGCGTTCTGCCACACCATTTTGTTGTGAAGTATAGACACAACTCGTTTGATGAATAATCCCATTTTGCATGCAGAAGGCAGAAAGGTCATGACTGATATATTCTTTGGCATTATCAGAGCGAAGAACTTTAATGGAAACATCAAACTGAGTTTTGATCATGAGATAGAATGACGTCCATACAGAGAATAATTCGGAGCGATCTTTTAACAGATACACCAACGTACAACGTGAGAAATCATCAATGAATGTGACAAAATATGAACTACCCCGACCAACGGTAAGGGTAGGAGAAGGACCCCAAATATCGGAGTGGATGAGATCGAACGGACGGGTGGATCCACGAATGTGCTTTGGAGGGAAGGAGGAGCGGTGATGCTTGCCAAGCTGACAAGCTTCACAGTTGAGCGGTGGACTTTGTGGAGGAAGGTGGGGCAGAAGTTGACGAAGAAGATGAGGAGGAGCATGACCAAGGCGGAGATGCCATTGGAGAAGATCTGTGGAGATGGAGGAGAAGGTGGAGAAAGCGGAAATGTTGTCCAGAAAGTATAGGCCGCCACTCTCAGTCCCAGTAGCAATCGTCCGTTGGGAGTCCGGATCCTGAAAAGAGCAAGTAGTAGAAGTAAAAGTAACAGAACATTGTAATTGCTTGCATAGAGAGGTAACAGATAATAAGTTGCACGGGAACTTGGGCACGTAGAGAGTATCCTCCAAGCGAAGAGACGGAGTGACATGAACTATCCCCGTCCCATGAACCGATGATGAAGAGCCGTCAGCGAGAGTAACAGGGGGAAACCGACCATGTGTTTCTAGGAGAGAAAAACACTGGGGATTGCCGGTCATATGATTAGTAGCACCGGTGTCGATCAACCATTTTCCTTGAGTAACAACGTGGGCACTACCAGAAGACGTGACCACCGAGGCGAACGGCTCTGAGGAGTATATGGAAGCCATGAAGGGAGGAACAAAAGAACTCGCCTTAGGCCGCCTAAACAAGCCGCGCGGTTAGGAAAGCACAAGCCGCGCGACTCAGCAGGAGGGCGCAGCGACTAACAAGCAGGAGCGGCTAAAGGAAGAGCCGCACAGAGGAGAACAAGCCGCGCGACTTAGAGAGAGGTCGCGGGGACAAGAGAGAGAGCGGCAAAGAAAGAAGGGCAAAAAGGCCGCCTAAACAAGGAAGAACTTGCGCGAACAGAGAGAAAACACAGCGGTAAGAAGAAAGAGATCTGCTGCGCAAACAACAGGAAGCCACGCGGTTAGGAAACTATCCGCGCGGATAGGAAGAAGAAGTTCTGCAGTGGTCACGATGTCAGACACCAGCGGCCAGAAAAACCACGACCAAGCCGCAGAAGCAAACAGAGGGAGAGAAGTCGGGCGACTAGCAGACAGACCGCGCGAACAGAAGAGAAGAGAGGGAGGAAGCGGCGACTAGAACAGGTCGCAAGAAAGAAGCAAGCAACAGAAACAGGCCGCGCGAACAGGGCGCAAGCGAACAGGCGGAAGAAACAAGCCGCGGGAAACAGGCCGCGAGAGGAAGGGGCAAGCCGTGCGGACAGGACGCAAGCCGCGAGAACAGGAGGAGAAGGTCGAGTCCTCTGATACCATGTGAGAAACGAACAGAAACAAACCGGAAGTAGTATAACTGAAACTTTATTATCAGAAAAAGGTATCTATTACAAAGGTATGCCCTCCCTTATATAGAATGGAGGAGAGGAGAGAGAATACAAATAAGAGATGTGGGACTAAAAATTTACAGGACTAAGCGGACTATACAGATCAAACCGCACAGGCCGCGCAGTTAGACAGAAGGGCTAACCGCACGGCTACCACCAGAGAGAGAGAGAGACCGCCAGGGGAGACCGCACAGGCCGCGCGGTTAGACAGAAGGGCTAACCGCACGGCTACCACCAGACAGCAACAACACAGCAACCAAACCGCTGAGGGAGACCGCCAGACCGCGCGGTCTCCAACTCGCCAAGACAGACCGCCCGGTCACACTTCAACATTGAGCATGGACTTCCTGTCATCTCTTACCTCTTTAGTTCCCTCCATATAGACCATAAGAGTGTCCCACATTTCCTTGGAGGTCTGGAAGTGAACCAAATTTTGAAAGGCTGAATCATCTATGGCACTAACAATAATGTTTTGTGCCCTCTTGTCCAATATAGCCAAGATGAGTACATCCTTTGTCATCTCTGAATATGTCTTAGGTGTCTGGACATTGATATCTAGAACTGAGACCTTCATAGGGATGAAAGGTCCCTCTTTGACTATCATAAAGATCCTTGGGTCATAGGCTTCCATAAATAGCCTAACCCTCTCTTTCTAGATTCCAAAACTCTCCTTCCTGCAGATGGGGAGTTTCATGGAACCTAGCTCCTTATGGTTCTCTCCAGAATCCATAAGTATACTTGTTTCAGCTACCCTTTGAGATATACTCTGACTTTTAGGCCCTTCTTGAACAACCTCCCTCTGATATCACTTGAAAGTCTTTAATTTCAAGATAGCTAATCACTTAGAGGGGGGGTGAATAGATTTTCTAGTCTTTTATTATTATCTTTTGCTTAGTGTGTTATGAGTTAGTAGATTCTTGCTTTCAAGACAAAATACAAATAACACATATAGAATTTATAGTTGTTTCTAGATTATGGGTATGTATACTATCCCTCCCACCTTTCTAACTTCTTGTTAGACAAGGCTCTTCTCCAAAAACTTATCTCCTTAGAGCTTACACCATAGATCCCACAGGATCTCTCAGTCTCCTCTAAGACTTACAACTCAGGCACAAAGCCCTACCTCAGAGCAAGTTTGCTCCTACAACTTAGTGATCAACTGATCACCTGCCTTAGACTTGCACCCAAGTCCTACAACTCAGGCTATAGAGGATAAACCTACCTTAGGGACAATGACTCTCCTACATCTCATGCACAAGACCCTACCTCAGATCCAAATCTGGATCCTGCCTCAAACCCAAAGGTCCAACACTTAGAGAGAATGACTCTCCTACCTCAGGCAAAACTGCCCTACCTCAGGCTCAAAATTCCTATATCTCAGATCCACACAGGATCCTACCTCAAACCCAAAGGTCCTATACTCAGATCTAAAGCTAGATCCTACCACAGAAAAATCTACCCTACCTCAGGCACAAAGGCCCTACACTCAGATCCACACCTGGATCCTACAAAAAAATGGGTTTGTTTGGTGTTAATTTAACACAGAAATTTCTCTGTGTCTGCTTCCTGAGTTGAGTTATCTCAGCCCTAACTTTCTTCATAGCAGCAAGAGTAATATCTTCAGTAAGTAGCTTCATGTGCTGGAAGAACCTCAGAAACTTGTTTCTGAACTTGCTGAAGAAGACTAAAGACTTGATAGTTCTTGAGTTCTTTAATCAACTAACTTGGATCAGTAGAAACCTGAAAGCACTGCGCTTTCTTCTTTATCAGAACCTTATCTGAACTTGTTGTAGCAGAAGAACTTTGCTACAGCTAACTTGGAAGAACTTTTAGTTCAGCTGATTCAACTTCAAGCTCTGGCTCGACAATAATGGCGAGGAAGATGAAGTTCAGCCGCAACTTTACAAAATCAATAAAACCCTAAAAGTTAGAGTTCCTTCCTTCCATCTTGTCCCTTTTATCTTCCGCCTATTAACGGCTTCAAGAAGCAGTGGGGACCACCTGTGATTGCCAGCTGCACCTTGCTTTAAGGGAAGAAAACATACAGTAAAGCGTTGGAGCTATTTGTCGTGTTCTGTAGCTTTCCCACAATGAATTTGAACTCTATTGACTTTGGCTGACGTCAACATTTGTGGACTTAAACAAAACTTCAGATTCAACTCCAGGCGTTGAGTGCGTTAAGTGAATGACCTTCACTCAACAAATCTAGACTTAGTCAAATTCTCTACACCATCAGGCATTGAGTGCGTTGAGTGAACTGGCTTCACTTAATGCCTCTATACTTAGTCAAATTCTTCTACACTACCAGGAGTTGAGTGTGTTGAGTGAATTGCTTCACTCAATGCCTCTGGACTTAGTCAATCTTTTCTGCACTGCCAGGCGTTGAGTGCATTGGGTGAATCTTCATCACTCAATACCCCTGGACTTAGCTGCAACTTTCTTTATCTGCTCAGCATTGAGAGCGTTGAGTGTAGCTTCATCACTCAATGCTTTTGTACTTAACCGCTTTCTGTCTTCTTTCTTCTTAGGCTTTGACTACAACAACATGACTCAACACTTTTGCTGTCTAGCATTGAGTGAACTGGCTTCACTCAATGCATATGTACTTAACCGCTTTTTCAGCTTGCCAATACTGAGGCTTTGACAGACTCAGCTATACTCGACGCATTTTTAATATATGGCGTTGAGTGAACTGTCATCACTCAATGCCTATGGACTTAGCCGTAGAATTGCTTTGAAAACTGTTGGGCTTTGACTTTCCACACCTTACTAAGCGCTTTTTGGCATCTAGCGGTGAGTGAACTGGCTTCACTCAATGCTTGTGGACTTCAGCGATTTTCAGCCTTTCCAGCATCCTTCTATGACTTCTAGCGTTGAGTGAACTGACTTCACTCAACGTTTGTGTACTTAGATAGAATTTTGTCTCTCCACTTCTCTACCTTGCGACCACTTGTCACAATCTCTTAGACAACGTGTCTAAACTTGTTCCATGGAACATCCTGCACATGATGTGTTTGAACAACATCAAATACAACTATGCTCTTAGTACTGATTGTGATGCCTCTTCAAATCTTGAAATCTAGGGAATATTGAGGGCAATATTCCAAACGAAGATAAAAAAACCCTAATCCACGAAACGAGGAAAACTTACCGCACACGCGTAGATCTCTGTGAGAGTTTTTCGAATCTACCCTCTGACGACGATTCCGTGCACCAGAAATCCTACAGTCGGCGGCCGAATGCTTGCGATGTCTGCCGTTTTCTCTCTTCCGTGAATCGGTCTGACGGCTAGGAAAGAAGACGATGAATAGGGTTTCGCCAAAACGTACACGCTTATATATATATAATATTATATAATATTATTAATTAAACGTCCAAATGACCAAAAACTCGAATCAACACGAATTTCTACGAAAGTCGCACCGAAGCAAAATACTGATGCTGCAAAACCAATGATGAAGTTGAAATCAGAATTTGACAAGCCAAACTCGGGTAAAAACTCCTCGACGCCAAAACACCAAATATCCCTAAAAGGCTCCACCGAGTTCCAAAATAAACTCGGTTCGCAAGGGAAATTTCAAAAGCACACTAGAAATTAGCCATGCTAATATTCTAAGTCAAAACCTCGGATAACAAATGAGCAAAAGTCACGCTCCAGCAATGATACCCGTCAACTACGCGTCAACGTAACGCCCTGACGTCAAAAATACGTTACTAAAAGAATTAAAATATACATCAAAAAAATCAGGGGCATTACACTTCCAGTCAACGTAAATTTTCTGGTCGACTCTTCCCTTCATTCGACATACTACCACCGAGCGATATCGTTAATGCCAATGGTAGTTGACGAGTCCAGTTGATATGTACTATCTAGTCGATGTACTCCTTCTAATCGACATTGACGGTATGGTCAATCTCGCATCTTATCGATATACTAGCGCCTGACGTTATTAGTAATGCACAACGGTAATCATCATGACTTGTCTAGTCAATTTGAGCAGTCTGGTCAACATTTGCCTTAGTCTGAGCAAGTCCAGTCAACGAGTATAGATAAAGCTAGCGCCCGGTGGTATTTTTAACATCAACGGTAACTCACAGAGATTGTAGTTCCTGTACGACTGAACATCTGTCAATCTGCACACTATATCCAGTACAAGTATAATCAAATACAACTCGGGAATTGTTATTATCTAACCTCAGAGATGCAGCTCACATGTTCCAACACGAGGCACATGAAGAGTCGGATTGTGCGAGGGGGGGGGGGGACTGCGCGGACTCGACCGTTGCGACCTTTCTATCGAACGATCGAGGAAACCGTAGGGAGAGAACACAACCTCTACTGAGCATAGTTATGTCAACCATTGCCAGAGAGAAAATGCGGATTCTTGGAGAGTGCCCGCGAACTCCTCTTAGTGCCCGCCAGGCTCCTTGGTGATTGGCGCCGACAAATATTGACTGTCATCGTAGGATTTGGGTTAACACAAATCAAGTTTGAAATGAGTAATATGAGTGAACTTACATACTTTCTTCGTCGCTATGTGTAATAAGATGATGAGGGAAATTTCATATCCAAGACAAAGGATATTAAAGATCTGATGAAGAAATTTGGGATAATAAATATCTCTATTATAAAGACTCATCTAACTACTAATATTGTGAAAAATAAGGATGAGCCTGATAAAACTGTGGAACAAAAGACATTTGGCAATCAATGGCTCCTTATAATACCCCACAATAAGTATGCTCGATATACTATTATTTACATGTCTTTGTGCTATACACTAAGTGTCTCTCAAGATATCTAACATGATTTATGTTAAAAAAATATTGACATATCTTAAGGGTACACCTGAACTTGACTTTTAGTATTCTGTAGAGTCTTTCTTTGAACTAACTAGTTATTCAAATGCAAACCAAACATGATGTAGAATGGAGGGGAAGAGCACCACTAAAACATATCAATTTCTTGGTGCAAGAATGATCTTATGGTTCAACAAGAAGCAGAACTCAACCTCAACTTTCACTGTAGAAGCTGAGCATATTTTAATAGAGAGTTGTTGTTCTTAACTCCTATGAATGCAAAACCAACTAATGGATTATGACTATAAATTTTCTAAACCTCATATCTTTTGTGGTAAAATAATTGCAACTTCAATTATATCAAATCATGTGTTGCATAATAGAATTAGAGCTATTGAAATATGACATTTTTTCATCACAGATAATGAAGGAAAAAAAATTTCATTGAAATATATTTCCATTGATATTCAAAGACTCGTCTGTCATCTTCACAAAATCTCTAGATAAAATAAAGCAGACTTACTTCATCTTTTGTTTAGGAATACAGGATGATGAAGAGTGAAATAAAATTGAAGTTAAAAACTTGATTACACTTGACGTACGTCGACTAGTTATTCGGCGCACGTCAATTTGCATAAGAAATTAAACTTTAATTGTCGTTGGAATGTCAAATACAATTATGCGCGTACATCATCATCTATTCCCGAGATGGAATTTATGTTTCAACTAATATTAAAAGTGACTCAACACAAACCTTGTGTCCCAACAATCTTTTGAAACTCTTTCATCCTCTCTCTCTCATCTTCTCCAAGCTTCCTTGCATGATTTCTGAATGGACACAATTAATTGCAGCTTTGATGTTGATTTGGGATCCTTTAGTTTTGGAGAAGCGAAATTTCATGATATGTTGAAGATTCTTTTGCCCGCTCAAAAATTCCTCAAGCAGAATTAGTGTGTAGATTTGCAGGAAGAATGAGTGATCAAAACGAAGAGTATTTCCTGACTATAAATAGAGGATTTCAAAATTAAAATGTGATCTTAAAATTAAATAAAATATAAAATATAAATATTTATTTTTCCGATGAAATATTTGAATCCCTCAATAAATTTTCGGGATTGATCGTACTTGCCCGAGCTTGCTAGCCGGGTTTACGCGCGTGTTGGCATCTCCCGCTATCCCCTAGATCTGCCGTCGACCTCTTCTCTCTGCATACAGGCTACAACCTCGTTTCCCTTGCTGTGTCGCTGCTCGGAGCTTTGGCTGGCGCCTGCTCCTGTGACCGAGATGTCTTTCGATCTGGTTCTCAAGCAGGCGTGCGAGGGGTGTGGATCGCCGTCGGATCTCTACGGGAGCAACTGCAAACACAAAACCCTATGCTCTTCCTGTGGCAAGACCATGGCCCAGAACCGTTCCCGGTGCAACATCTGCGGGATCCCAATCATCAAACTTATCCGGGTCAATTATTTTCCTCCCATCGGCTTCTAAATTTCTTTTTGATCCTTCACGTTCAATCTTTATCTGCCGCTGCCATTTCATTATCTGCTGGTTTTGTTCAGATTGAAAGTTCGGGTGTCGTCTTTGTTTTATTAATGAACGAACTGCACTCCTTGTTTTAATATTAATTTGATTACTATGGTTATTGATACTTGCGCTTTTAATCCTTCTTACAGGAGTATAATGTTCGCGCAAGTACTGGTACCGATAAATCATACTTTATTGGCAGATTTTGTACAGGTCTGCCGCCCTTCTCCAAGAAAAAGAATGTAGAGAATAAGTGGACTATTCACAAGGATGGTCTTCAAGGGCGTCAGCTAACAGATGCTTTACGGGTATGCCTATGTATTTCTTGAGTTTTCTGTGTTTTGTGATTTATATTATTAAAAAACAATGCTGATAAATGACCGTTACATATGTAAACGAGTATGTTTCTGCATATTTTACTTGCTAAATTTCAGACACTGGATGTGTTGAGAGCATACTATCTTGTAATTGTATTATTTACTTAATTTCTCCCATCCAATGAATGAAGAGAAAGTGAAGCTCAGGAGGTCTAAGGATGTTAAGAAAGCTATATTATTTGCGCTATAAAAATGACTTATGCAGTACATGAAGTTCATGTTAAGAATTTCAGGATTAATGTATGAAAATGGAATGACCTCTCATTCATATTTTCCTCAACCAGTGAAACATTTACTTTTTATACAGAAAATTCTACATTTAATTGTTTACTGTGGGATGGTGCTTCACCAGTTATACAACTATAGTTACCCAAATCAAGTGTTAAAACCAAATACTGAGAGTGTCCCTTGTAAGATCTCTTCTATGTTTCTTTTGTACATTCTACTTCTTGCTCTATGTTTCTACTTTCTTCTTTAGTTTTAGCTGAGATTGTACATTTAGACTGCATTTTTGCTCAGCCTCCATCTGTCATTCTATAATTATGACGGTGACACACAATTTGATTCAATAGGGAAAGGAACAATTTAAATCACTTGCCGATGCAATGTGACACCTCGATGAATTAATGACCATGGATGACATATTATACTGTAGTTTGTCCAATAAGATTTGAAGTACTACATATCCGATGATGCCTTATTCTAAAGAGTCGTTGACTTCCTGTTTTCCATTTTCATGGTTTATTGTTGAGACAAGGTGCCAACTTTGGAGGGAAAAAAATACTGGTAATAGGGCTATCTAACTATGTTCTCCCAGCCCCTGCCTACTTAAATAACACCACATGGAAGAATGAACAAAAAGAGAGGGAAGCTGGTGAAACATACTATTGGATTTATACATTTTTGAAGGAAAAACTATTCACACCATCAAAGCCATACCTTGAAGTGTGGGATCAATAGTTCTAAAATTTTCATCGTGATTACAATCACCTTCTTGAACTTACTGTTGTTTGTATACTGAATGAATTTCTATTAATAATAAGTTAATCTTCCCTTTACTTTTTAAAATGATAGAACAGCAAATTCTCATGTCAAAATGATAGAAGGATGAAACTTATCTTTAATGCTTCACTTAATATTGACCCCCTTGGTATGGAAATATTTGTAAAATTAATCTATAAAATTTAATAAGATATGCTAGATAAACATTTGTTTAGTGGCACATTACATGTGTAAAATATTTGATCTATAAAGACATTATTTAGCTTTAACTTTGGATATTTCAAAAATATAAGGCTCCAATAACATCAATATTGAACGAACAAAATCCAACTGATCATTGCTAAACAGGCTGTTGATATATGCTAATGGCATTTATAATTTTTTTTGTTCAATTTATTATTTGAGAATCCTCTGTGGTTGCATGATAAGCATACCCAAGTGGCTTTTCTCGTAAGTTTAAGAGAAGAGAGCAGAGCCTTTATTTCAGCATAGTGAAGCGCACCTCAAGCATTATGAGTTATATATTTTTAATTATTTAGTCGATTATAATTAATTATATTAAGTAAAATATCAAAGGCTATCTTATTAGACGTGCCTTTCCTAACTATATAAGGGGAGGCCTAGGTGCGTGTTGATTATCTTTGGATCTCTGGTTTTTGGCTCTTATTAGAAAGAAGTTCTTTGGAGAACCCATTCACTGAGTGCTTGGTTGAAGCCTGTCTCCCGATTTGTTTCCACTTATGATTTAATGCAATTTCGTTCTAAATTTTCTGTTTCGTCTTGCAATCCAAAAACCTCTTCTTTATAACAATGGTCTGAAGGTAAGCTAGTGTGTCCAACCATTACACCATTAAGGTAAGCATGGGCATCCTCGATGACCTCCTACTTGTAAAAAAGAGCGAGAAAATGACCAAGAGGTAAATAAACCGCAAATTTTATTGCTCAAAAAAGATAATTATTACATAGGCATGCCCCCTTATTTATAGAAAACGGGGGAGATGAGAGAGAATACAACAATCGATGTGAGACTAAAAACACAAGTCGAGCGGCTTATGCGGTTTAGGGTTGAGCACAAGGTTGTCAGGATCGAGATCCTAGGTGGGATCGTTTTGAGGTTGGATTGGATCAGATCGTAGGATCGGATCGAGGATCGCAAGATCCTACAACATTCATAAATTAAGACTAAAAAAAAAATTGAATTTTGTATCATTAAATTTCATGCTCAGTTAACAAAAAATCAATAAATTGAGTAGTATGTAAATAACTATATTAATTTTTTTTGAATAATTAAATCAAAAAGATAATATCATATTAAGTTCAATTTCAGTTTCAGGTAAGACGCTAAATGTTTTCTAATAATATAAACAAATTTGGACTAGAAGCGATCGAAGAAGCCACTCTTTGCCTCAGTTTGCAGTCAACAATTGACACTTAGAATACGGTAAAACAACATGATATGATTTTGTGATGGAGTATTAGACGAGATTGGGATAAGGCTAAACAATAGGTTATGGGCGTTGGACCGGTTGAATGGGGTCAGAATTGGGTGGTTGGACATATTTATAGTTACCTTTGGCCAGACCGGTAGAATCGGGTCAGGATCGCGATCCTAATGATCCTAAGATCCGAATCGCGATCCTAGCCGTAGATGTGCCGATTTAGATCCTAGATAAGATCCGGATCGATTTACAAAATCTGGATCGTAAGATCCTACGATCTGGATCGCGATCCTGATAACCATGGCTGAGCATATTATTCGAAACTCGAAAGTCGCTCGAAAATCGTTCGAAAATTGAGCCGAATCGGAATAGGTTAAAATTGATTCGACTTAATTTGAGTCGATTCAATTTGACTAGAATCTGGTTTCGAGTCGATTTCGAGCCAGCCCTGAATCGCTCGAAATGTGATTCGAATCAACTCGAATTAATTATAAAAAATTATGTATTTATTAATATATTCTTATTTTAAGATTAAAAATAATAAAATTTAAACCTAAATAAATAGAATTAAGGCTTTAAGTGTTTCATTTGCTAAATTTATCGGTTGCCTAATTTAATTTTGAGCAAACTAGGAATAAAACGAAAAATTGCTCAATTTCGAGCCGACCCGATTCGATTTCGAGTCGACCCGATTCGATTTCGAAACCCGATTCGATTTCGAGACCCGATTCGATTTCGAGACCTGATTCGATTTCGAGACCTGATTCAATTTCGAGCCGACTCGGAATCGAGTCATTTCGAGTCGAGCCGACTCGACTCGAAATCAATTTCGATTTCGAGTCGATTTCGAGCCGAGTTCGAGTCGAAAATTTCGATTTCGAGCCGAGTCAGAATCGCTCGAACTCGGCTCGATATCAGCTCTAATGCGGTTTGACATGGTCAAGCCGCACACTATACAACAAATATCTGTACACCCAGAGACAACCAAGGAAAGCCGCCACACAGCTAGGGAAGACCGCTGGAATAGGCCGCCAGACCGCAACTGCGGGTTGCCACCAGACCGCAGTTGCGGCTAACCATCAAACCGCAACTGCTATAAGCCATCAAACCGCAGCTGCTGTAAGCCATCAAACCGCAAGTGTGGGTTGCCACCAGACCGCAGATGCGGTAAATCATCTGACCGCTGCTGCGGGTTTATCCAGACCGCTGCAGCCAACGACCAGACCACAACGGATAACCTCCAGACCGCTGCGGTTAATATCTGACGTATTACTGCAGCCTCAAACCAACCCGCTGGAGATGCTACTACATAGACCGCTGGGCCAAACCGCCAGACCGCTGACTAAACAGGCCGCTGGGCCAAACCGCCAGATTGCCGACTAGATAAGCTGTTGCGACTAGTTCGGCTAAAATGCCAAACTTAACACTTCCCCTCAAAGTGGAGCGTATATGTCAACCATGTCCAGCTTGCTACAAACATCTGAAGCGGAAACTAGTTTCGTGAAGAAGTCTGCCAGTTTTTTATCAGAAGTGACAAAGGGAGTACAGATCTGATTCTTCAACACCTCTTCCCTAATGAAATGACAATCAACTTCAATGTGCTTTGTCCTCTCATGAAAGACTGGATTCTTCGATATGTAAATAGAGGCTTTGTTGTCACAGAATATAGGAAGAGGCTATGTTATCAAGGCGCGCGCCTAAGCGCGCCTGAGGTGCCAAACGCATGGGGCGCAAGACGGGTGCGCCTTAGCAAGCCCAAGGCGGGCGATGTGCCTCAGGCGCGCTTCAGGCGCGCCTAGACGCGCGCCTCACGCGCCTGCAGAGCGCAGTTCAGGCGCGCCTGATTGCATGAACCAGTTTTAACCTAAAAACCGGTTCAGGAAATAGCCGCGGCCTTATATCACGATTCACTTCATTTCCCTGCAAACATCTAGGGTTAAGGATCGAGCTGCTTCCCCGAATGCCATTCCTGTCCCCGATTCCTCCACTCTCCTCCTTTCTTCTCGCCGGAGTAGCCACCGCTCATCTCGCCGGAGTCACTGATTTCTCGCCGGAGACGCAGAAAAAGGATTAGCCGGTCGTCGACGCCGTTCTCCTGCACTGATTGCTCGCCGGAAACTCCTTCATCCTCTCATCTCCTCCTTTAATTGTAAGATTCATTCTCCATTTCTCCTCTTCTTTCTTCTTTTAATTGCTACTATGATTATTTGTGATGAATTTTTTTTCTTTCTAAGTTTTACTTGTAAGAACATTCAATGTTTTCTCCATTTCTCTTCTTTTTTCTTTCTAAGTTTTTCTTTCTTCATTTTTTTTCTTTCTAAATTTTTCTAAGTTTTACTAGGATGAAGCCCAGCTCACCAGTTCACTGTTCCAGTTCACTGTTTTACAGTGAACTGGGTTTCCAGTTCACTGTTTTACAGTGAACTGGATGAAGCCCAATTCACTGTAAAATAGTTCACTGTTAAAACAGTGAACTGGATGAAGCCTAGTTCACTGTTTACAGTGAACTGGATGAAGCCCAGTTCACTGTTTACAGTGAACTGGGCTTCCAGTTCACTGTAAACAGTGAACTGGGCTTCCAGTTCACTGTAAACAGTGAACTGGGCTTCCAGTTCACTGTAAATCAATGAACTGGATGAAGCCCAGTTCACTGTAAATCAATGAACTGGATGAAGCCCAGTTCACTGTAAATCAATGAACTGGATGAAGCCCAGTTCACTGTTTTTGCTGTTATGGTTATTATACAATTCTCATTATTGTTCTCTTTATGTTATGATGACAATTATGTGGCAAGTGTCAACATATTGCTATTATTTATTGAATATTGAAGTTAGCTAAATTTCTACACTTGTACTAATATTGTTGCTTTGTCCTTGGCCCCTTTATATTTATGAGTGATGATTGATTAATTGTAACTTGTGAGTTATAATTTTAAATTTATGTTCAGTTACTTCAGTAATAGATGATGATTTATGATACTCCATAATAATCCAACATCATTTTGCAACATATGGTGTGGTTATGCTTGTTCATGTTGTTGTGCCTTGTAGCCATAAATTTCAGCGAATTGGGCGCCCAATTCGCTCAATTTCAGCGAATTGGACGCCCAATTCGCTCAATTTCCTTTTATCCCCCTTTATTGCGCCTCACGTGCCTCAGGCGCGCGCCTGCGCCTATGCTCCAGGACCTCTTTGCGCCTCGGTGCGCCTTGCGCCTTTGACAACATAGGGAAGAGGATGATCATAGACTTCTCCCAAATCAAGCAAAACGCTTGTAATTATTTCAACTCACAGGTAGTTGAAGCCATACTCCTGTACTCTGCTTCAGCACTTGACCTTGATACCACTGCCTGCTTCTTGCTTTTCCAGCTAACAAGATTTCCTCCTACAAAGGTGCAAAAACCTGATGTAGACTTTCTATCTTCTTTGTTATCAGTATAACTGACATCAGAATATGCTTCAATCTTCAGATGATTATTCTTCTGAAATAACATGCCCTTTCCTGGAGACCCTTTCACATACTCCAGAATTTTCATGGCAGACCGAAGATGACACTCTCTAGGACTCTGCATAAACTGACTGACCTTTACAACCGCATAACAGATATCTGGTCTAGTAACAGTCAGATATATGTGTTTGTCTACAAGTCGTCTGTACACAGTGAAATATGGAAGAAAAGGAGAATCTTCAGTCCACCCCTTATCATCTACAGCTCGTTGACTCTGCTTTAAACCATAAATCGCCTTCCAAAGCTTGCATACCTGAGACTCCCCCTAAACAACATACCCAGGAGATTGCTCTATGTAAACCACTTCTTGCAAATCACCATAAATGAAGACATTCTTCACATCTAACTGAGACATCTCCCAGTCTCGATTAATAGCCATAGAAAAGAGAACGCGTATAGTGCTTATGCGAGCAACAGGAGAAAACGTATCAAAGAAATCTACCCCATACGTCTGAGTAAAACCTTTTTCCACAAGCCTCGCCTTATAACGATCAACCGAACCATCTGGAAGATACTTAACAACAAAGACCTACCGACAGCCAACCACGTCAATGAACAGAGGTGGGGGAATAAGAGTCCAAGTACCTCTCTCAATTAATGTGTTCATTTCTTCATCCACAACGGCTTTCCACTGAGGAATGACAAGAGCTTCTTGATACGTAGCCGGTATAACAGTAGAAGAGATAGCAAGAGCAAAACGCTTGCTATCCGGGGAAAGCTGAGCATATGAGACAACCACATCAATATGATGCTTAGTGCATTATCGAACGCCCTTCCGTAGGGCAATGAGAAGATCAAGATCACTCTTGTCCGAAGGAGGCAATTCACTGCCAGAAGAAAGAAGAGGCCCGACAACAGGTACAAAAGGCTCCAAGGGAAAAGAATCTGTCTCGAGAGAAAGAGACGACGCAACAGGAACAGTTGTGGAAAGAGCTGGTTCCGACAGAGGTGTCGAGATAATAGGCATTGAAGAAGAAGTATCAGAAGGCAAGAGAGAATAAGCAGGAAAAAAATACGGTGTATCTTCAAAGAAGGTAACATCAACAGACATATACTGTTTGCGCAGAATAGGATCAAAACAACAATATCCCTTCTGAGTCGGACAATAACCAAGGAATATACATTTAACAGAACGGGGAGAAAGTTTGTCACGACCAGGAGAAGGTATGTGAACAAACGGCGTACATCCAAAAATTTTAAGAGGTAAAGGAAATGACTCGGCCCTGAGATACAAAATAGAAAATGAAGTCTTGCCCCGAAGAACAGATGAGGGTATCCGATTAATAAGATAGCAGGAGAGAAGAACAACATGACCCCAATAGGATCGAGAAACATTCGTTTGTAACAGAAGAGTTCGAGCAACATCCAAGAGATGACGATTTTTGCGTTCAACAACGCCATTCTGTTGAGAGGTATAGGGGCAAGAAGTTTGATGGAGCAAACCATGGTTCGCACAAAAATCAGAAAATTATCGGCTGATATATTTCTTGGCATTATCAGTACGAAGAATTTGAATAAACATCTTAATCTGTATCAAGATCTCATTATAAAAGGCGGTAAACACAGTATAAAGTTTAGAACGATCTTTCAGGAGATATAGCCAAGTACACCGTGAGAAATCATCAATGAAAGTTACAAAGTATAAGCTACTTCTACCAACAGTGGCAGTAGGACTAGGACCCCAGATGTCAGAGTGGACTAGTTCAAAAGGACGCGAAGAACTACGTCCTGTTCGTGCTGGGAAAGAAGAGCGATGATGTTTTGCCAAGCTGACATGCTTCACAATTTAAAGGAAAATTCTTTGAAGGAAGGTCTGGGAAAAGTTGATGAATGAGGCGAGAAGGAGAATGAGCAAGACGACGATGTTATTGCTGAAGAGACGAAGAAGCAGAAAGGGCAATGCCGTGATCAAGAAAGAAGTGGCCATCACTGGCAGTCCCAGTAACAATTATAGCTTTGGAGACAGAATCAGAGAAAGAACAAGTGGTGCTCGTAAAAGTAACCGTGCAATTTAACTGAGTGCAAAGAGCATGAATAGAGAGTAAATTGCACGGGAAAGTAGGAGCATAGAGAGTGTCCTCAAGCAGCAAAGACGGAGAGAGACGCACAGTGCCAACACCATGCACAGGAGCAGAAGTCCCATCTGCAATAATAATAGGAGACAACCTGTTCTGTTCAAAAAAAGGGGAGAACAAACGAGAGTTGCCGGTCATGTGACAAGTGACGCCAGAGTCAATAAGCCACTTATCAGAGGAGGTCACAAAAGCACGAGCTTGAGAGGAGAGAAGAGAAACCATCTCAAAGAAAATAGAAACCAGAAGGAAGGAAAACTAACCACACGGTTAGAAACAAGCCGACAAAAGAAGCCAAACCGAATAGGACGGCAAACAAGTCGCAGAAAACCAACGACTAAAAGAAAGAGAGAGGCAGAGAATCAAACCGCACGGTTTGAAAAGAAGCCGGAGAGAACTGGACACCAAGAGGAGCAAACCAAGAAGAGACCGCGCGAGAAGAGATACCAAGCTGCGCGAGAAGAGAAGACGCAACGACCAAACAACGAACAAACCGCGCGGGAAAACCACACGATCACGGTGACACCACACCAGCTGCAAGAAAAGAGGCCGCGACCAAGATGCGGAGCCCGCAGCGGTTAAAGAAGGCGCAGCGAGAAGATAAACGAAGAGGAGAAGCTGAAAAACAACAAAGAAGTCGCGCGATCAGGGAAAGAAGTCGCGCGAACAAGAAAAGAAGTCGCAAAGAAGAAGAAAGAGAGAAGAGAAAAGTCCGCACGATCTTGGTGACAACACACCAGGGGCAAGCTGCGACCAAAATGCGGAACTCGCAACAAAAAAGAAATCGCATGTGAGCGACAAGCAAGAAAGGGAGGGAAGGGACAGAAGCGAACAGGAAGAAGCCGGCGCGGGAAGCAAACCGGAAGAAGCCGGCGGTTAGACAAACAAACCGCAATCTGATTGGAGCAAATGATCGATTCGCTCTGATACCATGTAAAAAAGAGCGAGAAAACGGTCAAGAGGTAAATAAACTGCAAATTTTATTGCTCAAAAAAGATAATTATTACATAGGTATGCCCGCTTATTTATAGAAAACGTGGAGATGAGACAGAATACAACAATCGACGTGGGACTAAAAAAACAAGTCAGACGGCTTATGCGGTTTGACATGGTCAAACCGCACACTATACAACAAATATCTGTACACCCATAGGCAACCAAGGAAAGCCGCTACACAGCTAGGGAAGATAGCTGGAACAGGCCGCCATACCGCAACTGCTGGTTGCCACCAGACCGCAGTTGCGGCTAACCATCAAACCGCAGCTGCTGTAAGCCATCAAACCGCAAGTGCGGGTTGCCACCAGACCGCAGATGCGGTAAATCATCTGACCGCTGCTGCGGCTTTATCCAGACCGCTGCAGCCAACGACCAGACCGCAGCGGCTGACCTCCAGACCGCTGCGGCTAATATCTGACGCACTGCTGCGGCCTCAAACCAACCCGCTGGAGATGCTACTACATAGACCGCTGGGCCAAACCGTCAGACTGCTGGGCCAAACCGCCAGATTGCCGACTAGATAAGCCGCTGCGACTAGTTCGACTAAACCGCCAAACTTAACACTACTTATCTTCATGGCACAAGAATCTGCCAAGGTGTCCTCTACCCCTGTTGTCGACGAGAAAGGAGCACCATCAATAGTTTTAAGTCAATAGTTCAAGAATCCTTCATCTCCAACAGGTTTTGTCACGCAGAAAGTTATACCTGTCAATCATGAGGCTATTGTCTACACACCAAAATTTGTAAAGGAGCATATCTACTAGATGATCTGAACACTCGCCCTTAATAAGCTCTCGCTCTCATCATCAGGCTCCCCCCACACAACAACGTCCCTATCAGATCCATCCCTTCCCTCCCCACCACGTGCCACCTATTGTGGCGACGCTACAAGCTCGTTTGCCCCACATATCGCCTCATCCCAAAACACTCCTTGTCGCCACGATGCTCGCGTTCTCTTCCTAGGCCGATTGAGGTCCCCTACAATTGTTGACATCCATACAGAGAAACGCTGCAACCAACCCACATTCACCATCATTCTCATTTTCCCAAAATCAAGTCAAGCTCACTGGCTTTGCTCCACCCTCTAGACACCACTCCCTCTCCCATCTCGTCCCTACCATCCTCTCCTACTTTTTCTCTTCCCATGAACTGCACCTTATATTTTGTTTGACCTGCATCCCATTGAGCCCCCTAGTTTCTAGCTGTCGGGCCCTTCGGTTGATTAGATCCCGACGGAAAAACCTCCCTTCTACCACCTAGTAGGTCAAGTCCACCTCTTCCTTTCCCCGCTCCAAATGCTTGGGCCCAACTATCCACTACCCATCTTATTAAATTTTGAACAACATTCTCATCAGAAGCCCTTTGCAACCCACCCGACTCATTACAAACTTCCCCCACAATGTTATGCTCCTCATTTCACCTTCCAATACATCCAACACGACCCACCGATTTTATACCATTTTTCCATGATCCACTCTCATCCATCGACACACCCGATTTCCGCCCAAAATTTTATGCTCTTTTATTTGCACTTACACACCCATTACTCCTCGCTTCAAATTCTTCTATTTTGCAAACTGCTACCAATATACTATTGCGATACTGCCCAACCTCTTTTCTTTAAATTATCGGAGCCCCCAAAATAATTAAAAATCTTAATAAAGATTTGGACTTTAACTTGGGACAAGGTCAATTTCATGGGCGGGATATTGATGCACATACGCCGAGTGGGTCTTCTAGCAAGTACAAGGCAAGAAAGCGGAGCGGCCATTTCAGCCCAATGGCGCCCACCCCTGGTATTATGTGCTATATGTATGTAGTATTAATTAATTAGTTGATATTAATTAAAATATCAAATATTATCTTATTAGGCATGCTTTCCTCATCTATATAAAGGGTGGCCTAGGTATGCGTTGGACATCATTGGTTTTGGGTTCTCAATAGAGAAAGTAGTTCTTTGGAGGACCCAATCTCCAAGAGTTGACGAGAGCTTGTCTCCCGATTTATGTCTACTTGTTATTGGGTTAATGCAATTTTGTTCTCCGAGTATTCTCTCTCTCGTCTCGCAATCGTAGAAACCTGTTCTTCTTGACATTGCATCTTGGCTTTCTTCTGGATTGCCTTGAAAAAAGGTCCATAACTTATTTGTAAACGAGGGCAGTTTTGTTTAGCTAGTTTTAAGCAATTATTCTTTGAAAACTGAAGGTTTAGTGGAGATTCTATTTCTGAATAAAAATAAAACATTTTGGTGGTAAAATTGGTCAATTCCATTTTTGTTGAGTGATTTTTGAATGATTTTGCCCCTCACTTCATGCGGTGAACATGCCATGTCCTAGTCTCAAATAATCAAGTTAATAAAGAAAATGTAGAGCTAATTTTCATTTGATCCCTTTTAGTTGTAACATTCTTTGTTGATAGTTACATTTCATCGCCACCCACCCCTACTGTAAGGATCAGTTAAAAAAAGACTTGCTGATGTAATATCATATTGGTTTTGGGACTGTCGTTTAAGAGTCAATTTATGGTCTCAAACAATTTCCTCGGGCTTGATTCGATAAGTTTAGCAGGGCTGTTCGGGAGATTGGCTTTACTCGGATCTCGACGGATTTTTCTTTGTTCACTCGACATAGCAAAACAGGAACAATTCTTCTTTTGGTGTATGTTGATGACATACTAATCACATGAGATGATTCAAAAGAAATCCAAGTGATCAAACAACACCTCAACTCTGTTTTTCAAACGAAAGATCTTGGGAACCTTCAATATATCCTTGGCCTTGAGATCGCAAGACGATCTGATGACCTTGTCTTATCTCAACGGAAGTACTGTCTCGAACTTCTTCAGGATGGTGGATATTCTGGATGTAAACCAGTTAGCATTCCTATGGATGCCAATCACAAGCTGTGTGCTCATGCCTCTGATGCAGATCTTCTTCTTCCAAACCCAGAATACTATCGACAGTTGGTGGGCAAATTGATATATCTAACCGTCACAAGACCAAACATATCATTTGCTGTTTGGGTTGTCGGCCGGTTTATGCATTCTCCTCGGGTGTCACATCTACAGGTTGTCGAACGCATTCTGCGATACCTGAAGAGTGCTCCTGGTCAAGGGCTGGTATACAGAACTTCCTCTTCTACTCCAACATTGCTTGCATATTCAGATGCTTATTTTGCTGGTTCCCTAGATGATCGACATTCCACCAACGCTTTTGTACTTACTTCGGAGGTCATCTTGTTACCCGTCGCAGTAATAAACATGCTATTATTGATGTAGGCCACTATGTTTGTCACTATAACGGCTAAGGGGATTACACGTACGCCTCTCTATTTCCACTATTACGCTCACACAATAATTAAACGCAGCACACTCACGAACAACGTTATCAACTATTACTAACGTACGGTAGCCACGCCGTTTTAAGATCGAACAAACGACTATAGGTCGTCGTTCTCTCAAGCTAAAAGGACCCACCCGGTCCGAACGAGCGATGGTTGTACCAAAAGAGATCTACCGAAAAGTTCGGTTCGAAAATGGTAGATCTCTCCCAACAAAACGAAAGCGAGGCTCGCCAAACCTCTCGGAAAATTAAACAACTAGAAAGAACAACACATGCAATCAGAAAGATAAACCACGAACGAAAAAACGATTCCAAAGTAACACAAAGGTATTCCACCAAATGAAAATCTAAAAAAATAAGAATCACACAAGAGGTAGAAGATATCGTTACCCAACCGGAATAGATGATTCCGGTTCACTTTCAAGGATCGTTCTTCCACGACTCCGCCGGAGTTTCGCCGACCGGAGAGAAAACTTGTCCGCTTCCTTTGCTTCACGCCGGGATGGAGGAAAACCACAAAGGGAGAAAACACCTTGATCTTGTTCGATTTCACTATGGAAAAGGGCTGATTTGGGGGCTCTTGATGGAGGGGGTTGATCGGTTTTTTTTGGGTGAGCGGGAAGACTTTGGACGAATATTGGAAAGGAGGAGGAGGAGGTAGAGAGGAGGGAAAGAAAGGGGGAGGCCGAAATTTTGGAGAGGAGGAGAGGAGAGGAGGAGGAGGAAACGAAGTTTCCAAGAGGGGAAGAGAGAGGAGGGGGGAAATTCAAATTTTGAATTTTGGTTTTCAATTTTTCATTCTCTAATTAAAACCATGAAAGTCCATGCCTATATATAGGCTTTACAACATACCTTGGCTATATGTAGCCCACATAAAGAAAATAAAAACAATACTAAATGTTTTAAACATTACATGATGAAAATAAAAATGAGAATAGAAATAAACTAAATAATGTTTAAAAGCCTTCATCTCATATAGCTCCACATCATGTAGTCATCATCTTCATCATGTAGGAGAACGCCGTCGCCGTCGCCGTCATCATCTTCAACATGTAGGAGAACGCCATCGCCGTCGCCGTCGCCGTCATCATCTTCAACATGTAGGATAACGCCGTCGCCGTCACCGTCATCATCTTCAACTTTAACACGTTGGGGGTTGCCGCCATCAATCCTCCCCCGCTCAAAATAACTCATCACCGATGAGTTGGCATGGAGGTGCTGGCGCCGAAGAACATCATCCAAAAGAACCATTGCCGTGTCCGAAATCCAAGGGTCACCGGAGACCGGGCGAGCACACCATCGTATCACATAACGCTGAATAAAAAGATTGTCCTGGGGAAACTGGGAAAAGCATTAGGCAAATAAAAAGGAAAAATTTCTTCATCAACAGTCAACGTACCTCCGTTGAAGACTGATGGAGAGGACGATCCAAGAACAAGCTCACCCCCCAACCCAAATGAAAATATAGTGGCACCAAACGTAGAGTTAGATATTTCAAAAGGTGGAAAAACACAATGCGTGAAATTGGAAACATTTAAACTAGGGGAATTACCCCATTCAGTGGTTAACTTCAACAGATATGTTGTTTCTCCTAATTGATTAAAAATCCGAAAAGTTCTAACTCGCCAAATCGCCAACGTTTCTATAGTTCCCGAAGGCATCCGTTCTGGGATGAGACGCACCAAGAGTAAACCGAAAACCTTATAAGGAGACACCCTCTTATGTAAGTTAGCGATATATTGATAAGAAGACATGTGTGTGACTAACGCTTCCTTACCGTACTTATGTAAATTAAGAACAAAAGAGGCAAATACTAGTGCACGTTGACTTGTCATAGAAAATGGCGGTAACGGAACTACATAAGGTGGCACAAACGGAAATAAATATGGTGGTGCAAACGGAAAGTAATAGGGTGGCACTAGCGGAACTACATCAGGAGGCACTAGTATAATGAAATCAGGTGGTACTAACTGCATGCAGTCCGATGGCACAAAAGATGGCCACGTCATTAACGTGCTCTCAGAGATTTGGTGAATCTTAGAAAATTGAGAGGGTACAGAATTAACGAGACTGTCATCATGACCCAACACAACATCTAATAACACACGACGCGACATGTCCCAAGGAGGGTCCAGCATGGATGGTAAAACTAATTGACTCAAATCAGGCAAATTAAACGCACAACCCAAAGGATCCGCGGGTCGGGTCAACATATCAGGAGGGATTATCGGTAGCACTAACAACGAGAAAGAGTTAAGATTGTATTTAAATTCACGCCACGGAGTTAGCATAAGGGGACGCTTATCCGGGTCTACCTCAATAACGACCTCCAAAAGTATAACTCTCTCACTTGGAAATTCTTCCAACTCATAAATTGTGACATCAGTAGCAGTAGAAATCTCAGGAATGGGCGCATCGATAGATTCCGGAGGAGGGGCTACGTCATACCCAGTGTCAAAATATGGATTTATCGTCCAAGTAAAATCCTCCGGGTGCAAGCCATCAAACTCTACCTAAAAATCAAACAAAAGATTTTCCCTCACGATAAACTCATCTGGCTCATCATCACCCAACTCACTCTCCGAATAACACTCCTCACAGGAGGACTCTACCAACTCATCTGAAAGTTCTTCCAACAATAAATGTTGATCATATAGTAAGTATTCCAAATCAGTTGGGGCATCCATTAATTCGTGATTAGAGAAATCAACTAGAACATCCTCACTTACAAGATCCTCAGGAAAATCAGAGATATTCTCATTAGGTGTAATCGTAGCCTCTAACACGTTGAGGCTTGTATTTTGGAGAGGGCTCTCAACACTAGGGTGATCAGTCACAACGCTAGTGTGGCTAGTAATGGGCAAAGTAATACTCTCACAGGTCAAACTATCATCATCCCAAACATCATCTAACTCACGATTGGGTAAGCTCTTAGCGTAAGATAGCTCTTCCGATTCAGCCAGATTGTCAATCGAATTAGGGTCATCAAAAGACTCCACTACGATCAAGATGGATGGCTCCGAAATGTCGTCGAAGGGGAGTGGAGATGATTCCTCATAAGAGAAATCCTCATCAAGGTCACTAGGGTAACCAATCTCCTCAACGTCGCTACACTCGTCAGTGATAATAACCTCATCCTCGGTGATGGGCGCAATCGTAGAATCAGCCTCAGACTCATTAGGGGAGTCAATAACTAGATTTGACAGCTCAGGGGGCGACTCTAAGGAGACTACGGGCGTAGTCAGAATAGAATGATCGATAGTGCCAAACCCAGTCGTTTCACTAGTCTCACGTGTCTTGATCGCCTGACTACCCACGAGGATAGGAACACTCTCATAATCAAGTTGGGGTCTAGTGCCCTGGCGGGGAGAAGTAAACTTATGTGACGTCCTAGCACGGGAGTACGGGGTGTCATACTGGTACCCACTCGGTCCGAACGAGCGATGGTTGTACCAAAAGAGATCTACCGAAAAGTTCGGTTCGAAAATGGTAGATCTCTCCCAACAAAACGAAAGCGAGGCTCGCCAAACCTCTCGGAAAATTAAACAACTAGAAAGAACAACACATGCAATCGGAAAGATAAACCACGAACGAAAAAACGATTCCAAAGTAACACAAAGGTATTCCACCAAATGAAAATCTAAAAAAATAAGAATCACATAAGAGGTAGAAGATCTCGTTACCCAACCAGAATAGATGATTCCGGTTCACTTTCAAGGATCGTTCTTCCACGACTCCGCCGGAGTTTCGCCGACCGGAGAGAAAACTTGTCCGCTTCCTTTGCTTCACGCCGGGATGGAGGAAAACCACAAAGGGAGAAAACACCTTGATCTTGTTCGATTTCACTATGGAAAAGGGCTGATTTGGGGGCTCTTGATGGAGGGGGTTGATCGGTTTTTTTTTGGGTGAGCGGGAAGACTTTGGACGAATATTGGAAAGGAGGAGGAGGAGGTAGAGAGGAGGGAAAGAAAGGGGGAGGCCGAAATTTTGGAGAGGAGGAGAGGAGAGGAGGAGGAGGAAACGAAGTTTCCAAGAGGGGAAGAGAGAGGAGGGGGGAAATTCAAATTTTGAATTTTGGTTTTCAATTTTTCATTCTCTAAATAAAACCATGAAAGTCCATGCCTATATATAGGCTTTACAACATACCTTGGCTATATGCAGCCACATAAAGAAAATAAAAACAATACTAAATGTTTTAAACATTACATGATGAAAATAAAAATGAGAATAGAAATAAACTAAATAATGTTTAAAAGCCTTCATCTCATATAGCTCCACATCATGTAGTCTTCATCTTCATCATGTAGGAGAACGCTGTCGCCGTCGCCGTCATCATCTTCAACATGTAGGAGAACGCCATCGCCGTCGCCGTCGCCGTCATCATCTTCAACATGTAGGATAACGCCGTCGCCGTCACCGTCATCATCTTCAACTTTAACACGTTGGGGGTTGCCGCCATCAATTATTGCTCCATCTTCGGCTGAGGCTAAGTACCGTTCAATGACGTCTGTTGTAGCTGAGCTCACATAGCTTGAGAGTCTCCTGAGTGATATGGGAGTAAAACTTTACTCACCAGACACCTTACTTTGTGACAGTCAAGCTGCGATTCACATAGCCAAGAATCCTGTCTTTCATGAAAGAACGAAACAAATTGAAGTTGACTGCCACTTCATTCGGGAAAAGGTTCAAATGAAGAAGCTGGAACTGAAACATGTTCCGAATACTGACCAAGTTGCCGATCTTCTCACCAAGGCTTTGTCAAGTGCTCTATTTTATCAGTTCTTGTCCAAGCTGGGTGCCTACGACTTGTACGCTCTAGCTTGCAGGGGAGTGTTAGAAAAGAACATGTAAAGGGCCCATTTAGTCCTTCTTCTCTACTTGTAATAGTCCTACATCTTGAAATTGAGACTCTTCCCTCTCTTCTCTCCCTATATATTTGTATTCATACTTGTATTTACATACACAAGAAGTATTGCAAAGGTTTACATTTTTCCCAAATCGTTGTGGTCTTTTCTCTACAACATTCAACCCATGTCTCACCGAAATATGGGTCAGAGCAGTACAAATTTTTCTGCGAATTCAAGCCTAGGATATGGGGCTGCAAAGTGACTAAGACGTGTACCCGTTGACTATGTGCATCCGTAACCCTATTTGAGATTTCGGGTTTATGTTTTAGATGAAAGCTGAACTCTTGAAGATAGTCTGCCCATTTTGCGTATCTATGAACCTCATTCTGTGAGTTAAGTTGCCTAAGTACATCTTGATCAGTATTTAGGATGAACTCTCGCTGGATCAAATAATGTCGCTAGTGACAGAGAGTTTGTACGACCTGAGGAAGTACAACTCCTAACCCAATGATGGAAGCGTCACAGTCGACCTAAAAAATCTTATGAAAATCAGGGAGCGCTAGAACTGTGGCATTAGTAAGTTTGTCTTTCATGAGAGTGAAAGCACGCTCTTCTTCATTAGTCCAAACAGAGTGACCCTTTTTAAGACATTGGTTCACATGGGATATGAGAGTGCTAAACTTCCTAATGAATCAATGATAAAAAGAATCATAAATTGTTGTACTCTCATTGCATTCCACCCTAATCAACGTTTGTGAACTAATTTATTTAGTGTCTTATCCAGTGGCCAAGCCAATATGTTGAAAATTCAACATGTGGTGATAAATTACAAACTTACAATGACATACAACACGTCGACGAACAATCATGCAATATGCAGACAAACACACGATGACACAATACATGTAATATGACATCAAACTGAAAAAATGAAAATAATCAGATCTTTTATTCGGTTGGGGCACACGATGCATCAATCATTGACTCCAAAGCCACTGATCACATGATTGGCTGACTGGTCTGCCTCAGGTTTTGTATCCTACCTTTTTCTGATAGAAACAAAGTTAACATTGCTGATTAATCTTTATCCTTTAATGTATGAAAATGATTTATACCACGTTCTTCACTCCATCTTCTGTTATTCATATCTCTAATTTTATCCATAATTCTCTTTATTAGTGGCGTAATCAATTCTCTAAAATACTTTCTTCCCACATTATCTGTGTTTTAGCACCTGAAGACGGGGAAAGTGATTGTAATACCTCAACCTAGTTAACAACAAAACAACAATTTAGCCGGGCCCCATGATAAGAGGTAAACTAAGCAATGGTCTAAAATTGGTACATAACTAACATAAGTAAACGTACTAAATGAAAATTTACAGTGGAAGTAAATATACAACTAAGGGTAAACGTGGATACCTCAAAATCTGATGCACAGAGCCAACTAGTAAAGAAAACAACAATAAAATCTGAATTACTGAAAGCTTAAATAATGCCTGATACATTGATAACTTTAGATAATTTTGATACATCAAGTCCAAAGTAAAAGTACAATAACTGAAATGAAAGACAACTGAAATGAAAGACATACTCATATGATGAACTGCGACGCTTATCCTAAGCGCATCTCCCCACCGGTTATCCTTGAAAGAAATGTCCGAAGATGGCTCATGCAACAGGTGAGTAAGGAAGAATACTGATGTAGACCGGATTTCTAGATTCAATCTTCTTTTAAAAATGTTGCGCTAGCATGATTTTCTCGAACAAACGGAGAGCGACAACCGATTTTGGCTTCACAAACACGCGTCAAGAGCCCACAATTGAACGTAATTAACGACACAATAAATCATCCACAAACAAATATTTTGAGTTAACGACAAAAGAGATCTTAGTTAATTAAGGGCAAGCTCTAGATTTTAAGACCAAATAAATAAAGCATACTCTTTGACTAACATGAAACGAGCAAAAAAGATGGGTTTATAGAGGTATACCATATAGGTGCATTGCCAACAGTGAAGGATCCACAGGAAAATGAAGTGGTTCGACTGAAGGTGGCTGAGAAACAAACGGGAGATGGATGCTCCTAGGAGGGTCGGCCTTGATTGGTAGCGGTCTGGAGATTGAGGGAAGGATGTAGGTGGTGGGATGATGGTGGGGGAGGGTCGGCTGAGCCGAGCAGGGGGCTGGAGGAGTCAACCGACTGAAAGGTGTTTGGAGCAGGTAAGCCCGCCTTTAAGGCGTCGATCTGGCAGGCTCGGATGGAGGAGAGGTCGCTAGCGTCCACGTAAACAGGCGGCGGTGGATGTGAGGAGCAGCGGTGGAGGTGAGGAGTGACGACGCAATGTCGTCGATCCAGCGGGCTCTAGTAGAGGAGAGGTCGCCGGCGTCCACGAAGACGGGTGGTGGTGGAGGCGAGGGACGGCGGTGGAGGTGAGGAGCGGTGACGCGGGTCTTCCAGCGCAAAAAGGCTTGGGCCGGACTTATCAGAAAACAGGGAGAAGTTTTCCTGTTCCCAATTTCTGTCCAAGCTGCTGTTAAAGGAGGAGACATGTCTCTTTTAATAATGCTGGTAGATATCAAAAAAGGTAAACGCAGATTTTTGGCATTTAAAAAGGGGAAGCCTATTAATGTATGGGATTGGCTCAAGATGCATGTAATTTTAATTGGGATAAAAAGATACCAAATAAATTGGTGTTTCCTGATTTTACATTATTCCTAAAAGAAAGGACAATATTATTTTTTACATTATTCTTAAAAGAAAGCAATATTATATTTTATATTTTTCTTAAATATATTTTGTCGAGCTTGCCTTAATTAACTATTAACTAATTTATGGATTTTTTTATTCAGGGACTTATTGGACGATCACCTCAATAAGCCGTACATCGAGCGCGAAATAAAACAAACAAGTACATGCATGAAAAATAAATATGCGCAAAAACTTGGGCTACACAGAAAATCTGGAAAATGTCAAAAAAATAAAGTTGCGCGCAAATGCGATGAAGGTTGCATCAATTCTCCCGGGGTCGAAAGACCTGGACCCCGTTGAGAGTGTAATGTAGCCTGCGACAAGAAAATGCAACCGTTGATCTGAACCTGCTCCGCTACTGTCATGGTTTGGATGGTGGTACACAGTGAGGCAAAATAAGGATCCTCCGCTGCAGCTTAGGACCTGTAGGCAAACTCCATTTCCTGAAAAAAGCAGAAAACCAATCTCCTTCGAAAATATAAGTCCCGATGATAAAATCAACAATGAGATTATAATTTTTCGAAGTTACTCGCAAATTGTTAGATATAATTTTATCCATATTATTTAAATAATTAGTAAAAATCAGAGCATAAAAAAGAAGGGTATCACATAGTGGGGGAGAGTAGGGGTCAACGAAACGGGGTAGGAAGCAAGTAGGTTCGACTTGTGAAATCATTAAATTATGTTGCATCATTTGCTTTCCTGTTAGACACATACGAGCGTCTATTAGACCAAAATCAACCATCTCAAGCTTATCACCCGATTGAATCTGACTAGCATTACAAAATTTAAAATTAATCCCAAATTTACTATTTAAATTTTTTCAAAGAAATCCCTTAAATCGCATGTCTCTATGAGGCATGAAAATTTCAGGGATCGTAAATATTCTCCTAACACAACTTGGCGTGAAAAAGCTGATAAATTTATAATGAAACGTAACACACTCTTCATTAATCATAGGATAGTGAAAATAAATAAAAGTGCGGTCACCAAAGACAGTCTATATAGGGTAGTGACTCGAGTGCTATGGGTGAGTGGACACCAAGCACAATTTCTGCGGCCCCAAGGGTTTGCAGCTGCAGCGGGCTACGAGAATCATAAAATTTCAAAATTAATTCTACATCAGCTAAAGTAAGAGGCTCAACACTAGTAGGTTCTTCCTGAAGAGGGGCTTCAGAGATAAACTTGGCGACTAGAGGTTGTGCTTTAGTGTGAGCAAATGGAAGCACCATTTCAGTCGGGTTGAGGGGATGTGAAGGAAGAAGCTCTTCTTCTTAGAGTTGGGGCTCAGGAATAACCTCCTCGACTAAAGTGAGTGCTTCAGTGGAGGCAAGTGGGGCCAAGTTGCTCGTGGGGGAATGAAAGAGTCTAGAAAAAGGACTATTAATAACTCGAAGCCCGGGTTCCACTAGTTGATGCGTAGTCGAGACGTAATCAGGGAAAATATATTGCTCGCGTATTGTCATTTCAAGTTTTTGTACATCGGTGCACAACCCATGTAGATTCTGTTTGAATTCTGAAGTGACGAACTCAATGTTTTTCATTAAAGTTTTCATGCGCTAGTTTAAATCCTCCATTTTTGTTGGGACTAAGGATTTTTTAAAACAAATATTTATTTTTTTGACTAAATGAAAATAAAAATATATTGAAATAACAGATCGATCGATTCACGGTAGGAGTGAATCGAAACATTCTGATATCAAACTGATGTAGACCAGATTTCTAAATTCATTCCTAAATACAATATATTTGAGTTTTCTTTTAAAAATATTGCACTAACATGATTTTCTCATGCATACGGAGAGCGACAACTGATTTTGGCTTCACAAACGCACGTCAAGAGCGCACAATTGAACGTAATCAACGACACAATAAATCATCCACAAACAAATATTTTGAGTTAACGACAAAAGAGATCTTAGTTAATTAAGGGCAAGCTCTAGATTTTAAGATCAAATAAATAAAATATACTCTTTGACTAACATGAAACGAGCAAAAGAGATGGCTTTATAGAGGAATACCATATAAGTGCATTGCCAACTGTGAAGGATCCACAGGAAAATGAAGTGGTTTCATTGAAGGTGGTTGAGCAACAAGCGGGAGATGGATGCTCCTGGGAGGGTCGGCCTTGATTGTAGTGGTCTGGCGATGGCGGGAAGGATACAGGTGGTGGGTTGGTGGTGGGAGAGGGTCGACGGAGCCGAGAAGGGGGCTGGAGGAGTCAACCAGCTGAAAGGTGTTCGAAGCAGGTAAGCCCGCCTCCAAGGCGTTGATCCGGCAGGCTCGAATGGAGGAGAGGTCGCCGACGTCCACGTAGACAGACGGTGGTGGAGGTGAGGAGCAGCGGCGGAGGTGAGGAGTAGCGGTGGAGGTGAGGAGCGGCGACGTGATGTCGTCGATCCAGTGGGCTCTGGAGGAGAGGTCGCCGACGTCCACGAAGACAAGCAATGGTGGAGGCCAGGTGTTGGAACCCTAGTTCTGATTTGGGCAAGGATTACTATTAGGATTCCTAGATTGACCCAATATGTATAGTCAAGAGTCATAGGATTATTTCCAGGACCATTCCTTCAGAAGAATTCCAGAGAAATTCAGATTTCAAGTTCAGGAAATTTAGTTCGACGATGGTCGAACTCAGCTCAACGATCGTCGATCTCAGATCGACGAACTCAGAGTTTCTTCTCTGAGTTGAGCTCGACGAATGTCCATCTGAGATCGACGAGCTGTGAGCTAATATTAGAATCTCAGCTCGACGATCTCTGAGCTCAGGTCGACGAATGTCCATCTGAGATCGACGAGCTGTGAGCTAATATTAGAATCTCAGCTCGACGATCTCTGAGCTCAGGTCGACGATCAAACATCTTCAGCTCGACGATCTCCAAGCTCAGGTCGACGAATTTCTTGCTCAGTTCGACGATTTCCAGACAGAGTTTTAAGCAGTCATCTCTTTCCAGAAACAAATTATTTTCAAGGCTTAATTACAGACAAATTATTCTGAAGACAGAATACTCTAATAGGATTAATTTCAGGCAGATATGTCTCTGACTTTTAATGCAATTTATTCTTATGAAAATAGCCGTTTAGAGACCACATTAAATGTGGATATTATCACAGAGTTAAATACTGATCTTTTTCCAAGGCAGTTACCATTCTAGGGAATGCTCAAGCTGTTCAGAATGAATTCAAATATTTGAATTCCTCAAGCATACTGACATACAAGATCATCAGAAGTTTTTCTGTCAAAAGAGACACACACAGACAGACTTACAGATTTAGATTTTCTGGCTCAAGCTTTTCTTCCAACAAACAATCATCATTCTGAGATCAACTTTACAATCACTCAGATACATATACTGGAATGAGAAGTCTTCTCTCAGATTATTCTACATCTCAAGGGGAGCTTTGACAACATCAACAAAATCCACTAGTCTTCTCTCAGATTATTGACAGAGAAGAACATCATCTTTATTTCCATTTCCTGTGTACAGAGTTTTTAACTCTCTTCAAAAGTTAGCCCCTTTTGGTTCACAAGTCACCTGATCAAAATACTTGAGATTGGTTTTTGGGCACCTGATCAAAAGCTCAACGGGTTGCTAGATCTCCCTTAAAAAATATATCTTGTGGTGACAGGGCACCTGAGCAAAAACCTGTGGTGGCAGGGCACCTGATCAAAAACTTGTAGTGGATTCCTACCAGAGTGGTAGAAGAGTGGATGTACCCAAGTTTTAGGAGAACCACTATAAATCCCTTGTGTCGTTTGGTTTGCTTTTTGCTTTCTATTTCTGTGTTGAATGTTTCCTTTATATATACATATATAAACTCTAGAGTAAAGATAAGATCTATCCCTTCACTTTCAATTGGTATCAGAGGGTAAGGTTGTTTGGTTTCACAGGCTAACACTTGAACAAAAAGATCCTTGATAGATCTTATTTATTTTCTAGTTTGTTCTTTTTCCCATGACACAGAATAAGGAATTTGAAAGCACTAGACCTCCAGTGTGCAATCTTAACAAGTTTGCACTTTGGAAGACAAGGATCATGCTTTATATGAATTCTATAGATGAAGACATATATAATTCCTTTTTGACAGGTCCCCCTACAACAACTACAACAATTACAACAACAAGCACCAGTGCTGTACCCCCTGAATGGACAGAAGCTCAGAAGAAGCTGAGAACAACTGATGCTAAGACTATGAACATTCTAGCCCAATCAATGTCTGATGATATTTTTCAGGAAGTTGCTGAATGCTCTTCAGCAAAGGATATTTGGGACTCCCTCACAACAATGGTTGCTGAAACATGGAGTGAATCAGATTCAGAAAGTTCATCCTGTACAACTGAAGATGAAGAAGAATCAAGAGCAAGAGAATTCTTCCTGATGACAATAAATGCATCCTGCAACAATTCTGATTCAGAATCTGAGTCTGAAGAAGACCAGGTAATCTCTTCTTATGATTTCACTTTAGAACATTTTAAAACAGATTTTAAATTATTATGTGAAGATTTGATTCATTCTGAGGAGGAAATAAAGCTTCTCAGAGAGAAATTAACTGAACAAAATAATCTATCTTCTGAAAACATAAAACTTAAAGAAGATTTAAAAAATGCTCTTGAACAAATAGTTTCTTTAAAATCAGCTAAAGGGAAAGAAAAAGATTTAGATAGAATAACTGAAGTTTTACATAATATTAAACCAAAATCAATTAAGAATTTTTAGAAAAATTATGTTCAAAATATTTCGTCGAACCGAGATCGACGAAATCAACATCATTCGTCGAACTCCGATCGACGAACTATGAACGCTAGATTTCAGTACAATTATCAAAGAAACTGTGATCGACGAAATCCATATGTTTCGTCGAACCGAGATCGACGAACGTGGAACACAGAAAACAACTACTATCATTCTGTGAATGGAGCTCGACGAACTCACTTCCATTTGTCGAACTCAGATCGATGAAATCAATATGACTCGTCGAACTCAAATTTTCAAAACAAAAATTTTAATTCATTTCAAAAATCTAATCAAACATAAAAATTTATGAATTCTTTTACTCTGTGGATAATCCCTCCTATGAGATATCATCCATTAGGATATAAACATCAACCTGAGTGTTCTTTTATTTCAAATTATTATTATGAAAGAAAAATAGGACCCAAGGTAACCTGGGTCAAGAACACCTAACCTTTCTTTTCAGGAAAAGAACTATCTTACCACAGAGATATAGTGGTATTTGATAGTATCCAAACGCTATTATTTCTACAGACTCATTCCAGAAGATTATAGACTCTCAAATTTCAGATGAGCCATAAGGAAGCTGAAGATCCAATCAGTTTCAGATTTTTCTTCACCTGCTCCTAATAAGGACTCTTAGTTTTAGTTTAAATATTGTTGTTATTTTTTTCTCTCAAAGCACCTTTGTATATTTGCTGAAAATTTATAATTCAGTCAGAATTTTTATGCTTTGTGTTTTATTTTGTGTGAATAGTATCCTCACCCAAATAGTGGGAGATTGTTGGAACCCTAGTTCTGATTTGGGCAAAAATTACTATTAGGATGCCTAGGTTGACCCAATATGTATAGTCATGGGTCATAAGTTTATTTCCAGGACCATTCCTTCAGAAAAATTCCAGAGAAATTCAGATTTCAAGTTCAGGAAATTTAGTTCGACGATCGTCGAACTCAGCTCGACGATCGTCGAATTTAGCTCGACGAACTCAGAGTTCCTTCTCTGAGTTGAGCTCGACGAAAGTCCAGCTGAGATCGACGAACTGTTAGCTAATATCAGAATCTCAGCTCGACGATCTCTGAGCTCAGGTCGACGATCAAGCTTCTTCAGCTCGACGATCTCCAAGCTCAGGTCGACGAATTTCTTGCTCAGTTCGACGATTTCCAGACAGAGTTTTAAACAGTCATCTCTTTACAGAAACAGATTATTTTCAAGGCTTAATTCCAGGCAAATTATTCTGAAGGCAGAATACTCTAATAGAATTAATTTCAGGCAGATATGACTCTGATATTTAATGCAATTTATTCTTATGAAAATAGCCGTTTAGAGGCAGCATTAAATGTGGTTATTATCACAGAGTTAAATACTAATCTTTTTCCAAGACAGTTACCATTCTAGGGAATGCTCCAGCTGTTCAGAATGAATTCAAATATTTGAATTCCTCAAGCATACAGACATACAAGATCATCAAAAGTTTTTCTGTCAAAAGAGACACACACACACTGACTTACAGATTTAGATTTTCTGCCTCAAGCTTTTCTTCCAGCAAACAATCATCATTCTGAGATCAACTTCACAATCACTTAGATACATATATTGGAAGAAGTCTTCCTTGAAGGCCTACACCCTGAAGCAAAGCTTCCACTCCTGAACTATTCTACATCTCAGGGGGAGCTTTGACAACATCAACAAAATCCACTAGTCTTCTCTCAGATTGTTGACAGAGAAAAACATCATCTTTATTTCCATTTCCTGTGTACAGAGTTTTTAACTCTCTTCAAAAGTTAGCCCCTTTTGGTTCACAAGTCACCTTATCAAAAGACTCTAGATTAGTTTTTGGGCACCTGATCAAAAGATCAAAGGGTTGCTAGATCTCCCTTAGAAAATAGATCTTGTGGTGACAGGGCACCTGAGCAAAAACATGTGGTGGCTGGGCACCTGATCAAAAACCTGTAGTGAATTCCTACAAGGGTGGTAGAAGAGTGGATGTATCCAAGTTTTAGGGGAACCACTATAAACCCCTTGTGTCGTCTGGTTTGCTTTTTGCTTTCTATTTCTGTGCTGAATGTTTCCTTTATATATACATATATATAAACTCTAGAGTAAAGATAAGATCTATCCCTTCACTTTCACGAGGGACGGTGGTGGAGGTGAGGAGCGGCGACGCGGTTCTTTGAGCGCAAAAGACTTTGGTAGACTTATCGAGAAACAAGGAGAAGTTCTCCTATTCCCAATTTCTTTCTAAGCTGCTGTTAAAGGAGGATACATGTCTCTTTTAATAATGCAGGTAGGTATCAGAAAAGGTTAATAGATATTTTTGGCATTTAAAAAGGGGAAGCCTATTAAAGTATAAGATTGACTCAAAATGCATGTAATTTTAATTGGGATAAAAAGATATTAAATAAATTGGTGTTTCCTGATTTTACATTATTCCTAAAAGAAAGAACAATATTATATTTTATATTTTTCTTAAATATATTTTTTCAAGCTTGCCTTAATTAATTATTACCTAATTTGACAGTGCTTGTTATTCAGGAACTTTTTGGACCATCACCTCATTAAGCCATACAACGAGCGCGGACAATGTGCGCGAAATAAAACAAACAAGTACATGCAAAATAAATATGCGCGAAGACATGCTCTTCACAAAAAATGTGGAAAATCACAATAAAATAAAGATGTGTGAAAATGCGACGCAAGTTGTATCAACTACTCTTTTCAGTAACACTAAAGAACAAATAATTAATTTGTATACAAATATGAGTTTTAGCTTATTAATGCATGCTTCTGTATAATCTATCTCTAGTCCCTGGATTCTTTCTGAAGATTGTGTAATTAAATTTTATGTTTTACAATTTATTGAACTTAATCCGATTAGGGAGCTCAAATGACGACCCAAAAGTTTTATGAACTGAAATGTTCCCTGAGTGAAACATGGACTCGCATTTGAAAATTACCAAGTCTAGAAATGTGGCTGACGATCCCACATCGGAGGCTCATATGAACTGCTGGCTATATGAGAATGAGGTCACTTGTCTGAAGCTTATTAAGTGTTCTGAGCTCTTATGTTTAGCCTAGCCGCAGTTAATCTTTTTAATTAACCATGTTTGTTCTTTGACATTTTTTATTTTTCACGCTCTGATGTAGAAGACAATTTACATTAAATTAATTGTCATTAAGTATTTAATTATAGGCTGTGCGTGACATGATCTGATTTGTTTCTTTAATTTATATATCTTACTGTTGATATGCATTTTAAAGAAATACAATTCTGATCTAAAAGACAATTTACATTAAATTAATTGTCAATTAGTATTTAATTATAGGCTGTGCGTGACATGATTTGATTTGTTTCTTTAATTTATATATCTTACTGTTGATATGCATTTTAAAGAAATACAAGTTCTAATGTTTACATGATTTTCTTGAATGAACTAGACAATGATTTCATAATTGTGATATATTTAGCCAAGAGCAGTCGAATTTCTTACCTCAGTGGTGCGGTGCTCGTAGATGCTGTGAGGTGGTATGATTCTCTGGATTAAAATCTGAATTCCACTGGAGTATCCTCCTCGCTCCTAAGGTTACGATGAACACTTATTTGTTAAAATATGTCGATGTGGACAATATCTAACACAAAAATAAAGAAATGGATGGTCACTTGTATCAAAAGAATGATTTTCTTACGGCGGGGCTCAAACAAAGTTAAGGAGCCTTCTTCGAAATATTTCTCACACGATCTTTTTCACTGCTAGGGTTTCTCTGAAACTATGTGGAAATAACCCGTTGAAATTAGAAGGATTAAGAATCTCCTTCCTCTAGGATTAGGCACAACTCAAAAACAACAATCCCTATGAGGGGAGAAGTCAAACAATGCTGCTAAAGAATTGGAAAGCGCGTACCCCTCGCCAAGTCGAACTTTAGTATGCAAGAAAATCGATTTTGATGTATCCAACAGTTGAGGGGAGCCTCAGATTTCACAAGGGGGTTGTTGAAACTCCTGGAGAAAGAAAACCAAAACCCTAAATTAATTGAGCATCACCAAGAAAGGAAAGAGAAGCCATAAAACTAAAAAAACGATCACTGTACGAAAAGTTAGTGCTTACCTTGGCCAAAACCGTGACTGGAGAGAGTTAAAAGCAAGCCAAAGCACGATCTGCTTGATCCACGAGTGTTTGCGGGCTATGTTGTCAAGGCGCGCGCCTGAGGCGCTGGGATCACCGGGCGCAGCCTGCCGTGCCTCAATATGGCTAAGGCTGGTGATGTGCCCCAGGCGCGGCAAGGCCCGCCCTAGGCGCGCCTGGCCACGCGCCTTACAGGGCGCACCAAAGGCGCGCCTGGGCCTTTCAAGATGTTTTTTCAACCTTTTTTTGGGATATGGGCAAAACATGATCTCAGATGCACTTGAGACACCCCTAGGCACAGTTGGACACCCAATTCGCTGAAATTGAGCGAATTGGACGCTCAATTCGCTTAAATTGAGCGAACCGGGTGCCCAATTTGTTGATTTTCCTTTTTTCCATTTTTGCGCCTCATGTGACTCAGGCGCGCGCCTACGCCTTGCTCCTAGTCTCCAGGGCCCCTTTGCGTCTTGGTGCACCTCGCGCCTTTAACAACATAGTCTACGAGCTGCAAGAGATTGTCGTCGGATGCTTCAGACGAGAGGAGAGGGGGAGGGGGAGAGGTCAACGAAGCCCAGGGCAGAGATTGTCGGCATCTCCAATGTGAAGAGGTGGCGAGGGGATTGCTGAAGGCGTGCGACTGAGGCTTCTCTGTTGTGCGGCTAGGTTTCGTATTGATGTGGGGGAAGAAATTAATCGTGGCTCACGGTTTTAAGAGGGGGAATTTGAGGGAAAAATTAATTCTTCCCTCCTATGTTGTCAATTCTTCCCTCACAAAATAAAATCTTTTATTTTAGTATGCTACACTCCTTCAAATTTTGAATCAAGACTAAATATAATTTGTATTATATCATATTATTTTAACTATTGCAAAATAATTGTGAAATTCAATTCACTACCTTGATCCAACGGCAACGCTCGCGAAATTTACTCGTGCTCTGATCCTGGAATAAAGATCATATTCGTATTTAAATTTACAGTTGTTACAAATCTCCCATCTTAATAAAATTTTCGTCCTTGAAAATTAAAATCATACATGGGCTAAAAAGAAAGGCAGTCTTCATTGCTCCTGAGTTTTTCTTTTTCCCAAGTATATTCAGGTCGACCACAGTTCATGCAAAGGACTTTTACAAACGAATCTCTCTTTTTTGGAGCTTCTGAATCTTTGAGTCCACTATCCTAACTAGCTTAATACTAACATTAAGATTAGATTCGATTGATACATCCTCATTATTGATCACCTTACTAGGATCTCTAACTGCTCCCCTCAGATAAGGGATGTGGAAGACATCATATAATCCACTCATTTCGTCAGATAAGACTAGCTTGTATGCAACCTCACCAAAGCGCTCAAGTACCTCGAATGGACCAACAAACCTTTGACTCAATTTCTTCATCCGCTTGATTCTAGAGACACCATTGACTGGTCTAACCTTCAGATAAACTTAATCTCCAATGCTGAATTCCGCTTATCTGTGCCTCTGATTATAATACTTGGCTTGTTTGTCTTGGTCCATCTTCATATGCTCTTGAATAAGTCTAACTTGAGGTGTAGTCTTATCAATCCATGATTCTTTATTGAAAGATCTCTTCACTCTCAGCCCAACATAACGTTATCAGACAACGCTTGCCGTAAAGAGCCTTAAAAAGTGTCATCCCAATACTCGCTTGAAAACTGTTATTGTAGGAGAATTCAACTATGGTGACATATTTCTCCCACTTACCTCCAAAATCTAATATATACAATAGAAGCATATCTTCCATGGTTTTATTCATGTACTCTCTTTGCCTATCTGTTTGGGGGTGAAAGGCTGTATTGAACTTTAACTTAGTGCCCAAACGCTTCTGGACGTACATCCAATCCTTAGAGGTAAATCTGCCATCTATGTCTGAAATGATAGTCTTTGGAACACCATGCAGTCGGACTATCTCATTTACGTCCACTTGAGCCAATCTCAGACTTTTTCTGCTAAGCGCGCCATCTACCATATTTGCTTTTCCCAAGTGGTACTGAATATCTACATCATAATCTGACAAAAACTCTATCCACGTACCTTGCTTCATATTGAGCTCTTGCTGATCAAAGATATACTTGAGGCTTTTGTGATCCGTAGAGGTAGTGATGCAATGGCAAGGCCGTTACGAGGTGGGCTCACTAAATGCAATTGTTTATTATGAATTAACAACAGGTGCACATGCAGTTGCAAACATTTAATTAATGGAGAACAGATTATCAATTTTGCAAAATGAAAGAACCGCAATTACTTTCAAGGAAGAGCATAAGAAACCCTGCAAATCATATGACGAATAGTACTAATAACAATTAAGAGTGGACATCTATTACACAGTACAGGTGCCAAAATAAACAACAGTAGAAGAAATGTCTTTTACCACACTTAACACATGTAGCGGCGGCGACGGTGGTTGTTTGCGGGCAAATAGGGGCCGTGGGACACAGAGGAGATCAGGGCGATGCAGATCTGGACTGTTATGGTTGATTGAAGTGTAGTCCACGACAAAGGATGGGAAAAGGGGATGGGGAAGGCTGCTGGAGGGAGGGATTCAATGGGGGTCGGTGGAGAAAGGGAAAGGTGGGGGAGGTTTAGGCTGCGGGAATGAGGAGGAGTTTGCAGGGGGTGTTAATTTGTGAAATGGTGGTGGCTTGTGTTGACAGGAAGAAGGTAGCAGGCGGAGGGGGAAGTACGACGGGCTGGACGGGGAAGGATTTCGCCTTGGCGGAAGCGGGAAGGGTGGCTGTAGGGAGTTCCAGTGGTGCTGGAGTCGGCTTCACAGGGAAAAGGTAGGCGGCGACGATGTTGGACTGGCGCGGGGTGAGGAAGAAGGGGGAGGGATGTCAGGCTCTGTTTTCGGCACAGGAATGAGGGAGACGAGGATGGATCTGGCTGAGGAGGGCTTATCGGAGGGGAAGGGGATGGGGCGGAGGCGGAAGAGGAGGGGGCAGAAGCTGGCGTCACACCAGCGGGAAGCACAGGGAGGGTTGGCGTCACACCAGCGGGAAGCACAGGGAGGGTTGGCGTCGCACCGACGGATTCTGGAAAATCTCAGAAATTCTCCAATAACTCCTCTACCCCCAAACCGTCGGGTATAAATAACTCTAAGTAAAACTGCCGTCTAATGTGAACCGCAACTTAATAACTGCACGATACAACCTAAATAAAACCACCCGAATCTGACGGCTCACAATGTCTGGACCGATCGGGGATAAATACAACTCGAAACAAAAAGTACAAAATATGAAACTGACTGGAAACACACATCCGAACGCGACCATAGACTCCGATCGCCCGTCTGGGGAGCGGATCACCGCCTCCTGCGGGAATATACGCGCGTCGGTCGTGGCGTGCCGTCAACTCCCCCCGGCTTAAAGGCACTCAACTCCGATGAGTATATGTGGCTGTATTCGCTAAGCAGCCGTGGGGCTAGTCTCTGAAGCTCCTCCGAAGAAATTCAAGTAGCATTGTGCAGGGGCCGACCGCTCCAACGGACAAGATATCGTAGGGTATCTCGTCAGCCCGGGGCGTAGGAGTCGTGCTCGACGATTTGAAGCCCATCGTCTGTCCAAACAGGTGGTACCAATGTATATCTGTTTGACACTGTTGTATCTCCGGCTGGCAATGATGTATTTCCGTCAGACAATGATGATGTCGGTGGATCCGTCGAGGGTGCAATTCGATCTGCATGTCGCGACGCCGCTGATGGTGTCAAAGAGGGACTAGTAGACTCAATATGAGAAGGCTCAAGTGGTGGGGCTATGACAGATGAAAGCTCAGATAGAGGTGTGGTGAGTGGATCTACGTACACATGCTCCTCGTAGTAAGAAGTCAAATCTTTTACATTAAATACTCTGCTGATTCCCATATCATGTGGGATATCTATCTCATATGCGTTTGTACCAATCCGCCGCATGACTATACAGGGGCCCATTCTGCGTGCGCTTAATTTTTTTGCTGGTCCTTGTGGGACCCTCTCAGATCGAATGCAAATTAATACCTGTTCTCCTGCCTCAAAGATTTGTTCCCGCCTGTGCTGATCTGCTTGGTCCTTATAATAATCATTACTAGCTGCAATCTTCTTACGAACCGACTCGTGTAGGACATGCACATGCTGAATGAAAGACTTGACTGACTCACTAGGTCTTGATCCCAGAGGAATATCCACCAAATGAACTGGTTTTCTAGGCTCATACCCTAATATGATATGAAATGGACTCAAGCACCTGGTCCTATTGACCGAGCTATTGTGTGCAAATTCGGCTACGAGAAGGACAGAATCCCAGGTCGCTAGACTATCTCCAACTAGGCAACGAAGAAGAGTCCCAAGAATATGGTTAACCACTTCAGTTTGTCCGTCCGTCTGCGGGTGGTAAGTGGAGGAAAACTTCAGGGTCGTACCCGTCTTTTTCCATAAAGTCTTCCAAAAATAGCTCATAAATCGTACATCGCAATCAGAGACTATGGAGGTGGGGAGACCATGATACTTAAATACTTCTTTAAAGAATAATGTTGCTACGCTGGAGGCATCAGTGGTCTTTCGACAATCAATGAAATGCGCCATCTTGGAGATACGATCAACTATAACAAATATCGAATTGAGCTTCCTCAGAGTGCGAGGGAGTTCGAGAACAAAATCCATACTAATATCAGACCAGGTCCTCTCAGGGATGGGAAGTGGAGTGTATAGCCCCGCGGGCTGGCGAGACCCCTTTATCGTCTGGCAAACTCCACAATGCCTCACTATTTTGGTGACATCTTTCTTTAGGCCGGGCCAGAAGAAACGATTCTCAACCAACGCAATCGTTTTATCTCTACCAAAGTGCCCCGCAGCTCCGCCTGCATGTAACTCCCAGATAAGAAAATCTCGGAGGGATGATTGAGGAATGCAGAGACGAGAGCCCATAAATAAATACTCATCAGATATTGAATAACCCACCCGAAGGTCGAGCGAGTCCTTCGAAAGCGCGGCATAAATATCCCCAAAATCAAGACACTTTGGGTAAACGTGAACTAGCTGCTCAAACCCCACTACTCAGGTGCTCATAGTGTGGAGGATGCTAACTCGTCGACTCAATGCGTCTGTCGGTTTGTTCTCCACACCTGCTCGGTGCTTAAGAATATAGTGGAACTCCTGCATATACTCCACCCATTTGGCGTGATGGTGACCCAATTTCTTCTGGGAATCGAGATATCTCAGGTACTGATGGTTTGAATATAAAATGAACTCCTTGTGCAAAAGATAATGTCGCCAGTATCGCAGTGTCTGCACAATGGAATAGAACTCCCGATCATAGTTTGAATATTTATGTCGGGCCTTGTTCAACTTCTCGCTAAAGTAAGCCATAGGGTGGCCTTCTTGACTAAGGACCGTTCCAATACCAACTCCTGACGCATCACAAGCAACCTCAAAGGGCTTGGAAAAATCTGGTAAGCGTAAAACAGGAGCAGTAAATAGTTTCTCCTTGATCTCCTCAAAGGCTGAGTGGCAGCCTTCGTCCATACGAAATCACCTTTGCGAAGGCAGGTAATGGGGGCCATGACCGAACTGAAGGCACGAACAAACCTCCTATAAAAGGTGGCAAGTCCATGAAAACTACGAGCCTCATGGATGTTTGTTGGAGTGAGCCACTCTCGGATCGCCTTGACTTTGTCAGGATCGACAGAAATACCAGACGCCGATACAACATAACCCAAGAAATGAATGGATGTGGATAAGAACGAGCACTTCTTCAAGTTGATATATAGATTCTTCTTTCGAAGGAGCTCGAACACCAGGCGAATGTGGCGTAAATGCTTGGTGCGATTCTGGCTGTAAATCAATATATCATCAAAATATACGACCAGGAATTTGCCCATGTAGGGCTGCAAGACCTGTGTCATCATCCTCATAAATGTACTGGGTGCGTTCGATAGCCCGAACGACATCACCATCCACTCGTACAAGCCGTACTTCGTCTTGAAGGCCGTCTTCCACTCGTCCCTCTCTCTAACTCTGATTTTGTGGTACCCGCTGCGAAGATCGATCTTTGAAAATATCTGAGCACCAGTCATCGAATCCAGGAGGTCATCGAGGAAGGGAATCGGAAAATGATATTTCACCGTGATCTTATTTATGACGCGACTATCAATGCACATGCGCCAACTACCGTCCTTCTTCGGGGTTAGAAGGGCTGACATGACGCACAGACTTAGACTCTCGTATAAACCCTTTTCGCAAAAGATCATCAACTTGCCGCTTTAGCTCGGCATGCTCAGTTGGGTTTAAATGATAGTGCGGCAGATTGGGCAAAGATGCCCCGGGGATCAGATCAATGACATGTTGGATGTCCCTCAGCGGAGGAAGCTCAACGGGGAGCTCCTCGGGCATAATATCGCTATAGTCATCCATCATCTGTCGAACATCTGGGTAAAAAGTCTCAGTCTTGGTAGGGATCTCGGCCGCCATCGTGGCCGCTATAATGAACATTACCCCAGTCTCTTGGCTCTTTCTCAAGAAGTCACTCTTCCTCAAAACATGTAGATGTCTTGATGACCCCGCACTAATTGACGAGTCAACCCCGCCCTTCGGAGGATCCCTGGGCTGAGTTTGGGTGAGAGTAACCTTTCGACCCTTGTCAAATAATACATACATGTTGGATCGCCCATTACACGCGGTGTCATGATCATATAGCCAGGGTCTCCCTAAAAGAACATGAGCGACATCCATAGGGATGACGTCGCACCAAACCTGGTCCTCAGTAGATGCTAATCGTATCAGAACCAGGTATCACTGCGTGACATGAATGGTGGATTTATCAACCCACAAAACTAGGTAGGGATGGGGCTCAGGTGTCAACTGCATTCTCTCAAGTCCTTTCTTTGCTATAATGTTGACGCAACTACCACTATTGATGACGATCTTGCAGGGGCCTCCTGCGCTCGGGAAATATGTAAAAAGATAGTGATGCGACGCCAATCCTCCTCGGCCCGCGGGGTGTAGAGGATGCTGCAAAGGACTCCGACCTCTAGCGATCGCTCAGCATCGCTCTCCCATCTTTCCTCCACAACGGCTGTAACTTCCTCAACGACGACATCCTCGGCCTCAACGCTGGGCTCGCCCGAATCCTCACTTAGCAAATTTCTAGTAGGGCATTACTCGGCGAAATGCCGTCTGCCCGAATAACGATAACATTGGACTCCCCCAGGCTTGGGGCCTCCATGAACAATAGCTTTTCCCGTCGCATTAGCCGAAGCGCGAGGGGTGGCAGTAGTCGTGGCAGGAGGGGGTCTCCTAACTGTGGTGGCATCGGGTCGAGTAGTGACTTGCCCCTGGTCAGCGTGACGCAAATACTTCTCGTACTCTTGTGCGAGCTGGAAAACCTGTTCTACCGTCTCCATCCCGTGGGGAATCAATTCCCTTCGGATATCCGCTCTAAGGCCCGCACGAACGCGTGAAGCAGTGGCGTTGGGCTCCTCCCAGATGTCGCTACGAACTACGAGTTCGTCAAATCGTGACATATAATCAGCAATGGTGAGAGCCCCCTTACGTAGCACGTACAATTGATCTAAGAGTTGGTTTCGATATGAAGCGGGGTGGTATTTATTCTGTAAGCGCTGCTTCATCTCATCCCATTGGGTGATGAGATAGTAACCATCCCGCTCAAGAGACCTCTCTAAACTTGACCAATAAATTTTTGCTTGGCCAACAAATTTCATTTTTGCGAACCGAATACGCCTCTCATTACTCATGTCAAACCAGTCAAATAATGATCCATATCCATAAGCCAATCACTTAACGCCTTCGGGTCTGGGTGACCATCGAAGGTGAGAGCATCAATACAGATCCGTCGGGTGATGTCATCCTCCTCTGGAGTCATCCCACGACGGGGCTCACGGAATTCACCGTACTCGTCATCATCGTCATAATCCTATTGGGTCTATTTCTACGACGAGGTGTGGGAGGACGGGGTTCATCCGGAGGACGATGATCCCTTCCTGGATCTCGCCGAAACTCGTAACCACAACGAGAATTTGCTCTAGGTGAGGGTGGGAGATCTCGGCGAGGGTCGTCCCTACCACGTCTCCCAGGGGGTGGTGTGGCATCTCGAAGGCCTTGAGAGGCTCCTCATCAGGTGGAGGGATCGCTCGACCTCTAGGTGTCTCTAACTGGTCTACTCTCGTGCTAACCCTCACAATATCACCTCTAAGAGTTTTGAATTGGGTTCCCATCCGATCAAATCGGTTGAGAACCAATCGTTGAAACTCAACGGGTGTCATGTCCGTTTGTGAGCTAGCGGCCATATCGTCTGTGTGGTTGTGACTCGACATGGATTGACAATACTCCCTACCACTACGTAACATGCAAATGATCCTAACCTCCTCCTCTGATACCAATTTGATGCAGTGGTAAAGCCGTCACGAGGTGGACCCACTAAATGCAGTCCTATATGCATTGGCGTAAAATGAAGTGTCGTGCAAGTGCAGGAGTAGTCCGCAAAAATTGCAAACAAGTAATTATTTATTATGAATTAACAGCAGATGCACGTGCAGTTGCAAACAATTAATTAACGAAGAACAGTTTATCAATTTTGCAAAACGAAAATGCTGCAATTACTTTCAAGCAAGCGCAGAAGAAACCCTTCAAATCATATGACGAATAGTACTAATAGCAATTAAGAGTGAACATCCACTACACAGTACAGGTGCCAAAATAAACAACAGTAGAAGAAATGTATTTTACCACAATTCACACATGTAGCGGCGGCGGCAGTGGTTGTTGGCAGGCAAATAAGGGTCGTGGCATGCAGAGGAGATCAGGACGATGCTGATGTAGAATGTTATGGTTAATTGAAGTGGATTCCACAACAAAGGATGGGAAAAGGGGATGGGGAAGGCTGCTGGAGGGAGGGATTTAGTGGGGGTCGGTGGAGAAAGGGAAAGGTGGAGGAGGTGGAGGTTGTGGGAATGAGGAGTTTGCAGGGAGTGTTAATTTGGGAAGTGGTGGTGGCTTTTGTTGACATGAAGAATGTAGCAGGCGGAGGGGGGAGTACGGCGGGCTGGATGGGGAAGGATTCCGCCTTGGCGGAAGAGGGAAGGGTGTCTGTAGGGAGTTTCGATGGTGCTGGAGCCGGCTGCATAGGGAAAAGGGAGGCGGCGATGATGTTGGACTGGCGCGGGGTGAGGAAGAAGGGGGAGGGATGTCGGGCTCTGTTTTCGGCACGATAATGAGGGAGATGGGGAGGGATCTGGCAGAGGAGGGCTTACCAGAGGGGAAGGGGATGGGGCGGAGGCGGAAGAGGAGGGGGTAGAAGATGGCGTCGCACCAGCGGAAAGCATGTGGTGGGTCGGCGTCGCACCGACGGATTCCGAAAAATCTCTAAAATTCGCCAAAAACTCCTCTTCCCCCAAACCGTCCGGTATGAATAACCCTAAGTAAAACTTCCTCCTAATGTGAACCGCAGCTTAATTACTGTACAGTACAACCTAAATAAAACCACCCCAATCGGACGACTCACAATGTCTGGACCAATCAGGGCTAAATAAAACTCGAAATAAAAAGTACAAAATATGAAACTGACTGGAAACACACATCCGAACGCGACCATGGACTCCGATCGCCCGTCCGGGCAGCGGATCACCGCCTCCTGCAGGAATATACGCGCGTCGGTCGTGACGCGCCGTCAGGTAGTGCCTCCAAGTTTTCAGTGTGTGAATAACTGTTGCTAATTCCAGGTCAAGAACAAGGTAATTCTTCTCATGCACCTTCAGTTGTCTGGATGCGAAAGCTATGACTCTCTTGTGCTGCATCAGTACACAACCTAAACCTTGACCCAAAGCATCACTATATATCTGAAAACTATATACTCATGAAGGTAAACATAAAATTGGCGTAGTCATCTATCAGTTCTTCAACTCTTCAAACGCCAACTCGCATTCCACCGTTCAGTTGATGACTTTACCTTTCTTGGTAAGTGAAGTCATAGGCAAGTAATTTTTGAAAAATCCTTAATGAATCTCCTTTATTATTCCGCTAAAGCAAGGAAATTGCGGACCTCAGTAATTGCCTTCGGCCTTGACCAATCTTTGATTGTTTCTATCTTCGGATCCACTGTGAGACCTTTCTTGCTAATTATGTTTCCCAAGAATGCCACATTTGAAAGCTTGAACTCACACTTAGAAAATTTTGTGTACAACTTATTCTTTTTAAGGGTACTCAAAACTTTTCTGAGATGGACGACATGCTCCTCTTTGCTCTTTGAATACACCAGAATGTAGTCTATGAAGACGATAACAAAACGGTTCAAAACTCTTAGAACACACGATTCATCAGGTCCTTGAAAGCGGCGGGAATTTAGTCAACCCGAACAACATGATCATAAATTCATAGTGTCCGTATCTAGTGCAAAAAGTTGCCTTCTTGATATCCCCATTCCGAATCCTCAACTGGTTATATCTCGTCCTCAGATGTAACTTGGAGTAAGTGCAAGACCCTTCGAGTTGATTAAATAAACTATCTATTCTCGAAGAGGATACTTGTTCTTAATGATGAGCTTGTTCAACTCGCGATAGTCTATACACAATCTTAAACTGTTGACCTTTTTTTAACAAAAAAACAGGTGCACCCTAATGTGACGTGCTGAGTTTGATAAATCCCAAATTAAACAACTCCTGTAACTGGATCTTTAACTTTGCAAATTCTCTGGGGGCCATGCGGTAAGGAGCCTTGGCTACTGGTCGAGATTCTGGAAGGGTAAGTTTGGAAGTCAACCACTCTTGCGAGAGGTGCCCCGGATAGTTCTTCAGGGAAGACATCTGGAAATTCTTACACTACCGACACCTCCTACAAGGCGTTCCTAGCTTGAGCATGCAACAATATTAGGAAAGCTGTGCAATTCTTATTAATACTCCTGATAGTCTTAAGGGATGAGATAATCAACTTGGAAACTCCTTTCATGCCACGAAAGATGATATGGGACTGGTCGGGTCCTTCTAACTAAATCTCCTTACTCTTGCAGTCTATCTTAACTTTTATATTAGACAACCAGTCCTTACCCAAAATCTATTCAAATTCAACAATTGATAAGAGGGATTCCACTCCGATAACTTCCGATTCCCGAACATCACTGAAACCCTACACTTGCGACTGGTTTGCATGGTTGAGCCGTTAGACATCATGACATTTAATGATGTCGCGTATGGAAGGATTTCTAGGCCGAGTCTAAGTGCAAAATATTTCACAATAAATGAGTGTGATGCACCCGTGTTAAAGAGAATCTTTAAGGGTACGTTTTGAATCATGATTGTACTTATATGCATGCTTGTCACTTTAGTTATGTGTTACTGGAGGGGAATATTAATATTCTTATTCAATTCATACCTGTGATCACATCCTCCTCTTTGACCTTCTGATGACCAACCCTATAAGCTTTAGGCTATACTAGACCTTGTTCTGAAGCTGGTTTTGGGTTGGCGTCTATCACCTCTTTTCCTTTGTCAGTCCTGCTTGGACCGCTAACTTGAAATTTCGACTGCAAGACATGTCACATGAATAGGTTTTAAACTAAGAAGGAGAGGCTTAAAATAAAATGCAAAGAAGCATCAAAATTAAGATTATATTACTTGATTGCTCGTGAATCCTGGGAAGGAACGGGCAAAGTGTCTTGGTTGCTGACATTTGTAGTATACTTCAGAAGTAGCCAAGCATTCTTCTGTGTGGTAGCGGTTGCACTTTGGGCTGAGGGGATAGTCTTTGCCCTTGGCTTCAGGCTGATTTTCTCGCTTCTCATCCATCTTTTGCTTTTTTTCCAGTTTCTTCCTTGGCTGATGCTGGTGCGACGCATCTTAAGGTCGCTTGGAACGAAAGTTATTATTCCTTTGCACCATATGCTGATCCTCTTTTAACCTCCTTGTAGTATCGACCAGCATTCTGTAGTTGGCATTGACCATGGTCATCAGAGGTTGTCTCAGGGAGTCGCGCACGACATCAACAAAGCGGATTCACTTCTTAACTTCATCCCTTTGCACTATGCTCGCATAACGAGATAAGTGTGTAAGTTCTCGTTTATAAGCCGTAGCGGACTTATCCCCTTGAAGTAGCCTGAGTTACTTTTCCTGAAGGTTTCGGTGATCTAAAAGAGGTATGAACCAGTTTGCGAGTCCCTTAGAAAAGTCATTTCAGGTGAATATATTTGCTGAATGACCTGACATAGGTAGAGGTCGTATTACATTACGCTAGAAAGGCAATGAATTCTGAAGTAAGGAAATTTGAACTTAATTTCTTGCCAACAGGGTTGTCCGCTAGGTGTCTGATCTACCAAAGGTTGTCTTTACCCTGCAGAAGGAAAGCTATTGAAGGAACTTTTTTGTTCTCTGGGCACCGCATCACGTTCAGTAAATATCGAGTCTTTATCAGTCATTCATCTTTCTTCATCGGGTTTTCTTCTCTACTGAAGTTGGAGGGGTGGAGATCTCTAAAGTTTCTCAGGTAGCATTCCATCCCGATCTCCACAGTTCCTGGTGCAGGGACTGGAGCCGGGGCCCCCCTCAGGTAGTGCATTTCTGAATTCCAAAAAGGCTAAGGCTACTGCCCTGGCAATTTAAGCTGCCAAAGCTATACGTGTTGGCACTGTTGGCGCATTAGCGTCATCCATGATGATCTCATAAGTGGTGTTTTGCCGCGAAGGCTCACCTATCTCACCGCTACAGAGTGCCTAAAAGATGTAAATAAAGAGGAATTATTTATGTACTTGACATAAATAAAGGATTTATTATAGAGAATATCTTCATACACAAGCATAACTGAGAGCTAGATGAAATTTGATGACTCTAACATCGAAGGAGTGATTTAGATGAAAGATCTGTGAATTTTCTGGGATTTGAGATCCTAAACTTATCTCTGATACAAAATGTAACACTCCAACATAGTTTAACAACAAATCAGCAGTCCGACAGGACACCGTAATATGAAGTAAACCAAACAACAAAACTAAAACTGTTGCATAGTAGGCAAAAATAAAAGTAGTACATGAAAATTTATAGTGGAAGTAAAATATAGCTAAGGGTAGACAAGGGTATCTTAAAATCTGATTCACAGAGCCAACTAGTAAAGGAAAATTTTATATAATTTTGATACATCGTCCAAAGTAAAAGTACAATAACTGAAATGCAAGACAATTGAAATGAAATAAAAATTAATATGAAGAACCGCCACACTTATCCTAAGCGCAGCTTCCCACCGGTGACCCCTGAAAGAAATGTTTGAAGATGGATCAGTCCAACTAACGAGTAAGAAAGACTACTCACATTTGTATAAAATATGAGTTTTGGCTTATTAATACATGCTTCTGTATAATCTTTCTGTAGGTTTAAAGTCATTTTCTATATAGATGCATTATAGGTTCTGTCATATTATCCGAGTTCTTGTCAATACTGATCTTTGTAATTTGGATTCTTTCTAAAGATTTGGTAATTAAATTTTATGTTTTATAATTTATTGAACTTAATCTAATTAGGTAGCCCAAATGGCGACCCTGAGTGAAACACAAACTCGCATCTGAAAATTACAAAGTTTGGAAATGTGGCCGACGACCCCACGTCTGAGGCTTATATGGACAGCTAGCCATATGAGAATGAGATCACTTGTCTGAAGCTTATTAAGTATTCTGAGCTCTTGCGTTTAGCCTATTTGTCGTTAACTTTTTTAATTAATCATGCTTGTGCTTTGACATTTTTATATAAATGACAACATCAACACTCAAGCCTTTATCCTACTATAATGGGGTTGGTTATATGAATACTTTGTCTCCATTGTGCCCTATCTTTCGTCATAATCTCACTAATGCCTAAGTACATCATGTCTTTCCTTTTAGTTTCACTCCAAGTCTTTATTGGTCTACCCCTCCCTCGTTTAACATGCTAGTGACTAGACTCTCACAACGCATAACAGATGCCTCTAATGGTCTCCTTTGTGTCCAAACCATCTTCGTCGAGCTTCTCACATCTTCTCTGCAATTGGTGCTACTTCTGTCTTATCCCTGATATATTCATTCCTAATTTTATCCAGCCCCGTGTGTCCACACATCCACCTAAGGATTCTCATCTCCGCAACTCCCATTTTTTGATAATGTACACAATTCACTTCCCAACACTTAGAACCATAAAGCATCGCAGGTCTAATTGCAGTACAATAAAACTTGCCTTTAAGTTTTAATGGTACTTGACGATCATATAAGATCCCTAACGCGCCTCTCCACTTCAGCCAACCTGCTTGGATTCTATGTGTCACATCTTTATTAATTCCTCCATCTTTTTGAATTTTCGATCCAAGATATTTAAAACACTCACTACGAGAAATATTTTGATCATCTAACTTAATAACAAAGTCATTCGTCATTCTTGCATTGTTAAATTTAAGCTCCATATAGTCTGTCTTTGCCTTGCTACCCCTAAAATCCTTCTTTTCTAAAGTGTCTCGCCAAGATTCAAGTTTGCATTTACACCCTCACGCATCTCATCGACCAAAATGATATCATCCGCAAACAATAAACACCAAGGTATTGCTTGTTAGATATGTCTGGTGAGCTCATCTAAGATAAGGGCTTAAAGCTGAACCTTGATGTAAGCTAACCGTGATAGGAAATTCCTGTGTTAATCCTCCAGATGTCCTAACCCTTGTCACTGGATTTTTATACTTATCTTTGATTATGTCAATGTATGATACATTTACACCTTTCTTTTTTAAGTCTCTCCATAAGATCTCTTTTGGAACTTTATCATAAGTCTTCTCAAGATCAATAAACATCATATGCAAATCCTGTTTTGTTTCTCAATAGTTGTCAATAAGACTCCTCAAGAGATGTATAACTTCTATGGTTGACCGCCCTGACATGAATTAAAATTAATTCTCCGAGATGTCAGTCTCTCGTTTCTCTTCTTTCTATTACTCGTTCCCATAGTTTTATGATATGACTCATTACTTGAATTCCTCTGTAATTAACACAAATTTGTATATCCCATTTGTTCTTATATAAAAGGTACCAAGATACTTTCTCTTCATTGTTCTGACCTCCTCTTTGACTTCAGTATTTTATTGAAAAAACATGTAAGTCATAAAATTCCTTCATTTTCTAGACATTTTCATACTTGGATGAGTATATTGTCTGACCTAACTGTTTTTCCATTTTTTCATCTTCTTTAGAGCATCATTTACCTCAGATACTTGAATTTTACGATAAACCTTTATATTTCTATACTCCTCAGATTTACATAACTTTTCTAAGTTTAATTCATTGTACTTTGTTTCATTATAAAGTTGATAAAATTATTTTTTTGATAACTCTTTAATATCCACATCATCCGTCAAAACTGTATCTGATCTAAAAGATAATTTACATTAAATTAATTATCAATTAGTATTTAACTATAAGTTTTGCGTGACGTGATCTGATTTGTATCTTGTATTTATTTATATTGCTGTTAATATGCATTTTAAAGAAATACAAGTTCTTATGTTTAATATGATTTTCTTGAGTGAACTATGCAATGATTTCATAGTAGTGATATTTTTAGCGATTATGAGCCGGATTTCTTACCTCAGTGGTGTGATGCTCGCAGACACGGTGAGGTGGCATGATTCTCTGAATTAAAATCTGCATTCCACAGGAGTATCTTCCTCGCTCCTAAGGTTACGTTGAACAATTATTAGTAAAAATCTGACGGTGTGGACGATATCTAACACATAAATAAGGAATGGATTGTCACTTGTATCAAATGAACAATTTTCCCACGACGGCTTTACTAGGGTTTCTATGAAACTATGAAGAAATAATACGTTGAAATTAGAAGGATTCAGAATCTCCTTCTTCTAGGGTTGTGCACAACTCAAAAACAACAATCACTATGAGGGGAGAAGCCAGACAGTGCTGCTAAAGAATGGGAAAATGCTTATTCCTTCTCCAAGACAAACTTTAGTATGCAAGAAAATCGATTTTGATATGTCCAATTGTTTAGGGGAGCCTTAGATCTAACAAGGGGGCTGTTGAAACTCCTAGAGAAGGAAAACTGAAACATTAATTTGACTGAACATCACCAAGGATGGAAAGAGAAGCCATAAAACTAAGAGTATGTTCACTGTACTGTAAGCTAGGGCTTACCTTGGTGGCCAAAACGGCAGTCAGAGAGAGTTGAACGCAAGCCGGAGCACGATCTACCTGATCGTTGAGTCTCTGCGGGACATAGTAGAGAGCCGTTGGAGGCTTCAGACTAGAGGAGAGTGGGGGAGGCGGTCGACGAAGCTTAGGGAAGAGATCACCGATGGCTCTAGTGCGAGGAGGTGGCGAGGGGATCACTGAAGGCGTGCGACCGAGGCTTCTCTGTCGTGCGACTGAGGGAAAGCAAAACTAGGTGTCGTTTTGACACGAGGGAAGAAATAAACCGTGATTCACAGTTTTAAGAGGGGGAATTTGAGGGGTAAGTTAATTCCTCCTTAAGTTGCCAATTCTGCCCTTATAAAATAAAATCTTCTAATTTAGCACGCTACACTTCTTCGAATTTTGAATCGGAGACGAAGTATAATAAGTATTATGTTATTTTATTTTTGTTGGGTACATTGAAAATTGTGTACCAGATTTGGAGAAGCTTCACATAACTCAATGATATATGTCAGTTTGTATTTGATGGCATTTTGAGTTTACTTGTGCAGGCTAAAGATTGCAGAAAATATTCTAAGTACAAAAGTATCGAGACACTTATGATGTGTCGACACCTTTGAAGGAGCAGCGTCGAGCCTAGAAGCAAGGCTGTGTCGACACACAGAATTTGAGTCGACAACAGCTGTGTCGACACTCAGGACTAGTGTCGACACACTTAGACTAGAAGTGCTGACATTAACAGAAGAAGCTGTGTCGACACACAGGACTTGTGTCGACACACAGAATTTAAGTCGACATCAGTTATAAATGGAGAAGCTGTGTCGACACACAGGATTTGTGTCGACACATTCTACAAATGCTGCGTCGAGACTGATTAAAGAGCTGTGTCGACACCAGGGAATTGTGTCGACACACTTTACATTTGTGTCGACACATTTTATATTTGTGTCTTGACACATTCAGCTGAGTCAAATAACTTTAAGTGCCAGATCTCAAGACTGAAGACTTGACATCTGTCAGAATCATCAAGGCTGTCAGATATGTCAGAACTGTCAGATGTCAGTTAACTATCAGATCAGCCGGTTGCCTCTGACGAGATCTATAAAAAGAGTTGATCTATCACAGAATGAACAATGAAAAAAAAGAGAGGGAAAATAAGAAGGAGAATCACTCCAAGAAAAATTCACAGAATTCTATACAACAAGAAGATCCTGATTCAAAATCAGAGAAGTAGACAACATCTCATCAGATCTGTCAGTGTTTGCAGATTTAATTCTGCAAGGAGGAAGAAGCTGGATCTACACCAACTTCTCAAGAAGATTCAACCTAGGTTTTCTCTTTCAAGAAGCTTTGAATAAGCTAAGTCAGGTTGAATCAGATTCATTACAGCAAAGGTTAGGAGAAAGTAGATCCATCAAGATCTGATCAAGATTCCCTCACCCCTCTCTCTCTCTATCTGGGTGAAAGAATAAATAAATTCTTTAATCAATTTTCTGTAAGATCTATTTTTAGATCTGAGTGTAAGAGATTTAAATCTCTGAGTTGTAAGCCTGCATCTATAAAGGTTGAGGTAGGGCTGTTTGCCTGAGGTAGGAGATTAAGTTCTCTGAGCTGTAGGCCTGGTGATAAGGGCTGAGGTAGAGCTTGATTGCCTGAGTTGTAGGAGTGTGGATTCACTCTGAGGTAGGGTTCTTGGGAAGAGCCTGAGTTGTAGGACTTGTTGAAGTCTTAGCTGTAGGAACCAATTTGGGTTTTCTGAGTTGTAAGATCTGAGGATCTGAGAAGGTGGAAGGAAGTTTGGTCGAATCTAGTGTATTGCTAGATAGGCGAAGAGGGAAAGTGGATGTACCCATCATTTGGGGAACCACTATAAATCTGTGTGTATGCTGTGATTGGATTATTATGTGTGCTGTGATTAATTTTTTAACTGCCTAAGTGAATTAGAATTGAACCTATTCACTCCCCTCTAGGTGTTTAGACATTCTTGAAACCAATTTTTTCAAGTGGTATCAGAGGGAGGTTACTCAAAATTAGACTTAACTGTCTGAGTATATCTCCAAGGCAGTAATAAGATTGCCAAGATGGGTTCAGGTGAAAATTATAAAGAACTTGGATCCATGAAACTTCTCATTTGTAGAAAAGAAACATTTGGGATATGGAAAGAGAGGGTCAGATTATTCATGGAAGCATCTGATCCTAGAATCTACATCACAGTTCTAGAAGGTCCTTTCATCCGAATGAAGACATCAGTTTTTGATGCAAATCTACAGACTCCAAATAATTATTCTGAGATGACAAAAGATGAGATCATCTTAGCAACTCTGGACAAGAGGGCACAGAACATAATTGTTGGTGCCATAGATGATGCTACCTTTCAGAATTTGGTCCACTACAAAACCTCAAAGGAAATGTGTGACATTTTGATTGTCTACATGGAGGGGACAGAAGAAGTAAGAGAGGATAAAAAGTCCATGCTCAATCAAAAATATGAAAGCTTTAGACAAGCCAAAACAGATAACATAGCTATGTGCTATGAAAAGTTCTTCAGAATTGTCAATGAGCTGATGACTTATGAAAGAGTGTTCAGCACTTATGAACTGAATGACAAGTTTCTCAGATCATTAACCAAGGACTGGGATACCAAGGTCTGTGCCATCAGAGAAGTGCCCAGACTTGCAGATACTCCTCCACCAACCTTGTTTGGAAAATTGCTGTCTTATGAAATGCAGCTAACTGCTAGAAAAGAAGAGGAGAAAAACAACAGGTCTCTTGCTAAAGATAAGTCTGTGGCTTTCAAAGTTGAAGCTACAATGAAGGGCAGGAGAAAGACTCCTCCCAGAAAAGTTGCTGATACTGATTTAGAAGGTTCAGACACAAGCACATCAGATTGCTATAACTCTGATGAAGATTTTGCTGTCTTTTCTAGGCAATTCCATAGGTGCCTGAAGAAAATGAACTGGAGGAGCAGACCATCCTCTTCTTCTTACTCCAAGGATGACTACTATAAAGGAAAGAAGAAAACCTCTAAAGAGAAAAGGTATGGTTCTAAAACTGGTAAACAAACTTCTACTAAAATTGTTTGTTATTGTTGCAGCAAGCCAGGACATGTAATAACAGACTGTCCTGTCAAAAGAAAAGAGTCTGGTTAGAAAAAAAAACATCAGCATAAAGGCAAGAAGGAGAAATCATTTGTGGCCAAAAAACAGAAAAGCTGGACTGATTTTTTTTCATCAGAGGCAGAAAATGAAGAGGATGCTGAGGCCTACATTGGGCTGTTCTCAACTGAGGAAGATTCTATAGAAACAGAATTTTTGCAGTTGCTGAATGATATCAATAAAACAGAAGACAACCAATGCATAAGGTTGATGGCCATAGCTGAGGATGGACACAGCCAGGAGCAGCCTGGTCCTAGTAAGGTACAGTCTTCACCTTCAGTATCAGATTATGTTACTAGCCCAGAGTTAGAAGCAGTTTCATCAAGAGATGAAGGTGGCTTTGAATCTGAAGGAGACATCAATCAACTGATTGATGATTATGGAGAGCTCCTGCAAGCCTTTAAGGAAAGCAGACTCCTAGCCAAACAACGGACAAAGGAGAATGCCACTCTGAAGTTGGCTGCTTCAGGCTCAGCAAAAGTGCTGGATCTGAAGTTAAAAGAGATTAGTAAATTGAAGAATATAACTGTTATTCAGATGGATACTATTACTTTCAAGAATAACCACATTATGAATCTTGAAAGTAGACTCCAAAAGGAGAGGAAACTAGTGACCAAGTTCTCAAAATTTAGTTCTGTGTTACCTTTGATAGATTCCTTCTCTTCCCAAAAGAGTAAGAAGGGATTAGGTTTCAAAAGAAGAATAAGAGCTGCCAATTCCAACAGGAAAGACAAAGCTCCAGTTCAACCACTTGCTTCCAAGCCTCCAATTTCTTTTAAAAAAGTGATTCAACCTTCTAACAGGTATGACCATGATAGTATTTATGGTCACTGTGAGCAAGATAGTAGAAATGACAAGGGTGCTAGTGCCTATTGGGCAGTGCATGAGAAAACCCAAATGGCCCATAATGAACCATTTGTGTTTGGTGTACCAGCTCCAACACTCAAGGACAAGCTAGCAGGTGACTCACAAAGTCTGCCAGTTCATTATCAAGCTAAGAGAAAGTCTGTTAGCAAAGCAGACTTAGGAATATCTGAAGCTATCAGGAGTATGCATTTTGAAAAGAAGGCAGCTGCATATAGTGTTCAAGATATCCCAAGTACTTCTTCTGCCAGACAAGTCCCTAAGCAAGCCTTGGCTGAAAGACTTAAGAAAAGAGCTGATGTACCAGCTGGTTTAAGAGCTGCAAACAACATTGATGTTAAGCCAGTTCTTAAAAGAATGTACAATATGCATGAGTGCTGGTGCTGTGGCAAATTGGACCACTATGCCATTGATTGCTGGCATAATGAGAGTGTCCCGAGAAGTAATAGTGGCTTACCTGTCAGAAGAACTGCAGGTAGACATGTTCAGTTTAAGTTTAACTTGCACCTAGGACCTAATAAAATTTGGGGTCCTAAGATTAGATTATATATTTATTGCAGGTAAGTCCAAGTGACCATACCCCTACATGGTACTTGGACAGTGGATGTTCCAGGCACATGACTGGAACAAGGAACATGCTAAAGGAATATACTTCTATTGAGAATGGTCCCAAAGTTATCTTTGGGGCTCAGAAAAAGGGGTAACTAAAGGTTTGGGTAAAATAACTAATGACATAGTAACTATCACACAAGTAGCTTATGTGAAAGGTTTGAAACATAACCTTATAAACATAAATTAACTATGTGATCTTGACTATGACATTTCTTTTCTCAAGAAAGAGTTTCAAATTAGAAGGTCATGTGACCAAAGGATTATCTTGACAGACACTAGGAGAGGAAATATTTATTGTCTAGAATTTGAGTGTGAGAGTGAAGACTCTCCTATATGCCTAGTTGCAGATGAGAAAGTTTCTCATTGTGTCAAATGGCACAAGAGGCTAGCTCACCTGAACTACAAGACTATAGACAGACTCTTTAGTGAAGAGTTGGTAAGGAAAGGTCCTGAGGTTAAGTGCATTAAGGAGGGAATCTGCTCAGCTTGTCAAAAGGGCAAGCAGACCAGGTCTTCCTTCGAAAGTCTTGATACCAAAGACTCAGTGAGGTGTTTATACCTCCTGCATATGGATCTATTTGGTCCTATGCCAGTTCATAGTCTAGGTAGGAAAGTCTATACCCTTGTGGTGGTTGATGACTTTTCCAGGTTTGCTTGGGTATTCTTCCTAAGGAGAAAATCTGAAACCCCAGATATCTTCTATATTTTTGTCAAACAAATTCAGAATGAACTTAATAGTTCTGTGGTCAAGATCAGAAGTGACCATGAGACTGAGTTTCAGTCTGAATGTATGACAAAGTTCTGTGAAGGGCTTGAGATTCATCAAGAATTCTCCTCACATAGAACTTCCCAGCAAAATGAAATTGCTGAAATGAAGAACAGAACTCTAATTGAGGCAGGTAAAACCTTGTTAAATGACACTTCTCTCCCAGAATATTTCTGGGCTGATGCAGTAAATACTGCTTGTCATGTTCTCAATAGAGCTTCCATCACCAAAAGCCACAAAAATACTCCCTATGAGATTCAGAAAGGCAGAAAACCTAATTTATCATATTTCAGGATTTTTTGTAGCAAGTGTTATGTACTTAACAATGGTAAGTCTCATTTAACTAAGTTTGCTGCCAAGTCCCAAATGAGATATTTATTGGGTACAACAACAATAGTAGGACATATAGGATCTATAACTTGATTACACAAGTTGTAGAAGAATCTGTCCATATTGTCTTTGATGAGTCTAAGTTAATTAACTGTGAGCTGCCAAACACTTCTTCTTGTTCTGCAGGTTTAAAGGATAAGATGAACAATCTGACCATCAAGGAAGATAAACTAGCAGGCCAAGAGATTGAAGATGATGGATGCTGTCAAGGTGGAGCTCAAAACTTACAAGCTGAGAATGAAGAACAACCAGCTGAAGACATTGAGGATCAACAAGCTGAAGGAAATGAAGAACAACAAGCTGAAGGAAATGAAGAACAACAAGCTGAAGAAAGATTGCCTCTAGCTATGAGACATTTAAGAGACCATCCAGCTCACCAAATCATTGGTGATGTAAGTCATGGTGTAATGACCAGAAGCAAGAGCTTGAACTCAGCACTATGTTCAAGCTTCCTGTCTCAAATGGAATCAAAAAAGTTTGAAGAGGCTATCCAAGACTCATATTGGATTGGTGCTATGCAGGAAGAGCTGAACCAATTCAAGAGATGCAAAGTCTGTAAACTGGTTCCCAGACCTAAGGGACATAATGTCATAGGGAATAAGTGGATCTACAGGAATAAGTTAGATGAAAATGACATTATTGTCAAGAACAAGGCCAGATTGGTGGCAAAAGGCTACAGACAGGAAGAAAGAATAGACTTTGACCAGACCTTTGCCCCAGTAGCAAGGCTGAAAGCAATAAGACTATTCCTTGCCTATGCAGCCTATAAAAAATTCAAGATCTTCCAGATGGATGTCAAGTCAGCATTCCTGAATGGAGATCTAAAATAGGAAGTATATGTGGATCAGCCATCATATTTTGTAGATCCTCACTTTCCTGATCATATTTATAGTCTTAAGAAAGCTCTATATGGGTTGAAACAAGCCCCTAGAGCATGGTATGAGACATTATCTACTTTGCTCATTGAGAACAAATTCTCAAGGGGGAAAATAGACAAGACCCTATTCCTGAGGGAATCAAAGGACAAGATCATCCTAGTCCAGATATATGTTGATGACATAATCTTTGGATCTACTGAGAACAACTTTTGCAGGAAGTTTGCCAAACTTATGCAAGAGAAGTTTGATATGAGCAACATGAGTGAGCTAAAGTTATTCATGTGACTCCAAGTAAGACAGACTGATAATGACCTATCCATATTCCAGTCTAAGTTCACCAGAGAGTTGATTAAAAAATATGCCATGAAGACTGCCTCCACCATGAAAACTCTAATGGGGTAAAGTATGCCTATAGGCAAAGATGAGGCAAGGAAACCTGTTGATGAGTCTTTCTATAGAGGGATAATTGGCTCCTTACTATACTTGACTGCAAGTAGGCCTGACATCATGTATGCTACATGTGTCTGTGCTATATGTTGAAACCGAGAATTCGGTCTCGATGGAGTTCACCCTTGGGGAAGGGGTGATCGTGCACCTATTTCTCTCTTGCAAGAAAAATGACAAAGGAAAAAGAACAAGGGACTGACCCAAGGGCCCGACGCAGAGGACCCACCACACACCCGGAAGGTCTCTGAGCACTTCCCCTCCTTAGCCAAATGCCAGACTAAGGTACCTCAAAATGCGCTAGAAGGTTGAGAGACAAGTGAGCATGCCTTCTGAGGTACCCCTTGGGTCCTATTTATAGATTTCTGAAAACGGCCTGCAAATAGCTAACCTCCGCTGTTCTAAACAGCTATGTGCAACCCAACTGGGTCTGTCAACAACGTAACTCCGCTGTTCTAACTGGCTATGGGCAGGCCAGCGGGGGCAAAATGGTAAAAACTCCTCGCAGATCACTGGGCGACTAGCCCTCAACAAACCCTACTGTGCAAGGGCGGCGAGTGCTCGATGGAGCTGACACTCGCCACTTATCTTCGACCTTTGGCGAGTACGGGCCCGACCTGCCCTATTCGCACGTTGCGGGCTTGTTGATCAGTTCGAACTCGGCTAGCGGCTCAGAGCTCGACAAAAGGCCCAGAGCTCGACGAACAACCCAAAGCTCGGCGAACAGACCAGAGTTCGACGAACAGCCCAGAGCTCGACGAACAGCCCAGAGCTCGGCGAACATCCCAGAGCTCGGCGAACAGCCCAGAGCTCGACGAACAGCCCGGAGCTCAACGAACAGCCCGGAGCTCAACAAACAGGGCTTGACGACTACGAGCTCGCCTCCCAAAAGAATCTCACCCCGCCTGGGCGAGCCGGAGACTGCCGAGCTCCCCCACCTGCCGACGAACAGGGCTTGGCGAGTACTAGCTCGCCTCCCAAAAGAATCTCACCCCGCCTGGGCGAGCCGGAGACTGCCGAGCTCCCCCTCCTGCCGAGCTCGCCCAGGGACTCGGACTGCCCGATTCGGCCGGTCTGGCTCTTGCTGACCCACTCGCCGGATACGGGGTTGTACACAATCCCCGCTCTTTGCGAGATTAACACAAACTCGGAAAGAAACATCCAACCCCACAGGATTCGGCGAGTATGGCAGGAGCCAGAGAATCTTTCGACGGGGTCCACCAGCGGCTATAAATATGCGCCTGCGTACCTGAGTGACCTTTGTCCTTCCCCTTCGCTCCGAATTTGCAGAGATGCCTCTTCCCAAGGAGCTCCAAGAGAGGCTTGCGAAGGCTTGCGAGTTCTCCTCTGCCCGCGTCGCCAGCCTGACCGCCGTTCCCCTTAACATTCCGCGGAGCGTCCCAGCCGAGTCTAATTCTGCCAAGAGGGAGAAGCCAGATGCAGAAGCGTCCGAGCGTGTCTTCCAAGACCTGAAAACGACCCTGGAGCCTGAGGCCGGCTCCTCTACCCTGCCTGCCCCTGGGAAGGAGGGGAATTTCATTGACCTCTGCGCCGACCCGGACTGTCGGAGTGGGGACGGCGAGGTCACCTCTCCGCGAGCCGATATTCTTCCTGCCGACCCGCAGTTTAAGGCTCCGGAGGTTCGTCAACGCGACCCGTCCCCTCCCTTCGGGACTCTGGGGTTGAGCTCGCAAAGATCGGGCTCGCCAGCCCGCGTTCCCTTTTCTCAGCTCGCTGAGACTTCGAGGGAGGGTGCTGGAACTATCCCAGTGCATGGCTTCAGCCTTCTTCCGCCCAGAATACATCCTCCGGGCCGTGGTAAAAAACTGAAGATGCCTCCGCCTCGCCTCTCCTTCGAGGCGCCGAGCTCTTCAGGCAAGTTGTCCTTTATTGGTTCTCATCCGTAGTTCCCCTGGTGTGCTCTCCCTTCACATTATTAAACTGTTCTTGCAGCCTTCTTCAGTCAGTCAGAGGCCGACGAATCCCTGGAGCGAGCTCGCTACTCGCCCCTTCCTTCCCCGAAGACCTTAAAGTCCTTCCTGGACTCCGAGCTGGAGGGACCCGAGCTGACGAAGCGAGGAATTGAGGACCTCAAAAAGATGGTACACGAGCTCAACCGGTTGCGGGAGGACAACGTGGTGCTGCAGCGGGAGTGCGCATGGCTGGTGGGCGAGGCGAAGGAGGACCTGGCGGGCGAGGCAATGTCCCTTTCACCTCTTCTGGAGGAGCTGGACGAGAACCTTCTGGCCGCCCGGGGATGCTTGAGACAGATCCGCGAGCTCCACGATTCGCGCCGACCTGCGGGGAAGGAGACACGAGGCCGGGGTAGGTAGAGAACGGCCCCCCTGCCGGGCCTACCGGAACTCGCATCCTGCCCCCTCAGCTCGCGCATGTACCGAACTTGCTGCTTCTTTGTTCATTCACATTTGATTTCTTTGAACAATGTCCTTCCTGGATCTGTAATAACTTGGAATATTTTTAGATTTTATTGTTTGTTATTCGAATATAATATTCTCCAGTTCGGCACGTGATGGGATAGGTTTTGGAAGTCGGCGAGCTGGGGTCGGCGAGCTGGGTTAGGCGAGCTGGACCGATCGGTCGGCTCGACCCTTGATTCCTTTTCCTATAAATAGGCCCCCTCACCTACCCCGACTTACTGCTTTTATTGCTTTCGTACCTTCCTCCCCTGCTTGCCTTCTTCCTACCTGTACTCGCTCCCTACACCTTCCGCGAGCATGGGTAAGACCAATCTTGATTCCGACGGTCGCTCCAAGTGCGCCCAACACTTCACCGACTACTGTTTCTTCGAGGGGAACACGGCGGAGGAGCTCGCCGCGTTCAATGCCGGCTTCATGCCCCCTGGATTCGGGGCGCGCCGGCCCAGGGAGGGCGAGGCCATCAACACTTTCTACCCCGAGGAGCTCGCCTTCCCCATCTCGCATTTTGAGATCGGGTTGCGCCTGCCCCTCTCTCCGGAAATCCGCCAGATCCTGAAATACTTCGGCGCGGTGCCTGCGCAGCTTAACTCAAACGCCATCGCCTTGATGGTGACATTCACATGCTTCCTCCGCAGGGAGCGGATAGAGTTTAACCTCACTGTGTTTAGGAAACTCTTCACTTACAAGGCGACCCCCGACGACGTCGCATACTTCAGAGACTCCTTTATCAAGGTTCGCGAAATCGCGAATAATCATCACAACTGGATGACCAAGATCGTCTTCATCATGGGCGATCTCGACAATGTCCCCTACTCGCCCCAATAGAAGGGCGAGGAGGTGTACCACCCCCCACCGTGTCCGACAACGACGCCGAGCTCCACAAGTTTTTTCTCCACAAAGAATTCGAGGTCGCCTTCCTCCGAAGGGGCCTCGACTTGCTCCTCCCCGTCCTTCCCGACGAAGGTATACCTTTCAACTTTCCTCCCTTCCAGATCTTGCCAAATCCATCGGAGTTTTAACTAAGTCATTTATGTAGGGGAGCGACTGATTCCCAAGAACCCGCCTTTTGCGGATCCAGGACTACTCCCCGACCCTCTTGCTCGCGAGAAAGCGGCTGCGGCTGCCTGCCGAGATGAGCCGGCATCGTCCAAGCCCTCTGACAAGAAGCGGGCTGACCCCGCGGGGTCCAAATCGCCTCGCCGTCATCCACCGCAAAAGAAGCTGAAAGCGGTGGTGGTTTCTCGGGCGAAGCAACAACAACAACATCAACAACCCAAGTACATGAGCTCGCCCGAACCCTCCCCGGATGGATCGCCGGAGAGCCCGCTTAAGGAGACAACCGGCAAAGAGCATGAGGGAGGCGAGCCCTCTGCTCCTTCCGCAGTCAAGAAGACCCCGGACCGCGAGCCGGGACCGCCGAAGAGTAACTCCCTCTTCGGCCTTGGGGGGAGGTGGAAGGACTCGGCCGGCGAGCCCGTGGTTCAATGGGACGAGTCCGCCCACCGAATCTTCGTCTCCACCCTCCAACCCTCCTGGACCGACCGCCATCTCTCCTCCGGTCACGTCTACGCGCTCGGCTTCGGCCTCTACGGGCGCGAGGATGCCGCGGTCTACAAGCGCATGACCCTGCACCAACTCAGCCATGTGGGCCTGCAGGCCCATATGCGGGCACTGGAGCTACACCACATGTTGCTTCGTCGCGTCTTCAACCTCAGCCACCTCCTGCAGAAGGCTGAGCAGAAGCGCGACCTAGCCCAGGACAAGGTCGTCGACCTGGAGAGGAGGCTCGACATTGCCGAGGACTTGCTCGCCAAGGGTGCTGGCGGACTGGTAAGCACTGGTTATCCCTTTCTCTTTTTACTGGGGTTTTTTTAGCTTCATATTTACTTACCCGTTCGTGCCTCAGGATGCCGAGGCCGCTAGGGAGTTGTCGACTCGCGCCGTCGGGCTGGAGGAAGAGAATAACCAGCTCCGTGCTCGCTCCGCCGAGCTGGAGGCTCGCACCGCTGAGCTGGAAGGGAAGAACGCGAAGCTGAGCGAGGAAAACAAGGGGCTTCATGGCGAGATCACCCATCAGGTGGAAGCCTTCCTCCCTCCAGGCGGTAGCGAGCCTCCCTTCCCATACAAGAGCCCGAGGATCTTCGGCGAGGCTGAGGTCGTGGAAAGGATGCGGGTCAACTCAATCGAATATGCCGAATGCACCCTGCAAATCATGAAGGATATGCAGGTGCTGGTGGAGGGCTACGAGGAGGTTACGGTCCGAGACCTCATGCCGAGTCTGTTCCCGTCTACGCCGCCCAGCGAGAAGGAAGACAGCCTCGACTTGTTCTTCGGGAAGGACTTCAAGGACGATCCCTCTGCCGGGGCGGGCGGAGATCGCCAATCAGGGGGAGGAGGCGAGAGCTGACCTCCCCCCCTTTTTTTTTCTTTCTTATAATTCTCTTCCCTCTTTTTGTAACCTCGCCTAGGCGAGTTCTCCCTTTTGTAATCAACTTTATACTTAATGAAAAGTAAATTTTTCTATCTTCTTTTCCTTGAACTTCCTTTCTGTGATGCACTCGCCTGCGAGCCCTCCTCTTTGTTGGACCTCGCTAGGATAGAACTCGCCGCTAGAGTACCTGTTTAGGATTTGTACCCGCGAGCGGATTCCAAGAACTCGCCCCCCCAGGTTAACCAGGAATGGACCGCCCGCCGAGCTGGGTTCACCACCACCCAGCTCGCGCGCGAGCTGTCTCTCTCTTACCAATGTCGAGCCAAAATTATTAAGATATTTCACAAGTAAAACTGAAGGGGGGTGGAATGCCTTGTTGAAGCTCGTCTTCCTCAATAAGAGGCTTAGGACGGCTCGCCTTCTTTTTGCCGAGTTGGGCTCGCGAGCCCCGACTCGCCTATAAGGACCTTCTCCTCTACACCCTTAGGAAAACGATCTTCCTAAACAACTCCCGGAGAGGGTGGGACTCCCTCGAGTAACATCCAGCCCTGCTAGCGAGGTGAGATCCTGACAGCGGGATCTGATTGGGGTCTGGGGCATACTCCCTCAAGTGACATCCAACCCTGCCAGCTAGGTGAGAGCCTGACAGCGGGATCTGCTCGGGGTCTGGGGCAGACTCCCACGAGTGACATCCAGCCCTGGTAGCTAGTTGAGAGCCTGACCACGGGGTCTGCTCGGGGTCTGGGGCAGACTCTCTCGAGTGACATACAACCCTGCCAGCTAGGTGAGAGCCTGACAGCGGGATCTGCTCGGGGTCTGGGGCAGACTCCCTCGAGTGACATCCAGTCCTGCCAGCTAGGTGAGAGTCTGACAGCGGGATCTGCTCGGGGTCTGGGGCTGACTCCCTCGAGTGACATCCAGCCCTGCCAGCTAGGTGAGAGTCTGACAGCGGGATCTGCTCGGGGTCTGGGGCAGACTCCCTCGAGTGACATCCAGCCCTGCCAACTAGGTGAGAGCCTGACAGCGGGATCTGCTCGGGGTCTGGGGAAGACTCACTCGAGTGACATCCAGCCCTGCCAGCTAGGTGGGAGCCTGACAGCGAGATCTGCTCGGGGTCTGGGGCAGATTCCCTCTAGTGACATCCAGCCCTGCCAGCTAGGTGAGAGCCTGACAGCGGGATCTGCTCGAGGTCTGGGGTAGACTGCTCGGGGTCTGGGGCAGACTCCCTCGAGTGACATCCAGCCCTGCCAGCTAATTGAGAACCTGACAGCGGGATCTGCTCGGGGTCTGGGGCAGATTCCCTCGAGTGACATCCAGCCCTGCCAGCTAGGTGAGAGACTGACAACGAGATCTGCTCGGGGTCTGGGGCAGACTCCCTCGAGTGACATCCAGCCCTGCCAGTTAGGTGAGAGCCTGACAGCGGGATCTGTTCGGGGTCTGGGGCAGACTCCCTCGAGTGACATCCAGCCCTGCCAGCTAGGTGGGAGCCTGACAGCGGGATCTGCTCAGGGTCTTGGGTAGACTCCCTCGAGTGACATCCAGCCCTGCAAGCTATGTGGGAGCCTGACAGCGGGATCTGCTCGGGGTCTGGGGCAGACTCCCTCGAGTGACATCCAGTCCTGCAAGCTAGGTGAGAGCCTGACAGCGGGATCTGCTCGGGGTCTGGGGCAGACTCCCTCGAGTGACATCCAACCCTGCCAGCTAGGTGAGAGCCTGACAGCGGGATCTGCTCGGGGTCTGGGGCCGACTCCTTCGAGTGACATCCAGCCCTGCCAGCTAGGTGAGAGTCTGACAACGGGATTTGCTCGGGGTCTTGGGCAGACTCCCTCGAGTGACATCCAGCCCTGCCAGCTAGGTGAGAGCCTGACGGCTGGATCTGCTCGGGGTCTGGGGCAGACTCCCTCTAGTGACATCCAGCCCTGCCAGCTAGGGGAGAGCCTGACGGCGGGATCTGCTCGGGGTCTGGGGCAGGAGTGACAGCCAGCTCCCAACGGGATCGCTCGGGATCTGGGGCAGACTCCCTCGAGTGACATCCAGCCCTGCCAGCTAGGTGGGAGCCTTCTGCTCGGGGCCTGGGGCAGACTCCCTCGAGTGACATCCAGCCCTGCCAGAGAGCCTGACATCTGCTCGGGGTCTGGGGCAGACTCCCTCGAGTGACATCCAACCTTGCCAGCTAGGTGAGAGCCTGACAACGGGATCTGCTCGGGATCTGGGGCAGACTCCCTCGAGTGACATCCAGCCCTGCCAGCTAGGTGGGAGCCTGACAACGGGATCTGCTCGGGGCCTGGGGCAGACTCCCTCGAGTGACATCCAGCCCTGCCATCTAGGTGAGAGCCTGACAACGGGGTCTGGGGCAGACTCCCTCGAGTGACATCCAGCCCTGCCAGTTAGGTGACAGCCTGACAGCGGGATCTGCTCGGGGGTCTATCAAACAAACACTTCAACCGTTCACATAGGTCGCAACGAGAACATTGACACTTCAAATTTCATTAGAATAAGGAACGCTACTTACATGGCTTTAAGGAAAAAAATGTTTCAAGTCATCACCGCTTCAGTTGAGACTTAGGGTCTCACCCTCCACATTCTGGAGGCGATATCCTCCTGACCTTAATGTTTCTTTTACAATGTATGGACCCTCCCAGTTGGGGTTGAGCTTTCCCACGGCGGCTGACTTTTCTGCCACATCCACCTTCTTCAGGACCAAGTCCCCTTCTGCGAACTGTTTGACCCTGACGTGCTTGTCGAAATACTTTGTCATTCTTCTTTTCACTTCCTCTTGGCGGATGACAGAGAGGTCGCTTTCCTCCTCTACCATGTCGAGGGAGAGCCGCAACTCCTCTTCATTTTCCACTTGCCATCCTTCCCTGCCTGCTCCTGCCTCGACCACCCGAGGCGTTCGAACCTTGAACTCGATTGGAAGTACGGCCTCACACCCATGGGAAAGCTTGAAGGGGGTCTCTCCTGTGGCGGTGTTAGCAGTGGTTCTAAGGGCCCAGAGAACCGATGGGAGTTGCTCTACCCAGTTGCCCTTTAAGTTCTTAACTTTTTTCTTCTGGAGGTTCACTATGATTTTGTTTGCCGCCCCTGCCCGTTGCTCCTTGGGTGGTGGACTGAGGCAAATCTGAGATCAATCCCAAGCTGTTCGCAGAAGCTGATGAACTCGGCGCTGACAAACTGAGGTCCGTTGTCCGTGACAATGGCCTGCGACAACCCGTGCCGGCAGATGATCTCCCCCAAACAAAATTTCTGATAACCTGGGAGGTTACCTTGGCCAGCGCCTTCACCTCCACCCACTTAGAAAAATAATCTATTATGATGAGTAAGAATCTTCTCTGCCCGCTAGCCTGGGGGAAAGGTCCCACCAAGTTCATTCCCCAGATGACGAAAGACCAGGGGGCCGTGATACTTCTGAGGCGCTGGGCTGGTTGCAACTGGAGTGGGGCATACAACTGACACTTGTGACACCTTTTTGTGAATTCGGCCGCGTCGCGGCCCAGGGTAGGCCAGAAATACCCTTGCCTGACAATCCTCCCTTCCAGAGTCCAACTCCCAGAGTGACTTCCACACTCCCCGGAGTGGACCTCCTCCAAGATCCTCTGGACCTCTCTCTCGGCCACGCAACGTTCCAACATCCCTGAGAGGGTCTTTTGGTACAACTGCCTATCGCGCATGAGATAGTACACCGACTTATACTTGAGCTTCTTCTTGCCCATCCCTTCGGGATATTCCCCTGTGGAGAGGAAGGTCGTGAATGGGTCCATCCATGAGGGGTGTTGATCCACCTCCATCAACTCTCCTTCTTCGATGGAAGGGCGGAACAGATCGGTGATGGTACCTCCTACCCGGGGACCATGCTTTGCCAGTTGGTCTACCTGCTCGTTCTCTTCCTTGGGCACGTGTCGGATGGAGAAAGTATGGAACATCCTGATGACCCCCTTTACCTTTGCCAAGTATAGCTGAAGGGTAGGCTCCCTTACCTCAAATTCTCCGTTGATCTGGGAGGCCACCACCATGGAGTCAGTGAGGACCTCAACGTCATGCACTCCTAGCTCCTTTGCCAGACGGAGCCCTGCAATCACTGCCTCGTACTCGGCCTGATTGTTGGTGATGGGAAAGTGCACCACCACCGTTTGTTCAATTCTCGTTCCTTGGGGACTTTACAAGATCACCCCACTCCCAGAAAATGCCTTCCCGAAGCGACATCTACCATCACCCTCCATGGAACTGGGTGAGTGAGTTCTTCCTTCGTTACCTCGACCACATAGTCAGTCAGAATGTCGGTCATCGCTTGGGCCTTGATCGAGAGACGGGTGATGAAGGTGATATCAAACTCGCTCAGCTCCACCGACCACTTAGCCAATCTGCCCGAATGCTCCACCCCCTCGAAGATGTTGCGGAGGGGGTGGTCAGTCACCACCGGGATCGAGTGTGCCTGGAAGTAAGGCCGGAGCCTCCGAGCTGAGATGATTAGAGCGAAGGCCAGCTTTTCCAAGATGGGATAACGGAGCTCGACGTTCCTCAATACTCGACTTACATAGTATATGGGGAATTGCTTCTTCCCCTTTTCCCGAACCAGGACGGAGCTCAAGGCCTCTTCTCCGACCCCGAGATACAAGTATAGATCCTCCCCCTCCTGCGACCCTTGGAGCAGCGGAGCCTGAGTCAACTGCTTCTTCAGGGCTTGGAATGCCTCCTCGTACTCCTTGGTCCACTCAAACTTCCGTCCTCCCCTCAAAGTTTTGAAGAAGGGGGAACACTTCTCCCCAGCCCGGGAAAGGAACCTGCTCAACCCTGCCAGCTTGCCTGTCAACCGATGCACCTCTTTAGCATTCCGAGGTGGTCCCAACTCCATGATTGCTCGGACCTTATCAGGATTTGGCTCTACCCCCGCGGGGGTGAGAAGGTGGCCTAGGAACGTGCCACTGCTGGCCTCGAAGACACACTTTAGGGGGTTCAACCTCATCTTGTACTCGCACAGGGTGGCGAAGGTCTCCTCTAGGTCCCGGAGGTGGGAGTCTACGTCTCGGCTCTTGATCATGAGGTCATCTACATACACCTCCAGGTTCCTCCCACTCTGCTCTCGGAAGACCCTGTCCATCATCTTCTGGTAGGTCACCCTTGCATTTTTCAGCCCAAAGGGCATCATTTTGTAGCAGTAACACCCATCCCCCGTGATGAAGGAGACATCTTTGACGTCGGGGGGTGCATCCTGATCTGATGATAACCTGAAAATGCATCCAAAAAACTCATTACAGGAAAACCGACGGCTGAGTCAACCAGCACGTTGATCCGAGGCAAGGGGTAACAATCCTTGGGACATGATTTATTAAGTAGAGAAAAATCAACACACATATGCCACCGACCGTCTCCTTTTTTAACCATTACTACATTGAAGACCCAGCCGGGGTATTGTATTTCGGATACAAAGCCAGCCTTAAGAAGCTTGGCCACCTCCTCCCTGATCGGCTCGGCCAGCTTGTCCGCGGTGGACCTCTTCTTCTGCTTGATGGGGCGTGCTCCTGGGTCCAGGTTGAGGCGATGGCAGGACACGTCAGCATCGATCCCTGACATCTCCGCGGTGCTCCAGGCGAAGATGTCCACGTTCTTTTGGATACACTCCAACATCCTCTCCTGGTCGGCTGGGGTCAACCCCCTGCTGACGCGGACCTTCTCCACCCTACCTCCGAGGGTGAGAACCTCCATCTCCACCACCTCTTCCGCAGCCTCCAGACGAGACTGCTCTCCCCATTCTCCGGCATCTTCCCCACCCGGGGCTGGAACTTCCTCCTCAGCCTCCTCCACGGCTACGACTTCCGCCGGCTCCTGAACTTCCTCCGCCACCTCCACCTGGGTGCGGCTCTCCACCTCCATCTCCACTACCTCCTACTCTGCCTCCTCCATCCTCCGCTCCATCTCCTCGGCCCCCTTTTGCCAAGAGATAGAGTTTACCGCCGTGACGTAGCACTCCCTTGCTACCTTGGGATCTCCCTGGACCCGGATCTGGACCCCCTCGGCGTTTAACTTTAGGCACTGGTGGAAGGACGAAGGGACGCAGCGGAAGGCGCTGATGCGGGGCCTTCCGAAGATGGCGTTGTAGCTGCTGGGGGCGTCCACGATGACGAATCGGCAGATGCGGGACTGCCCCCCCAGAGTGATATGGAGCCCCACTCCTCCTTCTACCTCCTTCCTCTCCCCCGAGAATCTGAACAAGGGTCCATCCGAGACCAGCACCCTTTTGGCCTCTACCTTCATCGCGTCAAACACCTTCTTGAAGATGACGTTGACCGAGCTCCCATTGTCAATGAGGATCCGGGAGATGGTGAAGTTCTCGATTGCTGTCTGAATGACCAGCGCGTCGCAGAAGGGGTCCTCATGAACCGACATATCCTTGATTGAGAAGGTGATCTTCTCCTCTGGGGGTGGGGTCTGGGATGTGGAGCCAACGCTCCTGCGGTACATGGTGTGGAGACTTGCCTTATGGGAAGCCTCGACCCCCATCCCCCCGTGGATCACTCCGATCCCTCCCCGGGTCCCAACATCTGCCCGGTCTTCATACCTGTCCTCCTCTGCCTGAGGCAGGACCTCCTCGATCCGCACTCCTTGGCGGTCTTGCTGCTGCTGCTGCTCCCTGTTTCCTCTCATCTCGAGGAACTCCGGGCACGTGGCCGTGGCGTGCCCTTCCTCCTGATGGAATTCACAGTAGGGCAGCTCCACCCTAACCTCCCTTCTTCTCCTCCGCGCTGTTCTCTTCCTCTCCCCCATGGCTATAGCCATAGCCTGGTACTGATTGGGAAGAGGTGGTCTCTGGCCTTGCCTCCCTCCTGGGGGATAAAACTGGCCCTGTCCTCCTTGGCGGTTATCCCCCCATGATGACCTCTCCTCGACCCTTGATCTTGCCACTCCGGCCTCCACCCTAGACGATGGTTCGGCTCCTGACGCCCCCACCTGGGCTGCTGCTGCTGTTGCTCCCTCTGCAGGGTTCAGCTTTCCTCTCCTCTTGACCTCTGCCCCCTCTGGGCCTTTCCTCCTCCGTAGCCCACCTAGCTGACTTCCGGGAAAACTTCGGGTTCGACGCCTCCCCGTCAACTTATCTTGCCGCCCTCTCCATTAGCTCCTCATAGGAGAGGGGCGATACCCTCTTCAGCTCCATTCGAAAGAAACCCTGCTGCAGCCCCAGGGTGAAGGCCATCATCAGGGTATGTCCCGACATCTCTTAGAATTGAGTGACCTTCTGGAAGCGATCGACGTAGCTCCCCATGGTCTCGTTCACTCCCTGCTTGATGTGGAACAGGGACTCCGACTCCTTCCTCCTCTTGGAGGTGGTGAACCTCAACATGAACCCCCGGCGTAAGTCCTCGAAGCAGTAGATGGAATTGGCCGACAATTGGTGGAACCACTCTCTCGCCTTCTCCTTGAGGGTAATAGCGAGGAGCCTGCACTTGAATCCATCCGACATCTGTCGGATCGAGACCACGTCCTCAAACCATTGGACGTGCTGGACCGGGTCTCCCTTCCCGGCAGAAGAGACTAACTCGCTGAAGGGGCTGCCTTCCCCTCCTGGCGAGCTGGGCGGTCTCGCACCCCCATCTCGCCGAACCTGCCGTCGCTTGCCGAGCCGGGGAAGAGCACCCGCCCGGGGAGCTCGCCGCCTCTCCCTTCCTCGACAACCTCCTTCCTAGCTCGCCTGCCGGGAGCGTCCTCGCCAAGGTTTAGGACCGCGAGTACTGGCGCTGCTGGAGTCGAGCACTCGACACGCGCGCCGAGTGCGAACCTGACGAGGCCGAGCACCTCCTGCCTGAAATCTTCAAACATCCCCACTGTGGCAAGAGGTGGGGGAAGGGCCGCGAGTCGGACCTGTCCGAGCCTTGTCCTCCTCCTGTCATTGAGCTTGCTGAAGATTTTTTGTGCTGACCACGCACCACGCTCACTGCACCAAAATGTTGAAACCGAGAATTCGGTCTCGATGGAGTTCACCCTTGGGGAAGGGGTGATCGCGCACCTACTTCTCTCCTGCAAGAAAAATGACAAAGGAAAAAGAACAAGGGAACCCAAGGGCCCGGCGCGGAGGACCCACCACACACCCGGAAGATCTCTGAGTACTTCCCCTCCTTAACCAAATGTTGGACTAAGGTATCTCAAAAAGCGCTAGAAGGTTGAGAGACAAGTGAGCCTGCCTTCTGAGGTACCCCTTGGGTCCTATTTATAGATTTCTGAAAACGGCCTGCAAATAGCCAACCTCCGCTGTTCTAAACAGCTATGTGCAGCCCAACTGGGTCTGCCAAGCGTAACTCCGCTGTTCTAACTGGCTATGGACAGGCCAACGGGGGCAAAAAGGTAAAAACACCTCGCAGATCACTGAGCGAGTAGCCCTCAACAAACCCTACTCGACAAGGGCGGCGAGTGCTCGATGGAGCTGGCACTCGCCGTCTATCTTCGACCTTGGGCGAGTACGGGCCCAACCTGCCCTACTCGCACGCCGCGGGCTTGTTGATCGGTTCGAACTCGGCGAGCGGCTCAGAGATCGACAAAAGGCCCAGAGCTCGACGAACAACCCAGAGCTCGGCGAACAGCCTAGAGCTCGACGAACAGCCCAGAGCTCGGCGAACAGCCCATAGCTCGGCAAACAGCCCAGAGCTCGACGAACAGCCCAAAGCTCGACGAACAACCCAAAGCTCAACGAACAGGGCTTGACGAGTACGAGCTCGCCTCCCAAAAGAATCTCACCCCGCCTGGGCGAGCCAGAGACTGCCGAGCTCCCCCTTATGCCGACGAACAGGGCTTGGCGAGTACGAGCTCATCTCCCAAAAGAATCTCACCCCTCCTGGGCGAGCCGGAGACTGCCGAGCTCCCCCTCCTGTCGAGCTCGCCCAGGGACTCGGACTGCCCGATTTGGCCGGTCTGGCTCCTGCTGACCCACTCGCCGGATACGGGTTTGTACACTAGATACCAGACATGCCCTAAAGAGTCTCATTTTTCTGCTGCAAAGAGAATTTTATGATATCTTAAGGACACAACAGATCTTGGTGTATGGTATCCTAGGAATAGAGATTTTCTAGTAACAGGTTTTTCAGATGCAGACTTTGCAGGCTGCAAGAAAGACAGGAAAAGTACCACAGGTACATGCCAATTCCTAGGTGGAAGATTGGTGTCATGGAGCAGCAAAAAACAGACAAGTGTTGCTATATCTACATTAGAGTCAGAATATATTGCAGCTGGGAGTTGCTGTGCTCAGTTGCTATGGATACAACATCAACTTGAAGATTATGACATCAAGATAAGTAGAACTCCATTATATTGTGATTCTACTAATGCTATATCAATTGCTAGAAATCCTGTTTCACATAACAGAACAAAACACATTGAAATTAGGTACCATTTTATTAGAAAAAATGTTGAGAAAGAGGACATAAGTCTAGAGTTTGTTTCTACTGATAAACAAGTAGCTGACATATTCACTAAACCTCTAGATGAAAGTAAATTCAATTATTTTAAAATTGAATTAGGCATGTTGAACCTGGAATAAGATGATAGGTGAAGAAAAATTCTACTCAACATATGACTAAGTAAAATATGTGTCAACACAAGTTATGTGTCAAGACCTTAGTAGTCTGTGTCGACACACAGAAGTTGGTGTCGACACATAGAGTTGTCGAGATTCTAAACTCTCTGTCGAGACTTTAGCAGTCAATGTCGACACAAACAAATTTGTGTCGACATACGAAACTCTAATTTCAGCGCGCCTTTTCACCTACCCTATTTAGAAAATTATAAATAGGAGGAAACGAGACCTTGTCGACTACGCTCTCAGAAATCTCGAGACTAAACCATCAATGTCGACAAGATATTCTTCTTCTCTCTCTTCAACTTCCACCTCTTTCATCTCCAATGGCGCCCAAGATGGACAACAATATTAACGAAGGTTATGAGCTAGTCCGAGAAGCGTTCAACAATGCTGAACAGGAAATCAAGGCGGTTGTGGACCTAATCCAAGACGCTGGACTGGATTATCTTGTTTCTGAACCAACAAAGATATGGAAGAAGGAAGTTCTTGCATTCTATTCCAACGTTTCATTGAATTCTAAGGGAAACAAGATCAAGTCTACTGTTCATGGAGAAAAGGTGAAAATAACTCTCAAAAGTCTGAGCAAATCCCTTCAACTCCCAAGGTTTAAAGAAGAGACTGAGGTTGATTCTACTTTGACTGCTGAAGCCTTTAAATGGTGTGAGCTGCCCTCAACCACCAACATTGGATCATCCATGACTAGGAAAAGGATGAACTCAAAAGGAAAGTTTCTGTCTGAGATTATTGGAAATGTAATTCTCTGCAAAACTTGAGGGCATGATAAGATCTCTTCCTACATGTTCAGCCTCATGACTAGAGTCATCTTCCAGGTGAAGACTGACTGGAGTGCTGTAATCTTTAACAAGATTAAGGAAAGTATTGAGAAGTCAAATCTAGGCAGAATCTTAAGTCTGTATTTGGCTGTCAGCATACCTGATGTACTAAACCAGATTGCTGGTTCCAAAATTAACCACATGAGGAGAATAGATATAAGAATCATGTCTAGGTGGGACAGAGTATTGTCCAAGGAAGAACCTGCACCAAAGCACCAGTCCAAACAGGTCACTAAAACAAAGAAAGCTACTGTCCAAGATGTAGAGTCCTCCAGTGACTCAGAAGAAAGGGTTGATTTCAGTTCTGATGATGATACCACTGAACTACCCAGGAAGTCTCCCAATCTCACACCTGGAACTAAAGCTCAAATCCAGGGGGAGACTGTCCATCTGACAGATAATCAAGAGATATCAGTCCCAGGGGGAGATATCAATGCAGCTGAGCTAGACAGTGAGACTACAAACCTCACTGTTATGGAAGTGGTTCAGGACATCAACACAGCTACTGAAACTTCTGAAAAAGAGGCACAAGATGTGCATATTCCTGATCTGACAGCACAACCTCAGAATCCTGTGAATGAAATAGTCCAAGAACTGGAAACTGACTTCCAGGGGGAGCATGAAGTGGTAAACAAGGAAGCCACTACTGCTGATATTCAACCAGATGCAAGGGTTGAGGGGGAGGTACCTGACCTAGCCCCAGTACAAGGAGCAGATGCTCCAGAATAACAAATGGAAGTTGACAGTTCTTCTGGTTCTGCTGATGAGCAAGAAACCTCTAGGATAAAGAAAAGGAAGTTTATGGAGCTTAGGAAAAAATGCTCTGGATATAAGAAAGCCTTAAAGGCTGGATCCTCATCTACTGCTCCTACAATGGACTTTAGTTCTCTGTTAGTACAACTATAAGTCAAGTTTGATGAACAAAGACTTGCTCTAGAAAAATTTGTGGATGAAAGTCATAAGGAGCTGCAGTTCAATCTGGCACATGACATCAAATCTATAAGATTTGAAGTAAATTTGCTTAAGAAAGAAATGACAGATTGCTTCCATAAGGGAGACAATGCTGTGGTATATATTGCCAAGCAGCAGAAAGAGACAAAGTCTCAGGTAGATGATCTGGTTGTCAAGCAAGGGTATGTGTTAGAGAACCAGCTAAGAATGAATGAGAATTTGATTGACATGCATTCAATCACTTTGACAAAATTGGCTGACCAAACCACTGCAATACAAACACACATGAACACCAAAATGTCTGCTGTAGAGGCACAAATAAAACTAGATCTGGCAGCAGTTGATACTGCTATCAAAACTTCTGATTCTGCAATTTCAGCTCAAGTAAAGAAGTTCAAAGACTACTATACAATTTGGAACTATCATGTTACAAATCAAATAAGGTTTCAGAAGAATGATCTCAGAGATCATATTCATAGAGAAGTCATAAAGGGGGAGAGGGTATTAGTTCAGGCTAGCTCTGAACATGCTAAATGGATATCTAACAGTATCAGAGCTACCTATGAATATCCACCCTTATGTGATGACAACAATACTGCAGAATCTGGATGCCAACCTGCATTCTTGGAGGGGAATCAGGGATGCAACAAGAAGTAACTCAAGTCATATATTCCCCTCCTGAGTTTGAAGAAATTCAACAGGCAGTCCAGAATATGTACAACCCTCCACTGAAAAAATTGCCATTAATTTTTGAAGAAGTGGAAATGGCTGATTCAGCTTTGCTTAAAGAGCAAGATGCTCAGTTATTTAAGAAAAGATTCAGAGAATAGGCTGAGGCTAGACCTGATTTTGAGAAATGGAGTCCAACCTCCAGAGGCATCATCTTAACTGTATGGAATGCAGTTATTGATAATCAATATGACAGGGGTAAGTGGTACTCCAAACAAGAATGAGACAAATATCTTGCACAACAAGAAGCAATCTACAAATTCATGAAGGACTTTAAGGCTGGAAAAATCCCTGCAAATTCCATAGAGCCTTGCAAGTACTTCCCTAAACCATTCCACTACTTTGAAAGGCAAAAGCTGAAAGCTACTCAACTCAAGGCCAAAGACATCAAAGGTAAGAAGTCTGTTGCTGATGCTGAAGCTGAAGTCAAAGCTACTATTCAGACAGGCAAAGACATTGTCATCAAGGAACTAGACCAAGTTTAGCTTTAGATTGACTAGATTTTAGATGAACTATGTAAACTTTTTGTTGTTCTTATAAAAACCTTGTAATCTCACTCTGGTTAAATGATATAAAGAAATCCTTGGTTGACAACAATATATCTATGTCTCTGAGTTGCATGTTTTTTCCTTTATGATGTTTCATTTTGGATATTTGTGTGAAACATGCTGTTTCTGCTTATGAATAACCCTGTTTGAAATGTCTGTATACATCATGCTTATTACTTTTGTTATATTGGTGTATATCATTGGCTATGAGTTATGACTTCTCCAAATAGGCGGAGATTGTTGGGTATATTGAAAATTGTGTACCAGATTTGGAGAAGCCTTACATAACTCAATGATATATGTCGGTTTGTATTTGATGACATTTTTAGTTTACTTGTGCAGGCTAAAGATTGCAGAAAATATTCTAAGTACAAAAGTGTCAAGACACTGATAATGTGTCAACACCTTTGAAAGAGCAGCGTCGAGACTAGAAGCAAGGCTGTGTCGACACACAGGACTTGTGTCGACACACAGAATTTGAGTCGACAACAACTGTGTCAACACTCAGGACTAGTGTCGACACACTTAGACTAGAAGTGCTGACATTAACAGAAGAAACTGCGTCGACACACAGGACTTGTGTCGACACACAGAATTTAAGTCGACATCAGTTGTAAATGGAGAAGCTGTGTCGACACACAGGACTTGTGTCGACACATTCTACAAATGCTGTGTCGAGACTGATTAAAGAGCTGTGTCGACACTTAACATTTGTGTCCACACACTTTACATTTATGTCGACACATTCTATATTTGTGTCTTGACACATTCAACTGAGTCAAATAACTCTAAGTGCCAGATCTCAAGACTGAAGACTTGACATATGTCAGAATCGTCAAGGCTGTCAGATATGTCAGAACTGTTAGATGTCAGTTAACTACCGGATCAGCCGGTTGCCTCTGACTAGATCTATAAAAAGAGTTGATCTATCACAGAATGAACAATGAAAAAAAAGAGGGAAAATAAGAAGAAGGAGAATCACTTCAAGAAGAATTCACAGAATTCTATACAACAAGAAGATCCTGATTCAAAATCAAAGAAGTAGACAGCATCTCATCAAATCTGTCAGTGTTTGCAGATTTAATTCTGCGAGTAGGAAGAAGCTGGATTTACACCAACTTCTCAAGAAGATTCAACCTAGGTTTTCTCTTTCAAGAAGCTTTGAATAAGCTAAGTCAGGTTGAATCGGATTCATTACAGCAAAGGTCAGGAGAAAGTAGATCCATCAAGATCTGATCAAGATTCCCTCACCCCCTCTCTCTCTATCTGTGTGAAGGAAGAAATAAACTCTTTAATCAATTTTCTGTAAGATCTATTTTTAGATCTGAGTGTAAGAGATTTAAATCTCTGAGTTGTAAGCCTGTATCTATAAAGGCTGAGGTAGGGCTGTTTGCCTGGGGTAGGAGATTAAGTTCTCTGAGCTGTAAGCCTTGTGATAAGGGATGAGGTAGGACTTGATTGCCTGAGTTGTAGGAGTGTGGATTCACTCTGAGGTAGGGTTCTTGGGAAGAGCCTGAGTTGTAGGACTTGTTGAAGTCTTAACTGTAGGAACCAATTTGGGTTCTGAGTTGTAAGATCTGAGGATCTGAGAAGGTGGAAGGAAGTTTGGCCGAATCTAGTGTATTGCTAGATAGGCGAAAGAGGAAAGTGGATGTACCCATCATTTGGAGAACAACTATAAATCTGTGTGTATGCTGTGATTGGATTATTGTGTGTTGCGGTAGCTGTAGAATTTATAGCTGTGTTATGATTAATTTATTAACTGCCTAAGTGAATTGGAATTGAACTTATTCACCCCCCTCTAGGTGTTTAGACATTCTTGAAACCAATTCTTTTAATTTTAACCAGTGCAAAATAATTGTGAAATGCAATCCAATACCTAGATCCCAATGGCAAAGCTCGCGAAATTTACTCATGCTTAGATCCTGAAATAAAAATCATATTCGTATTTAAATTTAGGATGTTACAGTGATTGACTCTTGTAGATTGTGCAATGGCCTTTTTGAGTTTGACCCTTCTAGTTTGTCTTCTCCTCCGCAAGCATTACATGTGCCTCATTGCCTATAATTTTGGATGTTTTTGGTTTGTAACCTTTATAAATTATTTATCTTGCACTACTAGAGTTTATTTAATGAAAAACAAAAAAAATGAAGTGTTTCCATTGTTTGAACGTTTTCGAAAAATGATAGCCACACTATTTACACATATTGTGTAATGACCAGGTTCGCGAGTACATTGATTCTCAGTTTGAAAGGTATCTCATCGACCTTAACATTATTCACCAAATTTTTTGTGTCAACTCCCCTACTCAGAATAAGGTGACTGAGCGAAAAAGTCAACATCTTCTTGAAGTGACATGATGCCTTTTTTCTTAAGAGACATCTCACTAAATATTACTAGGGAGATGTTATTCTCATTGCAACTCATCTCATTAATTGTATGTTTGTCCGTGTCCCTGGGCATAAAATTCAGATCAATAATCTTTATGTGACTCCTACTTCTCTTCCTCCCTATATCGTTGGGTGTGTATGTTTTTTTGATGTGCATTACAAACAAAGTTGACTCATGAGCCCTACAATGTGTCATCATTTAACATTCTCCCATGCAACAGACATTTTGTATTCTCTCACTCAAAAGGGTTACACATGCTCTTATCTTATGTCCAAAAAGACCTTTGTTACCATCAACTTCACTTTTATTTAATCTAATGCCTACTATGAGATCTTACTTCAGTGGGAGTTCTCTCCTGCAATGGAAGTAAGTTCACTTCTGATTCCTCTACCTATTCCTCATCATATCAACCTCTGATTCTTGCTCCCACATCTTCTATTGAGCCCAGTGATCATGAAAGTTCTCGACGCAAGAGGGATCTATAGGCGGCGGGAAAATCGGTGACTTAATCGTACATGCAATGTTGCAGATGTCGGATGTCGGGGACGCGTTGGTTTGGGTTTTCATGTCGGTTTTTTATATATCGGGGGATATATCGGGGATATTTCATATATCGAATTTTAATATTTAATTAATTATATATGTAATTAAATATTATTTTTTGTATATGTCACAATACTACCTATTCTACAACCTATTAAACTTTTAAATATTAAAAGTTATATGTAACATTTAACATACAACACTTTAAAGATGAAGATTTGTAAAACTAGTGATTTTAAGATCAGAATTCCAAAAATCAAATTTCAAACATACCTCATTCTTCATCACTTAAAGACTCATCTATAGTCGGCAGAGTTGATAAAATATGATCTTCATTTGATGAACTTTCTAGATCTCCCTCGTCCATCTCAGATACTTTTCTCTTTCCCCTTCTTTGATAACTAATTGCCACTTCTTTGTTTGTAGCTAGTCTTTGAGGCCTCCTTTCATCATGATCAGCGTCGACTATATTGCCAATTTACGCCCATGTCAGCCCCTCTGCAGGAAAGACTTCATCATCGCCATCTTCATTTTCATCCTCCTCAGGATCAATATTCACCATCCACTCTTGTACCATTCCAGAATCAACATTCTTAGCTGCCCATGGATCTCGAGATGTCTCTGAATATTTTGACTTCAACAAAGCATTGAACTTTATAAATACTAAACTCTTCCACCTAGCCAAGTGATGCTTGAAACGTGTAATTCCACCATTCACTGTCTGCTTGCAGTAGTTGCATTTGATTCGGTTGGTGTCGTTTGCAACCAACTTCTCACCAAATGCCCAGAACGGATCTCCACCGGTTGGTACCAGTGATACGAGAACCTCACTTGATCCAACAAAAGAAGTCATTCTAATAGGGCAAGAAATGAAGTTAATATTAGTTAGATGAAATGAAAATTTTTTTTACATGACTACATCACGAGAAAAATTACTAGTTGAAAAAAATCAACATCAGAAAAGCCCCATAACTTCATTAGATCGTTAGATCTTCAGATATCTTTTATATTATCCATGTAATATTTTATTTATCCGACCACATTTTGCATCCTCAGTAGTATATTAGTATACAAAATTATAACTATCATTCAAACTTTCAAAATATCCAACAAAATAAACAAAACATTCAAGTATCATTCAAACTTTCAAAACTGTTAACCCAGAAATCGGTGATCCCTTCCAAGGTAGCCAGCTCGCAAGTCGCAGCCTGCTCTAAGCTCCCCATGGAGGTCGCGACCTGTCTCAGCCCCCTTTTCTGGGTCAGGCGGATAGACTTCTCTATCCGCTCTGTCCGCGTGGCTAGGGCGGTCTCCCCGGTCTGACCGCCTAGGTCGCGCAACAACCGCAAGATCTGTAGGGGCTGCAGACTGCTTCCACAGTCCGCCCTGCAGGCCGCGCGGTTAGGACGGCTAACCGCGCAATAGTTCTCTCTACTCCAACAAGTGTGGACTACCCAACTCGGTGGCGGACTCGCATTTCTATCCGCCCAGACCGCTCGGTAGCCGCATGTTCAGCAGGTAGCGCGGTTTGCTCTTCAGCCCGCTCCTGCAGGTCGCCCGGCTAGCAAGGCTATGTTATCGCCAGGCGACCACCCTTTCTACAGGTGCGGACAGCTCTCCGCTACGTCCCAGTCCGCCAAGAAGTAGGCGACCTGCCTCCATGTCGCCCATCAGATGACGACAAGCTTCAGGTCGCCTAGCAGGCGACAACTCCTTAGGTCGCCCAAGCGACAAGCGTCAGGCCGCCCAGCAGGGGCGACAAGCCTGTCCACCAGCAGTTCGCAGACTCGGTCTCAGTCCGCCCAAGGAGGGCGGACGACAGCAAGACAGTCAACCCACACAGCCTCCAACGGACTTAACCTCAACCCGCTAGAAGGAGCCAAACTCGCTCCAACTGCGGGGGCGACCTGCCCCTTCTATTCACCAGAAGTAGGCAGACTCTCTATGCAGTCCGCCAGCAGCACCAGCTTCCCAACACACGTTTCTTCCCAGCAGTAGGCGACCTGCTCTTCAGTCCGCAACAGGTCGCGGACTCGTTCGCTGCCCGCCCATATCCTCGGGGTGACGTCATCAAGCCCTGCTTCTAGAAGATCGTCCCCGAGCCTATAAATAGGCCCCCATACCTCTCATTGGGGACACGACAGACGACAGAGCCAAGGCATCTAAACCTGCGGACACAACTTCCCTGTCCGCGCAGTTAAGCCATTTCGGCCTGTTTCCCGGCCTTGGCTTCAGCGAACTTCGCGGTCTTCTCTGCCTGATCGCGCAGTCCGCTCGGCCTTGTGTGGCGAGCTGCGGGATTAGCTGTCCGCACGGTCTGCCGACCTATTTGGTCAAACCGTGCGGCCTCTGACACTTCTTTCCTTTAGCCGCCAACTTCCCCTTGTACCCTTTATTTGCTTTTCTATGTAAAGGGACTCAAGCTGTAATTTCTAATTCATAATCAAAGGAAAGCCCGTTGCAGGAGTGACATTTAAGCCGCGGCGGGCGAACTCTGCTGTTGCTGCTTCCAACGGCCTCCTCTCTCTCTTTCTCCCTCTCGGTCTCAACCATCAAGCCTAATCGTCAATGTAACCGTCTGTTCGACAGTTCCTCATCATCCTCCCATTATCCCCACATCCTCATCAACCTCCCATTGTCCCCGCATTCTCATCAACCTCTCCTATCCCCGCATCCCGGATCGAACGTGTCTGCTTTCACCTCTTTACCTCAGAGGTGCCATTTTCCGTATCAGCTGCTCAGCTTTCTCTTCTCCTCCCCTTCTTTTCATCCTCCCGTGAGATTTCAAACACCCGTTATCTGCTGGTGCGCCATTTCCCGCATCAACAGTTAACACGCGACCTTCAGATTTCAAGCAGACGGTGAAAATCAACGGTTACTCATGTCAGACCATCAACTTGCCGAGAACCTTGCACCTTCAAGTCCTAGTGAAGATCCTCTCTGGGAAGCCTTGGAGCGATCACGTCAAGAAACTGCCCAACAGTTCCAGACACTCAACCATGCTCTATCCGTTATCATGCAACGACTAGAGGCGCAACCTACAGCAGCGCCAGTTCCTCCAGTCAATCCAACACCAGCATTGGAGAATCCACAGGCTTATCCACCGGCTATCCGCCGGTCTATCCTCTTGTTTACCCACCAACCAATCTGCAAGGGTCTGCAGCCCCTTTGCGGTCTCAAAATGATGAGTTTGCTGCTCGTCAAAACTTCTTCCGGGAAGCTGCCCGGGGACCAGCAAGATTTCTAAATTTTCAGGGAAGTCATCCCTACACTTCAGCTCCTGCCTTTGCTCCTCCCGCAGCAGCTTTTCCCTTCTATCCTCCTGCTCCTTTTACAGCTACAACTTATGCTCCCTTTTTTCCTTATGTTCGAGGAGAGCAGGAAGAGCCGTCACCATTTACGGAGAGTGTTCGGCATGAACTAACTCCGGCTAACTTCAGAGAGCCGCGATTGCCAATTTACACTGGAGAGACTGATCCAATGAAGCACCTTCAAGCTTTTGAATCAACCGTCGCTCTCAGGACCCTTTCATATGCAATCAAATGCAAACTCTTCGTAACATCTTTTGATGGACAAGTGAGAGAGTGGTTCTATGAACTGCGTTCTCAATCCATCGCTTCCTTTGCTGATTTGCGAAGAGAGTTTCTGCTCAGGTTTTCTACCTCTTCAAAGAGAAAGGGCGGTCCAGAAACCATCTTTGAGATCAGGCAACGAGAGAATGAGACCTGGTCTCATTTTGTGGATCGTTTCCAAAAAGAGATCTTGGACATTGAGGTCGTCGATCAAGAAATGTATCAGGTGGCTCTTATACATGATCTGCGAGAAGGATCGCTTAAGTTTGAGGCTAATGTCCGAGCACCAAGGACATATCAAGAGTTGGTTTGCCTAGCCAACTCATACATTTGAGGTGAGAAGAGCAATCCTAGCTTCATCTTCAGGCTTGTAGCAGAGAAAGATTCTTCTTCTTCTTACAAGCAACCTCCGAGGTCTCCTCGGAAAAATTTTCCATCCCACAGAAGGAAGGGAAGAAAATTTCAACGTCATCGACACCCCTTCCCGGGCCAGGATCGCGCCCGAGATAAAATGTTACTATTGCCAGCCCCAGCTCCGCAAGCAGCTTTGGTTCATCAGCTGCAGGATGATGACTTGCTAGAGTCCGAACTGGATGTGGCCATGCAGGAAGTAAGCCAAGTTATGAAGGGTAAGGGTAATTACAAAAGGCCTTACCAGCCGGCAGATCAAAGATCAAAAGATTCAGATCTGTTTTGTGAGTTTCACAAAGAAGGTGGGCATTCAACTGAAAATTGCCGAGCTCTTCGCCAGTTGGTAGAAAGAATTCTGAGGCTAGGCAAATTCCGTGAACTCTTACTGAAGTGTGATCATTTTGATCCATCTACTTCAAAGGGCAAAGAAGTAGAGAACCCCTCTCTGAGCTCAAAAAGAACGAACCAGATCAGCGACATTGACGTCTAGGAAACCATCGACGTTACGGATGAAGGATCTTTGGGAAGGCTATTCTGAGTTGAAGAAGGACATCGCAGTCCCAAAAGCTCCTCACAATCATGGCCGGTTGTTTTTACTTTACACTCTTCAAACATTCTCTCTAAAAACACTTCTAAGTGTTCTTTCATTCATTTCAATAAATTTTACGTCAGAGATCCCATACTAACACTTTTCCCTTCTTTGGAGCGCCTTCTCCTCTATTTTCTCTTTGCCAAAGGGATCGCTGAACCACCGAGATATCGCTGAGTCTTGCTTGGGCCTCCTCAAGGTTGGTCTCTGGCGTAAGACCACGATGACCACATATAATGGGGAGTGTTCGCATATGTGCAGTGGGAGCCGTCCAACTCTTGTGCGGAGGACTTCAGGGCTTCGGATCCCAGCCAGTATCTGACACATAATGCGCATCAGGGGAGGTCCCGGTGTGTTAGCTATAATGTGCTTCGCTAGGGATACATTACAGTTATGATGATCTTTGCTTGACAAGCAATGACGTTCAAGTGTAGCCTTGTCTCTTCGATCATCTCACAACTATAATAGTCGAATACTCTATGGTACTCTCAATCCGTGACTTCGCGGGTCCCACAACATTGCTGATCTTTCCAAAGACAAGCAATGCTATAAACCATTTGGCGCACCTAGTTTAACTGATCTGCACTGTTTGTAACCCGAGGCATGATAGCAGTGCATCCGTTGTTCCTTCTCAGGATTTGTGCATTTTTCCTCTTTTGTGCCCTTCTAAGGGAGTGTGGCTAGTCCGCTCTAGGTAGGACTACACTCTTGATTACCTTTCTTGAGCAGGCGATGCTTTAGCCCCCAGGGAACACCTGGGGCGCATCCGGCCTTTTTTGGTCATCTTCGGGTGTAGACCTCCCTTGTCATCTGCCTTCTTTCAGGTTAACAAGTTAAATACAACCTATACAAAGGATTTGCAGCATCTTTTTTGCTTGTGCTCATCTTATATACTCGACTTGCATAAAGCTCTATCAGATGATGGTTAACAATGTCTCCACTACTCTTGTTTGATGTTTCTGGCACTAATTGATGGTCAGAGAATTTGGTTCTCTTTATTGACAAACTATTCAGCTGAAGTCTAGTCAGTGCTTTCATCTTACTGATTAGGATTTCATATTAGGATATCATATCTGACTAAGCAAGAAGCTTTTTGCTGTGGCTTGATCTCTACTTGATTTTGCTTATTTGGTCAACAACAGGATTTCATGGATATTCCTTCTGCAGTCCAATCATATCTATCTTATCGCACTAACTTTTAGCAGAAAATTTATCTACAAACTCCTCAGGTACTTGCAACATATTTTTCTTTCATATCTGCTGCTTACTCTTTTCTTGCATAGATTAACAGATATTTGCAAGTTCCCTTCAGGTACTTGCAACTTAGTTTTCTTTCATATCTACTGCTTAATATTTTCTTGCAGAGATTAACAGATATTTGCAAGTTCCCTTCAGGTTCTTGCAACTTAATTTTCTTTCATATCTGCTTCTCACTCTTTTTTTGCAGAGGTTAGCAGATGTTTGCAAGTTCCCTCCAGGTACTTGCAACTTACTTTTCTTTCATATCTGCTGTTTACTCTTTTCTTGCAGAGATTAACAGATATTTGCAAGTTCCCTTCAGGTACTTGCAACTTAGTTTTCTTTCATATCTGCTTCTCACTCTTCTTTTGCAGAGGTTAACAGATGTTTGCAAGTTCTCTCCAGGTACTTGCAACTTACTTTTCTTTCATATCTGCTGCTCACTTTTCCTTTTACAGAGATTATCAGATATTTGCAAGTTACCTTCAGGTACTTACAACTTAGTTTTCTTTCATATCTGCTGCTCACTCTTCCTTTTGCAGAGATTAACAGATATTTGCAAGTTCCCTTCATGTACTTGTAATTTAGTTTTCTTTCATATCGGCTGCTTATTCTTTTTTCTTGCAGAGATTAGCAGATATTTGCAAGTTTCCTTCAGGTACTTGCAACTTAGTTTTCTTTCATATCTGCTTCTCACTATTCTTTTGCAGATGTTAGCAGATGTTTGCAAGTTCTCTACAAGTACTTGCAACTTACTTTTCTTTCATATCTGCTGCCCACTCTTCCTTTTGCAGAGACTATCAGATATTTGCAAGTTTGCATCAGGTACTTGCAATTTAGTTTTCTTTCATATCTGCTGCTTACTCTTCTTCTTGCAGAGATTAACAGATATTTGCAAGTTCACTCCAGGTACTTGCAACTTACTTTTCTCTCATATTTACTTCCTCCCCTTCCTTTGCAGAGGTTAACAGGTGCTTGCAAGTTTCATCCAGATACTTGCAAGTTATTATTCTTTTATGGCTTCCTCTCACCTTTGTTTTGCAGAGCTCAATGAAAGACATTCACGTTTTCTTCGTTTTGCAAAAGCAACTCAGGTACACACAACATGTGTCTCATTCACGTCTGCATTAACTTTTCCTTTAAAGGAAAAACATAAGCATTGACAAACCTTTTCTGAAGAGAGACATCAGGTTCTATCTTTCCCTGCCTCTTATTTTTTTCCGAGGAGAGGATCACGATTTTCGTGGGTCTCCTACTTTTTTGAAGTTCCCTTCGGAACTTAAAAAAGTGCGGGGATTATGTTAACCCAGAAATCGGTGATCCCTTCCAAGGTAGCCAGCTCGCAAGTCGCGGCCTGCTCCAAGCTCCCCATGGAGGTCGTGGCCTGTCTCAGCCCCCTTTTCTGGGTCAGGCGGATAGACTTCTCTATCCGCGCGGCTAGGGCGGTCTCCCCGGTCTGACCGCCTAGGTCGCGCAGCAGCCGCTAGATCTGCAGGGGCTGCGGACTGCTTCCACAGTCCGCCCCTGCAGGCCGCGCGGTTAGGACGGCTAACCGCGCAATGGTTCTCTCTACTCCAACAAGTGCGGACTACCCAACTAGGTGACAGACTCGCATTTCTATCCGCCCAGACCGCTCGGTACCCGCATGCTCAGCAGGAAGCGCGGTCTGCTCTTTTACCCGCTCCTGCAGGTCGCCCAGCTAGCAAGGCTACGCTATCGCCAGGCGACCACCCTTTCTACAGGTGCAGACAACTCTCCGCTACGTCCCAGTTCGCCAAGAAGTAGACGACCTGCCTCCAGGTCGCCCAACAGATAGCGACAAGCTTCAGGTCGCCTAGCAGACGACAACTCCTCAGGTCGCCCAAGCGGCAAGCGTCAGGTCGCCCAGCAGGGGCGACAAGCCTGTCCACCAGCAGTTCGCGGACTCGGTCTCAGTCCGCCCAAGGAGGGTGGACGGCAGCAGGATAGTCAACTAGCACAGCCTCCAGCGGACTTAACCTTAGCCCGCCAGAAGGAGCCGAACTCGCTCCAACTGCGGGGGCGACCTGCCCCTTCTATTCGCCAGAAGTAGGCGGACTCTCTATGCAGTCCGCCAGCAGCACCGGCTTCCGAGCACACGTTTCTTCCCAGCAGTAGGCGACCTGCTCTTCAGTCCGCAACAGGTCGCAGACTCGTTCGCAGCCCGCCCATATCCTTGGGGTGACGTCATCAAGCCCTGCTTCTATAAGATCCTCCCCGAGCCTATAAATAGGCCCCCATACCTCTCATTGGGGACACGATAGACGGCAGAGCCAAGGCATCTAAACCTGCGGACACAACTTCCCTGTCCGCACGGGTAAGGCCTTTCGGCCTGTTTCCCGACCTTGGCTTAAGCGACCTTCGCGATTTTCTCCGCCTGATTGTGCAGCCCGCTCGGCCTTGCGTGGCGAGCTGCGGGATCAGCTGTCCGCGCGGTCTGCCCACCTTTTTAGTCAAACCGCGCGGCCTCTGGCACTTCTTTCCTTTAGCCGCCAGCTTCCCTTGTACCCTTTGTTTGCTTTTCCATGTAAAGGGACTCAAGCTGTAATATCTGATTCATAATCAAAGGAAAGCCCGTCGCATGAGTGACATTTAAGCCGCGGCGGGCGAACTCTGCCGTTGGCGCTGCCAGTGGCCCCCTCTCTCTCTTTCTCCCTCTCGGTCTCAACCATCATGCCTAATCGTCAAAGTAACCGTCTGTTCGACAGTTCCTCATCAACCTCCCATTATCCCCGCATCCTCATCAACCTCCCATTATCATCGCATTCTCATCAACCTCTCCTATCCCCGCATCCTGGATCGAACGTGTCTGCTTTCACCTCTCAACCTCAGAGGTGCCATTTTCCGCATCAGCTGCTCAACAGTCTCTTCTCCTCCCCTTCTCTTCATCCACCCGTGAGATTTCGAACACCCGTTATCTGCTGGTGTGCCATTTCCCGCATCAACAAAAGCATCTCACATTTTATTTATCAAAAGACACAAAGCAGCAAGACAACTAAAAATGTGAGTGAATATACATGCATCATTGATTGCAAAATGAAGTTGAATAAATAATTATTAATAGGGGTATTTCAAATCATTTGTTGATTAATAAACGTGTCAAATAAAAATAAGGAATCAACTAATAAGACAAATAAGACAACAGAACAGCCAACATGCTACAACCAACAACTTTATTGGTGTTTTTTTGGCATGACATTTTTTTTTGTTGGTTTAGCTCAGGAAAATATTTGGAACTTCTGCTACAGGTTTATAGTTTGCTACAACTCACTTGCCTTTTCATTACCGATATTATAGGAAAAGCTAAAGAATAAACCTTGGGTTTTGGAGGATGAAACTGGACAGCATCAGTATCAAGGTCAACTTGAAGGATCACAATCTGCTACCTATTATTTGCTTGTGATGCATGGGAGGGAGTTTGTAGCAATACCTGCTGGTTCCTGGTAAGCTTGTGGACCTAAATTCTCCTAAGTGATAGATTTAACTTGTGGATATATGGTTGTGTTTTATATTTTCATTTATTAGAGAAAAGGTGATCGGGACATCTATCGAGGATAAGATAATTTAAGGTAATTTAGGTTGTTTGTGACACAAGATGATGCTATAGAGTTCCAACACCAATCCAAGTCTATATGAACAAGCACGCATGCAATACATGCGAATGACTTAACAACAGACTAACATGAATGTGGCCCATCCAGATTCAGAGCACCCTGTTCATCATATTCTTTATGTTGCTGAGTTTCCTCTCCAATGCCTTGTCTTCTGCCCCAGTCGGCGACCTACCACACCTCCAAACTTTAAACCAACCTCGCACCTCCATTTCCTTCCTCATTTACCGACCATTCCTGAAGCCTTCCCGAATACCTTACCCGAAACCACCCACGTCTCTACCTCCCAGCTTCTCCAAATCTTCTACTCGAACCCAAACTACCCCCACATAGCCCTTCCCGAGTCTCACTACATTCCTATCTCAGCCAGCCCGAGTCCCCTCCTTTGACCACCCATTCATTTGTCACTTACGCTTATGTTCGTGTCGCAGGTTCTAGGGAAATCTGAACCACGATAATCTCTCACTCAAATTCAGTTATCATAATTTTTATGCAAAAAATTCTATGTGATCAAAACAAAGCTTGCTTGCTAATCTTCCCATTCTCTTGACATTATTATGCTACCCATTAATCTCCTTATTTTGTTTGCATATTGTTATGTGCAAAACCACAGGTGGAAGTTAAAGAATATATCTTATTAGTTTGTTTGTTAAGTCTCTAATTAAATTAATGAATGCTATGATTTTTTTTGGCCAATGTTTGAATACTTGTTCGGGAACTAGTCATCGTTAGATACGAGTTTTATCACATTTTAAGTTTTAAAAAATTAAGTTACATTAGTTTGGTATAAAAGCGGATTTGATTCACTTCTATTAAGAATTAGATGATCTGTTTGTTTACAAAAAAGCTAGGAAAAGACATATATAAAACCCAAAAGAAGAAGAAATTTCCTTTACTTTGTTTCTTCTATCTTATAAAATACTCGTATTTTAAAAAAATTCTAAATTAGTTTTTCCTCTAAAAAAACTAATTAGTTTTAAAACAAACTTTTCTTAAAAAAGGGAAAGTCCAGTATGCCAGTGTCTTGACCCAACACATGAGGGATTTGATGTAGACAATCTCGACCCTCACCACTAATTTGGGAGACATGGGGTACGTAATGAACGACCTAACTACAACTGTTAACATTCTTCAGGCTACTATTCATTTGGGGGTGGGGAATCGACCTCCTCCCCCTGATAATCACCCAAACCCTGGTGAAGAGCTACCCACTCCCCACATCTTGTGCCCCAAAATCAACCACGATGGGATGATGGCGTTAAGCTAGACATAGGATATTTTGAGGGATGAGTAAAACCCAAAGGATACCTAGATTGGTGCGAGTGTATGAAACGTTTCATGATATTGAAGCAAATGCCAGTAAATCGGGTACAGTATGCCACCGTTAGAGCACACACATTTCAGTGTAGGTCTAACTTCTATCACTACATGGGTAGAATTTAAGATTCAACTACGAAAGAGATATGCTCCCCGAATTATCTCCAAAATTTATACTGCAAATTTCAGAACCTCCAACAAGACAAACTCTTGGTGGATGACTACACCAACGAGTTCTTCATACTTCAGTCTAGGTTGGACATACGAGAGGAAGATGATATGACTGTCTCGCTACTTAAATGGACTTTGTTATGCTATCCAGGAGTAGTTAGAATCTCATGACTGTAGAGACTTATGTGAGATCTCCAGTTGGGCCCGACGCATTGAGTCCTCACTTTAATAGAAAGCCTCTAGCCCTAGGACTTCAGATATGCCAACAAATGCAATTCCTCAGGCTACTACATCCTATGTCGAGCCACCCCAAAGGGTCTACTAGTGCTTCTACACCCCGCCTGCCTCCTCAGGCAAAGAGATTATTTGCTCCTGATTTAAACCTGGGGTCTTTGGTTGTTTCAAGAGTATGAAGCCAGGTCAAAAATCCCCTGAGTGCCCCCGTAAGCAGTTCGTTGTATTCGCTGGGTCTTAGAATGGATGGAAGCCTGATTATGGAATATTCCTTAATGTGACCCAGATTGACGAGGTAAACAATAACAACTTAGAGGTTGAAGGAGAGGAAATTTGTTAGTTAGTATGCGTCCTACAACATAGTGTGATTATCCCTAGGATTCTAGTTGAGGACGAGTGATTAAGGAATAAAATCTTTCGTATCACTGCATACATTCATGAGCAATATTGCTCCAACTTCATTGATAGTGGCAGTATGAAAAATTTTGTGTCTCAATGGATGGTTGAGAAACTAAAGTTTAAAACACCTCTTGAGAAACCATATAGTCTATCTTGGGTCACCAACACCATGACGATACCTATCACCCAACAATGCCTCATAGAATTCTCTAGAGGTGGAAATTATCAAGATTTTGTTTGGTGTCGCATCTCTACCATAGAGGTTTGTCATATCCGGTTAAGAAGACCATTACAATATGATCTGCGCGTGATTCCCAATGATTCTAGAAATTCTAACATCTTTGAGAGGAATGTGAGTATGGTTATTTTTTCCCTCAGAGGAACAGTCTTGTGCCCAAACCACCAGAGTGGACCTCAAACCTCTCCCAGAGTAGCTTCTCACATCCTATCTATACTATCTCTTTCCGTTCGGCTTCCATGCTTTATGAATCTCAGTTCCAAGAGGAAATGAAGGGAAGGTCATTTCAATAGTGTAATTTCATAGGGGTGTAATTTAACCTAGCTCTGATACAATGTTAAAAGAGAGATAAGAAAATAAAGAGTGCAATTTCATTCATCCACATAGGGGTGCAATTTAACCTAGCTCTGATACAATTTTAAAAGAGAGATAAGAAAATAAAGAGTGCAATTTCATTCATCCACATAGGAGTATTTATAGCATTACAATAGACTCACAATTCCTGATTCATGACGTGGGAATAAACCCACTCACATACTAATAGACTTAAATAATAATAACATACGGATATATTCAACAATATCTTGGCAGAATTGCAATCCTGACTAGATCCTATTGACATACCTATTAGAGTTCGTCCTCTTATCACTAATTTCTCAGACATTATGTCTGACGAACTGCCTGATCAACTCCCCCCATACGAGACATACAACACTGTATTGACGGTCAATACGATTTAGTCAAACAGGTGATTGGTGTCAGAGATGATCTCCTTGATAGTACATAAATCTTTTCTGAGGATAAATAGATTGATGGGTAGAGAAACATGATAACTGACTTGATAGTTTGACAGTGACAATTTTTTTTGAAAGTCTGCATTCGCATTAAAAAAAAACAAAAGGCCTCCAACGGGGGTCAAAAAGCTAGGATATTCTCCAGGTCCCGCTGAACAATCTCAAAGAATCCCGACGAGAAGTCCTCCACAACAGTCCAATAAAAAGCAGAAGAAAAAGCTACATGAGCACAAGAATTGGCCGCCCGGTTGGCCGCACGAGGCACGTGACGAAATAACACCTGGGGAAGCTCGAACAAGAAGTCCAGCTCGTTAGCATCTCCAAACGTGGCGTCCCAATGACCGGAAGAGAAGCAGTCCAGGCAGTACATGAGGAGGTTGTGGCAGTCACTCTCGATAATCATGCCCGATGCATCAAGACAGGCCTGCGAGAGAAACTCCTGTAGCATAGCTAGCGCGACAAATTCGGCTCGGCCAGGATCCCACTGAAAGAGAGGTCGTTCGGCGACAAAGATCACACCACCCGTTGAGTCACGGGCCTCAAAGCAAGCCCCAGCCTGGCGGGAAGGAAGGAGGGCACCATCAAAGTTGATCTTAATCCAACCCAGGGGAGGTGGACACCACTGAGAAAGAAACGTCCTGTGAGGCCGGGTGGTGTTCCAGTTCTTCTGGAGAGGGGAAGTCAATTTTCGAGTGGACTCCAAAATATACGTTGCCATCACAGCAGACGAGACATACCCCTGACGATGGACCTTTGCATTACGTGCCTGCCAGCACTGAGATACAACATATCAGAGAAGCGAAAGGGTGCCAGAGTCTTTATCAGCATGAGCTGCCCCCACCAAGACCCCCCCCCCCCCCCCATGAAGCAAACATCGGGAAAGAGACCCCCCACCGGCAAAGCGCGCGGCCAACCGCTTGTAGACAAGGGCAGTTGCCAAGTAAATGGTCCCGAGATTCCGGTTCCGGGCAGCCCCACAGGCAAAGAAGATCGTCGCCCAAACTATGGCGGGCCAACCAAGTCCGAGTGGGGCCATGTCTTTTGAGGAGCCCTTTGGGGTCAAGCATAAACATGCCTCAAATCCTCCTATAGAGGAGAAGGATAACGGGAATGGCCTATATGATAGTCATCCTGATCATAGCCAGATCACGTTGAAAGCTTTGTATGAGTTATCATGGATGACCTATAAACTCTACTCTTGCACATCACATACTAAGCCTGCACTTGGGGCTCTTAGATCAATTTGGTGCATGGAGAGACTATAGGGTTCTACGCTGACCTAACTCCTAAGTCTATATGAAAATGCACGCTCAGATTACACCTAGCACGACTGCGATACAAATGAGTCTATAGAAAATTATCTCAATGCACTATAAATTAAATAAAATTAAAATAAAACTAACACAAATGATCACAATTGATTACTGTAAAGAGAGGCCTCAAACCTTGTATATACTTCTTGAATCAATAGTTACAAGTATGAATACATTTATATAGGAAAAGAGGAAGGAGTGAAATCCCAATCCAAGATGATGGACAATACAAAAAGAGAGAAAAGAGAGAAAAATGGGCCCTTAATTAGGCTTTTCTAACACTCCCCCACAAGCTGGAGCGTACAAGTCGTAGGCACCAAGTTTGGATAAAAACTGGTAGTATAACGGCTGGGGGAGAGCTTTAGTCAGGATGTCAGCAACTTGGTTTGTAGCAGGAACATGCTTCAATCTATCTTCTTTGACTGTACCTTTTACCGAATAAAGTGACAGTCAACTTCAATATGTTTTGTGCGTTCGTGAATGACCGGATTCTTTGCAATATGTATTGCTGCTTGATTGTCACAAAATAGGGTCGCCGGTGATGAGAGACGAACACCCAAGTCTCCCAGAAGGCTCTCAAGCCAGCTTAACTCGGAAACAACAACAACCATAGCCCGGTACTCGGCTTCAGCAGAAGAGAGAGCAACCACAGTCTGTTTCTTGCTTTGCCAGGTTATGAGATGTCCACCGAAGTAGGTACAAAAACCAGTTGTGGAACGCCTATCATCAATGGATCCTGCATAGTCAGCGTCAGAGTACGCTACAAGGGAGAGATGTGGATGACTTGTACACAAGCCTTTGTCCTGGAGCGATCTTGAGATATCGAAGAATGCGCTCGACAGCTTGAAGATGAGATGTTCGAGGAGCATGCATAAAACGACTCACGACTCCCACGATAAAAGAGATATCTGGTCGAGTAACCGTATGATAGATCAACTTCCCAACCAAGCGTCTATAATATTCCGGATTTGTAAGCAGCTTGTCAGAGTCAGAGCTGTGGGCCGAGAGCTTGTGATTGGCGTCCATAGGAGTATCCACAGGTTTGCATCCGTAATAGCCGGCATCATGAAGGAGGTCCATACAATACTTCCTTTGGGATGACACAAGACCATCAGGACGTCGTGCAACCTCAAGCCCAAGAAAATACCGATGGTTGCCAAGATCTTTGGTCTGAAAGGCGGAGTTTAACTGTTGCTTGATATGTTGTATCCCTGTAGTATCGTCGACAGTAATGAGGATATCGTCAACATAGATAAGTAGGATCACAGTTCCGGTTGCCCGGTGTCGGGTGAAGAGAGAAAAATTAGCCGAGCTCCGAATGAAGCCAATATCACAGACAACCTTGCTGAATTTTTCAAACCAAGCGCACGGGGACTGTTTGAGACCATAAATTGATTTCCGAAGATGACAGACCCGAGACTCCCCCGTGGTCTCAAACCCGGGAGGTTGGTGCATATAAACAGTCTCCTGCAGATCGCCATTGAAGAAGACGTTCTTAATATCTAGCTGATAAAGAGGCCAATGACGATGAACAGCCAAGGAGAGAAGAACGCGAACCGTGTTTAATTTGGCCACCGGAGAGAAGGTTTTCTCATAATCAAGGCCATGTTGCTGAGTAAAACCCCGGGCCACGAGGCGGGCCTTTAGACGCTCAACGGTGCCATCCACCCCATGTTTAATAACAAAGACCCACTTGCAGCTAACACAGTGTTGGCCTGCAGGAAGAGGAACCAGATTCCAAGTCCGGTTAGCCTAGAGAGCCCGCATTTCATCGTCCATGGCCGCCCGCCACCCCGGGTGTTGAAGCGCCTCCTGCACAGTGTTAGGAATAGAAATAGAGGAAAGAGAGGTGGCAAAGGCGTAGAGAGGTGGAGTCAGCCGATGGAGAAAAACGTAGTTGGCCAAGGGATGAGCTGTAGAGGCGGGAGCTGGAATTGCCGTTGCCGGGGTGTCGCTGGGAGAAGGGAGCTGGTGCAGGGAACCATCCTTGGAGCGACGACGAGTGTAGACACGGAGAAGGGGCGGAGGAACCCGAGGGGGGCAGGGAGAGAGGAGGAAGGTGATGGAAGAGAAGAGGGCGTGATAGGTACGACAGGTCGGGGAAGAGGAGGAGAGGAAGACGGGGTGGGGGAAGGTAAGTGAAAGGGCTGGTCTTCGCAGAAGGTGACATCCGCCGAGACGACAATCTTGCCATCAGAAGGAGAGTAACAAACATACCCCTTTTGAGTACGGGAGTAGCCAACAAACATATATTTGGCCGCCCGAGGAGCAAGTTTGTCGGAAGGGGGGCCAAGAAGATGAATATAACAAACACACCCGAAGACCCGAGGGGTGAGAGAGGTGGGGTTGGTGGAAGGATAGAGGAGTTGGATAGGTGTGGCAAAGTCAAGAACAAACGAGGGTAGGCGGTTGATGAGGTGACAGGCTGTGGAGACGGCAAAATTCCAATATTCGAGCGGAACCTGCATTTGAAACATGAGGGACTGAGCAACATCAAGAAGATGACGATTCTTCCGTTCGGCCACCCCGTTTTGCTGAGGGGTATACGCACACGAAGTTTGATGGATGACACCAAATACGGTGCATAGATTGGAGAAGGTGCGACCAGTATACTCGCGAGCATTATCAGTGCGGATGACTTTGAGGGGGTGGCGAACTGCGTACGCATCTCAGTTAAAAAGGCACGAAACACAGAGGTAAGTTCAGTACGATCATGCAGTAAATTTAGCCACGTAATATGTGAGTAATCATCAATAAAGGTGACAAAATAGCGAAATCCAAAGATACTGGGAACTTTATAAGGACTCCATACATCAGAATGAACTAAAGATAAAGGAGTACTACTCCTGCTACAGGCAGGGGGGAAGGAAGAACGATGCTGTTTGCCGTAGATACAAGATTCACAAGAGAACTCCCGTAAAGGAACATCCGGAAGCGCCCGCTTGAGAATCGGAAGGGGAGCATGCCCAACACGGCGATGCCAATCGACAGTGGAAACGGCGGAGAGAAGAGTGGGTGGGATATCCAAAATGTACAACCCATTCAACAGCTGCCCCTTACCAATGATACTCCGGGTGCGACAATCCTGCATAAGAAAAGAAGAAGGAAAAAAGGTTATGCAACAATCAAGGTCGTGCGTCAGGCGACTAACAGAAAGTAAATTGAAAGGAGACCCCGGAACGTGAAGAACCGATGAAAGAGAAAGGGCCGGGGTAAGTCGGAGAGCAGCGGCGCCAGAGACCGGTAGGGCGTCACCATTGGCCACAGTGATGCTCGGAGGATGAGCCGTCTGGAGATACTGGGGGGGGGGGGGCTTCTGGGAGGTAATATGGTGAGTAGTGCCAGAATCGACGATCCAGCCGGGGCTAAGAGAGAGACAGGTTATACCTTCCGCAAAAAAAGACGCAACCGAGCCGGAGGAGCGGTCGAGGGCACCCTGTAGCTGGTGGAGTTGGGTGCAGAGCTCATCTATATCTTGGCGGGTAGTGGACGCCGGATCCTGGGCAGAAGCCCCAGTGAGAGCAGGAGCAACAGAGGAAGTGGCAGCAAGGTGGAGAGGTAAACCATGCTTGAGGTAACAGGTAGCCTAAGATGACCATCCCGACCACAATATGTGCATTTCGTAGAAGAACGACCACCACGTCCTCGTCCCAGAGACGTAGGTCGGCCCCCTCGGGTGGAAGATCCACGAGCAGGAGGAGGGGTCGGAAGGAGAGGCTGTTGAAGAAGAGCCGGTGCAAAGCCGGGAGGAGCCTCAATAGGAGGCGTAACTTTAAGCAGCATTAAGCAGACATCAGACAACGAAGGAGTCGTCGTGGAAGAGAGGATCTAGGCCTGAACACTATGTAGGTGGGGAGAAACACGAGACATCATCATCGCGATGGTGAAAGCCTCTTTCTGTGCCCGTTGAGTAGCTAGATCAGTAGTTGGAGGCTGATGTTGAATCCAAGCCTCGGCCAGGGTCTTGACCTGGGCAACGAAAGAGATCATATCGCCGGGAGCACCAGGAGCAAGGTTCTGAAGGTCGGAGAGAATATCATATAAGTGCTGAAGACTATTGTGCCCAGAGTAAAAGGAGTGGAGCTCCTCCCACATGGCCTTGGCCGTGTCATGATATATGGCCATCCTGTAGGGCTCGGTGACCATAGAGTTGAGGAGCCAGGACTGGACCCAACCATCATCGCGAAGCCAGTCATCGGAGGGAGCATCGGGGGTAGCTCGGGTCAAGTGGTGAAGAAGACCCTTTGTCTGCAGAACACGACGAACAGAGTGAACCCATTCGATGAAATTCCGTTTCTCGGTAAGAGAAATGGTAGTAATCCGTAGCTCATCACGAAGTTCGGGAGTCGCAGCAGACACGCGAGCAGGAGAAGGAGAGGTAGCAGCGGAATGTTCGGAAGCCATGCGGCAAGCAAAAGAGGCCGGACGGCTAGCAATGGAAGCTGAGCGGTTAAGTAGAGAGAGAGGCCGGGCGGCTAAAGAAGGAAGCCGGGAGGCTAAGAAGAGGAGGCCGAGCGGCTAGAGAAGGAGGCCGGGCGGCTAGAGAAGGAGGCCGTGCGGCTAGAGAGAAAGAGGCCGAAGAGAGAGAGGCCGGTCGGGCGGCTAGCAAAAGAAGCCCGGGCGGCTAAGCAGAGAAAATAGTCGCACGGTCTCGGCGGACACACCAACGACCAAGAAATGTCGCGGCCAGGATGCGACAAAGAAAGGGGAAAGCAACACAGCTAGATAGAAGGCAAAGCCGGCAGCGGAGAGAAGAAGGAAACCGCACGGTCACGGTGGGGCACACCAGCGACAAGAGAGGTCATGACCAAAGATTCGGAGCCCGAAGAGAGGAAAGAGGCCGCGACGATCACAAAGGCAGACCGCGCGACTAGCAAGCCGCGGTTAAGGAAACAAACCGGGCGGGAAAGGACAAACCACGACAAAAGGAGTAGGCGCCTGGCCAGGAGGAAGCGTTTTCCGGCCACAGGGAGGCGTCTCGGGGGCGGCCGGAGGCGTTGGTGGCGGGTTCCGAGGCCGTCGGGTCCGTGCGAGGCGGAAGCGGGATTTTCCTGCGGGTTTTCTTGCGGGATGCAGGATTGCGGGTTTGGCTCTGGATTTTATTAAGGAGAGGGAGTGGGGGTAGGTTTAGACCGGCACCTCTCTTGGTCTTTGATTATAGTTATTTATTATTATTATTATTATTATTATTAGTGTTAACTATGGGTTGTTACACCATAGGTCTGAGTAAAACCTTTGGCAACCAGCCGAGCCTTATTGCAATCGATGGTACCATCATGATGAAGCTTGATTACAAAGACCCAGCGACACCCAACCACATCCGCTCCTGGAGGAGTAGAGACAAGATTCCAAGTACTCCTCTTGGTTAAGGTCTTCATCTCCTCGTTCGTAATAGCTTTCCAATGAGGAATAGCAAGAGTTTCTTGATAGGTAGCCCAAGTGACAACGGCTGAGAGAGCGAGAGTAAATTTTTTGCAAGAGGCGGATAAACGAACATATGAGACAACATCATGAACGAAATGTTGAGTGCACGTCCGAACCCCCTTCCGAAAAGCAATGAGAAGATCAAGGTCCGACCTGTCTTCAGTATCATATCTATCCATCGGAGAGACTACTGACCCGGGAACTGTCAGCAACGGCTCCAAAGGTAGACAAGCAGTATCAAGAGAAAAAGATGGAGAAACAAAAATTGGTGTAGGAAGAGGAGGAAGAGCGGACTCGGGTAAAGACGCAGAGACAATATGTAGAAGATGAGGATCATCAGATAATTTAAGAGTAGATGCTCGAGGAAAGTAAGGAGCATTTTCAAAGAAAGTGACATCAAAACATATTGTTACCGGAGAAGGGGATTATAACACCGATACCTCTTTTGAGTTGGACAGTAGCCAAGGAAGATGCACTTAAAGAAGCGAGGAGAGAGTTTGTCATGACCAAGAGAAGGAGAGTGAACAAGCGCCGTACAATTAAAGACTCGTGGAGGTAATAGAAATGGTGTGGCATCGGGGTACAAGATGGAGATGGAGGTTTTGCCATTGAGAACGAAGAAGGAATACGGTTGATTAGATAACAAGAGATAAGGACGACATGAACCCAATATGATCGAGGGACGTTCATTTTAGTGAGAAGAGTGCGAGCAACGTCGATAAAATGATGATTAAGACCAGCACAGACGGGAACAAACCTTTGAGGCGGGAGAACAAGTATTGGTTCACATTCGATCTGAGAGGGTCCCACAAAGACCAACAAAGAAATTAAGCGCTCACAGAATGGCCCCCTATCCCCCCTATACAGTCGTACGACGGATTGATACGAATGCATATGAGATCAACATTCCTTATGGTTTGGGCATCAACCTACTATTCAACGTAGAGAATCTGACTCCTTACTACGAGGAGCACGTGTACTTCTCCACACCACTACCTAAGCCCTCATTTCCTATAGCCCCCTACTTGAGCCGTCTCCTCCCATCACCCCTACCAGTTCCTACCTGTTGCCACCTGAGGAGTCACACCTTGAGGACCATTCTGCACCACCGTCATTTCCACCACTTCAACTTTCAGATGGAGATACATTTTATTCAGAGTGATCAGCTACCGCTAGGCACTTACTTCTGATTGGTGCATATGACTTCACCGCCGTGGGAAAGCGTGAGATACTGTGATGTTTTGTCCACTGGAGCTGCTACCTGTGTCCATATGCCGTTTGGATCTCCCAGAGGTGCTTGCACTACTTCTCCCCAGGCGTCGCCAAGAGCACGACTACCTTCACTCATCAGAGATGAGTGCTTTCAAGCCGGGGGGAATTGATGGAGTCCGCGGTGATCCGCTACCCAGCCGGACGATCCGAGTCTATGGTTGTGTCCGGATGGTTACTTTTATTCTTTGAGTTGTATTTGACGCCCGGTCGACCCAAACAGTACGAGCCATCCGATTTGAGAGTTATGTTGTCACGTGGTTGTGCAACAGTTTTTATTTTAGGGTTATAAATATGCAGGCATGCGGTTCATTGGGGGCATCGTGGTTTTTGGCAACTTGTTGGAACCGCCAGTCTTCCTCTGGTGCGACACCAGAGCTGCTTGGGTGCGACGCCCTCTCCGCCCTCCTCATCCCCACTCAGCGCACCGCCGAATCAAGCCGCCCCTCCACCATCACCACCATAAGGCCGCCTCTCCTCCATCCTAACGCCAATCTGTTCCCTTCCGCCTCCTCCCTGCTCAAAACCTGCAGCCCGCACAAGCCTACCAACGTCCTCCCAGTTCCAAGCCCGCATCCCACACCGTCAGACTCCTCCCAGTCCCAAGCCCGCAACCCACACCGTCAGCCTTCTCCCTGTCCCAAGCCCGCAACCCACACTAACCCCTGGCTACACCCCCGCTCATCGCGTGTATTCCCGTCGAGAACACCTTCTCCGTCCACTACCAGAAGCCATCTCCTCCTCCTTCCTCAAGCCACTCCCCGATCCTCCTTTAAACCACTGTCTGCAACCATATCGCCCAGATCTGAAGCCCGCCTACCCCAACTCCTCCCATTTCGTGGATCCACTTTAAATCCGCCGGCTCCGACGTGACAGCAACCTTTGATGCCTTCCACACCCTCCACCGTCGCCGCTTGCACGTGTAAATTATGGTTTATAGTCTTATTTTCTCTTTTTGGTTATTTTGGCACTCAACTGTGAAGGATCTCTATTTGGTTTGAAGTCTTATTTGCTACTAATTCATTCGTTGTGCAATTTGCGGGATTTATTCTGTGTACGCTTAATAGTAATTGCGCTTCTGTCGTTTGTAAAATTGATAGTTGTTTTCTCTTAAATCAATGTTTGTAACCGTACGAGCCTCTGTCATTTTTATAATATTTAATTACTCGTTGCAATTTATCAGTGCAGACAGTTTCTTGCATTTTCATATTTCATTGCATAGAGATTTGCATTTAGTGAACCCACCCTGAGTCGTCCTGCCACTGCATCACAGATCCATAACTCAACCTTGTGAATGTGAAGGAGGATATCGAAACTGACCTCAGATTGTCGTGATGGTGATAGTGACTTGCATTTATTTGACTTGCTTGGACACATCCTAGAAATTTTGACTTTATATTGAAAAGTGCATACATTTCGTCTCAGAATTATTCAGTTATATTGGTGATGTATTTTGCATTTAGTTACCATCTGTCTCTATCTGATTTTTAAACAAAAACACGGTGCAACAATTGCTTATTGCAGGTACAATTTTAATAAAATTGCTCAATACAAGCAGTTGACCTTGGAAGAAGCGGAGGAGAAGATGAATAAGAGAAAACATAATGCTACTGGTTATGAAAGATGGATGATGAAAGCAGCAACAAATGGAGCTGCTGCTTTTGGTGAAATGAAGAATTCTGAGGGTTTTGGGGGTGCTGATGGTTGGACTGAGGGAACTCGACCTAAGAAGGCAAAAGTTGAGGAGAATGGCGATCATTCTGATAGGGGCGAGGAGGATGAGGAACTGGAGGAATCAAGGAAGAGTAGACTTGGGCTCAACCGAAAGGGTGGTGATGATGATGAGGATGGTGGAAAAGGGGATGATATGGATGATGATGACATTGAAAAAGGTTTATTTTGCTTTAATTTCTGTTTTTTCCATTCCGGCAAAGTATTGTTTTTTTACTTCAGAAAAGCAGACAAGAATGGCAATGCATTGAAACTTTCTCTTCATGGTCTATAAGGTAGTTTAATTTATTTCTGAATTTGGCCGAGCTGGTTCCTACGGTTTATTTGGAGTTCACATGCCTTAGTTTGTTTGATAAATTCAATTTATTTTTAGCAACATTTGTGAGAAGATCAAAAATCTTATTTCATCTAAAGAACAGGTATACATATACTTATTTATAAAGTGGAGGAGAGATATTTTTCCCTACACAATATGAGACTAAATAATCCTATACAACAATATGAAAAACTATTTGGTGATACGTTGTCTATACTTACGCCATGCAAGAATATACTTCGAAACATGAAGTACAAGTTGAGCATTCACAAGAACTACGTATTGTAAGATCAACAAGCAGTCTAGAGACAAGTTAGTCGCTTTGTAAATAACTTGTGTCGTATCAACATGTTCAATACACGTAATTGTAACAAAAATATACCAGTACCAGAAGCATGCTCGGTACAGATACACAACTTAATTGGACGTACCAACACTTCCTAAAATAGAACCAACTTTTGTTTACTCTAGAAAAACAGACTCTTATCACAATATGCAGAATGATGTGCTAAGTCCAAGACATCGAGTATCGGGTACGTATGGATACGTATCCGATGCAAGTATAATTCTATAATGCTGGAACATAAAGATTACAAGCTTAGATAATGCAGATTGAATGGACAGTCTAAATGCGAAATGCGAAAGAATTCGTATGCTGAAAAATTACAACAATAATTAATTATTTTAAAATAAGAATTCCTTATCATTGTTGGCTTACATCAAGGTTCAGCTTTAAGCCCTTATCTCTTTACCCTTATCTTAGATGAGCTCACCGGACATGTCCAGCAATCAATACCTTGGCGTTTATTGTTCGCGGATGATATTGTTTTGGTTGATGAGACGTGCGAGGGTGTTAATGCAAAACTTGAATCTTGACGAGACACTTTAGAAAAGAAGGGTTTTCAATTGAGTAGGGCAAAGACGGAGTATATGGAGCTTAAATTTAGCAGTACAAGAAGGACAGATGACTTCGTTATTAAGTTGGCTGATGAAGATATTTCCCGTAGTGCGTGTTTTAAATATCTTGGATTGATAGTTCAAAAAGAAGGAAGTACGATTTAAAGTGAAAGCAATGGTCTCTAAAGCAAAACCCCAAAAAGGAACGGGCAGGTCTGTATAACTCATCATCGACCCTATCATTTCTAACAAAGTACGCTTCCTCCTCTCAGACACACCATTATGCTGTGATGTTTCAGGTAGAGTGAGTTGTAATACAATACCACACTCTTTCAGATGATCACGAAACTCATGACTCAGATATTCGCCATTTCGATCGGATCAGAGTGCTTTTATCCTTTTTCCCAGTTAGTTCTCTACCTCGTTCTTAAACTTTTTGAACTTTTCAAAGGTTTCAGATTTGTTCTTCATAAGAAACACATCCGTATCTACTGAAATCGTCAGTAAATGTAACATAGTAGTAGAACCCATCCCTAGCCATATAACTTATGTGTCCATATACATCACTATGTACAACACCCAAAAGATCATCAGGTCTCTCAGTATGACCAGTGAAAGGGGTTTTAGTTATCTTGCCCAATAAACAATACTCGCATCGATCAAATGATTCATAATTAAATGAGTCAAATAATCCATCTTTATGGAGCTTGAATATACGTTTCTCGTTTATGTTGCCCAAACGACAATGCAAGAGGAACGTAAGATTAAAGTCATTTATTCTTAGTCTTTTAATATTCTCTACGTTATAGATTGGATGGTGTATGTTCAAAACATATAAGGCATTAAGTAGTTGAGCTACACCATAACAAACACCATTCATAAATATAGAACAACAGTTATTCTTAATGATGATAAAAAATCCTTTCATGTTCAAACATGAAGTAAAAATAATGTTTCGAGTTATTGCAGGAACATAATAACAATTATCAAGTTTCAATACAAGTCCAGTGGGCAAAGACAGATGGTAAACTCCTACGACAATGACAACGACAACAACTCTTGCTCCATTTCTAACGCGCATGTACACCTTTCCTTTACCCAACAGTCTTCTCCTTCTTAATTCCTGCACATTTGTACAGATGTGAGAACCACATCTGATATCTAATACCCAAGATGAAGGAGCATAAATGTTTATTTCTATCACAAAAATACCTGAAGCGGAAGTCACACTTTCCTTCTTCTTCTGCAGATCTTCAGTGTAAAGAGGACAATTCCTCCTACAGTGTTCAGCCTTGCCACAGTGGTGGCATTTTCCTTCCTTAGCCATGCCTTTCTTCTTCAGTATTGAAAAATTGGGATCAAGATATGACTTAGGTCTCACCTTAGTCTTCTTCGATCCCTTGACCTTGCCCTTGCTTTTATGCACCATCAGTATGGGCCTAACAGACTTGACCTTCTTCATCTTGATTTCGGCAGTTCTCAACATACCTAGGAGCTCGGACAATGTCTTATCTATCTCATTCATGTTGTAGTTCAAGACAAACTGCTCATAACTGTCTGACAACAATTGCAGGATCAGATCAGTAGGCAACTCTTGGCTCAAAGAAAACCACAGTCTTTCAAGGTTCTCTATATGCCCAATCATCTTTAGTACGTGAGTCCCAACTGAGTCTCGAGCTCCCATCTTGCACTGAAACAACACCCTGCATATGCCAAACCTCTCTTCCCGAGCTTGCCCTTGAAACATTTTTTTATTGTGCTCGATCATCTCATACGCACACATGTTCTTATGTTGTTTCTGAAGCTCAGAGTTCATGGTGACAAGCATGAGACATTCGACATCCAAATAGTCGTCATACTTCTTATAAACATCTTTATTTGCATGAGGTGCAATGACGCCTGTCTCCACAAGGGGGTCTTCTTCCATGACACAGTGCTTACGCTCTTGTCTGAGAACAATTCTCAGTTTCCTGTACCAGTGTAGGAATTTTATCCCGCTCAGCTTGTCTTTCTCAAGGATAGCTCTCAGGGTTAGGGTGAAGTGCGATCCACTTGCCATGGAAATTCTCCAAGGTATTTATGCAAAGTAAAATTTAGTCCTATATTTTAAAATGCATTTTATATTTTAATATGAACTTTTATTAAAAGAACTCCCACTATTTTAATCAAATTGATAACCCTCAATATTAATTTGGAAAGTTTATGTGAGCTACTCTCTAGTGGACAAGATCCGTATTTCACCAATACCATAAATCAGTTTTTGGTTGATTATCCATAGAATGGTTATTTAGGTAGATAACCTTTGCCAATTGCATCATCATGCAACTCTTGTATGGTTAATGAATAACTTTTTATCCGCATCCATCATATGGTGCGTGCCAACCCTATGCCTCTAGGCACTAAATCGTTGAGCTCACTTAGTTAAGTTAGACCCTATGTCGACAGTGAGATATCACAATTATCCGCTCGCATCCTTAACAAGATAGATTAATATACCTTACTTTGACAAATCCACACTTCATCGATCGAGGTATGAAGAATGTCATCCATCGGAAGACATCCAAATACTTAATATTGGGTTAAGGGATTTTATGATAATCGATTAACATTTAATCAATGCGCACATAAATAAAATAAAATTACACCATTCACATTCCAGATACATTCCAGATGTGCACAAAAGAAAACCATCAAAGCTTGATGTAAAAATGGCTAAACTAGAACATTTAAAACATTTCTAAATCTTCAGATTTACATGTATTGGACATAGACACAAACAATCTTATTTATGACAGTAGACAAGCTCGTTACTCATCATTGATTTCAAAATTCAAGATATAATTTGGTTTCACAAACCATATGGAGAGACATTTATTGCTAAGGGAAAAAAAATTCTGAAACATGGAAATCACAGCAAATCACTAACGTTCCTGACAGAGAACAAAAGGGCTGCGCCCCTAGCGGGGTCTTAGGGACAGAGCCCCTATTGGGGTCCAAGGGGCAGCGCCCCTGGCGGTGGTCTTGCTGACTGATCAGTGAGCGGAGTGCGGGACAGAGCCCCGACCAAATTATGAAAAAAACACCACCAGTACAATGGAGAAAATCACCAACATTTGATGTTTCAGGAATAAATCTGAACATTTAGAACAATTCTAAATCTCCTGATTTACACACACTAGATCTGCAATCTCTTTTTGATACTATTGTTGGATTTTCTATATTAGAGGTGAAACAACACATCACATGCGGGCTGCGGAATAAACATACAACAAAAACTCAAAAGAGTAAAAGATCTTGCGATCTGCATGAATCAAGAAATAAAAGTATACAATAAAACATTGTACCTGAGAGAGATTGAGTCTTTACTCAACCAAGATGCTCCAATGATCCAGTCCAGAAATAAGCGACTGAGTCCACACAGAAATAGATCCGTGACTCTACAGATCTCCACATGACAGGTGGAGAACCCCAATATCTTGTCCCACAAGAACTGGGTTGGTGAAGGGATGCTCTCTGTGTCTCCACGAATTGCTAGATTCGTTTTCAAGAGAGGTGACAACAAGAAGAAGTCACAACGGGATTTATGTGACGTCTTCAAAAACACACACTTCAGTTACACCTACACAGAAAAACCCTTTCCAAGTCTATTTATATCCATGAATAACAAACAAACAAAAACCCTCTAAGAAGTCCGCTAAAACTCGACTTGCGTCGACTACAAGTCGACGCGCGTCGATAAGAACTCGACGCAACTTCGATAAGCAATCGACAACATTCGACGCAACTTGCGTCGACAGGTAGTTGACGCATTTGCGTCGAATAGAAGTCGACGCATTTGCGTCGAATAGAAGTCGACGCATTTGCGTCGAATAGAAGTCGACGCATTTGCGTCGAATAGAAGTCGACGCATTTGCGTCGAATAGAAGTCGACGCATTTGCGTCGAATAGAAGTCGACGCATTTGCGTCGAATAGAAGTCGACGCATTTGCGTCGAATAGAAGTCGACGCATTTGCGTCGAATAGAAGTCGACGCATTTGCGTCGAATAGAAGTCGACGCAACGTCGATATCTACTCGGCGTAACGTCGACTAGAGGCCTGCAAACACATCGAGCTTGACTGCGTCGATAGGAAGTCGACGTGCGTCGATACGCACTCGACGCAACCCGTCAGTAGCATTAATCTCATAGGAGTTGTACTCTACTCGTATCCCATATGAGTGAGGCCAACACAATCCTTCCTCCAACTTCTCCAAACACTCTTATGTGCAACCTTATAGTCTCAAATTGCGTTGACAGTGAGACTAACTGCTTGTCTACTTTTAGGCCACTATATGAACACCAACACCAACCCCACTATAGTGGGATAAAGGCTTGAGTGTTGGGTGTTGTAATTAATTATTATTAAAAAATGATAGAGGCGCATAAAATCACAAATTGCTTTAATTAAAGAGAAACAAACATATTCACAAAACGAACGAGGCACTTATATTCTTAAGCACGAGCGGAATAAACCCTGCAAATCATGCGATCGATGACACTAGTAACATATAAAACAAACATCTACTACAGGTTAAGTGTCAAAATAAACAACAATAGAAAATTAAAACTCCAAATACTACATACACACATGTGGCAAAATGATGGCTAATTACAAGCTTCCAAGGTTGCTTTCGGGAAAGAAGGGCGTCGACCAAAGGATTTGGAATAGGACTGTAGAATAATAATGTATGGGGCTGACAGAGGGGTGTTGGAAACAAGTGAGTTGCTGACTGGGCTGTTAGGGGACTCACAGGAAAGTGGAGTATTTATGGGATGGCGACAGGGAAATACAAAAAAGGTGGCTATATGGTGGGGAAGGTGTGATGGGGATTGACTATTAGGAAGAAGACAAGAAGGGGAATCAATAATGCGGTGGAAATGGAACTGGGATGGGAGTATTCGACAGTCGAGAAGCTGGAATGTAGCTGTTTGGTTCATTCTTGTCATAACGTCGCCTAGTCGTCGCCTAGGCGACGCCTAGGCGCCAGGGCGCCCAATTGTAAACAAGACGTTTGCCGCCTTTTTTTTTAATTAAAAATGGGAAACGACTGCGGTTTATATATAAACCGCAGTCTATTCAAAAATAAACCCATGCTAGGGTTTATGGTAGAATAGACTGCGGTTTTTATATCAACCGCAGTCCATTCTAGGGTTCATTGGAGATTAGACTGCGGTTTATACATAAACCGCAGTCTATTCTAGATTAGACTGCGGTTTTATATAAACCGCAGTCTATTCCAAGGTTCAGATCGAGAATAGACTGCGGTTTTTGCATAAACCGCAGTCTATTCTACCTCTGAACTTTGGAATAGACTGCGGTTTATGTAAAAACCGCAGTCTATTATATCTTTTTTTAACCGTGAACCGTAAAAATCTAGTTTTACTTTTAACCCGAGTTTATGTTCTTTTTTCAGTCGCTGCTCTTCCTGCTCTTTGCGAAAAACCCTAAAGGCGATACGGTCGCTGCTCTTTTCGATAATCCCTAAAGGCGATTTTGTTCAAGGGTTTAGCATTTTAGCTCTCATTTGCTTCGATTTGACGATTCTTCTTCGGCAAATCTAATCTTCTCAATTAGGTATACTATTTCTTAATACCTTTCTCTGTTTTGTTCAAGTAATGTAGTAGTATAGTATTAGTACTTTATTACTTTATTATCATACATGATACAAGTATACAACACAATGTTTGAACTGGTAGTAACTAGTAACTAGTAAGTAGTAAGTAGTAACTACTAACTAGTAGCTCAATATCATATTTATAAACAACACAATGTATGAATTTTGTTTAGGTTTTTTGTATGGTTTAGGTTTTTTTTAGTGTTTTACAGGAAAATGTCGGATAAGGGGTCTTCATCGAGGTCAACAAGAGGCTTCACAAAAATGAATGAATTGAATAAGCTTAGGCTAGAGGGGAAGAAGTTTTTTATTTCTTTCCGTGATGATGACCGCATTATTCCCGGGCCTGAAACAAATAAACTGATGAGTTTTATGAGATCAAATGTGAAGTCTTATGTTTCAATTACATATGTTGCATGGAAGGATGTTGATAGACAGATTAAAGATCAAATATGGGCAGAATTAAATGTATGTAACCTTGTTATAAGTGATTACATAACTTTGGTGTTTTAGTTATTTTTTAATTGATATTGTCTATTAATTTCAGATTTATTTTGATAATATTGATGGTCATTACAAGACATTAATGAAAAGTATGAGTGAAAGTTGGAGGACTTGGAAATCCAAACTTTTCATCAATTATTTAAAAGATGTTGATTTGGAGCATCGATACAATGTTCCTGTCAAGTATAATTTTATTACTGCCGAAGACTGGAGAGTTTTTGTCGATCATCGCACTACTCCAGAATATATGGTTATGACTTATGTGTTCTTATTAAATTCAATGTTTTATATCATTCTTTAACTTTATAACTTATAAGCAAATTAAGTATTAACACATTTATTTGTGTAGGAGAAAAGTAAGGTTAATACAGAGAGAGCAAAAGCACGAAAGGCCTTTCATACTACTTCCAGAATGGGTTATTCTGGATTAGAAAAAAGAATGGTATTAGCTCTCTACTTCTCTCTCGTATTTTGTATTTTAAAATTTGGTTTTCTCAATTATTTGTATGATAATTTAATTTCATTTTATTGTCAAGGCTGAACAAGGTGAAGCTGCACCAATTGCACGTGCGGAGTTATGGAAAGCCGGTCATAAAAGAAAGACCGGTGAATACATTAGTCAAGATGCAGCTGAGTTGGCATCTAAAATGGTAAGTGTAAATGTGTCATTTCATCATTTGTAAATTATTGATAATAATATTTCTTGAGAAGTATATTTTCTTATCTGCAATTTTGTTCCAATGTTTATTAATTTTGTTTAGGACGAGATGTCGAGCCAAGAGTCCCAGAGTGCTGAAACAATGTCACGGGGAAGAAATGACATTCTTGCCTCTGTTTTAGGCCCAGAACATCCGGGCAGGGTTAGAGCCGGTGGAAAGTTTTTCACAATTACAAGTTTTTTCAAGAATGATAGGCGGAGCCGGAGCGAGAGGACACCAGTAGCTCATATTAAAGATGTTGAAACCATAGTACAAGAAAGATTGAGGCAGCAACAAGAAACTTGGAGCCAAAAGGAACAAGCGCAAGAAGAATTTTGGAGCCAAAAGGAACAAGCGCAACAAGAATTATGGAGACAAAAAGAACAAGCGCAACAAGCCGAGATTAGTAATATGAAGAATCAAATTGAAGAACTTATGCGCATGTTTAATGCTGGAACAAGTGTTGCACTTGCAGTTGCACATGTATTTTTATGTTAAAATATTTAACTGGAACAAGTGTTCTTTTTTTTGTGCGCAGGTAATTAACTGCTTTTTATATTATTTTGGGTTTCTCAGCCGGAGCATGAATCCAGGTCACATGAACCTGAGTGTAGTCAGAGTAGACATGAGCTTATACCTTATATGGTATTATAATTTACAATATTATTTGTGACTTTTATATAATCAATGAATTCAATAATGATGTCCGTAATATTAATTCTTTTATTTTCACAGGCTGGTGAGCATACAAATGATTTCATTGATATGTTGCCCAGTTTCATAACTAAAATGGAGAATGAAGATAAAATAATATCTCTAGAATTAGATTCAACAGTATTTGGGAGTGCTGAATCAACATGTACATACTTTGAAAATTCAGAGCTTCATGATTTTCTAAATATGAAAATGATTGGAGCTAACATCTTATTAGTATGCATTGGGTGAGTAGTGAGTACTGTGAATCTGACCACTGAGTATTACAAAATTAAGAATTTTTATTAATATATTAATTGATTTTGAATTTAAATATTGTTTGCAGGTACATAGACTCACAATTAAAGAATTTTACATACAATACAAGTGTATATTTCCATAATCCACATGCCATTTTTACTTTTAATGATGACTATGCCAAAGAACATTCAAGAACACGAGTTGAAGATCTGAAAAACAGGCTTAGACCGCTTAGTCAACTCCAATTGGATTCTTTACTATTTTTGCCCTATAATAGATTGTAAGTATGAAAAATCTCTGTATCAAATATCAATGATTATTACTATTTTTATATTAGGTAAGTTATTAATTTTTTTTTCATTTGTTTAATTATTTCACAGACAACATTTGATGTTGGCTATTATTGATTATATAAATTATACAGTTTATTGGCTTGATCCCCTAAATATTAACATCCGTGATGATATTAAAAATGTTATTACAAAGTAAGTTTATTAATTAGTTATTTACTTAGTTTCATATTTGGAATTCAGATTTTGATATAAATTAATTTTTATTTTATTTTATGAAGTGTATTTAAAGATTTAGCAATAGAGCGGCGTACCAATTTTAAAAAACTAAAGGTTACAAAGTTGATTCCGGTAAGTTTTAGACTTATAACCTATATGAGTATATATAGTGCCCAAAACAACCGGATAACATTCAATGTGGGTATTATATCATGTGCTACATGATTGATATAGTTGATGCTCTTAAAAATATGCCAATGCCATCTTTGATAAAGGTATGTAACGTATGTCTATTCTACTGTCTAGTGCATGTAGATTCCGGTAATAATTATGTTGAATTGATTTTAACAATTTGTTTTTTATTGCAGATGTATCATGGAGTGAAACAATTTTCCCAGGAGAAAATAGATGATATTAGAAATAAGATTTGTCATTATATAATTAGTTTAAATGATGATTAAATAATTTTTTGTGTAGAATAATTGCACATGATATCATGATTACACTATTGCAATTAATTTGAGAATTGAGAGTTCTTTAAATTGTTCATTGTGATGATTTTTTTAGCCGTTATTTATTTCATTGTCCCGACCTAACTCTGCAATCTATAGGTCCTGTTTGTGAAAGATGGAAGACCAAAACAATAACAATCTTGCTCCATCTATTGGTAGCAATGACGTTGATCCAAAAACGGATCCTAAACTTAAAGCAAAGTCAAATGATCCTGGGTGGAAGTATGGTCATTGACCGAACCTAGAAGATAAAAATACAGTTAAATGTAATTTGTGTGGTAGGTTGATAAAGGGCGGTATCAAAACGTTGAAACAACATTTATGTGGCGGGTATGGAGATGTATCCAAGTGCTTGAAGACTACATCTGAAATAGCCGCTGAGATGTATTCAGCTTTAAATGCTAAAAAAAAGGACAATGTGGATCTGACTGTTGATGATGACAATGAGAGTGACCAAGAAAGAGAGCCAACAAGGTCACAAAATGTATCCCCGGCATTATCTACTGCTAAAACCTCATTTGTCCCAAGTTCTGGGATAAGTGCAAAAAAGAGAAAGGTAATCCACTTGCCACAAAAAGGGGGCCTATGGATGCTCATGTGAGGCGTGCTCCTGAAGATGTAGTGGATGATAGACGTGCAAAAGGTCCTGCACAAACTACTATCGAGAGATGTTTTAGATCACCTGAAGAGAAAAAGAGAGTTGATAGTTATGTGGCGGATTGGTTCTATGAATGTGGAATTCCATTCAATGCTGCAAAGACACGAAGTTTTGAAGTCATGCTTGAAGCAGTTGGACAGTATGGGCCTGGTTATAAAGGCCCTAGTTATCATGATTTGAGAGTCCCATTGTTGTTGAGTACAAAAGAAAAAGTTAAGGTGGTGAAGACAAACTATCAAGCGTACTGGAGGAGATATGGTTGCACACTTATGTCAGATGGTTGGACAGACAGGAGAGGGAGACATTTGATCAATTTTCTAGTCAACTGTCCAGAAGGAACCTATTTTATGGGTTCCGTAGATGCTTCCAGTCAGATTCAAGATGCTACAATGTTATCAGAGTTGCTTGATAGTAAGATTAGAGAGATAAGAACAGAGTGCGTTGTTCAGGTAAATGTTTTGGTTTCACTAATTTTCATATTTCAAGTTTAATAGTCTACACATTTCAATATATACAAAGTTATGTCGTATGCAGGTGGTGACTGACAATGCTTCCAATTACAAGGCAGCTGGTAGAATTTTAATGGAGAAAAGACCCATATTATTCTGGATTCCGTGTGCAGCTCATTGCATTGATCTCATGCTAGAAGATATAGGCAAGCTACCACCTAACAAAATTGTGATAAAAAAGACAAGGATGATTAAAAATTTCATCTACAGGCACACTCGTTTACTTGAAGCAGTCAGAAGTACTATAGGTGGTGATCTAGTCAGGCTTTCGGTTACTAGATTTGCAACATCATTTCTTACTCTACAAAGTTTGCTTAAGCATGAGGAGAAGCTGAAACTATTCTTTGTGTCGCCTTCATGAAATGCCTCTAATTTGGCAAAAACTGAATCCGGAAAACAAGTTGTTGAAACAGTACTTTCAACCGTTTTTTGGAATGGAGTAAGAGATTGCCTAAAAGGAGGAAAGCCACTAATTGCCGTTTTGCGATTAGTAGATGGGGATGAAAGGCCGGCTATGCCTGAAGTATATGTGGCGATGGAAGAAGCAAAGCAAAAGATTAAAGAACATTTTGATAATAAAGAAAGATTATATAAGAAGATTATTGAAATTGTTGAAAAAAGATGGACAAATCAAATAGAACAACAATTGTATAGGGCGGCATTATTTCTTAATCCAGACAAATATTTTGAATACGAGGAAAAACATAATGATGATGCCTGGAAATTTCAAGATGCTTTCAATGATGTTATTGCAAGACTAGTGCCCGATCAAGAATTGCAAGACAGGATTGCAGAGCAAGGTACTAGCTACAAAGTATCTCGAAATTGTTTTGGAAAGCCGCATGCTATTAGGCAACGAACCACCTTAAATCCAAGTAAGTATTGATTACGTTTTTATTTTTTCTTTAATTATTTATATGTCAAATAATTTTCATTTGTCTTAAATTATTAGTGGATTGGTGGGGTGCACATGGAGGACCTAATGTTGACCTTACAAAGGTAGCATTGCGCATACTCGGCTTATGTTGTTCATCTTCTAGTTGTGAGCGCAATTGGAGTACTTTTGAGTTTGTAAGTAACTACGTATACCAAAAATCAATATAAAATTTAATATTTTTATAGTTACTAATAAATTTGCTATTATCTTGAATTCTTGATTCAGATTCACACAAAGAAAAGAAATAGGTTGGAGCAAGATTCCAAGAAAGACGTGAAAAGGGAAGAAATTACAACCCTTTAGTGCTTGACGAGCTAGATTGGAGTAATGAGTGGATGGTGAACAAACCAGAGGCAGAGGATGCTCTAGTTTTTGATGATGATATTCTCACATGGAATGATGTAGAGAGAGCTATTAGAACTGGGGCTCGAAATTTACGAAGTGGGGCTGAAGCTAATCTTCAAATAATGGCTGAAAGGGAAGAGGACTTAGATCATTTTTTCATTGTCAGTGATGATGAAGATATTGAGGATAATTATGCGCAAAACCCAAGTACCTCAAACCAACCAAGCACATGCAATGCCAATGATAACTTGCTAGATGATGATTCTAGTTGATCTTTTCTGATTTTTAATTTTTTTTAAAACATTATTCATGCTTTCTCTGTGGATTGGATGATGATATCATGATTATAGTTGACATTTTGGATTTGGTAGTTTGGTACATTATTATAATAAACATTATTGCTTTCTCTGTGTGTTTACTGTTTACTGTTTGTATTTGGTAGTTTGATACTTGGTGGCTGTGCCTGTGTTTGTATAATTGTATTTGGTAGTTTGGTATTTGGTGGCTGTGTACTAAGCTATGAAAAAAAACATATGTGGCTGTGTTTGTATAATTGTATTTGGTAGTTTGGTTTTTGGTGGCTGTGTACTTAGCTATGAAAAAAACATATGTGCCTGTGTTTGTATTTGGTAGTTTGCTACTTGGCCGGCTGTGTTTGTATTTGGTAGTTTCTAGTTTGCTACTTGGTGGTTGTGTAACTCCTGTCATAATTAAAATAAAAAAATAGAGCTTTAGACTGCGGTTATTATAATAACCGCAGTCTAAAGAGTGGCTGGCAGTATATAGACTGCGGTTATTATAATAACCGCAGTCTATATATATACTGCAGACTATAGACTGCGGTTATTATAATAACCGCAGTCTATAGTAACCGCAGTCTTTAGATTGAAGACTATAGACTGCGGTTATTATAATAACCGCAGTCTATAGTATTTTTTATATAAAAAATGTAAATAGAAGGAAATTGGCGTGCCATGCGACTTGCTCGCCTTGTGGTTGCCTAGGCGTCCGCCTTGTCGACTAAGCGTCAAGGCGCCCGACGCTCGCCTTGGTCCGCCTTGACGCCGTGACAAGAATGCTTTGGTTTGGGTAGGACGAGGAAGAAGTTGGAGGGGCTCGCGAAGGTGTTGCGAGTATGATGAAGTGGTAGAGACGAGAATGGAGTGGATGGATGCGGCGAGCGGAAGGGGATTCGGCAATGTCAATTTTGATTAGGAAGAACGACGACATCAAATGTGAAGAGTGGAATGAGAGGTTGCGGCTATAGGTGGTGGCGGACTGGCCGGAGAAGTGGAGACGAGGGCTTACCCTGGAGTCGCACCAGGAGGGGAGGATCTTCTGGCGTCGCACCAGAAGGAGGTAAAGTCCGATGGTTGCAAAAATTATCGCAAGCCTTCAATAACTCCCTTGAACCGTTATCTGCACTATTTATAACCCTAAATCTAACTTAAGCACTCAAATCAGACGACTCATACTGTTTAGGCTGATCAGGCGTCAAATACAACTCAAAACATAAAAAGTAATATATGAAATCGGCTTGGATTGTTCGACGGGATAGCGGGTCATCGCTTCCTATGGGAATACACTTGTGTCGGGCGTTGCGTGCCATCAACTCCCCCCAACTTGAAAATACTTATCTCTGTTGAATGAAGATGTTCATACTCGCTGTGTAGCCGTGAGGCGAGTCTCTCGAGCTCCTCTGAAGTAGTCTAAGTAATATCGTGTAGAAGCCGACCGCTCCAACGGACTAGATAACGCGTAATATCTCACCCGCCCGCGGTGTTGAAGTCGTGACCGATGATCTGAAGTATGTCGTCTGTAGAAGTAAATGACTTTGGCCGTAAGGTATCTCCGTCTGACCATAGGATCGATGGAACCGTCGATGGTGTAATGCGATCCTCATGGAGCGACTCCTCGGGTGGGAATAAGGGGAACTGGTAGGGGAAATAGGAGGTGAAGGCTCAGGTAGGGATGTGGAGAATTGGTCCACATACACGCGCTCCTCGAAGTAAGGAGTCATATCCTCTACATTGTATACTCGACTGATGCCCATACCATTAGGTATGTCAATTTCATATGCGTTCATACCAATCCATCAGACGACTGTATATGGGCCCATTCGGCGAGCGCTTAATATCCTTGTTGTTCTTTGCAAGACCCTCTCATGTCGAATGCAAATCAACACTTGCTATCCCCCCTCAAAGATTTGTTTTCGCCTGTGCTGGTCTGCTCAATCTTTATAATAATCATTACTAGATGTAATTTTTTTACGGACCGACTCATGAAGTGCATGCACATGCTGGATAATAGACTGCCGAATCACTAGGTCTAAACTTTAGAGGAATATCCATCGTGTCAATAGGTTTCTTAGGCTTATGATCTAACATGATTATGGAATGGACTCAAACCTGTGGTTCTATTGACAATACTATTATATGCGAATTCGTCTATAGGGAGAACAAAATCCCAGGTGGACAGACTATCCCCAACAAAATAACGTAGTAGTGTCCCGAGACTACGGTTGATAACCTCAGTTTGTCCATCCGTCTGTGGGTGATGAGCAGATGAGAATTTCAGTGTTGTAGCAGTCTTCTTCCTTAACGTCTTCCAAAAATAACTCATGAAGCGAACGTCGTGGTCAAATATTATAGAAGTGAACAATCCATGATATTTTAATAACTCTCTAAAGAAAAGCGCTACCACGTGAGAGGCGCCAACGGTACTCCGATAAAGGATAAAATGAGTCATTTTAGAAAAACGGTTCACCAACACAAAGATCAAATCGAGCTTCCTCAAATTGCAAGGGCGCCCGAGTATAAAGTCCATTATAATATCAGTCCAGAGCTTCCGGGGGACGGGTTGGGGAGTGTATAATCCAGAGGGCTGACAGAATCCCTTTGCGGTCTAACAGACTCGACAATGTCTGACAACCCTAGTAACGGCCTTCTTCAGGCCTAACCAGAAAAAGCGTTCCTCGACTAACACAATCGTCTTGTCTTGCCCAAAGTACCCTTCCGCGCCGCTTGCGTGTAGCTCCCAGATAAGAGAATCTCGGAGGGATGACTGAGGAATGCAGAGGCTCGAGTCCATGAAAAAGTACCCTTCTAAAATTGTATAACCCTCACGAAGGTCGGGAGGGTCCCTCGATAGCGTGGAGTAAATGTCACTGAAATCTAGGCACTCTAGATAATCGTAAGAGAGTCGCTCGACCCACTAATCGAGTGCTCATTGTGTGGAGAATGCTGACTCGGCGCCTCAAGGCGTCAACTAGTTTGTTCTCAACTCCTACTCGGTGTTTCAAAACATAATGAAACTCCTGCATATACTCCACTCATTTCAACCTACTAATCGAGTGCTCATGGTGTGGAGAATGCTAACTCGGCGCCTCAAGACGTCAACCAGTTTGTTCTCAACTCCTGCTCGGTGTTTGAAAACATAATGAAACTCCTGCATATACTCCACTCATTTCACTTGACGGTGACCAAATATCTTCTGTGAGTCGAGGTACCTCTGCGCTTGATGGTCAGAGTACATAACAAACTCCTTGTGCATGAGGTAATGATGCCAGTAATGCAGTGCCTGTACATTGACATATAACTCCCGATCATAATTCAAAGCTTATGTTAGGCATTATTCAGCTTCTCATTGAAGTAGGAAACTAAATGACCTTCCTGAATAAGTACCGCGCAGATGCCAACTCCTGACACATGACAGACTTCTTTGAAGGCCTTGGAGAAATTAGGTAAGCATAGAACAAGAGCAGTAGACAGTCTCTCCTTAATCTCCTTGAAGGCTTGAGTGGCGCCCTTCGTCCAAACGAAATTACCCTTGCGGAGGCAACTCGTATTCGGGGCCATAATCGAGCTGAAGGCACAGACAAACCTCATATAGAATGCTGAAACTTCTTTCAGAAGTGAAGTTTACTGCTATCGTAGATTTGAGGAGACCGGGCGGTCTGTCGTCTAGTCGCAACGGTCTACTGGTTTCTGTGATCAGGCGATTTGGCTTAGCGAACAGAGGTTGCGGTCTGTTTGGTAGCTGTCCTGACGGTTTGACAGAACAATGGTTTAGTCCTGGCGGTTTGCCAAACCGCTGTTGTCAACCTGTGTCCTGCTGTGCTGACCTGGAGATTCTGCCTTCTTGTATTGCAGTATAGAGAGCAACCCGCAGCTGCGTCCTGTTAGCAACATGCAGTTGCGGACTGGTGGCTACCCGCAACTGTGGTCAGATATCAACCCGCAGTTGCGGTCTGATGGCATCCCCTAGCTGCGGCTTGGTTACAACCCTCATCGGTGATTTGCCGCTCCAGTGGTCTGGAGGCTATCCGCGACTGCGATCTTGTGGTTATCCGCAATAGCGGTCTGGCGGTTATCAACAACAGCGATCTGGTGGTTATCCGCAACAGCGGTCTCGGGTCTTTCCTCAGTTGAAGCTCAGCGGCTTCCCAGAGTTGTATTCTCCATTGTATATTTTTGCGGTTTGAGTCAAACCGCATAGCTCATGCGGCTTGTATTTAGTCTCACATCGTTGTTGTATTCTCCTATCTCCCCCATTTTCTATAAATAAGGGGGCATACCTTTGTATTATTTATCTTTTTGTAGCAATAAAATTTGCCTTTTATTTAGCTCTTTTTACATGGTATCAGAGCGAACCGATCCTTTGCTCCAATTTGCTCGCGGTTTCTTTTTCTAACCGCTTGCGGTCTCCCTCCCGCCCCGCCCTCCCTTGCTTGTCGCTCCTCTTGCGCCTTGTTCTTTCTTTGCTGCCTGTTGTGTTTGGGCGACCTCTTGTGTTTGCGCGGCCTATTGTTTTCGCGCGGGTTGTTTTTTCTAGCCGTGCGGTTTTTATTGCTTTCTATGGATACTCCGGCTCTCTCTTCTTCTCCTACTCTATCCGCTCTTCTTTCTCTTTCTACTTTTTCTATTTCTGTTTCTGATAATTTGGGTACTGCTTCTAAGCTTACTGACCCCAATTACCCTGACTGGAGTGTGCCCTTTGTTTTTCTGTTACGCTCTCAGCGTAAGCGCCACCATTTAACTGATGATCCCCCTGCTTATGGCTCTCCTGCTTTCGATGATTGGGATGCAAGTGATGCCTTTGTGAGAACTTGGTTAGACAACAGTTTTTCAGATGAGTGCCTTCTTGTCATTCGACATGATACAACAGTCAAGGCTGTCTGGAATTATCTTACTACCTTTTACTCTAAGGGAGCGCAGACTTCACACATATATACTTTATATGCGGATCTTTTTACCCGGCCTGTCATGACTCCTACTGCTACCTATTAAGAAGTTCAAACTTTTGGTGCTAAAATTCTTCAACATAGACCATTTTCTGTAGATCTCACTGAGCAACATAAACATTTTAGTAACTTCTTGTTGTTTGCTACCTGCTTCGCCTGCCGGAATCTTATGATATGATTCGACAACAGATTTTTGGAGAAAATGATACTCCGACTCATGATGCTACTGCCGCTCGCATTTCTACTATTACTGCTCTTCTTCAACGTCCTTTACTTCCCCCTCCTGATACTTTTGCTCATCCGACCCATCATGATACATCTAGTGGTCGAGAGGGCCGCACTGGTGGCCGTGGTTACTCTAAGTATCTTTGTTCTCATTGTGGCAAGGTTGGTCACCTGCTTGATCGCTGCCGGACCAAAAATCCTCATCTTCGTCCTGCTTCGGCTGATTTCTCCTCCATGAAGTTTGCTTCTTCTCTTGCTACTTTTTCGGGTGCTACTCAGTTGACCACTACAAATAGGTGGCTTATTGATTCTGGTGCAATTAGTCATATGACGGGGAATTCTTGTGTTTTTTCTCGCCTGGACAAACATAACAGGTTTCCTCTGGTTCTTATTGCGGATGGTTCTCCGTCTCCTGTTTGTGGGTCTGGCACCGTGCATGTCACTCCTTCTCTTCAGTTTTAGGACACTCTTTATGTCCCAAATTTTCCTTGCAATCTTCTTTCTGTTACTTCTCTTTGCAAAAAGTTGAATTGTGTGGTTGTTTTTATTGCATCTACTTATTCTTTTCAGAATCCTCACTCCAAGGAGACGGTTGCTACTAGTACTGAATGTGGCGGCTTGTTCTACCTTGATAACGTTTCAGGCTTTTCTGCTTATTCTTCTCTTCTTCTGACATCTTCGCCTTGTGCATCCTTCTACTCAAATTCTTTATTAGCTTCTGTCTGATCTACTTCGGGGAGACTCTTCTCTTAATCGTGAGCCTTGTCAATTTGGCAAACACCACCGTTCTACTTTTTCCAACAAAGCACAACCGTAGTTCTTCTCGTCCTTTTGAACTTGTTCATTCGGATGTTTGGGGTCCTGCTCCTATCCGGACTATTGATAGGGGTAGTTTCTATTTGTTACTTTTATTGATGACTTTTTTAGATGTATATGGTTGTATTTGTTAAAAAAACGTTCTGAAGTTTTTTCTATTTTTACTGCGTTCTATAATGAGATCCGTACACAGTTTGATGTCGCTATTAAAATACTTCGCACTGATAATGCTCAGGAGTATATAAGTCATCAGTTTATATTATTTTGTATGCATCATGACATTATACATCAAACTAGTTGTCCTTACACCTCTCAACAGAATGACGTTGCTGAACGCAAGAATCGACATCTCCTGGATGTGGCTCGTAGCCTTCTCACTCATATGAGTGTTCCTCGGTCTTATTGGGGTCATACTGTTTTTCATTTCTTGTTTCCTTATCAACCGAGTTCCGTCTTCGGTTCTCAACGACAAAACTCCATTCTCTGTTCTGTATCCTGATGTGAATCCGTTTCCTTTACCTCCTCGTGTCTTTGGATGCACCGCGTTTGTCCACTCTCCTTCTTCTGGTCGTGATAAACTCTCTCCTCGTTCTATAAAGTGCGTCTTTCTGGGCTATTGTCCGACACAAAAGGCTATAAGTGTTATGATCCTGTTCTCCGGAAACAGTATGTTTCCGCGGACGTCATTTTCTTTGGGGATGCTCTGCTCTTTTCTCCTACATCAATTCTTTTACCATCTGATGATTCTTCTTCTTTTCCTGTTGTTTTTTCACCTCTTCGTGAGCTTGTCCTTCCTTCTTCTCCACCTGTCTCTAATTCTTCGGATGAGCCGCTGCCGACAGCTCCTGGGCCAGCAATCTTTCCTTTGGATGAGTATGTACAGTAGACAGGTACGATCTTGATCTTCCGATTGCCCTTCGGAAAGGTGTTCGAACCTGCACTCAACATCCTATTAGGGATGTGGTTTTTTTTGCGCGGCTGTCTCCTTCTTGCAAAAGCTTTGCTCTCGCTCTATCGGTCAATGTCATTCTGGCCACCTATCAGGAAGCTCTCGCAATTCTTCATTTGAAAACCGTTATGGATGAGGAGATGAAAACTTTAACTGAACGGGGGCACTTGGACTCTTGTTCCTACCCCTCCAGGAGCCGATGTGGTTGGCTATCGCTGGGTATTTGTGATCAAGTTTCTTCCTGATGGCACTATTGACTGTTACAAGGCTCGCCTTGTTGGTAAAGGTTTTACATAGACATATGGTGTGGATTTTTTTGATACGTTCTCTCCTATTGCTCGGATTACTATAATCTGTGTTCTCTTTTCTGTGTCCGTCAACATGGACTGAGAGATGTCTTAGTTGGATTTGAAGAATGCCTTTCTTTATGGTGATTTGCAGGAGACTGTTTATATGGAGGAACCTCCTGGGTATGTTGATCAGGGAGAGTCTCATGTATGTAAATTGCGGAAGGCTATCTTTGGTCTTAAGCAAAGAACGATGGTCTGGTTTGAAAAGTTTAACGAAGTTATTTCTTTTATTGGGTTTGCTCGGAGTGCTGCAGATCACTCTTTATTCATTCGCAAAAGCTCGGCTGGCCTTGTCGTTCTTGCGGCTTATGTGGATGACATTCTTTTTACATGAGATGATAAAAAAGGTGTTGACATGACAAAGAAATATCTCTTCAGTATTTCGTTACAAAAGATATGAGGTCTCCCAAAATTTTTTTGGGGATTGAGATATCCCGAAAGCCCGGTTCTATAGTTTTTTCACAGCAGAATTATGCCTTAGATCTCTTGAAAGAGACAGGTCTTCTTGGAGCTAAACCTGTTCGATCTCCAATGCCTTTTGGAGATGACAAGTGCTAGAGTGAGAATTCTCTTCTTCTTGAAGATGTCACCAGATACAAACGGCTTGTGAGAAAACTCATTTATCTGACAATCACAAGACCAGATATTTGTTATGCAGTAGGAAGTGTGAGCCAGTTTATGCAAGCTCCTAAGGAATGTCATCTACAATCATCTCTAAAGATCCTAGAATATGTGAAAGGTGCTCCGGGAAAAGGGCTTTTGTTTCAGAAAAGGGGACATTTGAAGAATGAGACATTCTTATGCTAGCTATGCAGATGATAAAGAATATATGAAGTGTATGTCTGATTTCTGTACCTTCATTAGAGGGAATCTGCTCAGCTGGAAGACCAAGAAACAGGCTGTAGTTTTCAGGTCAAGTGCGGAAGCCGAATATAGAAGCATGACTCTAACTACTTGTGAGCAGAAGTGGTTATGAACGCTTATACTTGATTTGGGAGAGGTTTATGATCATCACCTATCAATGCTCTGTGATAATAAGACGGTCGTATAAATTTCATGGAATCCAGTCTTTCATGAGAGGATGAAACATATTGAAGTGAATTGCCACTTTATCTGAGAGGAGATATTGAAGAATCAAATCTGCACACCGTTTGTTACCTCTGATAAAGCGCTAGCTGATTTATTCACGAAACCAGTTACCCTTTTTTTGGAAGTCTGTAGCAAGCTGGATATGATTGACATATATGCTCCGGCTTGAGGGGGAGTATTGAAACTTGAGGAGACCGGACGGTCTGTCGTCTAGTCGCAACGGTATACTTGTTTCTGTGATCTGGTGGTTTGGCTTAACGAACAGACGTTGACGTCTGTTTGGTAGCAGTCCTGGCGGTTTGGCAGAACAACGGTTTAGTCCTGGCGGTTTGGCAAACCGTTGTTGTCGACCTGTATCCTGCTGTACTGGCCTGGAGATTCTGTCTTCTTGTATTGCAGTCCGGAGAGTAACCCCCAGCTGCGTCCTGTTGGCAACATGCAACTGCGGACTGGTGGCTACCCGCAACTGTGGTCAGTGTCAACCAGCAGGTGCGGTCTGATGACATCCCCTAGCTGCGGCCTGGTTACAACCCGACACCCGCAGTAGCGATCTGGCAATTTCCTGCTCTAGTGGTCTGGAGCCTATCTGCGACAACGGTTTGGTGGTTATCCGCAGCAGCGGTCTGGTGGTTATCCGCAACAGCGGTCTGGTGGTTATTCACAACATCGCTCTCGGGTCTTTCCTCAGTTGAAGCTCAGCGGCTTCCCAGAGCTGTATTCTCCACTGTATAGTCTTGCGGTTTGACAAAGTCAAAGTCAAACCGCTTAGCCCGCACAACTTGTATTTAGTCACACATCGCTTGTTGTATTCTCCTATCTCCCCCATTTTCTATAAATAAGTTGTCATACCTTTGTATTATTTATCTTTTTGGAGCAATAAAATTTGCCTTTTATTTAGCTCTTTTTACATAGAAGGTGACAAGTCCAAGAAAGTTACGAGCCTCATGAATGTTTGTCGGAACAGGCCACTCACAAATCGCCTTGACCTTGTCAGGGTCAACTGATATACCATACGTCGAAACTACATAACCTATGAAGTGAACAGACGTGGACATGAATGAGTACTTTTTCAAGTTGATGTAAAGATGTTCCTTCCGCAAGATCTTGAACACCAGACAAATATGACGCAAGTGGTTGGTACGGCCCTGACTGTATATCAAAATACATTACCAAGAATTTGCCCATGCAGGGTTGCAGAATTTGTATCATTACCCTTATGAATGTGTTGGGCGTGTTCGATAGTCCGAACGGCATGACTAGCCACTCATAGAAGTCGTCCTTCGTCTTGAAGGCCGTTTTCCACTCATCCCCCTCTCTAACTCTAATCTGAGTGTACCAACTACGAAGGTCGATCTTTGAAAATATCTTGATACCGATCATCGAGTCTAGGAGGTCATCAAGGCGGGGAATCAAAAAATGATTCTTCACCGTGATCTTATTTATGACACGACTATCAATGCACATGCGACAGATCCCGCCCTTCTTTGGAATAGAAGGGCCGGTACTCTAACTCTAATCTGAGTGTACCAACTACGAAGGTCGATCTTTGAAAAGATCTTGATACCGATCATCGAGTCTAGGAGGTCATCAAGGCGGGGAATCAAAAAATGATTCTTCACCGTGATCTTATTTATGACACGACTATCAATGCACATGCGACAGATCCCGCCCTTCTTTGGAATAGAAGGGCCGGTACAACACTGTGACTCAGGCTCTCTCGTATAAACTTCTTCCGCAAAAGATCATCAACTTGCCGTTTTAGCTCAGCATGCTCGATCGGATTCAGGCAATAATATGAGAGATTAGGCAAAGATGCCCCTAAGATCAGATCGATCACGTGTTGGGTTCCTCTCAACAGAGGGAGCTCATTAGGGAGTTCCCTGGGCATAATATCTATGTAATCATTCAACAATTGACAAACATCCGAATCTGTAATCTCAGTCTTGCTAGGGGCCTCGACCACCATCGTGGCCGCCATAATAAACATAACGTTGCCTCTAAACTCTCTTTTAGGAAGTCACCCTTCCTCAAGAAAAGGAGAGGTCTCAAAGACTCCGCACTATCAGATGACTCAACCTTGCCCTTGGGAGGATCCTTGGGCTAGGTAGAGGTGAGTGTAATCTTTCCATCTTTGTCGAAGAATACACGTGTGTTGGACCGACCATAAACATTACATCACGATCATATAACCAAGGTCTCCCGAGAAGAACTTGCGTAACGTTTATGGGGATAACATCACACCAAACCTGGTCCTAAGTGTTCACTAACAGAATAAGCACCATGCATCACTGTGTGACCTGGATGGTGAACTTGTCCACCTATAGGACTCGATAAAAATGTGGATGAGGCTTGACAGTAAGCTGCATCCTCTCCAACCCTTTCTTACGATTATGTTTTCGCAGCAACCACTATCAATGGAGTGCTTGCCGGGGCCTCCTGTGCTCGGAAAATATGTACAAAAGATAGTGGAATGTCGCCAATCCTCCTCGGCTCGTGGAGTGTGGAGGAAGCGGCGAAGGAATCCTAACACTAGCGATCTCTCAGCATTGCTCTCCCATCATCCCTCAACGACGGACATAATCTCCTTTACATTGACGTACTCAGCCTTTGTGCTGGGCTCACCTAATTCCTCATTAAGCAAGTTTCTTGTTGGGTATTGCGCCACAAAGTGCTCTCGGCCAGAACATCAATAACACTGGGCTTCTCCAGGTTTGGGTCCTCTAGGGACAATAAATTCCCCGTCGTATCTGTGGGAGCACGAGGTGAGATAGTGGCCGTGACAGGAGTGGGTCTCCAAACTGGGGTGACATCAGATCGAGAGGTGACCTGCCTCGGGCCAGCAGTGCGCAAATAATGCTCGTACTCCAGCGCGAGCTGAAAAACCTGCTCAACTATCTCAATCCTATGGGGAATCTTTTCCCTTTGGATGTCAGCCCTAGGTTCAGTCCAGAAGTGAAATTCAGTGGCGATGGGCTCCTTCAGAATATCACTACGAACTACTAGCTTGTCAAATTGTGACATGCAATCAGCAACGGAGAGGGTCCCCTGACGCTGTGTAAAGCTGATCACGATATAAAGCTGGGAGGTATTTATCTGTCAAGCGCTGCTTCATCTCTTCCTATCTGGTGATGGGGTAATAGCCGTCCCGCTCAAGTGACCTCTCTAAAACCGACCAATAAATTTTTGCTTGACCGATCAATTTCTTTTTTGAGAACCGTGCACGCCTCTCGTCACTCATATCAAACTAGCCAAAATAGAGATCCATGTCCGTAGGTCAATAAATGCCTTCGGGTTCAGGTGACCGTTGAAGGAGGGTGCGTCAATGCAGATACGCCGGGTGATATTATCCTCCTCTAGTGTCTTCCCACGGCGTGGCTCACGATAATCACCGCACTGATCATCATAGTTATAGTCGTACCGTGCAGGTGAGGCTCGATCTCTATGACCAGGTGGTGGTGGACGTGACACATCAGTAGGACGGTGATTCCTCCCTGGATATTGCTGATCCTCGTAACTACAATGAAAATTCCCTCTCGCATGTGGAGGGGGTCTCTGTTAGGGATGTCTCTACCACATCTATCAGGAGATATAGCCTCCCGGGGATCCTCGAGAGGCTCCTCGTTAGGGGGAGGAGTAGCTCGACCTCTAGGGTTCTCTAACTGATTAAACCTTGTGCTAATCCTAGCGATATCGCTTCTAAGGGTTTCAAATTGGTCTCCCATCCGATCAAATCGATCGAGAACAAGTTTTTGAAACTCAACGAACGTCATGTTCGACTGTGAATTAGCGGTCCTATCGTCGACGTGATTGTGATTTGACATGGACTGACGATAATTCCTACCACTACATATCATTCAAGTGGACCTAAAATAGGCCTCTGGTACCAATTTGATGCAGTGGTAAGTTGACTCGGGGTGGCCGCTTTAAATGCAATCCTAAATATGATGTGAATGATGACGATGCAAGAATTGATCCGCTAAAAACTTATTGGTCGCATATATTAGTAACTTATAAAACAAACATCTACTACAGGTTGGGTGCCAAAATAAACAACAATACAAATAGAAAACTCAAAATACAACTTACACATGCATGCGATAAAAGGACGGTTAATTGCAAGCTTACAAATTTGCTGCCGGGAAAGGAGGGCGCTGATTGAGGGATTTGAAATCGGACTTTAGAATAATAATGTATAGGGCTGACAGAGGGGTGTTGGAAACAAATGGGATGCTGACTGGGCTGCTAGATGACTTACGGAAATGGGAATATTAATGGGATGGCAGCAGGAAAATATAGAAAATGTGGTCGTAGGGCGGGGAAGTGGGGGGCTTGACTATTAGGAAGAAGACAAGGAGGGGAGTCAATAATGCGGTGTAAATGGAACTGGGAGGGGAGTTTTCAAAAATGGAGAAGCGGGAATGTGGCTGTCGGGTTTGGGTAGGACGAGGAAGAAGGTGGAGGGCCTCACTGAGGTGTTGTGAGTATGATGAAGTGGCAGAGACGGGAATGTAGGGGCTGGATGCGGCAGACAGAAGGGGATTCAGCGGTGTCGATTTTGATTGGGAAGAACAACAACAACGAATGCGAAGAGTGCATGGAGAGGCTGTGACTATAGGAGGTGGCGAACTGGTCAGAGAAGAGGAGACATGGGTTTACCCTGGAGTCGCACCTGGAGGGGAGGATCTTCCGACATTGCACCAGGAGGAGGAGACCAATGGTTGCAAAAACTGTCGCAAGCCTTCGATAAACTCTTGAATCGCTGCCTGCACTATTTATAACCCTAAAACCAACTGAAGCACCCGAATCAGATATTTCATAATGTCCGAGCCGATCTGGCGTCAAATACAACTCAAAACGTAAAAAGTAATATATGAAATCGACTCGGATGGACCATCCAGATAGAACCACGGACTTGGTCGTACGAATTGGTAGCAGATCACCGCGTCCTGCGGGAATACACCCGTGTCGGCCATTGCACACCATTAGAAACAAACTGAAGATAAAGTAGTCGTAGTTAGTCCTTGGTCAAAATATCTAAGATCTAGAGACAACAAAAACATAATGTAGATTAATGCAACAAAGCTTGACTTTTTCCCTAATTAAGTGATATTTAACTTCAATATACTTGGCGTGCTCATGGAAGACATTGTTCTCGACTCTAGGAATAACTACTCTACTATTACAATGTAGGACAATAGGAGTAATGATAGACGCGCCTAGTTTAGTAAGAATTTTGAACTAAGTAAGCTCAGAAACCACATATGCTATCAAGCAACAACCTTAGGCGGATGACGGAGTGTTAGGGTCACAACTGATCTGAGAAGCATCAGTACGGGTATCGAGTATGATACGTATCTGGTACGACGGTACGACAGAAGAAGAAAAAAGAAGGTACTTGTTAATAATATTTTATCTTTAGATAATATTTAATTTTATTTTGTAATATAAATGATTCATTTTTATCTATTTATTTATTTTTATATCATATAATTATAGTAAGTATAAACCAGCCTATGCTGGTTCCAAACCCAGATGAAGAATGATTAGGGTTGTGTTAGGTAGACGAGCAACGTAAAATTTACTCACCCTTATGAATATGGATCATTTATGAAATTGTGAAAAAACTAGGTTGTTCCACTTAAGGAACGCGTCGCATGGTCTGAATGCGGCGTCTTGGCAATGACCGCTGCATTTCCAGGACTTGAGTGTAGTGTTAAATATGCAATTGTCCTCGTCGTTGGTCCGAATGTGGCATCTTGACAGGGACTGTTGCACCTCCAAAAAGACTTGAGTGTAGTGTTAAATATGCAAAAGTCCTTACATATTATACGTCCTATAAAAGTATGTCGTAGGAATTATGATCGACTTAGATTTGATAGTTGGAATATAGGTACACTAACGGGAAAAATGATGAAAGTAGTGGATATGATGATTAAGAGAAGAATAAATATTTTATGCCTGCAAGAGACTAGATGAGTGAGTGAGAAAACTAAATTTTTAGATAATTCAGTTTTTAAATTATGATATACAAAAAAATAAAAATAAACAGTGTAGTATGTATTATTGTGGATACTACTCTAATGGATGAAGTTGTTGGAGTAAGTAGAAAATGCGATAGAATCTTTGCTCTTACATTGGTCATATGAAAGAAAACTATTGATGAGATTAGTGCTTACATGCCACAAGTAGGGTTAAGTGAATCTATTAAAGTGTAATTTTGAAAAGACTTAGATGATTTAGTAAGGGAAATCACACAAAGAGAGAAAATTTTCATATGAGAAGACTTAAATGAACATATATAGAAGAAAAATGTATTTTATATAACTGTTCATAGAGGATTTGAATATGAAAAAAGAAATGAAGAAAGACAAATCGTTTTAGACTTTGCTGTACCACATGAGCTAATTTTGACAAATACAATTTTTATAATGAGGAAAGAACATTTAATTACGTTTCAAAGCGGACCAAATAAATCACAAATTGATTATTTTATGACTCACAAAATAGATAAAATGATTTGTAAGGATTGCAAATTCATACCAGAAGAAAGTTTGACAACACAACATAGGTTAGTGGTGTTAGACGTATAAATTAAATATAATAAATTTAAGACAAAAACAAAAATATTGCCAAAAATTCAGTGATGAAATTTGAATGTGAAAAACAGGTTTCTTTCAAGGCAACAGTTATAGACTAACTAGTTGATGATCCCTATGTTAATCCTAATGTCTTATGAGATGTTATATCTTCACATTTAAGGATAAGTGGAAAAAACATACTTGGAATATTAAAAGGTCGCACGATCCTAAATAAAGAATCTTAGTGTTGGAAAGAGAAAGTGCAAGACAAAGTGAGGGCAAAGAGGGACAACTATAAATCACTCTATGTTTGAAGGAATAATGAAAACTTAGACATGTATAAAGTCATCAAAAAAGAAGCTAAACATTCAATAAGTATAGCAAGAAGTTAAGTTTATGAAGAATTTTATAAGCGATTAGATATTAAAGATGGATAACATGATCTATATAAAATTGATCGAGCTAGTGAAAGGAAGACAAGAGATTTAAGCTAAATAAAAAGTATAAAAGATGAAACATATACAATTTTGGCAGATAACGTGAATATTAAAGAGCGATGAAAAAATACTTTTATCAATTTTATAGTGAAACAAAAGACAATGAATTGAACTTATAAGAGTTAAGTAAATTGGAGGAGTATATGATCATAATGTTATCGTAAAAGTCAAGTATCAGAGGTAAATGATTCTCTAAAAAAGATGAAAATTAGAAAGACGGTTGGGCCAGACGATATATCCATCGAAGTATGGAAATGTCGGGGGAATGAAAGAATTTTGTGGCTTACTTGTTTTTTCAATAAGATACTGAAGTCAAAGAGGATGCTAGACCAATGAAGTGAAAGTATCTTGGTACCTTTCTATAAGAACAAAGAAGATATACAAAATTGTGTTAATTGCAGAGGAATTAAATTGATGAGTCATATCATGAAACTATAAGAATGAGTAATAGAATGAAGAGTAAGACAAGAGACTAACATCTCGAAAAATCAATTTGGATTCATGCCAGAGCGGTCGACCATGAAAGATATACATCTCTTGAGGAGACTCATTGACAACTACTGAGAAAAAAAACAAGATTTGCATATACTGTTCATCGATCTTGAGAATGCTTATGATAGAATTTTGAGATAGATCTTATGGAGAGTTTTAGAAAAGAAAGGTGTGAATGTATCATATATTGACATAATCAAAGATATATATACAAATTCAGTAATAAGGGTGAGGACATCTGGAGGATTAACACAGGAATTTCCTATCACTGTTGGCTTACATCAAGGTTCAGCTTTAAGCCCTTATCTCTTTACCCTTATTTTTGATGAGCTCACCAGACATATCTAACAAACAATACCTTGGTGTTTATTGTTTGCAGATGATATCGTTTTGGTCGATGAGACGCGCTAGGGTAGAAACGCAAAACTTGAATCTTGGCGAGACACTTTTAAAACGAAGAGTTTTAGGTTGAGCCGGACAAAGACGAAGCATATGGAGCTTAAATTTACCAGTGTAAGAAGGACAAATGTCTTTGTTATTAAGTTGGGTGATCAAGATATTTCCCGCAGTGAATGTTTTAAATATCTTGGTTCGATAGTTCAAAAGACGGATGTATTGATAAAGATGTGACACATAGAATCCAAGCGGGTTGGTTGAAGTGGAGAGGCGTGTCACAGATCTTATTTTATTGTAAAGTACCATTAAAATTTAAGGGCAAGTTTTACCGTACTGCAATTAGACCAGTAATGCTTTATGGTTCTGAGTGTTGGGCAGTGAATTGTGTACGAGAGCAAAAAATGTGAGTCGCAGAGATGAGAATGCTTCGGTGGATGTGTGGACACACGAGACTATATAAAATTCGGAATGAATGTATCATGGATATGACAGGAGTAACACCAATTGCAGAAAAGATGCGAGAAGCTCGACTAAGATGGTTTGGACACGTGCAAGGGAGACCATTAGAAGCACCTGATAGACGTCGTGTGAGTCTAATCACTAGGCATGTTAAACAAGGGAGGTGTAGACCAATAAAGACTTGGAATGAATCTATAAGGAAAGACATGATATATTTAGACATTAGTAAGATTATGACAAAAGATATGGCACAATGACGACAAAGGATCCATATAGCCGACCCCACTATAATGGGATAAAAGCTTGAGTGTTGTTGTTTATAATTATAGTTAGTATGCATAAAAATAAAAAAAATTATTTTAAAATATGGAAGTCTGATATTTTAAAATATTTCCGACATGTCTCCGACTTCCAACATTTATACCTCAATTCGATATGCCGACGACATTCGATATTTATAACCTTGTCGAAGATGAACTGTGAGAAAGACAATATACCTTCATTATGGGCCAATGAGATAAGCCTTAAGGACTCAGTAAGCATCCCACCAAGACTTTGTAGCTCCTCACTTAATACTTCAATCAAATCAGAACTTGTTGGGTGTGTAAGTCGTAGGACAAGCTCGATGATTGGGGGGGAGGGGACTTTTACTGTTGTGGAGGAATCCCATGTGTATGATTACATGTTGCCTATGTGATTTAGACAACCATTATTGGTGACACATGCGTGTGTTCTATTCCTTTAAGTCTTCTTAACCATATCTTTTTCTACCTCCTTGAGAGCTCGCATGACTTCCCACGTGCCTGACATTCGAGGAGGGGGGGGGGGGGGCGTGCTTTAGTAAGCTGCTGGTGAGGGGCAGGACTTGGATTCATTGGGATATTAATAGGAGTGGTATTGTTAAGGGTCTTCGCTTGAGCCCTCGTTCGTCGGGGAAGGAGTGGGAAGTTTCGTAGAGAATCAACGGGCTCTTGCGAGATCCTCTTGATCTTATCTCGCCTGGAGAGGGGCGATGAAGGAGGTGGCTAGGGTGAAGCAGTCGATCGGTGATAGTGCACGAGGGTTACAGCGCGATAGGTGATTTGGTCTGTAACTGTGAGTGGAAGCCGGGAGCGGCTAGGGCATCGGACTTTTCCTTTTGGCAGAGAGAGATAGGAGAATTAGAGAGAGATATATTTTGATTATTGATTTCCTTCCCTTCCAACCAAGCACATGGAGACCAACCCAAACTTAAAGTTCCAACATAAAAATATAAATGACGAATTTAAAGATACAAAGCGGTAAGCTTAATATAATCCTAAACGGTGTACGTCGAGGTGGGACACTTGTACGTTATCCCCCATTGTGGGTTCGGAACATCCGTAGCATCTCTGCCCACATCGTCATCAATCTTGTTTTCAAGTTTGTCCTAGAGTTATTGGGGCAAGTAGATCAAGAGATCTAAAGGTGGTACCCCTATATAAGACTTTAGCTGCGAGACGTGGAACACATCGTGGATCCGGACATTAGGCGGGAGCTGAAGACAGTAATGCCACCTCATTGATGCGCTCTGAAATCCCGAATGGCCGGGGGTGGGGTGGGGGCTCTCCGACGCGCGGCCGAGGTGCCCTCGTCATGCCTACGAGGCGACCTTTTTCGCTGCGCGTAAGCACTTTTTGGTGTCCTATTGTATGATTTTGATTTATTTTTCTTCCCAGATTCCACGACGTAATGCGCAATGTCGGTCCATGCTATTGCACTCCTCGCTTACCGTAGAATAGATTGCGGTTTGGTGAAAAATTTACGGGATACCTGCCGAGCTTGAAGTAAGGATTCTACGTGTTGAGGAGAGACTCCAGAACCCGTCAAAGGGTTGGCTGACGTTGTGTGAGACGATACTGAGATCCAGATTCCGTATTCCGCTGTGCGAGGAAGTGATCGAGATTTTGAAGTTCTGTGGCGTTCCCATATCCCACTTTACTCCTCTTTAGATGACACACATTATGGGGCTGGTTGCATTCTTTATGGAGCACGCCTCAAGATTCTCTTTAGACTTGTTTAGAGAATGGTGCGAGATTTGAGTCAATGACGGCAGACGTATTGAGATCCATAACAACAAGTGCTCACTTGATTTTGAAATCCAGACAGATCGACGTCACGTGAATAATTTATTTGTTTATGTCCGGATTCCTGGGGCTTGCTAGAAGTTTGGAATTCTCTTCCTGATTGCTATTGTCGCATGAAGGGGCGTGAACGAGAATTTAATCCAATGTTGGGGTTTACGGAGGCTCATGAGCTGGCCAACTATCTCTTTAGCATTTTTGTGTTCATGGAGGAGAAACGCTTGCTGCTGCTCAGACTTTTTGCTGATCCTGAGCGTGTAGTTGCAACGCCATTGGTTCGTAACCGAAAAAGAAGACTTGTATTCAAAGGCTGCAATGATGCGGATGCGGAGCCCCAATCTTCACGGCAGAGAGATTGTCAGGTTGAGGAAGTTCCTTGCGTCTTCAGGGATGAGACTATGTCGATTGATTCTGATCTTGCGGTCCCGGGGTCTTTTGCCCTTCATGCTCCCCTACGGAGGCGCTTGCACCTCAGGTGGCGTAAGAGAAACGCGTGTCTTTATCTTTGAAAGAGATGAGCAATGCGATGAGTAAATTCTTTTTTCTGGTTTGTGGTTTTGTGGTTTTGTATAAATCTGACTCGTTTCTTTTTGTTTGCAGATTGAGGCTCAGGACAATATTGCGCTTACGTGAAATGACCATTACGTGAGTCTGAAAGATGGATACTTGGTGCTTCAAGAGAAGCTTCGATAAGCAGAGAACTCTCTTTCTAACTTGAGAGAGAAGCAGAATCAAGATATATCTTGCTTTCGGCAGATTGAGTTAGAGCTGAAAGCGGAGCTTGAGGAGTCGCGGACGGGGCTACAGACAGAAAACTCCTTTGTGGAGAAGACCTTACAGCTGTTGGGGAACGCATAAGAAGTGACTTCCCGTTTGGAGGCCGAGCTACGTGCTTCGAAGGCTGAAGTAGAGCAACTCTCTTCTAAAGATCGGGTTGCAGAGCTCAAGGCCGCAGGACTTGCTGAGTACAAGGACTCTCTGGACTTTATGTGGGACCGCTACTCAGCGAAGAAATCCGGGAGGAGGTCTGGACCAGGGAGGTGGAGTCCCAGATCGAAGATGTACGAGAGGTTGCTCTCAGGCGTGGAGTGTCGAAGGCTCTTCGAATGGTGGCCAGGAAGCTCGAGTGCGATGTGTCTAGTCTTGGATTTGAAAACCTTTCCGAAGGAGAAAGCTCGGGCTCCGCTTCTCACGTTGATGTAGTGGGCGAGTAGTCACCTTACTGTTGTTTGTAGTGACGTTGATGTTGTGGGCGAGTAGTCACCTTACTATTGCAACTTTGTCTATGTACTTTTTGTTGTTTGTATTTGTCTGCTTTTGCCGTTTTATGGTAGACTTGTACTTTGTATTCTTGTACTTTATAGTAATTCTTGCTAGCGGCACTTGAAGTGCTTCTTTGTATCAGACGTTTGTTTGTAAGTTTTTCTGGCGTTGAGTCTTATTTTGATGTTGATCGAGCTTATGTGGTATTGATACTGTTGCTTTGAGCATGACCATGAGCTCCTTTCTTGGATATTTGAAATTGAAGGACGAGACCCGGACAGTGTCATAACCTCCTATCAGGGAGAAGGGTAACCCCTTCTGGCCATGTAGTAAGAAGTTAGCGCATCGAGCCGGGGGATGTCGCTGATCGGTTGACGGTTGAAGGACGAGACCCGATAACGTATCAATCTACTATCGAGGCGAAAGGCGAGCACTTCTAGCCAAGTAGAGATTAAAATATCCGAACCTGTAAAACTGCGCGGGGGGGGGGGGGGGGTGACACGCCTTGACGTTATCGTTGTCTACTGCGGGTGAGAAGGGATAACCTTCGATCCGGGGCAGTGAGAGGTCACTGAGGCAAGACCCCGGAGACGGCGAGGGGTAGGCCATACTAGCCGTTTGGTGGACGCGAGGGGGGACTTGCTCTGGAGTCACCGTGACCTACCACGAGGGAGAAGGGCGAACCTTTGATCCAAGAAAGTGAGAGGTTACTAGGGCAAGGCCCCGACGACATGCCGTTATCGCGGGGGAGGAGGCCGAACCTTCGATCTGGGGCAATAAGGGCTATCGTGATGTTGACGACGTACAATTGGACGGATGAGCTTCAAGCATTCATATGACAGTAAAGTTAGTAGCAAACAAACAAATTGCTTTAAATGAAAACTAGAGTACGCGCACAAGCATATGCTTGCGATTTCATAGTAGCATTATTGTTTGTGAAACGTAAAGCAAAGTAAATAAAGATAAGGATTAGTAGGCCAGAATATAGTGGGACATTCTTGCCCGATTCCTAACTTTTCTTCAGTTGTTTCTTAGGTACTGGATACCCTACGACGTATAGCTGCTCCTCGATCGGGCTGCATTTGCTTCAGGTAGCATGTGAGAGCAGCTTTCTGGTTCCTTAGCACAATTCGGATTCCTGCGGGGGTGACGAACTTCATTGCTTGATGTGGAATGGATGGTATTGCCTTGAAAATTGTTTGAAGCGGTCGTCTGAAGATCGTGTTGTAAGGCGATTCCGATTTTACTGCCACAAACTGGATATTGTGAGTAGCCTACTTTGAGAACTCTCCCAAGGTGACTAGGAGCTCGATAATTCCTTTGACTGGGACAGGCTTGCCGTCGAATCCATTGACAGGCCCAATGCTGGTTGGAGTTTATCTTCTGAGATTTTCGTACCACGAATAGCGGACATGAATATGACGTTTACTGAACTACCATTGTCGACCAGTATCCGCTTGACGCGAATACTCGGATCTCCGATCTCAACACTCAAGTGGGTCCTGGTGTGGTGTGACGAGCCCTTTCAGGTCATTATCTTCAAAACCTATCATTCCCGTCAATCAGGCTTTCTAACTATCCCCTAGGGGCTGGGCGATGGAATTGACGTGGCTAGCCGGCACCAGAGATAGTCTCCACTACTCCGACTACCTCCGGCCTCCCTGTGATTTCTGTCGAGCGGGCGGCTGCTCTCTTCTTGGAGGTGCTTGGTGGTTACGAGTCTGATCCTGGAGGAATCTTTCGAGGATTCCTTGGCGGATGAGGCGCTCGATTTCATCCTTTAACTTTATGCACTCCTCGATGGCGTGCCCAGTTCTCCTATGAAATTCACAATACTTTGTTCGATCCCCTTTACCTTCCGAGATCTCCCTTGGCCTTCATAATGCTGGATCGTCGCGGATTGCGTATCACGTTCACACGTGAAGTGTTGAGTGGCGTATACTCTCGGTAGATTCTGGGAGGGCGGTCCCCACGGTGTTCCTGTGGCCGCATGTTGCTCCGACGCTCTTCCTATCACCGCGAGGCTGGTTCTTCTCTCTTTATCTTCGCTCCCCTCTTAAACTGCCGACGATGGGCTTCAATGACATTTTCTGCCGCAGTTTGGGTCTCTACTCTGTGCACCAAGTCAGGATAGTTGGGGACTGTTTCCCTAATCATGGTTGGATAAAATCCACTGGGGCGGAGTCCCCCCAGGAAGACTCCCCGAAGAAGCTCGGGATCTACCCTGGGTATTTGTCTCGCCTCTGTTGTAGACCGACGAAAAAATTCCTTAAGAGTTTGGGACGAGAAAAAACACAGGTGCGCTTGGTGGGCAACATACTGCCTCACACATAGCTCAAAATCTCTCTTTTTGTAGGTGGTGTTTTCGGACACTTCCCGGATGTTGTGCGCTGCTTCCTTGTGCGTAGGAGGTTCATTGGCAAGGACTTGCAGAACGCCTTGCATGTAGAATGTTTTTCGAAGAGGCCAGCGATGCGTCTTTTTCTTCGCAGCGTCGTGTGCTTAGACGAATTCTCAGAATAATGGGAAAGAGGTGGCTCGTAGGAGGATTTTGGCAGAGTTCCGACTTGTAGAAGAAGAAGACTAGGAGGAGATAGTTAGAAATGAGAGGGGTCTTAGGTCCTATTTATAGGCTCCCAGGGGATGGTTGTGGTAATTATGCAGCTATCCACAACGCATAACCACCCAAATTATTATGTGCAGACCATATTTAATATAATTTTAAGCGCAAATTATTTTGTAATTTCACTATACGCCGGTCATAATTACTTTATTTATTTTCCCCCACTCATGAGGGTGGTTATGCCGATTGGACGCTGGTGGTTACCCGCATAACGGCCGTTGACGATCAAAAGGAGTCCGACCGGGTGGCCGGCCGGGGAAGACCGATCGGGCGACCGCCCGGGGGGAGGCCAAATGGACGGCCGCCAGCCTTAACGAGGCCGGTCTGGGGAAGCCGCTCGGGTGCGTCCAACTGGGCGGCCTACCTCACGGAGGCCAGCCAGGCGAGGGTCGCCTGACATCGAACTTTCCAAGGCCGGCCGGGAGCGCCCGGCGCCGACCTCACGGAGGCCGACTAGGCAAGGGCCGCTCGTCGCTGGCCTTCGCAAAGCCTGTAGGGAGGCGCCCGACGCCGGTGGAGGCCAGACGAGGGATGCCCTGCTCCAGCCTTTGTGAGGCCGGTGGGTTGCGCCCGGCGCTGGCCTCACGGAGGGTGGCCAGGCAAGGGCCGCCCAACACTGGCCTCACGGAGGGAGGCCGAGTGAGGGCCGCTCGACACTTGCCTTCGCAAGGCCGACCGGGCAGCTCCCGCCGCCGGCCTCACAGAGGTCGGCCGAGCGGCGCCTGGTGGCGGCCTCACAGAGACCGACCGGGCGATGACCGCCCGACGCCGGTGATGACGACGCCAACAGTGATGGCGGTGACGACGTTGGCGACGACCGACCGCCGGTGGTTACTCGAGTGGTGCACGTAGTGGGATCACATGTGCGAATTGCGCAAGGATCGGACACACCGATCACACGCTCGGCGACTATATTCACGATCCCCACCAAATTAGTGGGGGTCATGGGTTACTGGTTAATTACACACCGGTTCATCTATAAATTATACTTGGCCATATCAAAGCTAAATATTTGGAATAACGATTCCCTTTTATATTATAAATTTTTTTTAGAGAAATAAAAAAGACTATTTAAAACTTAAAAAAATATGATAATATTTTAATGAAGAGCTGAATTGAAATTTTATTTTAATCTTTAAAACTCAAATACAAGATTTTTTTTGTTAAAAGACAAGAGACTTTTTTTTCAAATAAATAAAGTTCCTAATAATCTTTTTTAATTTTTAAAACATGAAAAAAATAACAATTTTTTTTGTAAAAACAACATATCACCTATTGGAACAAAAAAATGTCTACAACTCTCCGCGCGCTATCCCTGAGTAGGGTAGTCGGCAGAGGTAAATGTGGTTCGCATGTGATTGGTGACTAGCCCCTTGCAGATGGTAGAACAATGAAAAGGAAGTGCCGCTGGCAGTGGCAAACACCATATTGGACCCGCTGCGGCGAATGCCTCTCTTGCGACGGGCCTTTCTTTATTATCTTGAGAAAAGTTACAATGTGTGGTGAGGCCACTCGAGGGGTATTCGCGCGTACAACGACTGAGAAAGAAAGGCAGGAATTTAGTGTCCACAGCTACAACGGGGCAAGTTCTGGGCTAAGTTCGCGTGTTCCCTCCAAGCAGCCCTGATTCCCCTTTTATATTAGGGGGTAAGCTGCGTGGAAGGTTCACAAAACGACAAACATTAAATGCCTTATTTACAGTGACATTAAATGCACAGCTTCCCGAGGTACATGAAGAGTCGGACGACGGAGACTAAAAGAAGAGACCGTATAAATCCGCGCAGTTTTGCTTGGACTGGACAAAAAAGGAAGAGTCCTCGTGAACTTGGCTGAGGTGACCGCGCGTACTCTAGACCGAAGCTCCCGAATTGTACTCTGAGAAGCCGCCCGAAGGTCGCCCACTGACCTTCCGCACCGAACATTGCTGCGCTCCCTGGGGGTGTCCGCGAGACCTTCAGAATGTCTGCCCGAGAGGTCGGCGAACTCTAAGAATAACTGACTGGTATGGAATGTCCTCCTCTTTTAGATGCTCTCCTTCGTCGTTGCGGGATTTTTGTTAACATAATCTCCGCACTTTTTTGGCAGACGGCGCGGGCTCAGGGAAAGTATACTGGTAACCTTAAAGACTGCGAGCAAGATCTTGTGGCGCAGGTCTATAAATAGGACAGGCTGGCCCACCTCTTCTTCTCCCCTTTCTCTTACAAACCCGGTTCCCATCGAGAATGGCCGGCATGGACCGGGATGTTCTGGAGAGGTTGATGTCAAGGCTTAGTGAACTAGCCAAAACTCCTGTGTCGCGACCTCTCACCTAGAGCTCGCTAACCTGAACGGGTTCGCTGGAACGTTTGAGGAAGGTGGTGGTCAAACGAGCCCGCCCTGTTAGGAGGTGGATGACCGCCGTGATTTCCACCCTGAAGACCACTATTCCTGAAGGAAATCTCCGCGCGATCATTGACCCAGTGAGGGGGACCCATCATCCACAATACTGCGGGAGAAGTGGTGTTGGCGAAGGCGCCTTCCTCCCTACGGATGTCCGCAGGCGTGACCCCTTCCAAGGATGTACCGTCCGCTAGTGACTTGGCCGAAACGTTGGAGTTTGATGCTTCTGAGGGTATCATTTCCCGCAAGGCTTTATGGAGACTTGGAAGAACTTGGGAGTGACCACGGTGGTGGTCCAACTCTGGATAGCGCAACTGGAAGAAGCCGCACGGGTACCTATGCATGACAAAAGTGTACCAAAGTGCTTACCTGAGAGTGAGTCTTCGTCCAAGCGGGTTAAATTCACCGACGCCCTTGAGCCTCAACGCAGCTCTCGAGGTCGGTCATCATCCCCCAGTGGTGCGCGCAAATCTCGGCGAGCAGCCACAATCTCATGCATAACTACAGGCCGCTCGCAGGCGTGGGGAACTAGCGCAGCAGGTCTACTTGAAGCGTGTAGATCTTGAGATGGCCAAACGCTCCCCCTTCATCCCCGCGCGGTCATCGGTCCCGGCCTGGATTGACTTCCAAGCCTCCGGCTCTCCCAAAGGGTCTTGGCCGTGCGACGAGGCCGTCAACGGTTGCTGCTATCCTGACCAATGTCTTCGGCAAAGAGGACGTTCATACTGAAAGACCATCGCTTCCAGAAAAAAGTATATCCCTGCAAGGCATGCTGTTATTATTCGCGAAAAGAGACTAATTTTTCTCTTACCTGTAGTGCCTTCTCGCGATGAGGTTTTGTCGTCGTTCCTGTGCTCTATGTGGGTACCCTGGTGCAGATCGAGACACTGGTTGCCGAGTTGGAAACAGAGTTCGCAAAGTTGAAGGCAAAGCTTGGTCTCCCTGGCGGATAACTGAAGTCGCACGTCCTTTATTTATTTCTCTCGCATGAAATGTAATTGTATTAGTAATAAATTACAATTTTCAAATACACTTGGCTTCCTCCGTCGATTGCTTCATCATTTCATTGCCCGCGTCAGACGGTTCTTGGTCACGTGATCGGGTGCTTGCCAGGAAGTTGAATGCGTGTCCACTCGCGAAAGGGCGCGTCTTGGCGCTGTTTCCATTTTTTGCTGAGGCTATAAATAGGGGACCCCACCACTCTTTATTTATTCTAAAAAACGTTATCACCTTCTTTAGAAATGACTCGAACTCCTCCCTTGCCTAAATCTCAGTGCATCACCGCCTTCTTTAGCGACAAACCGCTGCGCCCAACCGTAATTCTTATAGGCGTGACGGTCTTCTTTGCTAAGAATCCGCTGGGAGCGACCCTGTCCGCACGTCCACCGAATCGAGAGGAAAGGGTGAACTCGGTTTATAAGGGCGAGCTTGCTATCCCCTTGACCACTTTGGATCAGGCTAGACCCTCCCTGTCTTTCTAGAGGTCGTAGAGATCTTGAGCTACTATGGGATTTTTCCCGCCCAATTGTCGCCTAACTCTGTGGCGACCATCATGTCCTTCGTGACATACCAGAGGTTTGAGAGGATAAACTTCTCCTTGGTGGTGTTCTGCTTTCTATTCCAGACGCAGGTCCTAAAATGCGAACAACGGTAATTTATATCTGACAGGGTGCGAATCGTGAACGTGGTGTCCGCTCTCGCACCCTCGCAGTCTCGGTTCACATTCTTAAAAGGAAATCGGTGCGGTATCAACACTCTTTATACCCTTCACTTGGAAGAGGCCTTCTATCCCCCAGCCTTGTCCGAGGTTAGCGGGCGGATCGTTTGTTTTCTGGAGAGGACGTACTTGGACACCAAGTATTATGTCTACCGGGTAAAGGAAGTGGTGGACGCCCCTGTCAGCGAATTCAAGTTTTTTGAAAGTTTTACAAGTATTTTAAGCGTACCTGTCCTGGGGCCTTTGGCAATTTGTAGTTGTTTTGATGGTGTCGGGCTCCAAACTGCAAACTCTATCCACGGGTAAGAGGCCGGCTATCGAAGAACAACCCGCTCAACCTCAACCGGGCATCGACACATCTTCCGCCCCGTCTCTAGAACAGAGTCCGTATTTTGACTCCATTGTACCGCTGATTGTAAGGGGATCGGACTCTGTTACGATACCTACTAAGCTTCTCCCTGGAAAGAGACCACGCGGGTTCACCACCATGCCTTAATGGTCGCCAGGGCGGTCTGCGGAGCAGCCAACCTCGGGGAGATAGGGGCGACCCTTGGGGTGGATTTGTCCGCCAGAGCCGCTGCGGCGAACCTGCGGGCTCTCTCCTATAATAGCGCTGCTTGGAGTCTTCTTGATGATGCGTTGGCTGCGAATGCCCGTCTGCGAGAGAAATTGAAGGTAAGATCCGAAAATATCTCCAACCTTTTTTTCTTGTACCTGTGCGGTGAAGTAATTCTTCTGCGGTCTCTTGCTTTTGCAGGAAAAGCGAGCGACGGACGTGGTAGAAATTCACAGAGGGCAGGCTCAAGCTGTCAAGCGTGGGGCTGAAACCGCGATTCACCTCTTGAAGGAGACCGACGCGTTGAAGCCCACATTCGCAGATGTCAACTACCAAACTCTTTTTGCGAACCATTAGGAGGCAGCGTCTTAGAGCTCGGAGGAGAGCTCGTCATAGAACCGACTGCGCCAATTGTTTCGAAGTTCTTTCTGCAGATTGTTATGTTCTTGTATTGTTGTAGACAAATTTGTTTAGTTATGCAAATGAATTGTTTTTGGTTACCACTTTGATTCCATTCACTGCATATTATGCTTGTGCTCATGAATATGCATGGTAGGAGATCTTGATATGAGTACTCGCTCATTCGAATTAGAAGAACTTAGATTGCCCTAGGCCGATCGTCCATTTATTCATATATGAAGAATTCCAGGCGATCTCGTACCAAGTGCCCGAATATTTAGTTAAGATGAAATCCAGGCGACCTCGTGCCGAGTGTTCGCCTATTTAGATTGGAAAAGCTCCAGGCGACCTCGTGCCAAGTGTCTGCCTATGTAGATAGGAAAAGCTCCAGGCGACCTCGTGCCGAGTGCCCACCTATTTAGTTAGGAAAAACTCCAAGCGACCTCGTGCCGAGTATCCGTCTTTTTAGATAGGAAAAGCTCCAGGCAACTTCGTGCCAAGTGTCTGCCTAAACCCCTGTCATGGTGATGGCGACGACGCCCCGCCTTATGTTCGTGGTGTTGTTCTTGAGCAGTTCGGTGGCGACGCCGACTCAACGCATTATTCTGACCGCCATCGCCACTTGACTTTTGAAGATGTTGATCGACATTGCCGCAAAATGTTTGCCAAGCTTGAAGAGTTGAAGTTTGCCGCGACATCCTCCAACAGCAGCCCGTCGCTGACCTCCTTGCTGCCCTCTGGCCGTCCTCTCGCCGTCGTGGATTCCATCCAGTGACTCCGAAGAAAGTGGCTTGAGTCGCCTCCGTCCGGTGCAGTTTCGTGGAATCTCATGGAAGTGTGACCTTTCCACTAATCTTCTTTTTGTGCGTTCATCTCGCTGGTTTTGGGTAATCCCTCCCCCCTTCTCTTGGTGTGTTTCATCTATATTAGTGCGAGATTGTGGTGGATTTGTGGACTGAGATATTTATCCTAACTATTGAATCGTTGCACGTTATAAATATGAATTTAAGGTATTATTATTGTCCGGATTTCCTCGTTAATTTTGTGTCGGGTAGGTCTCTTGACGCTTTGCGAAATCGGGTTGTTCAAATCTTTGATTTCGCATTTGTTTCTCGAGATTTGGTATACCTCGTGTTGATTTAATTTTGGGGCTGAATTTGGACTCTATTTGATTCGCCATTTTAGTTCAGATTCTCTTTGTTTGGGAATATGAATGCATGTGGTTAATTTTGAGGTGTTTAACTAATTGCTCGGATCGTGTAGGTCTCATTCGCTTGAGCGAACATTGGCCTATTGCCCTTGTTCAATCTAAAAAGGTTTCGCGACCCTTTGTTTTGTGCTGTGAATGACTACCGTGCATTTGGAATGGATGTGTTAGGTGCGTTAGCGTAGATCTAAGCGTGAGAGAGCTGCTTGCTAGTGTTTGAACACCACAGTCACTTCGAGAACACGTCAGCCTACATCAATTTGGTATCAGAAGTATGTTTGCCAATTTCTTAACTTGACAACGATCCGCTCGTTCCGAGCTACCCCCATTTGCACTTACGCACGTTCGTGTGTTTCTTAAAATATATATAAAAAAATAAATAAATAAATTTATTTTTCGTGTTCACTTAGTTTGAGTTTTCCGTTTATTTTCCGCCAAATTTACTTTTGACGCACATTGGGAGTTCTGCTCACTCACCTTCATTCGATGAGCTTAACGTTATGTTAGCACAATATTTGACACCACCATCTCACACCTCTAGGCCTGATAGAGTTCCTGCTTCGACCTATGATGAGATAGGTGGACCGCGAGTGTTTTTATGTTGGGTGAAGGATATGAAGCGTTATTTTGAGTGATATCATATTGTGGACCCCCACAGGATCCCCGTTGCGATACTACAATTATTTGATCGAGCCCAGACATTCTGGCTCAATGAGGAGAGACGTTTTGGGACGTCACTGGACGACTCACTTGTAAGTTGGCAGATTATGAAGAATCTATTAACGAATGAGTATTACCCTCCCTACTGTCGTTCCCAGTTTTCTGATTATCTGAGTGATTCGCCGCCTAAGACTTTGCCTACATTGATCCGATACGGCCCCTCGTACTCCCATACTCGGATGTCTCGTGATTTTATTTCTCCCCGCCAGGGCACTAGACCCGTTTCTGATCATAGGAGTGATTATAAGCCTCATGCTAGATTCTTGCTCCCCCAAGATCTGACTATTTCGAGCACACGTACACCTACCTTTAGGGAGAAGGAGAAGGTTAGGTCCTCTGTCCCGCCACCTGTCGTTGTCACTACTAGGGATGCTATAAATCCGCAGGTTAAGATTAGACAAACAGTTAAGATTTGCAAGGAAAACGCTACCTGTTACTCTTGTGGAGTGATTGACCACTATGCCGTGGAGTGCCCCAGAAAGCCTAGGGTTGTGGCTCTTTTAGCTTTGACGTCTGAGCCTCCTGAGATTGTGTATGATACTCCTGAGGATTCTGATGTAGATGTTGTATCTCTTTATTCTGAAGATGACCAGCTAGATGAGAATAGTCTGTCATGAACGATAGTGACCGACGATTCTGATGATTCTGACATTGATGGGATACCTAGTGATTTGGAAGATGATGTATGAGATGATGGTATTCTGATCTGTGAGAATATCCCGTTGCCTATTACATGCTCTGCTAGTGTTGTGTCTGATCACCCTATTATTGAGTGCTCTCTCCAGGCTACGATCCCCGTCATGATAGAGCCTACGATTGCACCAGCTGATATTGTATCCGAGTCATCTGAGGAGCTTGAGAGTGAGGATGTCCCTATTGTTGTTGTGCATGATTTACCTTATAAGGAAGGTTATTTTTGGATGAATTTAGCACTGAGAACCCGAAAGATATTTCTTTGATGTTATCACCATTGCCTGAAGTTCAATATGAATTAGAAATTTTGTCGGGTTCGATTTTGCCCATTTCTGAGACCTTTACTGATTCTGATTTTGATGATGTATCCAGTGTGTTGGAAGAATTTCCTAACGAGAGAGTTGTACTTTTGGATGACGTTATTGATGTAGACCCGGAGGAGCGTCCTTTGATGCTGTCTCCGTTGCATGAAATTCAAGATGATTTTGATTCTCTCCCGGGTTTGATTTTACCGACTCTCCCTCCTGTTCCGTTGACTCGACTAGTGAACCCTTTAGGATATGAGTTTGGTATGCCTGATCTGAGTCGTTTTATTATGCCGACCTTGCTAGCCTCTCCATTGGACATGTCTCGTCGTACATGTTTTAGTGAGTTGTTAGATTTTGTAGTCGGTCTTTTCACCGCACCTCGTAGATCTGACTACGCGTCACCTTTGACTGTTCATTTTTCTGCGTGTCCATCTACGGTTTTGTTCTCGATTGCGATCGATTCTGATTCTGTGGCGACTGTGCCTCTTATCTTTGTTTTGTCACGACGTGCCTACTCATTCGGTCTTGTTGCACATATTTTTCCTCCACCTGCTTACGACGTTGGCTTGCACGTGTCTATGACGATAGCTGACCACTTTGAGTTGTACCACACACACTTCTGTTCACTTCCGAGAGCGTCCCCCGCTAGAGTTGGTGATTTGGATTTAGTCTGGTCATTCCTCGAGCGGATGGCTACGGGCTCCGTCAATAAATTAGCACTTAGGGACGCCGACCCATCCATGGTTATGAGGAACGTCGGAATTAATGCTTTTCATTCGGATTTTGACGATGCATGGTGTGTTTCACCTCTTTTCAATTTTTTGTATTTATTATTGCATGTCTATTTTCCACCTGAGTGGCCTTCTTTGTCGTTTCTCTCTCCCACTATATATTCTCTTGAGTTGGGGAGTGAAAGTTCTTCCGTATCTAACTTCCATGTGAGTTCCTTGGTTCTTGCGCCGGATGGTAAGATTCTAGTTATTTTTCTTCAGACTGACACCCTTTCGAGGTTCCTCGAAAGATTTATTGCTGTTATTATGTCTGACAGGTTTCCTTTGATGAGTGATGCCCGCACTCCTACGACTTGGGCACTCGGGCCAGATCTGCTACATGTTGGTGCTGCCTGCGACTATTTCCCTCTCCCAGGCCATTCATCAGTGATGAGTGATTTTGAGTGGGGGAGGATTGATGACGACGACGCCCCTCCTTATGTTCGTGGTGTTGTTCGTGACCAGTTCGGTGGCGACGCCGACTCGACGCATTATTCTGACCGCCATCGCCACTTGACTTTTGAAGATGTTGATGGACGTGTCCGCGAAATGTTTGCCAAGCTTGAAGAGTTGAAGTTTACCGCGACATCCAACGCCAATGCCGCGTCATGTTTCCGCCACAGTTCATGAAAGTTTTATTTCAGCATTTTTAAATTCCTGCAATTAATTCCAACATTTTAACTTTTGTAATTTTAATTCAGTTTTTTTTGTGTGGATGGTCTATTAGATTAGATCTCATGATGGGTTGCCATGATTTGGTTTGTAAGAACTATATATATTCGTATTATGATAATGAAAAGGGAGAGATTGATGAATAAAAAAATTGAAACCTAATTTCCAAAGTGAAATTTTCCCTCCTCTCCTCCTTGGCCGCCGGCCTCCCCTTCTCCCTCTTGTGGAATTCGGCCCCAAGCCTCCTCCCCTCTTCCCTCCTCTCATCTCCACCACAACTCCCTCACCATCTCCCTAAATCCTTTCAACCCGAAGGTTTTCCCCCCCTCTTTGAGTTCGGCCACCTTTGGCTTTTCCCCCTAGGGTTCGGCCCAACAAGTCTTCTCCCTCTTTGTGGAATTCGGCCAAGGGCAACTACTCCAGCGACGACGAACTTTCCCCGGCGTAAAGCAAGGAAGGCGAACGAGTTTCTCTCCGTTCGACGTAACTCCGGCGGAACAGAAGAAGAGCGGCCACTTTTTCATCGGAATCATCTATTCTGATTGGGTAACGAAAATTTCTACCGTTGTGAGATTCTCTCTCTAGATTATTCTTGTGGTGGTTTACTTTGGCGTTATTTGCGAAATTTTGATTTCTTTGTGGTTTTAGATCCAATCGATTTTGTTGTTTCTTTTAATCAATTTAAATTCGTGAGCCTTGACGGACCTCGTTTTTCTTTTGTTGGGAGAGATCTACCATTTTCGAATCGTTTATTTTTGGTGGATCTCTTTTGGTACAACACACTCTCGACCGGATCAGGTAGATTCCTTTTGCTTGAGAGGATATTAGTCTATAGCTTCTATTCGATCTCCAAGGGTGTGGTGAACCCGTACGTTAGCATCTGAATAATAAAATTGCAAAATTGAGTGTGCTGCGTTTTATTTTGTGCGAGCGTAGAATTGGAACGTGAGAGAACAAATCGGTGTTCGTTTGTCCGTTGCGGTTCGTCGGGAGACGTAGCCTGCATCAATTTGGTATCAGAGGGAGGTTTGTGTCAATTTCCTAATTGTCACCCTCCCCCTATTCTTAGGGCGTCGACACACACTTGTCTTGCACGTTTCGTTGTCAAAATAACAAAAAAAATGAATTAAAATTACAAGAGTTAAAATGCTGGAATTAATTGCAGAAATTTAAAAATGCTGAAATAAAACTTTCATGAACTGTGGCGGAGACTTGACGCGGCGTTGGCGGAGGATGTCGCGGCAAACTTCAACTCTTCAAGTTTGGCAAACATTTCACGGCAACGTCCATCAACATCTTCAAAAGTCAAGAGGCGATGGCGGTCATAATAATGTGTCGAGTCGGCGTCGCAACCGAACTGGTCACGAACAACACCACGAACATAAGGCGGGGCGTCGTCGCCATCACATGGCCGTTTATTTAGTGCGCCGCCAATTATCGAGCGAACGTATCTTGGCGAAGTACTGCAAATAGTGGAGCGAACACCTGCCAGACGTATCTTGGCAAAGAGATACGACTTATTGGTCGGGCATTTGCCTCGGGAAATGAAAAAGGACTGTTTGTGCTCCTTTGGAGGAGTTGTCCGCTAATCCATGTGGTCCACTTGCCAGAGGTTAAGGATTCCATCCGGGCCCAAGGCATCCACATGGCTCCCGTCAGCACGCAACGTTGAAGAACGTTAGTGGGGAGTAAACGCCTGTTGCTCGGAGCTCGATCTCGGGAGGAAAACAATAATACTGACAACGACTCGATCAATGCGCGGTTGGTACGCACATCCGGACCTGCCAAATATGCCGCTTGAGAGTATCTCACAAGGCCAGTCATCGCGGTGTTATGGTGGGGGAAGTGACTCGTACCGGCAGGAGGGTCGGAGGCCTGAGGATCGAGGTTCTACGACGCCTATATACATCTAAAGGGGTCTCAGCAGACACTCGTAACCATGCATGGGTGTTAATCCTGGATCTGCTTTAGTTTGTTTTGGATGCCAAACACTTCGGAGGAGTGTTTTTTGCATGAACTGAAAGCATTTCTAAAGAGAAGATTTTAGATATTTTTGTTAAGAAAACTGGCAAGGTTCTTAGGTTAATGGTAAGATGCATATGGAGGGTAAAGACTAGGTGGAGAGCACAAAACCACAGATGTTAGACCATTTCTACTTACTAGGCGTGCGGGCTGCTCCGGCCGTCATCCTCTATTGGGAGTGGGACATATTCTTCCACTGTGCTCGCACACCAAACCCCTTCGACCGACATCAGGACGTACTCCTCCACCAGATCCATAGTCTGCACATCCTTGAGAGGAAGTGGAAAGTATTCTTCTACCGTGCCCGAAGGGTTGGCCCCTCTTACTCGAGGCATCACGCGCTCTTCTGCTGAAATCACAGATCATATGCACCACTCCCGGGCCGTTTTTGGGCCGCTCTTGACCCTGAATTGCTTCCCTCCCAGCGGAAACTTCAGAACTTGGTGATAGATTGATGCGTTGGCCTGGAAGTCATCCAGGAGGGGTCTCCCAAAAATTGCATTATAGCTGCTTAGGGCATCGATAATCAGGAAGGACTCCTGTCTTGCTATTCCGCACAGGATGTCTGCCAGATCTATGCTCCCTTTTACTTCCTTTCCCTCGAGAAACCATAGAGGGGGTCGTCACAGGCCCTTAAGGGATCATCATTCTTTAACATCTCATAGGCGGGTTTGAACGAGATGTTAACAGAGCTTCCTATGTCCACCGGGATTCTAGCGCCGTGTAGTCCCCCAAGACGGCCTTGATGACAACCGCGTCATGAAATGGGTTAATGAACTGGGGAAAATCCTCCTTTTTGAACGTTACTGCCCTACGAGGAGGTGGAGCCAACGAGATCGAGGCTACTTTCCTCCCTTGCAGGCGCCTCAGGCTTCCTTTGCGGGAGGATTCAACTCCAGCCCCACCGTGGATGCAGTTGATGCTTCCCAGCGTGCCAACTCCTACTTCTACGCATTCTACCCTCCATGCTTCCCTGCTCGACGAGGTTACATCTTGGGCTTAGGTCCATCTTCGATTTTCTCCTTCCCCTTTCGCGACGGGAGGACCTCTCCACCCTTATCTAATTGTCTCTTTGTACGCAGATACTCCAACTTTCTTTCTTTCAGCAGCCTCTCCCCCACGCTACGCAGAACCCGACAATTCTTTGTATCATGCCCCACTTCACGATGAAACTTGTAATAAAGATTTGGATTCCTGCCCCCAAGTCCTCCTTTCATGGTCCTTGAAGGTCGGAAGTCTGGCTGCTGTAGAAGAATTTTGAGAACTTCCTCCATCGACACCCCCATGTCCGTGTACTCTTGCATCTCATTTCCCTACTGCTCAGGGGAGGCTCCTAACAGCAATGTCGGCTGACCATTTCCTTCTTGTTGTGGGTGAAAGTGCCAATCCTCATTTGTCGAAAGGCTCGGGGACCTTGATGACGAGACTCATGCCCCCTTCAATTTGGGGGACGATTCTCCTGGCGGATAAAATTATTCTTGTGGTGGTTCTGTGGGGCAACTGAAAGAGCTGTGTGAGCGCTTCCCCCTAGTTCTGAGAGGCTGTCAACGAAATCTTCGTTGTTGTATTCTCCTTCGATGAACTGGTTAGCCCTTTCTATGGGTTCTGCATAAGTCCTGAGCTTCTTTTTGCTAATCATAAATTTAAACAGTCTGGGCCGGAGTCTGTTGGTGAACGAGACTTGATAGACCCGTGTGCCCACATCTGGAACCTCCATAATCAGACTTTGGAAATAGTTCGTTGGTGAACGTACTGTCCCACTGTCTCTTTTGATCGTTGTTGTATCTGAAAGAGCGCATCGACATCCTCCCTGCGCCTCTTTGAGGTGGCAAACCTTTGCAGGAAATCCACCCTTAGCTCCCCGAAAAAGATAACTGAGCCTGAGGGAAGACTGTGGAACCACTTCCTTGCCTTCCCATTGAAGGTCGTGGAGAGGAGTTTGCAGCGCAGGTCCTCAGAGAGGGGTTGTAGGGATACAGTAGCGTCAAAAGCTTGCAGGTGAGACAGGGCTCTTGAAAGCCATCGGGAGTGGTCTCCCCGAAAATCCCCGGGGAAAACAGAGAGAACACCTCTGCCCTCTCGACTGGTGTTTGTTCCTTGAAGTCCAGGACCCTTCCGGGTCGGGCGGCCTCTTGGAAGAACCGACGGAGGATGCGGGCGCCGTCCTCTTGCAGATGATCTTGGGGCGGATTCGCAGGGATCGCAAGCTCTTTCGGGTGCTCGTCGGCCTGCCCTCTTCGCTGATGGGTCACTAATTCGTTGACCAAGCCGAATAGTCGGCCGAACTCAGCGCGACTTACGGCTCGCGCTCTGGCGTCTGTCCGCCTGCCATGAGCATGGACTCATCAGACAGTAGGGATCCGAGGGTCGCGCGTGGCGCGCAAACGCTATAGACAGCGAGGGAGATTTCTTCATTCACTTGGGTCCATGCTCGTCGCACCAAATTCTATTGGAACCAAAAAATGTCTCCAACTCTCCGCGCGCTATCCCTGAGCAGGGTGGTTGACAGAGGTAAATGTGGTTCACAAGTGATTGGTTACTAGCCCCCTGTAGATGTTTGAACAGTGAAAAGAAAGTGCCGCTGGTTGCGGCGAACACCAGATTGGACTCGCTGCGGCAAATGCCTCTCTTTATTATCTTGAGAAAAGTTACAATGTGTGGTGCGGCCACTCGGGGGTATGCTCGCGTACGACTGAGAAAGAACGACAAGAATTTAGTGTCTGCACCTACAACGGGGCAGACTCTGGGCTAAGTTCGTGTGTCCACTCCAAGCACCCATGGTCCTCCTTTTATATTTGGGGGTAAGCTGCGTGGACGGTTCACGAACCGAAGAACAATTAATGCCTTATTTACAGTGACAATAAATGCGCAGCAGCCCGAGGTACATGAAGAATCAGGCGGCGGAGACTAAAAAAGAGATGGCATGAAACCGCGCGACGTTGCTTGGATTAAACCGAAAAGGAAGAGTCCACACGGACTTGGCTGAGGTGACCGCGCGTACTCTAGACCGGAGCTCCCAAATTGTACTTTGAGAAGCCACCTGAAGGTCGCCCACTGACTGTCTGCACCGAACATTGCCGCCCTCCCATCCCCGGGGAAAACAGAGAGAACACCTCTGCCCTCTCGACTGGTGTTTGTTCCTCGAAGTCCAGGACCCTTCCGGGTCGGGCGGCCTCTTGGAAGAACCGACGGAGGATGCAGGCGCCGTCCTCTTGCAGATGATCTTGGGGCGGATTCGCAGGGATTGCAAGCTCTTTCGGGTGCTCGTCGGCCTGCCCTCTTCGCTGATGGGTCACTAATTCGTTGACCAAGCCGAATAGTCGGCCGAACTCAGCGCGACTTACGGCTCGCGCTCTGGCGTCTGTCCGCCTGCCATGAGCATGGACTCATCAGACAGTAGGGATCCGAGGGTCGCGCGTGGCGCGCAAGCGCTATAGACAGCGAGGGAGATTTCTTCATTCACTTGGGTCCATGCTCGTCACACCAAATTCTATTGGAACCAAAAAATGTCTCCAACTCTCCGGGCGCTATCCCTGAGCAGGGTGGTTGACAGAGGTAAATGTGGTTCACAAGTGATTGGTTATTAGCCCCCTGTAGATGTTTGAACAGTGAAAAGAAAGTGCCGCTGGTTGCGGCGAACACTAGATTGGACTCGCTGCGACAAATGCCTCTCTTTATTATCTTGAGAAAAGTTACAATGTGTGGTGCGGCCACTCGGGGGTATGCTCGCGTACGACTGAGAAAGAACGACAAGAATTTAGTGTCCGCACCTACAACGGGGCAGACTCTGGGCTAAGTTCGTGTGTCCACTCCAAGCACCCATGGTCCTCCTTTTATATTTGGGGGTAAGCTGCGTGGACGGTTCACGAACCGAAGAGCAATTAATGCCTTATTTACAGTGACAATAAATGCGCAGCAGCCCGAGGTACATGAAGAATCAGGCGGCGGAGACTAAAAAAGAGATGGCATGAAACCGCGCGACGTTGCTCTGATTAAACTGAAAAGGAAGAGTCCACGCGGACTTGGCTGAGGTGACCGCGCGTACTCTAGACCGGAGCTCCCAAATTGTACTTTGAGAAGCCACCTGAAGGTCGCCCACTGACTGTCTGCACCGAACATTGCCGCCCTCCCAGGGGGTGTCCGCGAGACCTCCGGAATGTCCGCCCGAGTGGTCGACGAACTCTGAGAATAACTGCCTCGTAGGGAATGTTCGCCTCTTCTGGATGCTCTCCTCCGTCGTCGCAGGATTTGGGTTAACATAATCCCAACACTTTTTCGGCACACCGCGCGGGCTCCAAAAAAGTATACTGGTAACCGCAAAGACTGCAACTAAGAGCTTGTGGCGCAGGCCTATAAATAGGATAGGCTGGCCCACCTCTTCTTCACCCCTTTCTCTTGCAAACTCGGACCCCGTCGAGAATGGCCGGCGTGGACCAGGATGTTCTGGAGAGGTTGATGTCGAGGCTTAGTCAACAAGCCAAAACTCCCGCGTCGCGACCTCTCGCCGAGAGCTCAGCTCTGGATGGCGCAACTGGAAAAAGAAGTCGCGTGGGTACCTATGCAGGACAAAAGTGTACCAAAGTGCTTACCTGGGGGTGCGTCGTCGTCCAAGCGGGTTAAGTTCACCGTAGCCTTTGGGCCTCAGCGGAGCGTTCGAGGATCGCTCATCATCCCCCCTGTGGTGGGCGCTAATCCGGGCAAGCAGCCGCAATCTCATGCACAACTACAGGCCGCTCACATACGTGGGGAACTAGTGCAGTAGGTCTACTTGAAGCGTGTAGATCCTGAGATGGCCAAGCGCTCCCCCTTCATCCCCGCACGGTCATTGGTTCCGGCCCAGATCGACTTCCAAGCCTCCCAACGGTCTTGGCCGTGCGACGAGGCCGTCAGCGATTGCTGCCATCCCGACCGATGTCTTCGGCGAAGAGGACGTTCGAACTGAAAGATTGACGCTTCCAGAAAAAGGTATATCCCTGCAAAGCATGCTGATATTGTTCGCGAAAAGTGACTAATTTTTCTCTTACCTGTAGTGCCCTCTCGCGAGGAGGTATTGGCGTTCCTGCGCGCCATGCAGGGTACCCTGGCGCAGATCGAGACACTGGTTGCCGAGTTGGAGACAGAGTTCGCAAAGTTTAAGGTGGAGCTTGGTCGCCCTGGAGTATAGCTAAAGCCGCGCGTCCTTTATTTATTTCTCTCGCACCTACAATGGGGCAGGTTCTGGGCAAAGTTCGCGTTCCCCCTCCAAGCGCCCCTTATCCCCCTTTTATACTAGGGGGTAGGCTGCGTGGACGGTTCACGAACCGACGTGCATTTAATGCCTTATTTACAGTGACATTAAAAGCGCAGCTGCCCGAGGTACATGAATAGTCGGGCGGCTGAGACTAAAAGAAGAGACCATATAAAGTCGCGCGGTGTTGCTTGGACTCGACCAAAAAGCAAGTGCCCGCGCGGACTTGGCTGTGGTGACCCACATACTCTAGACTGGAGCTCCCGAATTGTACTCCGAGAAGTCCCCTGATGGTCTCCCATAGACCGCAACCACCGAACATTGCCGCGCTCCCAGGGGGTGTCCGCGAGACCTCCAGAATTTCTTCCCGATAGGTCGGCGAACTCTGAGAATAACTGCCTTGTATGGAATGTTTGCCTCTTCTGGATGCTCTCCTTCGTCATCGCAGAATTTGGGTTAACATCACCTAATTCGCGATAAGAGAGTCAACCTCGCTCTGATACCAAACTGATGTCTGAGAGTGCAAATCCGAGTTTTACTCGCTTAACAGTGCTCAACATTTGAACTTTCAAAAAAGTCCTTTATTTGCTATGAGCACTCGAACGTTTACTGATCGAACAAGGTAGTACCTTTTCATCCAAAAGTTTAATTCATAGATTAATTTATAGGTAAAACAACAATTTAAAATTGCACGAACGTTCGAGGTAAGCTTACAGATAATTAATTGGATCACATAAGACCAAGCTATATAAACCGAGCAACCAGAAGTGGTCGGGGTTTACCCAGGCATATGTAAAGCTATGACAGAAAATTGACCACTCCAAGCACTGTCGCATGCGGGATCGCCAGATGGTCTCCCACAGACCGCCAACACCGAACATTGCCGCGCTCCCAGGGGGTGTCCGCGAGACCTCCAGAATTTCTTCCCGATAGGTCGGCGAACTCTGAGAATAACTGCGTTGTATGGAATGTTTGCCTCTTCTGGATGCTCTCCTTCGCCATCGCAGAATTTGGGTTAACATCACCTAATTCGCGATAAGAGAGTCAATTTCGCTCTGGTACCAAACTGATGTCTGAGAGTGCAAATCCGAGTTTTACTCGCTTAATAGTGGTCAACATTTGAACTTTCAAAAAAGTCGTTTATTTGCTATGATCTCTCGAACATTTACGGATCGAACAAGGTAGTACCTTTTCATCTAAAAGTTTAATTCATAGATTAATTTATAGGTAAAACAACAATTTAAAATTGCACGAACGTTCGAGGTAAGCTTACAGATAATTAATTGGATCACATAAGACCAAGCTATATAAACCGAGCAACCAAAAGTTGTCGGGGTTTACCCAGGCATATGTAAAGCTATGACAGAAAATTGACCACTCCAAGCACTGTCGCATGCGGGATCGCCAGATTAGGATGTTGAAAGGGCAGTGTGTCGGAATAAGAGTGTCACAGTCGATGACTTTTTGATGTGTTGATAGAGCTGGTCTATGAAATAGGGCACTGGAGCCGACAACGACCTAAGGAGCACAAACGATCCTCGACAGGGCTGAACAGCGGTGGATGATAGACAAAATCTGGATCTCCTCGGTGACGTTGCTTATTATTTGCACAATGTTGTTCTCCCTTGAACTCGTCGATCCTGAGGGCCTCCTTGAATTTCGCGGGGAAGAAAAATGCACAGGAGTCGATAGTAAGTGGTGTTCGCCGCATAACAGAGGGAACGAAACCGGTTATCTATTTTTTCTGAGCTGCTGGTCTTTTTCATTCATGAGGCTTTTATGAAGAGCTAATATTTGATGCCCTTTTAGTTTTTTCCAAGTAAAAGGAGAAATTTGATACCTTTTTTTCAAAATATTATTTCCTTAATTTTTCTCTTGATTTTCATTAATGGAGAAATAAAATTAAAAGATTGTAATTTGAATAATTTCCATCTTTGCTTTAAGCATCCTTAATTAGTTAAAACTTGTCTTTTTCGTCCTAGCTACCTAGAATTGCCAGATCAATTATTCATAGTCTCATTGGATAGTCAAACCGATGAATCAAAAAACTCAAAATGAGTCTGGTGCGCGGGAAAAGAAAAGTACATAATATAAAAGAAATAATAATAATAAGATAACTAATACATGATGGTATCAATCATCCTCGAATACAATGAAGGGTTCATCATTGATAAGAATTGCACAGTTATTGTGACTTGACCTTCATGCTGCATCTTGGAAATCCAACCGAGGAGATCGAAGAGTGAAATGGTTTAGGACTTCAATCGGTTGTTGTTGGAGGGGATCTTCAAAAATGTTGAGTGATGAAATCTTTGGGGTGTCGTTGATCTTCCTGCCATTGATGCGGTGTCCTCGGCGTAACTAGGGAGCGACAAAGGATCGGCTGGCTGCATCATTCAACCTTCGAAAATGCCGTTTGAAGTTCCTCGGTTCTCGGAGCTATAGAATAAAGCTACTGGGATCGAAGTTGCAATCGTGCTGTTGTCCGACAGAGCTGTGCAAGCTAGAATTTATTCGTTCAGTTTACATGTTATGACTTATGAGGTGTAATCAATATGACTGACAACTTTTGCGTAAATCTTGATAGGTTGAGGGTCGGTCGATGCGGAAATGGCGAACGACGTGATTCAATGTTGGAGATCGAATGGATAACTACCTATGACTTGGAGTCACTACTGTTGAAGAGGATTGAACTTGAGGCTACAAAGACTACCGTTATTTGGTCAATTTTTTTATTGTAATTTGATGGGGATCCATCAAATCATGCACCTGGAGGTGTTTGCCGCATGGCGGAACCCACGTTCATTTATTCGCTCAAGAAGGCTTGATTGGATCGCCGATCCGACTCCGCGGTTGCGCCCGACACATCGCCGCGAGTCAAAAACATATATTAGTCTATTTTTTTTGGGTTTTATTTTCATGTATTTTGTGGTCGACGCCACCGGCCAATCATAGCCGTTGACGGGGATGCCCTAGTTGTTCTTTTCTTATAAATAGATGTGTGGAGGCTGAAAAGAGGCTATTGCAGAATTTGGAGAACTTCATTCCCGGATTCCAGCGATCCCTCTCCTGTTCCGACGCCGTGAAACCTTAGTTGACGACTCCTAAGTGCTCGTTCTTCCCCCTAAGATACCCCCTACCCTTACCCCTGTTTTCCACCTCTCAAACCCTACCTCCAGCCGCCGACCACCATCCACCCCCCAAACCATCGGCCTGCTGCACCCCAGCAGCCGCCCCCTCTCCCTCACTGTTCTGCCGCCTCCCCTCTCCTATTCCAGGCCGTTGGCCTTCCCCCACCCTCCCGCAAGCCGCCGACTGCTCGCTCTTCAAACCAGCCACCACCCAAGCCCCTTTAACCCTAGCCGACAACCACCTCCATCCACTTCTATGGATCCACTACCAAACAACCCTTATTCTCAAGATCAATCTAGATCTGAGAATTTTAGCCCCCGATCTGTCGTTTCCCTCCACTCATATTACCATTTTAGCCCGGATCCGCTCTTACACATCAGATCTACACTTCCCAGGCCCGAATCTACTTATACGTGACCGAATCCACCGTTTTCTTGTCTGATATCACCGTTTACCATCAATGACAGCCACCGCCATCATTTTCTCACCGCCGGTTCCACCTCCGGTCGCCGATCTACACACCCGGATCCTAATTCTTCAATGCCTAGATTCAACCCACTACTTTGTGAGTTTTTTTGTGGTATTGACTTATTTGATTTGACATTTTCATTGATGAATAAATATATGTGCTGTGATTCTTGCTAGTAGAAATTGTTTCGGTACGCTAATAATTTGCAGGTTGAGCTATTCGCCGCGCGCTTTGCTTTGACCCTCCGAGCGGAGGAAAGTCATTATAAAATTGCCAAATTAATTAGTTGTTTTTAAATTCTAAATACTTGCGGTGTGTTAAATATAAGTTATCATTGCTCATAATTTTTTGTCGTCACCACTGGCGAACGTATTGCATTTAGAGTCGGATTAACATGTTACACTCGCATTCCCATCGAGAGTCCAAGGTTTCACGCACCACGTAGCCTACCCTACATCATTTTTGTATCAGAGGAAGGTTAGGACATTTGCATGTTACGTAGTGGTAGGATCTTTAGAAGAAGCATGTTAGAGTCGCAAGTCACCGACGACCGAACGACGAGCTCGAATTCGGGCACTGCTTTTGCTTAGTTTCAACGCTTTATCCTAGACCGTTTGACGTGTTAGGTGACCAGTTCAACAATGTGCGTCATGATATTGCCGAGGTGAATTTTCGTTTAGACCACTTAGAGAATGTCGGGGACACTCAAACACAGCATGACGAGTCACTTGAGGATGACCCCGATGCTCCCCCACGTAATGACCAACGTCTTAGAGATGGTCAGCCTCCAACAGATCGCCGTCATCGTGATATTCCTCATCGAGCCCCAATTCCGTCGGTAAGGTGAATCCTGACTTTGTGATTGAGCATAGGCAAGCTCCGACGCGAGATAGACTTCCCCATCAACGTGATGAGTACCGTATGCCACGTCAGCCTCAACCTGACCCCAGAGATCGTGTGCACCCACACGGTCGCCGTGATCATCACACAATGAATATTATCCCCCGGGTCGGAGAGAGCGTGGTCCCCCACCCGCTCGATACGACTACGCCCATGACGAGTTCCCCGAGGATTATCCCGACCCACAGAGGGGATGCCACTACCACGACATCACTTGTTGTATTCGACTCGACGCCCTTCATTCTATGGTCGCCTAGATCCGAAATCCTTCAGCGATTGGCTCTTGGACATGTACCGCTATTTCGAGTGGTATGAGATAAGTGACGAGCGTTGTGTTCGCTTCGCAAAAATAAAGCTGGTCGGGCAGGCTAAGATATTCTGGATTAGCGTAGAGAGAGCCTTGGAGCGAGATGGTTATTACCCCATCACTAGGTGGGATGAGATGAAGCAAAGGTTAAGCGAGAAGTACCTTCTAGCTTCCTATCGAGACCAGTTATTTGAGCAGTTACAGAACTTAAGGCAGGGGTCACTTACTGTCGCTGAGTATATGGCTCGCTTCGACGAGCTAGTCGTTAGGAGTGACGTCTCGGAGGAGCCTATCGCCACTGCTTCCCGTTTCAAGGAGGGCATTCGTTCTGAGATTCGAAGAGAGTTGATTCCACATCGTTTAGAGACGGTCGATTAGATATTTCAGCTCGCTCTCGAGTACGAGCAGTACCTACGATCTTCTAGCACGAGGCAGTTCACTTCTCGGACTGAGTCCTATACTTTTAGGAAACTCGCTCCGCCCCAGACCACAACGACTGCACTCTCACGTATCCCCGCGGATGCGAAGGGCAAAGCCAAGCCACTGATAGCCAGCGATCAGGGGCTATTTTGTGTTATCGATGTTCTGGCAGGGGACACGTGACGGCACAGTGCCCTACGCGAACCCGCTAGTTGAGGTTGATGAGCAGGATATGGAGGAAGATGAGGAGGGTACGGAAGAAGTTAAGGCCACTGTTGAAGAAGGTTGGGAGAGTGCCGCCAAGAGATCGTTAAAGGTGGGAGTGATTAGACGCCTCCTATACACCCCTCATGTAGATGATGATTTGCGTCGCACCACCATCTTTTACATATACTTTCGTAGTGCAGGCGGTCCCTGCAAGTTGGCTATCGACAGTGGTAGTTGCGTGAACATTGTGGCCCAGAAGGGGCTTGACCGTATGCATGTGAAGGCAGAGCCTCACCCCCACCCATATCGTGTCGTCTGGGTAGATAAGACGGCGATTCAGTTCACCCAGCGCTGTCTTATCCCGATCACCATTGCCTCATTTCAGGACAAGGTCTAGTGCGATGTCTTTCCCATGGACGTCGCTCATGTGATTCTTGGACACCCCTGGCTGTTTGATCGTGACGTCACGTTTTTCGGCCGATCGAACACATTAGTCTTTTACGACAAGGGGCGGAAGATCATGTTGACGCCCACCCAGCCCCGGCATAGATCCAAGGGTGTGGTCGAGCCATCTGTTAGTACGAGTGTCTCGAGGCCCTTGCATATTTTGAGGCGAAGCGAGCTTCTGCGAGATAGTGCTGAATCGAATATCATCTACGTTGTGGCTGCCACCCAGGCATCTGAGGATACCCAGTTGACGACCCACTACCGGTGCGTCCCCATTTGAATGAGTTTGCGGACATTATGCCTAAAGAGTTCCTCGATGAGCTGCCCCCTCCATGTGACATTCAACATGCTTTGTCCCGGGGGACTACCCTCCCGAACTTGCCCCATTATCGTATGCATCCGGATGAGCACGCTGAGCTTAAGATGCAGGTTGACGAGCTTCTTCGAAAGCAGTGCGTTCGTGAGAGTATGAGTCCATGTGCGATCCCCGCCCTTCTGACCCCTAAGAAGGACAGTAGTTGGCGTATGTGCATTGACAGTCACGCTATTAACAAGATCACGGTCAAGTATCGCTTCCCGATCCCACGACTCGACGATTTACTGGATACTATGTCCGGTGCTCATATCTTCTCCAAGATCGATCTCCGTAGTGGGTACCATCAGATACGAGTTTGTGAGGGCGATGAGTGGAAGACCGCATTCAAAACCAAAAAACGGTCTTTATGAGTGGCTAGTCATGCCATTTGGGCTATCTAACACCCCGAGCACGTTCATGAGAGTTATGACACAGGTGTTGCGGCCCTACATGGGCAAGTTTCTGGTCGTGTATTTCGATGACATACTGATTTATAGCCAGACTCAGGCTGCCCACCTCAATCACTTGAGGCTTCTCTTTGGCACCCTCCGCCAAGAGAAACTGTATGTCAATTTGAAGAAGTGCTTATTCCTCTCTGAGTCCGTTCACTTCCTAGGATTTATTATATCCTCGATTGGAGTATCTGTTGACCCTGAGAAGGTCAAATCCATTCGCGACTGGCTCGTTGCGGCGAACATCCACGAGGCCCGCAGTTTTCACGGACTTGCCACCTTCTATAGGAGGTTTGTCCAGGGGTTTAGTATGATCCTGGCCCCTTTCACGAGCTGCCTCAAGGAGGGAGAATTCCAGTGGACCCCCGCAGCCACGAGAGCCTTTGAGGAAATTAAGGAGAGACTGACGACGACGCCTGTTCTGAAGTTGTCGGACTTTAGCCGTGCTTTCGAGGTCGCGTGTGATGTGTCTGGTGTCGGCATCGGTGGCGTATTGAGCCAGGAGAGACACCCAGTTTCTTACTTTAGTGAGAAGCAGAACGAGGTCAAGCAGAAATACTCGAACTATGATTGGAAATTTTATGCTATTGTTCAGTCTCTACGCTACTAGACACTATCTCCTTCCCCGGGAGTGTGTGTTGTATTCGGACCACCAGGCCTTACGTTATCTCGATTCGCAGTGCAAGAAGGGACATCGGCATGCCAAATGGGTCGAGTATCTGCAGGACTTTCATTAGTGCAAGGAATTCTATGATATTATTTTTATTGTGTTGCATTTCTCTGCAAAAATGTATTGCTATGCAAGCATAATTTTATTTTGCAATCTTATATCTATGTTAACATGCTAAATTTATTTAGGATTTTAATTTCTTCCTCTAATTGTTCTCGACTGATGTAAAACAACCCTTCTAATTATAATTTCATCTTTAGTTTAACTCTATTCTGAAATTCTTTTTTCTTCCAGGTGATGATTGGGAGCATGAAGAAATATTTACCGATGACGATGAAGCTGTTGGAAATGATCCAGAGGAACGTGAAGATCTTGCTCCTGAAATTCCTGCACCCCCGGAAATTAAGCAGGTTTAGCTAAAATACTTGACATTTATTTTGTTGAATTGTACACTTACCATCTCCGTAATTCACATGATCTTAACCGACAAGTATAGAAAACTGATTTTTGTTTAATGCTTTACATTAGATTATTCATTACGGTGACATTACTTCCTGCATGATGAGCTTTATTTTAGATTAAATATAAGTTATTCAAGCTAAGCGAAGCTGATTTATTTATTTTGGATATGCTGCATGTTGAAAAGGGAAAAATGGAAAATAGAAGTGCATTTATATTCATCCTCAAATGAGCTATTTATAGCATTACAACAAGACACTTAAACCAGACTCTTGATGTGGGACTAAACTCCTAAAGACTCTAATAGACTAATATAATAATAAACTCATAATTCCAACACTCCCCCTGAAACTGAAGGGGGGTCCTTTCAGCTTGGACACATCAAATAACCGCAATGAAGGTAGGCGATGCGGTACAAAACATCAGACGAGCCATCGGGGGAAATTCCAAACCGGGGAATCAAGCCGAGGACAACCACACACGATGCTGACCCACACACGATGCAGGAGCCACACACAACATGGACTCGCTGGGAATCCTGTCAACCAACATCACCTACACACACAACATGCGAAAGAGAACAAAAGTTGTGGAGCAAATCATCAACTGGACGACCAGGGATAATCCGTCGGGAATAATCTGCACCAAAAGCAGTCCCACACGACACGGTCTCGCAACACAGCCTGCTGAGATTAGAACACCAACATCGATCGTGTTCCAACACACGACTAATTGAAAGAAATATGGGGAGACACAAAGCACATACAACATAATCCTGGAGGCCGTGTGGAACGAAGGAGAAAGGTATGGAAAGATCTTCTGAGTCGGCTTCATCCCAAACACTTCCCCTCATGTGAATATCACGTGCATATAGGCAAAACAACAAATCATAATAACAGAACAGACAAATAACTGAAAAACACACAACAACATCATCATCAACGAGATATTACCACTCTAAAAGAAGGGTGGACAACGACCGGAGGCAGCAAAAGTCATCAGAAGACAACAAAAAACGGTTGGAGGCAGCTGGAAAATCAAGTAGCTGTAAGCAATGTTGTCAAGGCGTCGCCTAGGCGACGCCTAGACGACGCCTAGGCGCCCGGGCGCCTACAAGAGGGCTATGCAGCGGGCGCCTAACAACACTTGTGTTAGGCGCCCGCCTAGAGGCGCCCAGGGCGACGCCTGGACGCCTAGGCGCAAAAACCCATCCCGAGCTAGGGCTCGACTGCTCATTTTCTGCCCCTCATTTTCTGCCCTGCTCATTTCCTCCGCTCCCGATCCCGCTCGATCCCTCACTGCCGATCGTGCTGCTCCCGATCCCCGCTCGATCCCTCACTGCCGATCAACGATCCCTCACTGTCGATCGACTGCCTCTGCTCATTTCCTGCCGCTCCCGCTCCCGTGCCGCTCCCTCACTGCCGATCGACTGTCGATCCCTCACTGTAAGCCGGTTCTTCTTCTTCTTCTTCTTCTTCTCAGCACTTATTCTTCTCAGCACTTCTTCTTCTTCTTCTCAGCACTTCTTCTTCTGCTTCTTCTTCTTCTTCTCAACACTTCTTCTTCTTCTTCTTCTTCTCAGCACTTCTTCTTCTTCTTCTCAGCACTTCTTCTTCTTCTTCTTCTTCTTCTTCTTCTTCTTCTCAGCACTTCTTCTTCTTCTTCTCAGCACTTCTTCTTCTTCTTCTTCTTCTCAGCACTTCTTCTTCTTCTTCTCAGCACTTCTTCTTCTCAGCACTTCTTCTTCTTCTTCTTCTTCTTCTTCTTCTCAGCACTTCTTCTTCTTCTTCTTCTCCACACTTCTATGCTCTTTTTTCGAATTTCTATGCTCTAACTGTTATGCTCTAGTCTGGATGATTACTGCTATGCTCTATTTTCTTCTTTCTACTGCTATGCTCTTTTTTTGATGATTTCTGGAGTTCTATGCTCTAACTGCTATGCTCTGTCTGGATGATTACTGCTATGCTCTATTTTCTTCTTTCTACTGTCTTAAAATTTTAATTTTTCAGTTTCATGGTGGCAAAGACATGGAAGTTCTGCACCAGATCTTTGCAAAATAGCCATACGATTGCTCAGTCTTTGTTGTTCATCATCAGGTTGTGAACGCAATTGGAGCACATTTGAGTTTGTAAGTAACTTTAATTTTTTAAAAAAGTTATACTAACTTTAATTATCTCTTATTTTTTAAAAAAAAGAGTTATACTCTCTTTAGATTCACTCAAAGCGGAGGAATAAATTGGAACATCAACGATTAAATGATCTTGTCTACATTCAATATAATCGACGTCTTCAAGCAAGATTTCAAGAGAGAAGAGAAAGCTGCAGAAATTTTAATCCTTTGGTTCTTGAAGAGCTTAATTGGAGCAGTGAGTGGATGACTGGCCATCCAGATGATGATTTGGTTCATCCAAATGAAGATCTAACGTGGAGCATGATAGCCAGAGAATTTGGAGCATCTACATCATTCCAAAATAAAAATAGATCAAGGAGGATTAGAAGTGATAAGTCATTTGATGAGACAGCATTAGAGATTGAAGAAGAAGTGCATGATTATGATGATATTGAAGACGATTTTGGCATAACTGGTCCAGTGGAGGAGGGACATTCAAATGAAGAAGATGATAACTTAATATTTTGAAACTTCATATTGAAGACGAATTTGGCCTAAGTGCCTAACTTATTATTTTGAAAACTTGTTATTGAAGACTTCTTACCTGCTACTGTAGCTTTACTTTTTCCTTGGTTTTCAAGCTTTGATAATTTTTCTTAATGACTATATGTTTGTTACATCATCACTAACAAAGATATAATCACGTGTGTTTTTTTTCCCACATTCATGTTTTTCAAATGCATATATTTTTTACATTGTTTAAGTATAATTTTGTAATGTCATAGTTAGCTTATTTTTGTTACCACTAACATTGTAGTGGTTGTGGATGTTTTGCATGAAATTTAGAAATTTATTTAGAGTGTTCAATATTTACTGTCGAATGCTTATATTTTGTTGATAATGTAGAGAGCTATTGACTAGTTGAAGAGTGATTTTAGCTCAGTTACCCCATGTGAGTGAGAGTGAAAATAACCATTCCAATTATTTTGCATGTTGTGGTTTAAAAGGGAGTTACACTTTACTGAGCATGTTAAACGCTTTGGTCGCCTTGGCGTCGCCTCGCCTAGGTACACCCTTTAACGCCTTGGTCTCCTTATCGCCTTGGCAAGCTTGGCCGTCGGCGGGGTCGTCGTCCAAATCTAACGCTGTGGAGACCGACTAGAGCGGCAAGGAGGCCGACTGGATCTGCGTCGATTTGCGGTAGAAACGCAGACGACAGTAACGAGGGAAGCTCTAAAAACAGCAGTGGGTGAATCTTGAGCACAAGATCTAGCTCGACGGGATTAGGAGCAGCGACGCCAAAGCAACAGACATAAGCAACGGGGTTAGCGACCATAAGAAGCAGCGGATGGAAGCGAGATTGGCACGGGAAAACGCAGACGGGATCGATGACGGACCTTGACGGCGGGATCGACCTGATTGACGGGTTCTTTGTCAACGTCGTGGGAAATACAAGCCGCTCTTGTCGAACTCTCGCGTCAACCTTCTCGACGGGAGACAAAGCACGAATCGTCGAGGATAAAACTAACAGGAGAATGGAACAATATTTCGAGAGGAAGCCACCGTGAAATATACGTTACCCTAGGGCAACCAAATTTCAAGGTGGAGTCAATTCCTGCTTTGATACCATGTTGAAAGAGGAGAAATGGAAAATAGAAGTGCATTTATATTCATCCTCATAGGGGTTATTTATAGCATTACAACAAGACACAGGCCCCGTTTGGAAGGTTTTTTTTCCTACTTTCTGTTTTCTGGAAAACGTCACCGTTCATGATATTGTGTTTGTTTTAGGGACGAGTGACTTTCTAAACAGGCAAAATAACTCATTTTGGATGAGATGTGTTCCATTGATAGAGAAAATAACATAATATTATGAACGGTGACGTTTTTTAGAAAATGGAAAGGAGGGAAAAAGCCCTCCCAAACGGGGCATTAAATCGGACTCATGATTTGGGACTAAACTTCTAAACACTCTAATAGACTAATATAATAATAAACTCATAATTCCAACACTGCAAAGCGAAGTCAGTGAACTCAGACTGACATCATAAGGTATATTTGTTGGTTGCAAACATGTATCATGCAGTAGTATTCGACAAATTGCTGAAGTTTTTTCCTTCTATTGGCTTGCCTCTCCTTTGAGTTTGGGACAAGCTTACTTTTGAGGAAGGAGTAGATGCTATAGATGCTTTCATGGGAAGTGATGTAGGGTAGGCTATGGGATACACAAATCTAAGACTACTAGGGTGGGAAATGATAATCTGACACACTGATCCCTATTCTATATTCAATGCAACCGATAATGATGGAGACAAATCAGCATGAGCAACAAAGATAATCAACCTATGCAATAATATGTTAATGAGAAAACAAAGACATTCAGTTAGCTTTGGCAATACCCAGATGAATGAGTAGAAAAGTTTGTTTCTATAACATAAATACCTAAAGCGGAAGTCATTTCTCATCTTCTGCTGCAGATTCTCAAAATAGAGAGGACAGTTCCTCCTCCAATGCCCTACCTTACTATAGTAGTGGTACTTCCCTTCCTTCGCCAGACCCTTTCTTTTTAGTGTTGAAGACTTGAGATCAAGATATGACTTAGATCCTGCCTTAGTCTTCTTGGATCCCTTGACCTTGCACTTGCCTTTATGCACTATCAATATGAGGCTAGCTGACTTGGTCTTCTTCATATTTATCTCGGCAGTTCTCAACATGCTTAGGAGCTCGGGCAGTGTTTTGTCAATCTCATTCATATTGTAGTTCAAGACGAATTGCTCATAATTGTCCGACAACGATTGCAGGATTAGATCAATGACCAACTCTTGACCCAAAGGAAACCCCAATCTCCCCAGGTTTTCAATGTACCCAATCATCTTGAGTACGTGAGTCCCTACTGGGTCTCGATCTCCCATCTTGCACTGAAACAATGCCTTAGAGATGTCAAACCTATCTTGTCGAGCTTACACTTGAAACATTTTCTTAAAGTGCTCGATTTTCTCATAACTACACATGTCTTCATATTGCTTATGATGCTCAGAGTTCATGGTAGCAAGTATGAGACATTCAACATCTAAGGTATCGTCTCCATACTTCTTATATGCATCTTTATTTGCACAAGAGACAGATGCGGCTGGCTTCTCGGGGGGATCTTCTTCCAAGACATAGAGCTTACACTCTTGTCTGTGAACAATTCTCAAGTTCCTGTATCTGTCCAGAAAATTAGTCCTATTGAGTTTATCTTTCTCAAAGATGGCTCTAAGGGACAAGGTGAAGTACGGATCACTTGACATGGAAATTTTATAAAAATTTATGCAAAATAATTTTAGTGCTATATTTTAAAATACATTTTATTTTATTATGGGCTTTAATTAAAGACTCACTATTTTATTTTAATTGACAACCCTCAATATCAATTTGGAGAATATATGTGAGCTACTTTCTAGTGGACAAGATCCGTATTTCACCGACATCATATGTCAGCTTTGGCTGATCACCCATAATATGGTTATTTAGGTAGACAACCTTTGTCAATTGCATAATCATACAATTCTTGTATGGTTGGTGAATAACTTTTTATTCGCATTCATCATATAATGTATGTCAACCCTATGCCTCTAGGCACTCACCTTTGAGGTCACCTAGTTAAGTTGGAATCGATGTCGATTGTGAGATATCATAATTATCCGCTCGTACCCTTACCAATATAGCTTAATGCACCTAGCTCTAGCAAACTCACACTTCATCGATTGAGGCATGAAGAGTGTCATCCATCGGAAGACATGCGAACACTTAATATTAAGTTAAGGGATTTTCATGATTCGAGATTAACAATTAATTTTGATTAACATTTAATCACAGTACACACCTTTACAAATCATGAAATAAATTACATCATTCACATTTCAGATACATCCCAAATGTGTACAAAATAAAATCATTAACGTATGATGAAAATAGCTAAATCTGAACATTTAGAACATTTCTAAATCTTCAAATTTACATGTATTGGATACATGCATAAGCAACTCCACTTATGCAGTAGACAAGCTCTTCTCTCCTTGTTGAATTCATAATTCAAGACCGAATTTGGTTTCACAAACCACACGGAGAGACGATTACTGCTTTGGGAAATTTTTTTTTGAAACATGAAAATCGCAGAACCTCTCTCTGATACTACTGTTGGGTTTTAACTAGAGGTGTATACACATAAGATGTGCACAATGGAAATAGATCTAGAAAACCCTAACTAGATGTGGGATCTTGCGAAATCCACAAATCAACAAATAAAACAACAAATAACATGCATCTGTACGGGGTCGATTCACTAAGATCGATCAAGATTCTCCAAGAAAATCTCCTTGTTCTGAGTTGGAATCCTATTCCAAGTGTTACTTGTCCGTCGAGCCCGAGAGCATGGAAAAGTATCTGCGCATTTACGGGATTTCCACACTAACGGGAGAAATGCCTCGCCGTCGTCGCACAAGTGCAGATTGGAAGGGATGATCGAGGCCTCCGTCTCCACGAACTGCTAGGTTCGTTTCCAGGAGAGGACCGTCGACGCAAAGGCTCCGATTCGCAAGGGGAGGCCACCGTCGGGTTCGCCGCTCGGAACTCTTCCGAAACTTAGGGTCGGGAGAACCAAAATTTCTTTTAACCCTAACCCTGAAATTATATCTATATATAATGCTCAGTGAACCAGGTTCAGCTTTAATAGGAAATACCATAATAAAAGCCGAACCGGGTTTAAGGTTTAAGATAGGAGAAACACGTGTCTAGCCGATATTGTCAAATGTGCATTTATCCTGTCGATAATGGACTTAGCCATTTCACCAATCCAAGCTGATATACATTATATCGTCTATATCGACTACATCGGCTGTACCATGCAGTCGACAAGCTGTCAAACAGCCATTCCCGGAAATATCGGCTACATAGTATGTCGGCTGCACTGAGTACATCGACTGCATGGTATGTTGACTGCATCAACTGCATGGTATGTCGACTTCATCGATTACATCGGCTGCATTGTATGTCGACTGCATCGACTACATCGACTGCATGGTATATCGACTGCATCAACTGCATGTTATGCCGACTACATCGACTACACCATCTAGTTGACAAACTGTCAAGCAACTTCTAGTCGATAAACCTTCCAACTGATAAACCTTCTAGCTAACAAACCTTCCAACCGACAAACCTTCTAGCCGACAAATTTTGTCGTTTTCCACCCATATCTTATATAAGTTGAGCCACTTCGATTAATTATTCAATTTCTCGTACGTTTTTATGTGCGACCTCATAAGATCATATTACGTTGACGGGGAAACCAACTCATTGACTACTTTTACATCACAAAGACTCCAACAATATCATCCTCCTCTAAGTCATCCCGCGGCGTGGCTCATAGTAGTCACCGTACTAATCATTATAGTCATAGTCGTATCATGCAAGTGGGCCTTGATTTCTACGAGCAGGTGGGGGTGGTGGACATGACACATTAGGAGGACGGTGATTCCTCCTTGGATCTTGTCGATACTCGTAACCACGTTGAAAATTTCCTCTCGCAAGAGGAGGCGGGTCTCGGCGAGAGATGTCTCTACCACATCTCTCAGGAGGAGGTGTAGCATCTCGAGGATCCTCGAGAGGATCCTTTTCAGGGGGAGGAGTCGCTCGACCTTTAGGTTTCTCTAACTAATCAACTCTTGTGCTAACCCTAGCGATATCGCTCCTAAGGGTTTTGAATTAGGCTTTCATCCGATCAAATCGATCGAGAACATGTCTTTGAAACTCAGCGGACGTCATATCCGACTGTGAAATGATGGTCCTATCGTCGGTGTGATTGTGATTTGACATGGATTGACGATAATCCCTACCACTACATAACATGCAAGTGACCCTAACCTAGGGATCTGATACCAATTTGATGCATTGGTGGGTCGACTCGGGGTGGACTCACTAAATGCTACACTATATGCGATGAGGTATACTGTCAATGCAGAGAGCGGTCCGCTCAAAATTACACTATAATTAATTATATTAAAATATTTAACAGAGACAGAAACGATAAAAAAATTAATTAAGGAAAACAATCCCTGTTCACAAAACAACCGAGGCTCAATTATTTGAAGCGCGGCAGAATCGGCCGTGCAAATCATACGAAGTCCAATACTAATAGCAAATAATAATAACATCCACAAAGATATGGTGCCAAATACACGCAATAGAAAAAATAACAACTCCAAATTACCGGTGACTTGTGCAGGCGGCGGAATAACAATTGTTTATCGTGAGTATTCAACCTTGCTGCAACGGGCCAGGTTTTCTACTGTTGGATTTTTCTCTTGAGAGGAGGGTCTCTGCTACTAGATTTCCCATGAGGGGGTGGGATCAAAGGGATTTTGCTGGGTTTATGTTGGGCCGGGGGCTGGGGCTGGGGGAGGGGGATACAAGGATGATAGGGAATACCTGGGTGTCATCCTAGGGTCTCACGAAGTCATCACCGTAAGGAGATCGCTAGAATCCGGGAGGAAGAACACTCCAATTTTTTCAATGAGGATAGTGGCTGCCCCTTACTCATTTTTATAATAATACAACATTTGGACACCCTAATATCAACAACTATGATTGGCTGAGACTGTCAAGTATCCTATCTCACTAAATAATGATAAAAAATAACATAGTAATATATGAAAATATTTAAACAAAAATTCGGACACATTTGTAGATCATCGATCTGATCAAGTCGTCCTGACCAAAAACAGGAACTTGGGCCCCTCCTTGTGGCGAGCCATATTCGTTGGGTGATCCCTATTATCAGGTCTCTATTATGTATTTTTTAGATCCAGGTTCTGAAGATGATCTCAACCTTTCAATTACCATTTTAAAGGCAAAACATTATGTATGAAAAGGTTTTATAAAGATATAAAACCTTTATATCTTCTTTACTCTCGATAGGAGTTCCTAAACATTGACAAGATGGGATTAATATACCTATGTCAAAAAAGACGAAATGTTGAAATTAGGTGTGGGGGGAGGGATGATTAGATTTGGAAAATGTTCTACTCACACTTGGAAAGAAAGTTGTTGGGTTTAGCGGGCCTTCTTTGTATATGACAAGATTAATAGCAAGGATATGCCTAAACTTATGAGAGTGATTATGAGGATACCATTGCTCTGATTGCAAAAAATGGATTCCATTTGATTGATATTTCCCTACAAATGATGAAGTTACAATACCTTGCTGAGAAGAATGCATTTGTTTATGGCAATCCGGAAGAAGAGGTATATATGAAATTTCATCTTGGATCTCTCAAAAAGTAGCAAAAAAAGTTTGTTTAAAAAAACTTTTTCTGGTTTGAAAAAATCTACCAAAGCTTGATTTGGTAGATTTCTTAAGGATATTATACCTTTTGGATACAAATAGGAACACTCATATCGCACTTTATTCATTATGAGGGAAACTAGAAGTATTTGCTCACATTGCACTTGTGGACAATATTGCCATTCCAGGGAATGCCATGGAGGAGATTGCTTCAGTGATGGAACAGTTGTGCCTGGAATTTGAGGTCAAAGATATGAGAAAATTGATTTTTTTTTGGGAAAATTGAAGATGTTAAATTTTATCAAGGGATCTTTATATCTTAATGAAAGTATTCTCTTTATTTCTTGGCGTAAAATGATATGCTTGGAGGTGATCCTACCCTGATGAAACAAGTCAAAATAAAGATTGAGATTAAGTTGAGTCTCAAGCGATTAGAGACTTGTTTGCATCCTAAAATACCTATCTCACGCATTACATAAGTTGTTGGAATGTTAAGCAGATTCATGCATACTCCAAGAACCTGACACGGGAAGCCACTCATCAAATCCTAAGGTATCTAAATTAGTTTCTCAAACAAAGGATTATATCATCCAAAAATGATCAAGATACTGATTGGGCAGGTTCCCATGATTGATAATATCTTAGTGCCGATGTAGAAAACAATAAAATGAAAGCTATATCCAATATGTATTCTATGCGGATGAAATTTATCGCACAATATATAAAACACACACACACACATATACAATCACACACACACATATATAAAACACACACACACACACACACATATATAAAACACACACACACACACATATACAATCACACACACACACATACATATATAAAACACACACACACACACACACACATATACAATCACACACCCACATATACATAAACACACACATACATATATAAAACACACACACACACATATACAATCACACACACACACATACATATATAAAACACACACACACATATACAATCACACACATATACAATCAAACACACATTGCAATCACACACACATATACAATCACAAACATACACACACATATAAAACACACACACACACACACATACACAAAAATATATTAAACACACACACACACACATATACAATCACACACACACATATACATAAACACACACACAAACACACATTCCATAAACACACACATATATATAAACACACACACACACACACACATACTTGAACACACACACATACACACACATTGCATATAGATCATCTCACACACATATACATAAACACACACACACACACAAACACATACAAATTGTTGTTTAATTGAAGGGAGACATTCACAAAAATTGCAAAAAAAGGGGGGGAGAAGGGATATACCTCAGCGGAGGGAGAACCAGAGAAGTGCGCAGGTGAAGGGAGAGCAGTCGACCCCAAGGAAGCCCTTTGTGCTGGTCGGCGTCGACGGGGAAGAAAGATCGACCGTGGTCGTCGACGGAGAGACGAAGCGGCGTCGACGGGGAAGAAACACGCAGGCCACGCCCCGTCTGACAAGCGGCGGAACTGAAACACGCAGGCCGGTGTCAAAATTCACCGGCGAACTCGCCCGTGATCGGCGGTGAAGAGGAGAAGCGGCGTCGCGCCGATTGCAGCGGGAGAGGGAAAAAAAACCTAGCGATGCGGCTGCTGCTGAACGCGAGAAAGAGTCGCGGTTGGGGTTATTTAGGAAAACACGTTTATTAACAAACTGCTTCTCTTGAATAAGCTGCGCCAAACGGCGCTTATAGGCCAAATGGCGGTGCGGTCCAACCGCACCGGAGTGAATAAGCCGCGCCAAACGCCACCTTAGTTAGAGAGCGACGTTAAGAATTATTACATGTAAATTTAGCTTGTGGCGGTACAAAATCCCATTACTTTAAATCCGCCCCGATTAAATGCCTAAGAAAATTCTCCGAACTCTTATTAACGATTTCAGTCAGTTCATCGATTAGAGAGTGATAAACGCTATTAAACTCGAATGTAGTGTCCTCTCGACCCCATAATATATTCAAAAAATTTATTATAAAATGTTTAATACATTGCGGCAATTCCACAAATCCGCTCACGTGTAACTTACTATTACAAATTTTAAAGTTGATTCCAATTTTATCTTTTAATAATTTCCAAAGAAATTCTTTAAAACATGTATCCTTATTATGGGTGATTTTTTTTGGATTTCTCACTATCCTTATAACACAAGTTTTTTTAAATATATTTATAATTTGAAAATAATTTTTCTCAGACTCATTTATAGGTTAATGTGATTTATGAAATGATGTTCTCCAAATACGAAATCAATATATGACGATGATTATAATTTTAAGCCCAGGTGATCATTAGACATAGTGTTTGCGTGCTCAAGTGTTGGTGAAGGTAGTGGGTTAGGAGAATCATGACATACGTAGTTCGAGTCGATGTCCCCTAAAGTGTGGGGCTTATCTCTAGCCAACTCCATCTTTGGGAGAATTGAGATCGAAGTTATGCCATCCGCGGTGAGTGTCTTATCACTATTACTTTCTTCTTCTTGGAGCAGGGGTTCAAGAAGAAACTCAGTGAGAACAACCAGTGAGTCGGTGTGGACAAGTGGGGACACCATTTCAGTTGGGATGAGGGTATGAGGAAGAAACACTTCTTCCTGGAGTTGGGGCTCAGGACGAAACTCCTCAATTGAAGGGATTGCGTTAGTGATAATAAGTGAGGATAAGGTGTTCGTGGGGGAAACGAGTTTAGAAAGATGACTATTAAAATCTTGAAACGTGGATTCCACCGATTGATACGTACTTGAGAAGTGATTAGAAAAATCATATCGCTCGTGCATTTTTATTTCAAGGTTGTGCACATCGGCGCACAACCCATTCAGGCTTTGTTGGAGGCCTGTAGTGACAAACTCTATATTTTTCATTAAATTTTTAAGTCGATCGTCAATATTCTCCATCTTTAAAATAATTTGATTTTTTTTATTTTAGTTTTAATTTAAAATAAAATAAGGATTTAACTTCATAGAATAAATTAAAGTTAAACTAATTTTTTTAAAAGGAGATTTAAAAAGATTGAAATGATTTTTTTTTTAATTTAATAAACTCCTTTTTTAAATAAAAAGAAATGCAGATACAAATTTTATCAAAAATATCAGATCGACCGATTGACGTGGGAGTAAATCAAATTCCTCTGATACCAAACTTACGTAAACCCGAATCAAGCTTTCCCAAATAATTAAATTTTAAGCAAAATAATATTTATTTTGTTATAAAATAGAATGATGGATTTGAAAATAAATAATTATTTTAAATTTTAAAAGGGGGCGAGCGGGCCAAAACGAGATGTTCGCGTGTAGCACTGCTCTTAATTATAAACTTCCACAAATCGTTATTCGTTATTCAGAAAATTTCGTCGGCACATAACGGTTCGAATCGTAGCGAAATTTGTACAATCACAAGCAAAAGTCACATGCAACAATTTATGAAATAACGGTAATCCAAGCGATCGAACGTTCGGGGCAAGCTCTTTAATTATTTAAGATGCGCATAAATTTAACGACAAGTAGTTGCGAGCAATAGATCAGTTGAAGTCACAAGAGCTCTGCCTCTTGGAGCGGACGAGTATACCCAAGTAAATGGTGGTGAAGTAGTGATCCCTCCGAATCCATACACACAGGCAGAAAGAAATCCCCGGGTGAAGCTTGGAGGTTGACGGATCAACGGCCGGAAATGACGTGCAGTCGACAGTGCAGATCGTTGACCGGGACTTCGGGTATGTTTTCCGAGGTCGACGATGCCCGATGAATGCGATACCAACCGTGGCGGCGGCCACATCAAGAACTCAAGGGGGTGGTGGCGGCGGTACCGGCGCTGGAAGGGGTGGGGTGCAGATGCGAAGGCGGCGGCAGTAACTGGCGATGAAGCCGGATTCGGGCGGGCTTCCTCCTGGCGCAGGCGTCAAAGGTGACCCAGGCAACAAAAACTACTGACGCGAAATGGGACCGACGGCGGCGTAATTGGCACAGACAAATTATACGGGATAGGAGTTCACCGACAATGGCAAGAATTAATTAGAAATTTAATTCCTGCTGTGTCCGGTCTTGTCTCTCCCCACCGCAAGGACCTATATTTATTAAGATTTCAATGACCCTTTTTTTAATTAACTTTCCAAAGAAGATGACTGGCCAAAATTATTTCCAAGATTGAGTAGTTTTCGATATTTATTTGACCTGCCAATTATGCATCCTAAAAAAATTCTTCTTTACTAATAAGTTCTCAAATACTTATTTGCATGCTCTTTCCAAGCGATTATATTTTTTTGAACATGACATTTTCATAGTTTAGCGCAAACTATCATGGCTTTGAATTTAAAATTTAAATATATGCATTTTAAATAATTTTAAGCTTGTCCGTTACGTCCTAACGACTAACATTACCGAACCTATTTATTTAGGGTAGAGCCGGTCAAACCAACGAGGAAAATATTTTTTTAAAAAAATAAAAGTAGATGCCCAAAAAGAAAATACGTGACAAAAATAAATGCATAGTAAATAAAACTCCGTGACGCATGATGCCGTCACAAAAATTTGAATGTGACGGAGGATGCATCAGTATCAGATTGACTGTTTGACCGTTTGTGGGCATGTATATTGATCTAATTCCAACGGGTCGTCGTCATGTGAGACCTCATCATGTAGTGATTATTTTGATGGATTATCCATTGTTTCATGTGTGTTAATTTGTCCCGCATTCTCTACCGTGCACCACCCACCTATGTTTATAAGACCCATCCCATTTCTATTACTTCAGAGTTTTGGGATGGAAGTGCATCTTAGATTAGTTAGGGACATGGCTTATAAGTACAGGTCGGTGATGCGATGTAGGTAATGTAGGACTAATCAATAACACGGGCCACCTGGGATAATCCATCGGGGATAATCCGCACGTGGGGCGGTCCTACATGACATGGTCCCACACGACAAGGACCCACTGAGATTAAGTCAACCAATATGCCCCTGCAATGGGTCAAACCAGTGCTCTAATATCACCTAAAATACTTGGGCTTCTATCCCAAACTCCGAAGTGATGAGAGTAGGATGAGGATTATAACAGAGGCGGGTGATGCATGGTAGAGAATGTGAGACTAATCAACAACACGGGCCACCCTCACATGGGATATTACCAAATGACATTGACCCGCTGGGATCAAGTACCACATTGCCTATCGCACAACACCCGCATCTACTTATAAGCCCAATGACCTCCCACTCCTACTATCACTTTGAAGTTTTGGGATGGAAGTGTGACTTTCTTAGATGGTATCAGAGCGACCGTTTGACCCTCTGTGGGCATGTGTATTGATCTAATTCCAACGGGTCGACGTCATGTGGGACCTCACCATGTTTTGATTATTTTGACGGATTATCCATTGTGTCATGTGTGTTAATTAGTCCCACATTCTCTACCGTGCACCACCACCCACCTATGTTTATAAGCCCCATCCCATTCGTATTACATCAGAGTTTTGGGATGGAAGTGCAGATATCTTAGATGAGATAGGGACATGGCTTATAAGTACAGGTCAGTGATGCGATGTAGGCAATGTAGGACTAATCTAACACGGGCCACCTGGGATAATCCATTGGGGATAATCCACACATGGGGCGGTCCTACATGACATGGTCCTACACGACAGGGATCCGCTGAGATTTGGTCAACCAATATGCCCCTGCAATGTGTCAAACCAGTGCTCTAATATCACCTAAAATACTTGTGCTTCCATCCCAAACTTTGAAGTGATAAGAGTAGGACGAGACTTATAACAGAGGCGGGTGATGCATGGTAGAGAATGTGAGACTAATCAACAACACGGGCCACCCTCACATGGGATAGTACCAAGTGACGTTGACCCGCTTGGATCAAGTCAACCCCCCCCCCCCCCCCCCCCCCCCCCCCCCCCCCCCCCCCCCCCCGCAGTAGGTAAAATCAGCGCTCAGATACCATTTAAGAAACGTGCATCTCCATCCTAAAACTCTTAAGTGATAGGAGTGGGACAGGACTTATAAGCGTAGGCTGGTGATGTGTGGTTGGCAATGTGAGGCTATTCAACAACACGGGCCACCGGGGTTAATACACACATGGATGGTTCCACAAGACAGACCTGCTGGAAACAGGTCACCAACAGATACGGGTGATGTTTTTTTTCGATTTGAGAAGTAGAAGTTGAATAAATTAATTATGTATTTTTTGCCTTTATTTTTCTCCTCTATAGATAAGTGTCTTTTTAGACGCCCTAATACAATTTCAAAGTTCATCTATTTAAACATATGATGTATCTTTGATGTGGGGTGGTTATATTTTAGCATGGACTTATCTCGGCAACATGGAAGTATGCCATTCAGAAAGGTAACATCCCTAAACTCTGTTAACTTGCGTTCCAAATGTGGGGTTTAAATTTGTATACTTTTCCGTGTGAACTTGTTTAGACATTATTTGTGATGGCAAAACAGAGTGCTGTATGGATCAAAATTCAAACATTTTGCTCACTTGTTATTCTCAGGATGAAGATGATGAAATTGAAGGTGAAGAAGAAGGTGGACTGAGTAAATCTGGGAAGGAATTGAAGAAGTTGCTTGGCAAAGCAGCTGGGCTTAATGAATCTGATGTTGAAGAAGATGATGATGATGATGATGTAAGTCCTCATATTCTTTGCTTTCCATATATTTCACACCTCAATATGAGCTAGAGGAAACCTATCTACCTTACCATTCATATGAAGAATATGTTTGGACGTTTTTTGTCATTTTAAAGATGTTGATTTGCAAATGGCACTCCATTTGTGATGACTTTCAGATGGATGATGAGACTACAATTTCTCCTGTCCTTGCCCCAAAACAAAAGGATGCACCAAAAGATGAACCTGCTGATAACAGTCCTTTAAAACCAGCTTCCGGTTCTGTTCGAGGGACACCATCTAGCTCCAAGCCATCAAAGTCAAAGAAAAAGATTGGAAGTGATGACGGGAAGTCTGTTACAAATACACCTGCAAAGAAGGTAGATTTTCTTGTTGCTTCATTGTTTCATATTGTCATAATAAACATTCTTTCTGCATCTCAGGAAACTAAGCCATCTATCAAGGAGGAGACACCATCTATAACTCAAGTTAGTACTTCAAGAGCGTCACTTTTGGGAGCTGCAGTAACAGGAATAACACCAGCAAGTGGTCCTGTTTCGGAGGAAGAAATTAGGTCTATTTTATTAGCAATGGCTCCACTCACAACACAGGATTTGGTTGCTAATTTCAAGGGAAGAATCAAACTTAAAGAGGTACGTAGCTATTTATATGAATCACATTTTAAAAAAAAATTCTGTTAGAACTTTGACATTTAATGCATGGATAAGAAATCACATTCACCTATATGTGTGGAACCACAATTTCTTGAACACTACTTAAAACATTTCATGTTGGATTTTCCCGGTATGAAAAGATGAATAGTAAATATATCTTGTTATGTTCAAATTGGCTCATTTCTAGCTGCCCGTGGCATCATCTCTGCTAGTCTCATTGTCTTACTACTTCTGTTATGGAAATTCAAAATATTTGCATTCTAAGTCTTAAATCATATATACTATAGAAAGATGTAGGATGATACTAAACTACGCATATTTATGCATGTACACCATAAGACATTAAATCCTAGGAAAAATGCTAAAATGCAAACTAAAATAACTACTATGCTGGAGAAAATTTAAGGCCACAATTTGTATTACTTTATTTTTCATTGTAAGATAGAAAAGTTTTATTTGATATAAATTTGAACAAAAAGAAACACAACTTTACTTTGTGGTTACAAACCTTGAAGTTTTATTTTTACCGTAACAAGTTCAATACAATATAAAAAGTATTTGTCCTTTCTAATCTCATCTAATTGAGTATTTTGTGAATTTTAATTTATTAATATCACATTAGAAAACTACGTGCATAACATTGGGATGATAATAATATCCTATAATTTTTGAATATATATGCATAGAATTTAATGGGAAATTATCTTTATTCTTGTAAGCATGGTACAAAGAGCTTAAACTTACACGGAGGCCTACTCAAGTAGTTGTCTAGTCTTTAGGGATTTATAGAGATCAAATATAGGTTTAGTTGGAAAACATGATAACGAGTGAGAGGACAATCAACTATATTTGCCCTGCCTCTCTATATCTTGTCTATTTTCAGGACAAAAATATTACTTGGTACCGGGCTTAGTTGACTATATAATTTACTACATTAATATATTAGAAAATATAAGGATAATAATATTTATATAAATCTAGGCCCGGCCTGCCTAACCTAAAGCCCGAGTCTGCCGGGCCTTTTGAATATGACTAATATATATACATACACAAACACAGAGAGAGAGTGGTGTTTCGTATATTCATTATTCAGCTCAATCTCTTGTTCACAATATTGAACATCAAAAATACCCCAAATATGCAATATTAGCCGTCCTGAAATCACATGCGTAGCGTTGGCTTACCTGTTTAGGTGTTTCTGTGTGACCTTGAGGTCTCGTGTGTGCACAACCCCTATTCGTCAAGGGTCAACGATCAGCAGTCAACGAGTCAACAAGCAGCATCTGTATATGAAGACCCGATCAGCAGTCAATGGCCAACAGGGGGCGCAAGGGGATCCTTGGACATAGGCGAGAATCATACTCGCCAGGTCGCACGACCACCTAGCAGCGCGGGCGAGCCTTTGAAGACCTTTCCATCCAGGCGAGTTCCGAGCAGCAACAGTGGCGAGCAACATTGATACTTGCCTAGCAGGCGACCTCTGACAAGTCACTATGAAAAGCGTGCCGAGCATCACAAATAATCTCTAGAAGATACTCGCCAGAAGATACTCGCCAGCAACCTAGCCAGGTCACCAGAAGGATACAACCGGTGATCGCAGGGCCGAGTCTCCTCGCCTAGAAACCCCCTCCCCCTAGGATTTGTCTATAAATAAGACCCCAGGGGTACAAGAATATAAAATTCAAAATCTTGAAAAAGATCTTGACCACCTCTTTCCTTGGACGTTCAGCTAAGCCTGTGGATTCTTTCTCCCAAGAGACAAGTCGCCAGCTAGTGGTCCCCTTGTACCCTGCTCGACCATCTTTGGTTGTGGAGGGGAAGCTTCTTCTAAGCATCCGGTTACGTGGTGGGACCTCCCTGCCGCAGCGCTTGGGGTCCTCTTACTGTTTCCCAAAACTCCTTTGTCTTTTCCCGTTAGGCCGTCATCCCTGAGCGCAGGATCAGTAACCTTAGACTGCATTGATCCGAATTTTGGAGTCGAGATTTTCTTGGCTTCAATACTTTGGTGCGGTGAGCGTAGATCGTAGCCAAGGAGGAAAGTCTCGCGAGTAGGCGAGATGGTGGATGAAGGCGAGAATGAGGAGTTAGTCGGCAACTCGTCTGGAGGTGGCGGTTTTGTGATAGTAGCAGTGTTTAAGGAGTTCGCGAGGAGGATTGAGAGGAGCATCCTGACAGTGTTCCTCCCTCGCTGCGATGTCACAGCGACCTTGCCTCATCGCGTGACACCGTCAAACGAAGAGGAGCCGCCTAGGCGACCAGGGAAAGAGCGAGTGGAGGAGGAGCCTGATCGACTAGTTCAGTCGAGATACTACCCGACGAGCTACCAGGGCACTAGATTCCAAGATGCGGAGAACCCGGCGAGGTTCCAGGATACTCGGCAATATGGCGAGTATGGGGGGATACTCGCCAGTATGAAGTCCATTGACTAGGATGGAGGAGCCCCTTTTGCGATGAGGTGCTAGTAGCCCCAGTTCCAGAAGGCTTTAGAGAACTCGTCCCTAGCTACTATTCCGACAGATATGACCCAGTCAGACATCTGTAATGGTTCGAGGACGTGGTGTCTATCCGCAATTTTACAGACGCGTTCAAGTGCAGGTTCTTCTCCATTACATTCGAGGGGAAGACCAGACATTGGTTCCATCAGCTTCCCGGAGGTTTCATTTACTACTTCGAGGAACTGCGGAGAGGACTGATGGCAAGGTTCGCAAGGTCCAAGAGGAGGAAGAAGGAGGCGACCACGCTCTTCAAGATCCAGCAGGGACAGCAGGAAAGGCTTGACCACTACATCGACCGCTCTCAGGAGAAAGTGCTCGAAGTCGAGGAGGTGGATGACTTTACCTTGCAGTTGGTTCTAACGTTTGGCCTGAAGCAAGGTCTCTTTAACATGGAAATCAGCTCAAAACCCCCTAGATCCTATGAAGATTTGATCGAGAAGGTGAACCGATTCGTGCATGGGGAAGAGAAGAACGTCGACTTTTTAGCCAGGTTGGATGAAGAGAGCCCGGGATGCAAGGAGGAGCTTCGAAGGTGAGAGCCAGAGTAGTCCCAGAAAGGTGGGAAGTGAAAATGAGAGAGGAGCCAAGAAGAAGGGAAGAGCCCAGGAGGGCTGAAGAGCCGAGGAGGAAGGAGAGGCCTCGAAGACAGGAGGAGAGGAGGCCCATTGTGGATCCGGAGAGAAGGGAAGAAGTACGACAGTTTCAATATCCCGTGAACCGACCCCAGTAGAGGCCAGCAAGGAGACCCCAGAACCAGGACAGGAGGAACGACAAGCAGCTAGAGAGGAGGCGAGGAGAATCCCGAGTGGAGGCGATGGCCATTGCCTGGCAAGGGAATATGCATCGCAGGAGGAACCAACCTTTGAGAAACCAAGCAGAGGAGATCCCCCTTTACTGCAATCTGTATCGAGTAAAGGGGCACATGACCATGGCTTGCCCGGATTTTTGGGAAGCAAGGAGGAGGCTGGAAGCAGGAGCCATGGAGAGGGACCAGCAAGAGAGGCAAGGGGTCCCCGCAGGACCGGTAACATTCCAAACTCTAGAGAGGAGGAGGAACGAGGACCGGTCGACCAAGACGGTTGCGGGGAAGTGGTCCCGAGAGCAAGAGGCGGACAAGTAGGGGTGATCCATGGAGGAGTCCGTCTAGGAGCTTCCCACAAGGGAAATATCCATCAGATCTACCGTAAGAGCGTCGCTTCAACCTCTCAAGTGCCGTCGTCGTTGATGGAGATCACTTTTTCCGAGGACATGTTCGGGAACGAGAACTCTTTTCATGATGCCCTCATTATCCAAACCTCCATCGTGGACTTCACCGTTGACTGAATTCTGGCGAACAACGGGAGCTTGGTGAATGTCATCTTCAATTAAAGAAATTTACATATAAAAGAATTGTATATTTTCATAATCCAATAGTCATTTGTTTTTTTGATGATAAGTATGTCAAGGCTAATTCAAAGACACGAGTTGAAGATCTAAAAACCAGGCTTAGTCAACTCCAATCAAAATCTTTCTTATTTTTGCCCTATCATAGATTGTAAGTATAAAGTATCTCTGACTCTCTGTATCAATGATTATTATTATTTTTTATTCTAGTTAAGTTATTAATTTTTTCATTTGTTTCACAGAGAACATTGAATGTTTGCTATTATTGATTATAATAATACAGTTTATTGGTTTGATCCCCTAAATCATGACATCCGTGAGGATATTAAAAATGTCATTACAAACTAAGTTTATTAATTAGTTATTTACTTATTTTTCTATTTGGAATTCAGATTTGGCTATAAACTAATTTTGTTAATATTTTATGAAGTGCATTTAAGGATTTAGCAAAAGATCGGGGTACAAATTTCCGCAAACCAAAGGTTTTAAAGTGGAAGCCGGTAAGTTATAGACTCATAGCCTATATGAGTTTATGTATTCTAAATTTTTAAATATTTAAAAATTTGTAATTAAAATACTTACCAATTGTTTATTTTTTAGTGCCCAATACAATGGGATAATATTCATTGTGGCTATTATATCATGTGTTACATGATTGACATAGTTGATGCTTTTAAAAGTGTGTCAATATCATTATTGGTAAGTTAAGTGCATGTAGATTAGTAAATGATAAATTGATAATAATTATGTTGAATTGATTTTAACAAATTTTTTTATTGCATATCTATGATGGAGTGACACAATTTTCGCTGGAGAAAATAGGTAATATTAGAAATAAGATTTGTGCTTATATAATCAATAATTGTGTTTGACTAACTTCATATATGTATAGAAGTAGAAGTGTAGAACGAATGAGAATTATCTTATTTACTCTTGTAAATGACAGCGGTCTTTAATTCTTTATACTTTAAATGATCTTTAAATTGTTCTTTGTGTAGAATAATCGCAGATTGTAGTTCATTTGATAGTTCTTTAAATTGTTCATTGTGATGATTTCTTTAGCTTAAAATTAGCCGGTTATTTCATTGTCCAGACCTAACTCTGCAATCTATAGGCCCTTTTGGTGAAAGATGGAAGATCAAAACAACAACAGTCTTGCTTCATCCATTGATAGCAATGACCTTGATCCAAAAACAGATCCTAAAAGAAAAGCAAAGTCAAATGATCCTGCTTGGAAATATGATCATTGGCCCGACATAAAAGATAAAAATACAGTTAAATGTAATTTGTGTGATAGATTGATAAAAGGTGGTATCAAAAGGTTGAAATAACACTTATGTAGCGGGTATGAAAATGTATACAAGTGTTTTAAGACTACTTCTGAAATAGCAGCTGAGATATATTCAGCTTTAAATGGTAAAAAAAAGACAATGTGCATCTGACTGTTGATGATGACAATGAGAGTGAATAAGAAGGGGAGCCAACAAGATCACATAATGTATTCTCGGTATTATCTACTGCTAAATCGTCATTTGTCCCAAGTTCTGGGACAAGTGCCAAAAAGAGAAAAGTAATCCACTTGCCAGAAAAAAGGTGCCCTATGAATGCTCATGTGAGGCGTGCTCCTGAAAATGTAATAGATGATAGACGTGCTAAAGGCGCTGCACAAACTACTATCGAGAGATGTTTTAGGTCACCAGAAGAAAAAAAAAGAGTTGATAGTTATGTTTCCGATTGGTTCTATGAGTGTGAAATTCCATTAAATGCTGCAAAGACACGAAGTTTTGAAGTCATGCTTGAAGCAGTTGGATAGTATGAGTCTGGTTATAAAGGCCCTAGTTATCATGATTTGAGAGTCCATTATTATCAAATACAAAAGATAGAGTTAAGGAGATGAAGACAACCTATCAAGCGTATTGCACGAGATATGGTTGCACACTTATGTCAGATGATTGGACAGACAGGAGAGGGAGACATTTGATCAATTTCCTAGTCAACTGTCTAGAAGGATCCTATTTTATGGGTTCCGTAGATGCATCCAGTCATATTCAAGATGTCGCAATGTTATATGAGTTGCTTGATTGTAAGTCTAGAGAGATAGGAGCTGAGTGCGTTGTTCAGGTAAATTTTTTAGTCTCACTAATTTTCATATTTCAAGTTAATAGTCTACAAGACTATAACTTTCAATATATATAAATTACAAAGTTATGTTGTATGCATGTTGTGACTGACAATGCTTCCAATTACAAGACAGTTGGTAAAATTTTAATGGAGAGAAGACTCACATTATTTTGGACTCCGTATGCAGCTCATTGTATTGACCTTATGCTAGAGGATATATGCAAGCTAAAATAGAACAAAATTATTATAAGAAAGGCAAGGATGATCACAAATTTTATCTACAAACACATTCGTTTACTTGATGCAATAGAGACTACTATAAGTGGTGATCTAGTGCGACATTCAGTGACTAGATTTGCAACATTATTCCTTACTCTACAAAGTGTGCTTAAGCATGAGGAGAAGCTGAAATTATTCTTTGTGTCGCCTTCGTGGAATGCCGCTAATTTGACAAAAACTGAAGCTTAAAAACAAGTTGAAATAATACTTTCAATTATTTTTTGGAATGGAGTAAGAGATTGCTTAAAAGGAGGAAAGCCACCGATTATTGTTTTTGTGATTTGTAGGTGAAGATGAAAGACCAGCTATGCATGAAGTATGTGTGGCAATGAAAGAAGTTAAACAAAAAATCAAAGATCATTTTGATAACAAAGAAAGATTATTTAAAAAGATTATTGACATTGTTGAAAATAGGTGAACAAATCAAATGGAGCAAAAGTTGTACAGGGAGGCTTTGTTTCTAAATCCAAGCAAATATTTTGAATACGAGGAAAAATATAATGATGATGTCTGGAAATTTCAAGATGCTTTTAATGATGTTATTGTAAGACTAGTGCCCGATCAAGAATTGCAAGACAAGATTGCAGAGCAAGACACTAACTACAAAGCATCTCAAAATAATTTTGAAAAGCCTATGACTATTAGACAACGAACCACCTTAAATCCAAGTAAGTATTGATTAACTTTTTATTTTTTTCTTAAATTATTTATATGTCAAATAATTTATATTTGTCTTAAATGAATAGTGGATTGGTGGGGTGCACATGTAGGACCGAATGTTGACCTTACAAAGGTAGCATTGCGCATACTTGGCTTATGTTGTTCTTCTTCTAGTTATGAGCGCAACTATTGTACTTTTGAGTTTGTAAGTATACAAATATTCAATATAAAAATTAATTTTTTATATTGACTAATAAGTTTGCAATTATCTTGATTCAGATTCACACAAAGAAAAGAAATAGACTGGAGCATCAAATGCTTAGTGATCTTGTATACATCCAATATAATCGTCGTCTACAAGCACGATTCCAAGAAAGACGTGAAAAAGGAAGAAATTATTACCCTTTAGTGCTTGATGAGTTAGATTAGAGTAGTGAGTGAATGATGAACAAACCAAAGGATGCTCTAGTTTTTGAAGATGTTAATCTCACATGGGAAGCTGTAGAGAGAGCTATTGGAATTGAGGCTCGAAATTTACGAAGTGGAGCTGGAGTTAATCCTCAATTATTGGATGAAGGGGATGAAGATTTAGATCATTTTTTCTTTGACAATGATGATGAAAATATTGAAGATAATTATGGGCAAAAGACAAGTACCTCAAACCGACCAAGCACATGCAATGCCGATGATGACTTACTAGATGATGATTCTAGTTGATCTTTTATGATTTTTAAAAAAAAAATTCAAAAACATTATTCATGCTAATATGCTATTATGCATTGGATGAAAACATTTTGGATTTGACCACAATACTATACTATGATTTGTCTGTGTTCCCTTTTCTGTTATGATTTCTCTGAAGTCTTTATTGAACTACTGATTGACATTGTTTTTTCTCACAGCTAAGTGCTAACTGCTAAGTGCTAACTGCCCATATATCATAAGCTACGATTAGTTGCTTTCTCTGAAGTCTGTATTGAACTATTGATTGACATTGTTGTTTCTTACTGCTAACTGCCCATATATCAGAAGCTAGTAAGCTACTGCTTACTGATATGAAGAAAAAATCTGTGTGGCTGTTTGTTTGTATTTGCCTATTTGCTAGTTTGGTAGATTGACATTGTTTTTTCTTACTGTTAAGTGCTAACTACCCATATATCAGAAGCTACTGCTTACTGCTATGAAGAAAAAATCTGTGTGACTGTGTGTTTGTATTTGGTAATTTGGTAGATTGACATTGTTTTTTCTTACTGCTAACTGCCCATATATCAGAAGCTACTGCTTACTGCTATGAAGAAAAAATCCGTGTGGCTGTGTGTTCGTATTTGGTAGTTTGTACTTAATATTTTGTTTGAAGTAAAAAAAAAGAGCATTAGACAGCAGTTATTATAATAACCGCTGTCTAAGATCTCGCATGAAGGCTTTACGACAACGGTTATTATGATAATCGCCGTCTATAGATGACTATAGACTGCAGTTATTATAATAACCGCAGTCTATAGTCTGCAGGCTTTAAGACTGCGGTTATTATTATAACCGCAGTCTATAGTCTGTTTTTTTTAAAATAATAAATTGAAGTAAATTGGCGCCTTGCGACTTACTCGCCTTCTGGTCGGCTAGGCGTCCGCCTTGTCGCCTAAGCGTCAAGGCGCCCGACGCTCTCCTTGGTTCGCCTTGATGCCGTGACAAGAATGATGGTCATCACATCTCAAATCAGGGGAGAGTTTGAAGTACGCGACTTCATCGTGCAAAGATATCTGGTAAATGTAAAATTCTTGATTGGGAGCTTTCAAACTTTCTTTATCGAACACGTGTTAAAGGAGGAGAACTCAGAGGTGGACTACCTAGCCAAGTACGGTTCGAGGGCCGGTGGAACCGTAACTGAGTTGTTTCGACCATCCATCGAAGAATGGGAGATGATGGAGATCGATCAACGAGCTTCCTGGAAGGACCCGTTCGTCACTTTTTGACAACAGACCAGCTTCCCGCTAGCGGTGGAGACCAAAGAAAGTTTTGATACAAGACAGTCTACTATCTACTGCACGAAGGAAAGCTATACCGTAAGACCATCTCGGGCCCCCTGGCCAGATGCTTGTCAAAAGCGGAGATTCCTCGAGTGCTCGGAGTGTTTCACTCAGGAGAGTGTAGAAGCGACTCTGAGACTCGCACTCTCGAGCAGAGAATCCTGAGGCACGACCATTTCTGGCCGATCATTCGGAAGGATGCAGAAACCTTCACGAAGAAATGTCCGGAATGTCAACTCTTCACTCTTTTGGAACACCCTATTACTAATTTGGGCTAGGATCACTATATTTTTAGGAAATTGGTTTGACCTAGTTGTATAGTTGAAAATGTCAAATTAGAATGAGTCTAAGGGTTAGAACTTAGGTCTGAAGCTTCCCCCAATACCATTCAAAGTTCAGGATTCAGTGCTGAGACAAAGACAATTTTCGTCGAGCTCAGGTCGACGAAACGTCGAACTCAGTTCGACGTTCTCTGAGCTCAATTCTGCAAGACGTCGAACTCCGGTCGACGATCTTCGAGCTCAGATCGACGTTCTGTCTTCAGCTATTTTCCAAGTCGCTGAGCTCAGTTCGACGATCGTAGAGCTCAGGTCGACGTTTTCTGTCTGCTGTTTAAATCCAATCTCTGAGCTCAGGTCGACGATAGCTGAGCTCAGGTCGACGATTTCTGTGAGAGATCGACGCTTTCAGAATTCAATTTCAAGAACAGTTATGGAATTCATTCAGATTTATTTCTTGCATTTATTACAAAGGATTATGTAGCCGTTTCAAGCAATCTGGACCAAGTTTCAAGGAAGGCTAAAAGGAATGTTACTTAGGACTTTCCCCAGAGACAGTTGTCATTTATGGAAGTCATTTATGACAGAGTAACGACCATCTAAGTCAGAATCTGATATACTCCTACAGAATATGTTTTTGAACAAGGTGATAACAGATCAATACAATAAGATAGAAAAGAGATATACAAGACTATCAGATTGAGAAAAAGAGTTACAGAAGAGAGATCAAAATATACTCTGATTAAGAACTCATCTTCTGGAACATACAGATTCACTGAGTAAAAATCTTCAAGAACACAAGAAAGTTTTCTGTGGAGGAAATCATCTGCTATTCTACTCCTCTAAATCCTCAAGTGTTCAAAAGCTTCAACATCAAGGACTCCAGACATCTCACATTTCAGCATCTGCTGAAATCATCTTTTGCTGTAGATCTGAAGCACCTGAAGACCTATCACCCTAGCAAAGCTCAATTTCCTGAACCTTTACAGATCTCAGGGGGAGCTTTAGCAACATCTTCCACTTATCTTCTCTCAGACTGTTGACAGAGAAGAACAACTTAACTCCTTCTTTCTTTTTCCTTTCCCTCCTGTAAAAGGGTTTTTCAAAACTCCCTTCAAAAGTTCTGAGACTGGTTTCTGAGACCTTGTCAAAACTCAGTGGTGGCAAGACACCTTATCAAAAAATCTAGTTTTGGTTTTTGAGCACCTTATCAAAATCTCATTGATGCCCAGGACACCTGATCAACTATTCCTGCAGTGGATTCCTACCTAGGTTGGTAGAAGAGTGGATGTACCGAGGTTGTTGGGGATCCACTATAGTTCCTTGTGTCATCTGGTTGCTGTGTGTTTGACTTTGTTGTGTGCTGTGTGATTTCTTATTTCTTGCTTTAGTTTTTTATTTCACTACAAGCACCTTACACATATACATAAATTAAGTCTTCCACTGCTTTACTGTTTTTAATTGTAAATTATTTTAAAAATACTCTATTCACCCCTCCTCTAGAGTTAAGGTAGATCTTTCCCTCACTTTCAATTGGTATCAGAGGGAGGTTGGTTATTCAACATCTGAACTCTTCATCAGATTGGTTGAACAGGCCAACACCTGAACCAAAAGATCCTTGATAAGATAAACCTTCTATAGAGGATAGTTATTACTTTTTGTATTATATTTATTTTCATACAAAACCATGACACAGAACAAAGATTATGCTAGCACCAGACCTCCAGTGTGCAACCTTTCTAAGTTTGCACTTTGGAAGGCAAGGATTAAGCTTTACATGAATTCTATTGATGAGGACATTTTTAATTCTATTTTGACAGTTTGTCCAAGATCCCCAGTGATCACAAGTACAAGTGTTGTTCCACCTCCTTCAGGAACTGATGCAGAAATAAAGAAATGGAAAGTTGCAGATGCAAAGGCTATGAATATCCTTGCTCAGACCATGTCTGATGAGATATTCCAAAAGGTGGCTGAATGCAGTTCAGCAAAAGAGATATGGGACAAGTTATCTGAAATTATCTCAGGATCTGCTTATGAAAGGAAGGACAGGAGATCCCATCTCATATGCCAATATGAGAACTTCAAGAAAGGAAAAACTGAATCAGTGGCTGACATGTACAACAGGCTCAGCCTAATAGTCAGTGAACTAAAAACACTGGACAAGGAGATCTCTCTAACTGAACTAAATGACAAGATCCTAATGTGCTTCCCTAGTACTTGGGACTCAAGGATCTGGCCAATCAAGGATGCCAGAAGCCTTACTGAGATTACTACTGAAGCTTTGTTGGGCAAGCTCAAGTCGTATGAGCTGCTCATCAAGAACAGAGAGGAAGAACAAAAGACTGCTTTTCCAGCCATCAGAAAGGAGAAGACTATAGCATTCAAAGCTACAGAAGATCTGCCTGAAGACAAGGTCACAGGCAATGAAGAATTGATGAGTTTGCTGGCCAAAAGATTTTATAAGATGGCCAGGAAAGATTTCAGAAAAAGGTCATCCAGAGGGCATGAGAAGCCAAGGTATGACAAGTCAAATAATAAAGAAATAATTTTTCCACCCTTCTTCTTTATTCCTTACTAATTTTTCCTTCTATCAGTTGTTTGCTCAAGTCTTTCGCTTGTGTGATGCTTATGAATTGTCAAGACATGTTCTTCATAATTCAAGTCATGTATCTCTTCCTAGTTCTTCTCCCTTTGATGTGATTCACTCAGATGTTTGGGGGTCTTCTCTTGTGCTATATTTATCTGGCTATAAATTATTTGTGACTTTTATTGATTATTTTCCCGTACTATGGTACTATGTTGTTTGATTTGTTAAAATGAAAGAGTGAAGTGTTTAGTTGTTTTCGTACTTTTCATAAAATGATTATGATACAGTTTGTGTCGTTATTCGGGTGTTACGTAGAGATAATAGTGGAGAGTACGATGGTTGGGGATTGTTTGGCACATAGCTTGTTGATAACTATATTTTTCACCAAACCACTTGTGTTCTCCTCCCAAAAAAATGGAGTTGTGGAACAGAAAAGTAAACACTTGCTGGAGGTTACTCGTTGTTTGTTAACGACCATGCACCTTCCCAAATTCTACTGGGGTGATGCTGTTTTGACTGTGACCCATCACATTAATCGCCCTCCCTCCCACTCTTTGCACTACGCTACTCGTCTTTCTCGTCTTTCCTCTAAACACACTGTTATACTTCTCGCATATCTCCTTGTATCTTCAGGTTTTTTTGTTGTATTCACGTCCAAGACTAGGACTAGTAGCCACTTTATAGGCCACTGTCTGTGAAAATTGGACCAAAGGTCAATTTAACTTAGAATAAACCTAATAGGCACCGGAAGTAGAACTATGCACCGTATAATTTACCTTGCATAAAATCTTCTATTACAGTTCATCTTGTATCAAGTGTAGAGGAGTTTCCTTGTGTGCAATTGCACCAGTGTTTGGCTCACTTGAACTACGAGATATTTATAGTTTAATCTCAGAAAATATGGTCTGAAATAAATCAAACTGTTATGCCCTAACTAGGAGAGAAACTAAGAGAAGATGTAGAGGAAGCTAGAGAAAGAGATTAGGGTTAGGGTTGAGAGAAGAGGAAGAACCTGAATATATTCTTGCATGACATCCAAAGAGAGGGGTCCGGATATTTATACCCCCGGACCCAAGACCGGCCGGCCAAGGGGGCTGGCCGGCCCAATGGGGCTGAACCCGGCGTGGTTCAGCCCCCCCCGAGCCATATATTTAAGAAGAGGGGGCTGAACCCATTGGTTCAGCCCCAATAACGCCACGTCCGTGCCGCCGCCGCTTGTAATGTTGTCCAAACAACCGAGCCTCGTCCGGGGCGTAACATTCCCTGCCCCATCAAAAGTCAACTTGTCCCCAAGGTGATAGTCCGGGTAAAGCTCCTGGAACTCCAGTAAATCGACCCAAGTATTGTGCTCTGCCGAGAGATCCTTCCACTTAACCAATAGCTCTGGACAGTACGCCGTGCCACGGCGTTTCCACTTAACCAACAGAACATCCTCCGGAAGCGGGCGAAGCTCGCCACCACTAGTAGCCTCGGGCAACACGGGGAAGACCGGAACAGCAGGCCCCAACTTCCGCTTCAGCAAGGAGACATGAAAGGTAGGATGAATCCGGGAGCTCGCCGGTAAGGCTAAGGTATACGCCACCGGCCCGACACGCCGCGTGATCCGAAATGGTCCATAGTAGCGGGGTGCCAGTTTCTGATTTGTCCGCTGGGCCACCGACAACTGGCGATAAGGACGAAGTTTGAGGAAAACTTCATCCCCCACCTGAAACTCCCGCTCGGTACGATGACGATCGGCCTGAATCTTCATACGATCCTGTGCTGCTCGAAGGTTCTCCCGTAGGGTGGTGAGAGTCCGATCACGATCACGGAGCGCCCGATCAACTGCTGCCACGGCCGTACTCCCGGGCTCATAACTGCTCAAGGTAGGAGGTGGACGCCCATAGACGACCTCAAACGGCGTGAGTTTACTGGCCGAGTGATAAGAAGTGTTGAAACAGTACTCCGCCCAATGTAGCCAACTAGTCCAGGTCCGCGGCTCATCCATGACAAAACAGCGAAGGTAAGTCTCGACGCCCCGATTTAAGACCTCGGTCTGGCCGTCAGTCTGGGGATGATGAGCCGTGCTGAAACGTAAGGAAGTCCCCTGCAAGCGGAATAGCTCTGTCCAAAATCGGCCTACGAAGGTCGGATCACAGTCGGAAATGATCGCGCGGGGAACACCATGCAAACGAACAACCTCCCGCACAAATAAGGTCGCAACAGACTCCGCGGTGTAGGGATGGCTCAGAGCAAGGAAGTGCCCATACTTGGACAACTTGTCCACCACTACCAAGATCACTGTTTTCCCCTGCGACTTAGGTAGCCCATCGATGAAGTCCATAGAAACCGTGTCCCAGATCTGATGTGGAATCTCCAAGGGAGTGAGGAGGCCGGCCGGAGAAGTAGTCTCATATTTTTGTCGTTGGCACACCTCACACGTCTGTACGAACTCCTGAATGTCGCGGCGCATGCCCTTCCAAAACACGTTGGCCCGAGCCCGCTGAAGGGTGCGAAGAACGCCGGCGTGGCCGCCTGTCGGCGACGAGTGAAACTCATGCATCATCACCGTGCGCCAAGCAGAATGAGCAGGAATGACCACCCGCCCGTGATAGAAGAGTCGGTCATTCTGTAAATGGTAGCCTGGAGCTGTCGCATGACCTTGCTGCAAGTCCTCCACAATAGCCCGTAACTCGGGGTCGCGCTGCACCGCGTCTTGAATTTCATCCATCGACTCCAACTGCGGCCCGGAAATGTGTGCCAAACCCCCTTCGGGTAAGCGAGAGAGGGCGTCAGCCACCCGATTATCCTTCCCCGGTCGATATTCGATCGCATAATCATAGCCCAACAGCTTGGTGACCCACTTTTGTTGCAGGGGGGAAGAGATCCTTTGCTCCAAGAAATGCTTCAAACTCTGGTGATCGGTCCGGATCGTAAAATGACGCCCAAGTAGGTAGGGCCGCCAGAGAGCCACCGCATGAATCACCGCCAGCATCTCCTTTTCATACACTGAGAGACCCAGAGTCCGGGGAGCCAAAGCCTTACTGTAAAAGGCGATCGGCCGCCCCTCCTGCATCAAAACCGCCCCCACACCCACGCCAGAAGCATCTGTCTCGACCACGAACCGTTTGGTAAAGTCCGGGAGTGCCAACACTGGAGTCGTCGTCATAGCTCGCTTGAGCGCCTGGAAGGCGGTCTCGGCCTCAGCGTGCCACTCAAAAGCATCCTTCTGTAGCAGCTGTGTAAGTGGCCTAGCAATCTTCCCGTAGTCCCGTACAAAGCGTCGGTAGTACCCAGTGAGGCCTAAGAACCCCCGCAGTGCCCGAATGGTCAACGGTCGGGGCCACGACAGCATATTCTCGATCTTCCGTGGGTCTGCCTTCACCCCTTCAACAGAAACTAGATGCCCCAAATATTCCACCTCAGGTTGTCCGAAAGAACACTTAGACCGCTTAGCATATAACTGGTGTTGCCGAAGAGTAGAGAAGACCTGAGCCACATGAAGTAGATGATCCTCCCAAGTAGCACTGTAAATCAGGATGTCGTCGAAAAAAATCAGGACGAAGCGTCGCAGGAAGGAACGAAAAATCTCATTCATATTGGCCTGAAAGGTAGACGGCCCCCCAGTCAATCCATTGGCCATCACTAAGAACTCATAGTGACCGTCATGAGTTCTGAAGGCAGTCTTATGCACATCCTCCTCTTTCATCAGGATCTGATAGTAGCCGGACCGCAGATCCAGCTTGGTGAACAGGGTCGCCCCATGCAACTCATCCAAGAGCTCCTCGATCACGGGAATCGGAAACTTGTCCTTCACAGTTACACTGTTCAAGGCCCGGTAGTCCACGCAAAAACGCCATGATCCGTCTTTCTTCTTAACCAAAATAATCGGTGCGGAAAAAGAACTGGTACTAGGCCGTATGATACCTGCATCAAGCATTTCCTTCACACTGCGTTCAATCTCGGCCTTCTGGATGTAGGGATACCTGTACGGGCGGATGTTGGGCGGTTCCGCCCCAGTCTGTAACACAATCTGATGATCACGGAAACGTGACGGTGGAAGGGTACTCGGCTCCTGGAAGATGTCATCATACTCCTCTACAAGCGGCCGCAACTGATCTGGCACCTGTGTTAATCCCTCCTCGTCCGACCGCACCCCCAGCAGGATTGCCATCAAGCTACTAGACTCCTCCAGCTGCTGCAAACTGCGAAGGGAAATCTCCTTAACGGGAGACGATCTGAGCCCCGTCAAACAGAACTGTCGTCCGCCTTGCATGAATTCCATCGTCATCTGATCCCAATCAAAAGTAACCCGCCTCAGCTGCTGTAACCACTGCACTCCCAAAACCATGTCTGAGCCTCGGATCGGTAAGAGGTAGACGTCCGTGCACCCCACATATTCCTGCATCCGAAGCTCTACCGCCTTCAACATCCCTTGGCACTGTAACTTGCTGCCGTCTGCAACCATGACCTGAAAGGCTGCACCCGTGTCGATCTGTTGCCCCACCTTCCTTGCTACATCAGGATGAATAAAGTTGTGGGTGCTCCCACTGTCGACCAAAATCGTCACCCTCTCACGCCGAACCCGTCCAACCAACCGCATCGTAAGCGGGGGGGGGGGGGGGATTGCATCCCTCCATGGCATGTAGGGAAACGCCCAACTCCGTCAGGTCTAGGTCTCCCCCAAACTCCACCTCCTCCTCTGGTAATACGTCCTCCTCGAGCTGCTCCTCCTGCTGCAACATGAAAACCTGGACCTTCTGGCACTTGTGACCGGGGACGAACTTCTCATCACAATTAAAGCATAAACCCTTCTCCTTCCGAGCCGCCAACTCGCTCCAAGACAACCGAGTCACCGTTGGCTTGGTACCCGTGGGGGGCTCCCGTCGTGCTGCCATCGTCGGGCCCAAAGCTGGTCTACTCGTGTTACGTGCCCGTTGCCTGTTGAACCTCTCCTCCTGAATACGTGCCAACGTAATGGCATGGTTCAAGGAACGGGGCATGAGTGCCTGAACCTCATCCCGAATATGCTCCTTAAGACCGGATATAAAACAGCTGTAAAGCGTCCTCTCTGGCCACTGAACCCGATTCGCCAACTTCTCAAACTCGGTCCGATACTCCATAACCGACCCCTTCTGACGAAGCTTCTGAAGGAGTGCCTCAAAGTTCTCATACTCCAGTGGCCCAAACCGGGCCGTAAATCCATCCACGAACTCCCCCCAAGGCACGTACTCCCGTCCCCGCAAGAACCACTGTGTCCATTGGAAGGCATCATCCTTCAGATGGAAGGACGCTAGCTGCACCCACTGGCCTTCAGGCACCTCCTGGTACTGGAAGAATAATTCGGCCTTGTGAATCCATTCCAGGGCGTCGCCGCCCTCGAACTCTGGAAAGTACATACGCGTTAACCCGGGGGTCAACCGTTGTGCTCCTGGACCTCCGTCCCTCCTTGCGTGTTCCCCATGCTCAAAACCCCCGTACCCGTGCGGCTGTCCCGCTCCCCAAGGCGGAGGCTGCGGGTGCTGCGGCTGGCCGCCCCACCCTGGGCCAAATCCGACCCCTCCTGGTGGCCCAAACCCGCGTGGAGGAGGAAGGAGCCCCCCCTTTGCTGTCCCACCATGTCGGGTGGCCGCCGGAGCCCCAAAAGCTCCTCCCCGCCTCGGCGCCACTCTTCCGGGGCCGATCCCAGTCCTCCGAAGCCTGCTGCAGTGAATCCGGGCGGAAACAGCCCCGCCGGACCCCCGTAACCCGCTCCCGAAGCCGCAGGAGCCCCGTATCCCGCCGATCCCGTGCCGCCGACCCCTCCGTGCCACGCCGCGCCGGCCGGAGCCCCTCCCGCAGGCCGCACGCCCCCGACGCCTTCCGCAGCCCGCGCAGAGACGGAGCCGGCTGGATCGGCTCCCGATCCGGCCGAATCCTCGTTGGCCGGGCCTTTCCCCTTCAGTAGGGTCTTCAACTCCTCCAAACGGGTCTCCAGACGCACTTCCAACGCCGCCATGGAATCGGTGAGGCCAACAACATTCTCCTCTAGGGTTTCAATCCGCGAGGATTCCTCTTGATTGCAAGTATTCACCATTGCCGCGAGAATCGACTCCTCTGATACCAATTGTTATGCCCTAACTAGGAGAGAAACTAAGAGAAGATGTAGAGGAAGCTAGAGAAAGAGATTAGGGTTAGGGTTGAGAGAAGAGGAAGAACCTGAATATATTCTTGCATGACATCCAAAGAGAGGGGTCCGGATATTTATACCCCCGGACCCAAGACCGTCCGGCCAAGGGGCCGGCCGGCCCAATGGGGCTGAACCCGGCGTGGTTCAGCCCCCCCCCCCCCCCCCCCCCCCCCCCCCCCCGAGCCATATATTTAAGAAGAGGGAGCTGAACCCATTGGTTCAGCCCCAATAACGCCACGTCCGTGCCGCCGCCGCTTGTAATGTTGTCCAAACAACCGAGCCTCGTCCGGGGGCGTAACACAAACATTGGATAGAGTAGAATTAGGTATGCTTAATTTAGAATAGTTTTGCTTGTTCAGTTAGTATTCTCTGTTTATCATGGTAGTATACTGTTATTACATGTCATCTAGTAGAAGTTTGATCTCTAACCATGTATGTAGGGATATCTAAGAATGAGTCTAATGACTCTTACTCAAGTTGTATGCTTGTCGTTTTGATCTATAGAAAGGTCAAAGGTGATAACCACACATATCGTCTATATCGTTATGATCATTTTGTGGATACAAAACGATATATTTATGACGGCTGTGAAGTTTAAATTTTCTTAAAATTAAATATCAGCCCATGGATTAGAATTTGATCAGTTATTCAGGTACGCAGCGCTTTAAATTCTAAATTTTCTAGATATATATATTCATATATATGTGTCAAAGAGTTTAGGTTTAAAACATAAACAAACTTGCACTAAATCCCGTCTCGCGGTCTCCGTCTCTCACGACCACTTCAAACGACAAAGGTCTCACTGAAATGGCTCCTAAGGCAAAAAACTACCTGTATGAAGTAGTCAGGCTTGGCTTTCAGAATGCTTCAGAAGGGATTAAAATAGTTATAAGGCAACTAGATGCCGTCTGTCTCGAGTTCGTGTTGTCAGAGCCGTCTGTGATTCTGAAGGAGGTGCTGGAACTGTACTCGAATGTCCGGGTGTCATCGTCTAGAAAAGCTATCAAGAGTAAGATAGGTGGAATAAGAGTAAAAATTAGCCCTAAAAGACAGGCCAAGGCACTACTCTTACCTCCTGCTGTTGAGGTAAAACAGGAAATCCCCAAACAAGACACCATTGATGCTCTTGATTGGTGCGAGTATTCTGGAGAGATCTATGAGTCATTGGGAAAAAAATTTCAATAGAAAGAGAAGTTGTTGGTTGACATTATTGAAAAAGCCCTACTATGCAAGGTAGGTTCACATGATAGAATCTCTAAATATATGTTTGAACTGATGATTGGAGTCATACTGGTCAAGAAAACCAACTGGGCACAAGTGATATTTCATAGAAATTAGGACAGTATACAAGTTACTAATCTGTGAAGGATCTTGTCTCTATACCTCCTGACAGCTTACCCCGATAACTTCTGCAAGAAGCAAGGTACTAGAATCCATCATTTGAGAAGGATGAACAGCAGGATTCCGGAAAGATAGGAGAAAGTTCTGACAAAGGCTCCAAGAGAGAAGAAAAGTTAAGGACCAAAGAAGGGAAAGGGGATTGTTGTAGAAGCTAGCAGTGAGGAAGATTCCTCTGTAGAAGAAAGTGCTCCAGAACTCACTCTTATTCCTCAAACTCTTTTGAGGATGAAGGTGAAGGAGAGAGGAGTGAACAAATTCATGATCCCAATCTGACAACCTCGGACGAGTTGACTGTTGAACTCCAAGATGTCAGTATTCAAGTTGATAATATCATTACTGCTATGGAAAAGAGTGCTTCAGCTGTGGGGGAGGCTGAAGAGAACCTTCCTGAACAGATGATTTGCACATAGCTGAAAAGGAGGTTGAGGAAACTCTAGAATATTTCCTAAACAATGGATTTGGAGAAAACTTGGAAGCTGATGCTGATGTTGAGGGGGAGACTTACACTGAGCGCCCTGCTCCAGATTGTCAAATGATTGTCTAAAGAGGCTGAGGATGCAACTTTCAATGAGTTGGCAGTCCAAGAGCACCTAAGTAAGCTCCTGAATAAGACCCAACCATCTACTGAAGAAGCCCCTCGCACCTCAGGGTCATCCACATCTACTGGCCCTGCTGATTCAACAAGCTCCATCGTATCTATACTAAAGGTGCTGCTGGATGAGCATAACACATCTCTCAAGGCTCATATCAATGAGGCTGTGAAGGAAGTAAGAGATGATTTAATGGGGGGAGATAAAGATCATAAAGGAAGACATTGCACATGTTAACAGTGAGATTGCAAAATGGTTTGTCAAGACTGCTGGTGTTGGGCATAATAATATCGAAGTCATGAGGACCTTAGATGAAATTCTACAGCTCGGTACTCAAGACATTATTGGTATCAAGCAGTATGTCAGCAAAATTCATGAGACTATTGAAAGAGTTGTGGATCACATAGAAAACTATATGTATTCTACTCAGATTCAAGTAATGAAATAGGTTGATAAGGTCAAAGATGTAATTTTTGAGGATAATGAGAATACATTTCAGACTCTATCTAGCAGAATTATGGCTTCCACAATTGACCTTGAGCATAAAATATTTGAAGAAGCCAGAAAGGAAGAGTGTCAAAGTTTATCAAGCCCTGTGGATCCTTCAAGGCACAAGGCTGGCCCTCAACCTTCTCTTACTGGATGTCAATGAGCCTACTAATTTTGATTTTGTTGCAAAGGAAAAGGAAGCTCAGGATGTACAACAAGCTAAGAGGAGAAAGTGGGAGGACACAATGATCCCTGAAGAGTATATGGCCATGAAAAGAAAAGAGAATTCACATGATCCAGATTATGAGCATTGGAGTGATGATTCCAAAAAAATCATCATAAATCATGGATAGATTTCAAGAGATATAGATGAGATTTATCCAACAGAAGAATGAATCAAACATTTGGAGAGAAAGACTCTCAGAGAAAAGACCATCAAAGAAAATATGAACAGACATAACCCTATCATAGTACCTTCCAGATACATTTTAAAGTCATTCAAGTACTTTGATAGGCAGAGAATGAAAGAGAGGAGATTTGGAAAGCAGCTTGCTAAGTGAATGAGATTATAGCAGTGCATATCATATAAAAATGTTGTTTATGTTTTTAGAAACTTAAACCCAATTGGCCTGAATGTATATATATTCATATATCTGTTTTTCATATTAAATGCTTTCTGTATCTCCAAATTTATATAAATGTTGATCTTTGTGTTGATTTGCTTTTAATTCTATATATGTATCTTATTATTGATCATAGTTCTGACTTTTTCAAATATGATGAGATTGTTGGAAAAATTGCCCTCAATGTTCCAAGATTTGAAGAAGTACATCATGCAATGATAAATACATCTTGTATTTGATGTCTATCTGTTTGAGATAAATTTAGGTTAAATATTTTATATTGCTAGTTAATCTCAGTAGTGTAAGAGTTAAGTTAAGACCATAAATGAACTTATTCATAACTCTGAAATGGTCTAAGTGCAGTATTGTTAAGTTCAGGAATATACCATTTTGATGAGTAAAGAAGTCTCAACGATATCGTTGTGATAGAAGGCTCCACACAACACTACGTTTTGTCAGCAACAGAGAAGCAAATTTCTTGCGCTAAGTACAATACCGTTTTGTGAGAAGTATTCACAAAATGATATCATCTTGATGGAAGATTGCCGTTTTGTTCTTCAAAAAGGCGGGGTTTCAAATTATTACAATATCGTATTTATTTGTATGGATTATATCTTTGTATTGGTGGGTCCACCTCTATATAAAGAGGGGACAAGACTCATTGTATGGTATTGAAAATCATTCAACATGGTATCAGAGCACAAGATGCCCTAATTTCTTTCGGCCCACCTTTGCCTCCGCTGGCCCGTCTTCGCCCGTCCCCGATCGACGACAGCAGCGGCTTCCGGCGCTCGCCCGTCTTCGCCCGCTCTTCGCTCTCCCGCACTTCTCTCTCCGTCCAGCTGCAACGGCGTCCCTAATCTTCGCTCTCCCGCACTTCTCTCTCCGTCCAGCAGCAGCGGCGTCCCTAATCGTCGCTCTCCCGCGACTCTCCTGCGCCGATCCGCAGCGGCGTCCCCGTCGACTTCTCTCCAGGCCCGTCCGACGGCTTCTCCAGGGCACTCCCGGCTTCCTAAGGCTGGGTGACCTTCTCTCTCCAGCGTCGGCTATGCTATGAGGCTTGTTCTCCATTCTGGCGCCATCTCCTAGGGTTTCTGCCCTGTTTTCTTCTCATATGGAGTTGATTTCTATTCCTCCCTTCTCCTAATTCAACGAGTTGTCTTTAGATTTCTCTTCTAGGGCAACTATGTCGGTGCTCAGTGATTCTACCTGGACACCAGTTCCCTTTCTGATTCCTTCAGCACTTCCTCTGCGTGGGAGCCATGATCACAATACTCCGCAGGTTACCACTATTCGCTTGGATGACTCAAATTATCTATCCTGGTCGCGCTCCGTCACTCTTGCTCTTAAGAGACGTCGTCTTTTTGGATATGTCACTGAGACAACTGCGGAACCAGAGAAGACTTCCCCTGACTGGCCTCAATGGGATTCAAAAAATTTCTTAGTCATGTCCTTGATAACGAATTCAATGCAGGAATCTATCGCTCGCCATTATCTCTTTTTGGATACTGCCATGGACATTTGGCGCCGTGCTGAGACCACTTACTCTCGTAAGGGCAATGCTACTCAGAACTTCCAGTTGCGGCAAAAGATATCCTCTCTCCGCCAGGGTGATCGCCCCCCTTCTGCGTACTACTTGGAATTCAGCCAGCTATATCAGGAATAGGACCATTTTGATTCCCTCATATTTGTTAGCCCTGTTGATGGGGCTATGGTCCGTGCGAAGGAGGATCGCAACCGGACATTTGAGTTTCTTCATGGCCTCCAACGGGACTTGGATCAGATTTGTGTCACATTTTAAGCCGTCTGCCATTGCCCTTTCTTCCGGAGGTTTATAGCATCGTCCAGCAGGAATTTGATTGCCGGCAGTCTCTTCAAGATTCCACTCCTGAAAGTTCCGCTCTCGCTGCTGGTACCCCTTCGTTACTAGGAGCTCGTCCTCTCCGTGATTCCAAGATGAAGGGTTCTGACAAAGACCATCTCCTCTATGATTATTGTGGCAAGCCCCGTTACACCAGAGACACCTGTTTTTGGCTCCATAGTTTTCCTCCATCGCGAGATGGTGTGTCTTCTCGTGGTGGTCGTGGCTCTGGACGTTCTGTTGTTCGCTCATCTCTTCGTTCTGCCCATCTTACAGATGCTACTGTTGACCCTTCTTCTCTCCTGCCGGATACTTTCTCTGTCGATGAAGTTCTTGTGCTTCGCCGCATGATGCACGGTCTCTCTATGGAGGCTTCTGCATTGTCTTCCTCTGCCCACATTGGACCACCCGACGCTCACTCTGCTATTGCTGCTTCCTCTTCTTGGATCATTGACTCCGGAGCCACTGATCATATGACTGGCTCTGCCTCAGGATTCCTTTCTTATACTTCTCTTTCTGGTCGTGATAAGGTGAACATTGCTGACGATTCCCTTTCCTCTATTGCTGGGAAGGGTTCCATCTCCTGTTGCTCTCTCACCTTATCCTCTGTCTTACATGTTCCCAATTTCACTCGAAATTTATTATCTATTAGCCATTTGACTAATTCTATGAACTGCTCAGTAACTTTTCATTCTTCCTCTTATGTGTTTCAGGACCTGAAGACGGGGATGGTGATTGACTCTGGTAGTTTGGTCAATGGTCTGTACGTGCTTGACTCCTGCCCGGTGGCTCCTCCTCAGGCTTTCCTTTCCAACACCTCGGGTCTTTATTCCTGGCACTGTCGCTTAGAACATCCATCTATCTCTGTTATGAAACTTATGTTACCTTCTTTTTCGGCTACTGTTTTTACTTCATTTGTTTGTGATGTCTGTACTGCTAACAAACATTGTCGTACTTCATTTAATCATGTTTCATTGCCCAGTTCTACGCCTTTTGCTGTGATTCACTCGGATGTTTGGGGTCCTGCACCCGTATCTTCTATTTCTGATTGTACTTGGTTTGTCACTTTTATTGACTGTTTTTCACGTACTACTTGGTTATACTTACTGTGAAACAAGAGCGACGTCTTTCCCACCTTCAAAAAATTTCATTCCATGATCTTCTCCCTGTTTAACGCTAAAATTCAGATACTTCGTAGTGACAATGGTCGTGAATACTTAGATTCCCGGTTTGGGGCATATCTGACTGATCATGGCATTTTACACCAGACTTCTTGTGCTTATTCGCCATCTCTAAATGGTGTGGCGGAGCGGAAGAATCGGCACCTTCTAGAAGTTGTTCGCTGCCTTCTGTATACCATGCATCTTCCCAGGTATTACTGGGGGGATGCTGCCCTTACGGCAGCATTCCTTATCAATCGCATGCCAACTCGTATTATTGGGAATAACACCCCCCTTGGGACACTTCGCGTCCCTTTCTCTCCGCTTGTCCCTAAGGTGTTTGAGTGTGTTTGCTTTGTCCACATCCATCATCCTCCTCCCACCAAACTTGACCCTCGCGCTCTCCGGTGTTTATTTATCGGTTACTCTCCTACTCAGAAGGGGTACAAATGTTTTCATCCTCCTACGAAGAGGGTGTTTGTCACCATGGATGTCACGTTTCGTGAATCTGAGGTCTATTATCCTGCCTCAGGTACCTCTTCCCCTGTGACCTCTTCCTCTTTGTCCTCCCCGTCTTTACCTCTCCATGTTCCTCCTTTGTATCCCTCACTTCAGGGGGAGCCTCTTCGTCGGAAGTGAGTGATATCCCCATTACTATTTCTCCTACCATTCCCCCTTTGCAGGTGTACACTCGGAGGAGAAAGATGCTCAACGACAACCAGGACCTGCTACCAGACCAATCATTGGACCCAGACTCAGGGCCTTCTGAGCTTCCAATTGCTCTTCGCAAAGGTATCTGGTCCTGTACTAAACACCCCCTTTTTAATTACGTTTCCTATAATTCATTCTCCATATCCCACAAGGCCTTTATGTCTTCCCTTGCATCCATTCCTGTTCCAACATCCTGGCAGAGTGCCCTGGAGATTCCTATGTGGCGAGAGGCAATGTTTGAGGGAATGGCTGCTCTTGAGAATAACAACACATGGGACTTAGTGCCTCTCCCTTCTTGGAAGACACCAGTTGGATGCAAGTGGGTGTTCTCTGTTAAACAAAATCCATAGGGCATAGTTGAAAGGTGTAAAGCACAATTGGTGGCACGTGGTTACACTCAAACTCTTGGGATCGACTATCGGGAAATGTTTGCACCAGTAGCAAAGATGAACACTATCAGAGCTTTCTTATCCTGCGCTGCTTGTAAAGGGTGGGATCTTTGGCAACTTGATGTCAAAAATGCCTTTCTCCATAGGAATTTGGAAGAGGAAGTGTATATGTCCCTACCACCAGGCCTTACTCCCAGGAGCTCAGTGGGACTCGTTTGCAAGTTAAAGAAGGCCCTATATGGACTGAAACAGTCTCCACGGTCGTGGTTTGGGAGATTTCATAAAGCCATGTTGTCCTTTGGATATTACCAGGGAAACTTTGATCACACTCTATTTATCAAGCGCAGGACTGGTAAACTCACTGCTATCATTGTGTGTGTTGACGATATTGTTATCACAGGTGATGATGTTGAAGAAATCACGCTTCTAAAGAAAAAATTGGCCACTGAGTTTGAGGTAAAAGACCTGAGTGCTCTCAAATATTTTTTGGGCATTAAAGTGGCAAGGTCCAAACGAGGGATCTTTATCTCTCAGAGAAAGTATACTCTGGATCTTCTTGAGAAAACTGGGATGAGTGGTTACAGGCCTGCGGACACCCCTATTGAAGCAAATCACCGAATAGGCCGTGACAATGGTGAAGAGGTTGACGATATACCTGAGTTTAAGAGGCTTGTAGGAAGATTGATCTACTTGACTCATACCTGTCCAGATAGAGCTTATGTTGTGAGTGTAATAAGCCAGTTTATGCACGCTCCGAAGGCTCGTCATGCTGATGCTGCCAATAGAATTCTCCGGTACCTCAAGTCCTCACCAGGGAGTGAAGTCCTGTTTTCCTCCAATTCATCCCTAAACATTGAGGTGTACACCGATGCGGATTGGGCCGGGTCTATAAATGATCGGCGGTCTACCTCTGGGTATTGTTCCCTGGTTGGTGGAAATCTTGTTACCTGGCGGAGTAAAAAACATGTTGTGGCAAGATATAATGCTGAAGCAAAATTCCGTGCTATGGCCCATGGCGTGTGTGAAGGCCTCTGGTTGTGATCGGTATTGAATGACCTGAGGCTTCTTGGAGATGAGCTCATTCAGTTGTATTATGACAATAAGGCTGCTATTAGCATCGCACACAATCCTGTCCAGTATGATCGTACAAAGCATATTGAAGTGGACCGTCATTTCATCAAAGAAAACATTGAAAATGGGCTTGTGTGTACTCCGTTCGTTCCATCAGATAGATAACTTGTTGACATTCTCACGAAAGGTTTAAGTGGAAGTATCTTCGGAAGTATGGTTGTCAAGTTAGGCATGATCAACATCTCACACCCAACTTGAGGGGGAGTGTTACAATATCGTATTTATTTGTATGGATTATATCTTTGTATTGGTGGGTCCACCTCTATGTAAGGAGGGGACAAGCCTCATTGTATGGTATTGAAAATCATTCAACACAAATGATGAGGGCGCCGAAAGCAGGTGTCACATCAGTCCTTTCTAAATGGTGAGTTGACTTGTTACTTCTAATGTTTCAACCGTTTGAGGAGTCAAAGGTATAGAAGTTAAGAGAGTGGTTCTTCAAACCCTAACAAAGTGGACAGGCTGAGGTATGACTTTGTTGAAGTCTGAGGTAGGGTCTTGCTTAAGAACTAAAGTAAGATTCTGAGGAATATGAGGTGTAAGATCTTTGATCTGAGAAGTTAGAGGAGTTTGCCGAGTCTACCACACTGTTAGATAGGTGGTGAGGGACAATGGATGTACCCATACTCTAGAGAACCACTATAAATTCTGTGTGTTGTGATTTGTGCTTAGTTTCTGCAATAGACAAACTTAATCTTTTAAAAGGTAAAATACAGCTTAGCACCTATTTACACCCCGCCTCTCTAGGTGTTTAGTCTACCCTAATTATTCTTTCACATTCCACTTCATCTGGGTAACATGACGGTCTCAGTGCGGCCCTATGATATGGTATTCTGCAAAAAGATGAAATTGAATGTCTTGTGCAGGAGATGCTTATGGGGCTTAACTGTCCCAGTGTGAGCCATTTCTGTAGCCTGATCCTTTTTGCGCGAAAGGACGGTAGTTGGAGCTTCTACGTTGACTATCGCGAGCTCAATAAAGCCACAGTACTAGATAAGTTCCCCATTCCAGTCTTCCAGGAGCTGCTTGACGAGCTTAACGGGGCAGCCTACTTCACCTAGTTGGACCTTCGGGCGGGCTACTACCGGATCCGTGTCCGAACGGAGGATATCTCGAAGACCGCATTCCAGATCCACGATAGACACTATGAGTTTGTTGTCATGTCGTTCGGGTTGATAAATGCTACTGCCACCTTCCAAGCAACGATGAACGACATCTTCCCAGCGATACTTCGTAAACACGTTCTCATTTTTTATGGAATTTTGGTATACAAGTGTACAACTCATCTTGGCACGAACATATTCGACATGTTCTCCCTTTGACCACTGTTCAGTGTCATCACCTCAAGCTCAACCTGAAGAAATTCTCATTTGGCACGTCAGAAGTGAGCGGTCCTCTATTGGCCGACCACCACTTCACTCTGGGAAATTTGCGGATTCTTGGGCTTGACTGGCTACTACCGCCGCTTCATCTGAGGCTACGGGGCTATAACACGACCGCTTACACAACTCTTGAAAAACTCGGAAGAGGGTCTATTGCTTTGGTTGGCCCTAGAGGTCGATGCCTTTGCTGCTCTCAAACAAGCTCTTGTGCAAGGAGCGTTCTTAACATTGCCAAATTTCAGTCTTCCTTTTCTAGTGGAGTGTGACGCGTACGGCACTGATGTCGGGGGTGTTCTTATGCAATACGACCAACTTATGGCTTACTATAGTCTGGCCTTCTCAAGTACCATTCCTAGTTGTTATGCATATGAAAATAAACTCATAGGCCTTGGAGGTCCAACATTGGTGACCATATCTACTCAACGTCTCAGCCGACCAGTTGGTGTCCGCACCGACCATCATAGTCTTCGTAATCTTCTACAACACAAAATTGTGACGCCGACACAATAAGTATGATTTGCCAAACTCCCCGGCTATGATTTCATCATTCAGTTTCGTCCAGGCAAAGGAAACCTGGTGTCCAACGCTCTCTCCCGTCAAAATCAGTCTCTTGAACTCACAACCATCTCTGTACCCATTTGGGAAGAAGCGACAACCATCCAACATGAAATGGAGGCCGACCCCCACTTTAATGCCATCTGGACTGCCCTCATCACCGACGTCGCGGCTTGCCCCACCAATTCACTTGTGGGAGGTCGTTTGTTCTTTAAAGGCCGCCTAGTCCTCACGTCGTCTTCACCTAACATTTCTCGCCTCTTAGCCTAATTCCATGCATCCCCCTCCGGGGGCACGCTGTAGCCTTCCACACTTATCGCCGCTTGGAGGAGTCTCTCTATTTACCATACATGTTATGCCAAGTCAAGGCCATCGTGGCCGCATGCCTCACTTGACAAAAGGCCAAATATGAAGTCATGCGCTTAGGCAGTCTCCTCTAACCGCTACCGATTCCCGAAATGATTTGGGAAGATGTTGTCATGATTTCACACACGGCTACACTCACTTCCTTCCACTTCGCCATCCCTACATGGCCGCCTTCGTGGCAGAGAGCCTCATCAATGGGGTAGTGCGACTTCATGGCTTCTCGAGGTCGATTGTAAGCGACCGCGACCCATTATTTTTGTGCTCATTTTGGACATCCATCTTTCATCGTCAAGGCACTCGCCTTTGCATGAGCACCGCGTATCACCCGCAAACAGACATCCAATCTGAAGTTCTCAATCGGTGCTTGGAGACCTATCTTCGTTGTTTCATTGGGTAGCAACCCCGTGGGTTGGCTAAATGGCTAAGTTGGGACGAATACTCCTACAACACAACATACCATCAGGTGGTCGGCCACCATCATTGATCATCCGCCACCTTCCAGGGGAATACCAAGTGGAAAGCCTTGTCAACCATCTCCAAGATCGGTATTCTATCCTCGAACAACTTAAACACCGCCTACGCCAGGCTCAAGAGAAAATGGCTTCCTTTGCCAACAAAAAGCGGCACGACTCCTTCCAAGTGTGTGAGAAGCTCTTCATCAAGCTCCGTTCTTACCACCAACTTTCGGAGGCCCAACATCCTTGCGCAAAGTTAGCTCCGTGGTTCTTCGGGCCTTTCAAGTCATCACTTGCATTGGCGTCGTTGCATACCATCTTCGCCTCTCTAGCGGGTGCCGCATACATCCGGTGTTCAATGTCTCTCAGCTAGATCTTGTTCTGAGCAAGCACCCATCGTGGGCCACATCCCAACTGACATGGACCGGCCAAGCTACCTTCATAGAACCAAGGCAGCAAAAAATGAATAAAAACAAATGATATTTTCTCTTTTTTACTGTCATACTTCTATTCTTTGTTTGCACCAAGATTTTTGTAACATTATCTAGTAATATACATAAATTAATGTGCAGTAGCTACCGTGTTTTTGATGCCTGAAGGTTTTTGCGAAGTTCTCATTCTCCTGTTCTCATATTTAATTGATTTTAATTCAAATCGCCATCTCGTTTCTTTATTTAGTACTTGGCATTCCTTTTTGTTCTCCTGGCTTTCGTACGAATGACTTGTATTTTATATTATTTTTGCGGTTATTCATTTTAAGCACTTGTATTCTGCAGGAGAAGGCTGCTTTCGCAGATATTCTGAAGAGAATATCCAAAATACAGAAGAATAATGGCCAGAACTATGTCGTGCTGAGGTAGAACTGTATGATTGGCTTCTTGTACTGACCGGGGATATTGATGCATCTGTGCGCTGCATCGAATTGTGCTAGAGTTGTTCGGGTAGCATGAAAAATAGATGGAATTTGATCCAATGAATCATCCCTTGAAACTGGGTTCCTAAATAATATTTTCATATTGGATGCAGGAAATGTATGTTTAAGGCTTATTTGGGGGTTAGCCGGCGGATTGGTGATGGAAAAAATAATATCACAATCTTTCAAACGTCATTTATATTTTCAAGCATTTTATACAGAACCTGAAATGAAAGAAGATTGAGGCTCCGTTTGTTTCAGATGTTACTGATGGAAAAAAGCTGATCGAAATAGAATTTGAAAAAAGAATTATTTTATGAAAATTGAGTTTGTGGTAAAAATTAATTTGTATAAAATGAAGTTTGTAGAGTTATTCGAAAAACAGTGCATAAAAACTATTTTTTTTAATGGAGTTTTGTAAAAGAAAATGCAAAATTGTTCAACATTTTACGAAATAACAAAATAATTTTTTTATAACATCTACAGATAAAATCGTGAGTAAAGTAATCAAATTTGAACCACAACAAATGTGAATTTTTCCACTTGGCAGTCGCCTTGGAGATTCACCTTATCAAATTAGATTTTTTTTTTCCTCAGGGTAGAACTCTTTAGACAATCCTATTGTGAATTTATTCTGAGTAATTCCTAGTAAATTTGAGATGCGATGCCTAATCTAACTCAATAATAATCAAATCATCTCAAGAACAGCAAACATGAATGTTGAGTAAGGGAAAAAAGGGTAAAACATAAAACAGGGATGTCAATGTTTAAAAAAATGCCATGGTTGTGAATGAGGGGAATATGAGCACGAAAGATGTTGAATCTAGGATTTAGGTCTCTTACCAAACTAATCTGTCCACTTCCAGTGTCGGAGCAGCGATTGAAGAAGGAATGGAATTCCATGGCGTGGCACACAAAATTCACTATAAAAACAATAAGGATTACAACGATCAATCTAGGGTTGTCCAACCAAGAAACCCCCTTGGATTCACAAATCAAATCTCCTCTTAACCCACGGTGAAAACTCTTCAAGTAAAGGGCAAACTCAAATCTCTTCAAGTACCGACAAACAAAGACATGATTGAGCAAAAAAACCCCTTACAATAGCAAGAAAACCCTATTCTTCCTCGTGCAGAACACCGTCCATCCATAATGGCAGAAGTCGTGAACTGCTTCTCTGGCTCTTGCGAATGACGTCTTCAAATTGGGGGATTAGATTAGGTTTTCAATCTCTTTACCTTGAAGAGGGTCAACCCACCCCCATTAAACAACACAGGCGCACCCCTCGTGGCTACCCGATTTGATTGAAGAAGATCCAATGGTCAGAGATAGCTGATTAAACCATACAGTAAACACAAACCGCGCATCTAGCCGATTTTCCATGTAGCATCTAGTCGATTGCCTACAACGTCTAATTGGTCGGGATCTAGACAAACCTCCAGCACTCATCAAGTCGATCGACCTTAAGCTTCTAGCCAAGCAACTAGATCATCTAGTTGATCAATTAGACCAACTGCTACCAAAAATATGATTCTCTTCTTCAAGTCTTCATGACTCATCTTTAGGGGATGAACCGAACAAAGATGAGGGAAATGTGCTCTGCGGAATCGACTCGAAGAGCTGGAATATGAACAAACATTTCACTCGAAGTTTGAAGCTATCCTCTATTATCCCGCTTTACCAAAAACCCTAGGTTGCGCCCTCTACATTGATTGAACTTTTGTTTCTGTAGTATAACTAGATAATAAGAGGAAGAAGGCCGGATTTTGCTCACTTATTGCATTCAAAGACCAGACTCATGGTCAGTTGGAGGATGGCAAAAGTAAAACCCTAGAAAAGAGGAAGAAGGCGACGATGAAACAAAAATTGGACATGGAAACCATGGCCAGTATCCTAACTCGTGGCCTTGATATGTTCCAATCCATCTGTACAAGTACCAAAATAGCCATCAAACTCGTGTGCAACTTTTGAAACCACCTTCACGGAACCGATGTTCGGTTCCTCCACGTTGTACTCAATCTCCTCTTCATTGGGCTCGCAGAGTTCCTTCTCATTTACTGTGGACAAAGGCGAGATTCATCACCAGTTGAAGGAATACATTACTAGAGACCCTATAAAAAGAAGATGAAGCACTAATCAGACATGGGAACTTGGATTGAGTGATTGGATTTGGCTAACAAGAGCAGCCACGCAACCCTTACTGAGATCCCTGGTTCATTGTTTTTTTTTAATTCGGGTTATAGTTATTATTTTGGTTGCGGACAATTTTTAAAATTTTCAGAGTTGTGATTAAGAAAGGGTTACAGGTTGCAGTTAATAATCATTTTTTTCGTCCAAAATTCAGTTATGGTTATTACTCCTGCGTCCCAAGAGTGTGCTGCATAAATACATAGAAACCCGTGGGTAACCCGTGCTTGCGCTATAGTATACTGACAACGACGGTCTCACGGCCTGACGGAGCTCCCTCCACTAGCACCCCTGGAGTGCATTAGAAGATTAATCGATTGCCGGAGCACTGAACTCTAGGTGCGAGCGATGCCGCCCTACAACACTCATGATTGGGGCATTGTCATGGAGGCAAGATGTTCCACCGAGTAGCGTCATTCTTATTGTTATAATTATGTGAGAGCAAATGGATTTTTTATAAAAAAAAATATACTCATTGTAATGAACGGCTGAGATTTCTTTGATGGTCATCCATGGTTACACTATGTGCCTCACAAGTTGTTTATCATTAAAATCACCACAAAGTACTTATTGTTCAAACATCATCCTTTTTTGTTACACTATGTTCACCTGACTGTTGCGGGTTATCTGGTTTTCCTAAAGTTTGGAGAATAAGATAACCTTAGTTCTATGTCGGATCAGGCGCGCAAACAGTCAAGATAAAACCAAGCAGCAATAACATGGGGTTTTTTTTAACATGAAAAACCCAAAAAGTGTGAAAAACTGCGTGTCTGGATCTATGCCGGAACAAAATAGACTATTTCCCCTTTTTAGCAAGTGTTTAGAGTTCCTCGGAGGGTGACAGACCACCTATCCATTACAAACTTTGAGTACAAAGAAAGGAGGAAAAAAGCTAAGTCCACAGAGCTTCAATGATGCGTCCACTAGAGCGTCCGCGAGAGTGTTCTCTTGTGCTTTCTCATGGGGCTCACTGAAGCATCGAAGTGAGCGTTGAGCGGACTAGAGAGGGTGTATAGCAAATCACGAGCGAAGAAACAATCTAAGTTCCACGTTCTCGCCGAAAAACCTCAGAGCTCTAGTCTCTGGAGTTGTTTGTCTTTAAATGAAGTTATGAAGACATTTTATAGCTTTTTGGAGGGACGTGCAGGTAATTGTGCATGACTGAGTATTGAGTTGGCGAATGGAGTAGCTCTGTTTCGGTCACCTAGATCACAATTTTTTGCAAAATGAAGGACATGCCCCCCGGGCCCGGGATGGTTGCCCGTGGCGGAGGTGGCCGGAGAAGGCGGCGGCGACCGCCGACGAGCACGTGTAGGGCGCATGTGCCTTCTGTGTGCGTGTGCAGGAGCCTTCCGCGCGCGCGTGTGTCTAGCAGGCATGTGGCACGTGTGTGCGCGCTGGCATGTGCTGGTGTATGCTAACGGCGCATGCGTGCACTTTTCTGCTCGTGAGTGTTTGGCTCCTTTAGTTTGGCTCGAGAAAATTCAGGTGGAACCCATTAATGGTTATTATACATTGACACGTTTTCTAAGCACTATTCGTCTACCAATTTGACATAGAAATTGTTAATTTGGATTCATTTCTTATTTCATTCCTTCAGCTATAATAATAGTTCTATATAATGAAACATTTGATATAATAGTCTCATATAGTATTCAGCATTTCGTGGTGCAAATATATTGATTTTGGCTTCTTTTGGCACCGAGGTGGCAGTCGTGAGCACGGTGGTTAGGAATGTCTGACCTCACCAAAGGAACTTAATTCAATTTTTTGTTGAAAACTAGTTTTCTTTTCTTGGTGACGATGATAACCATTGTCTTCTCAAACATGCATTCTATAGCGGAGACAGTATTTGGCGAGGCGGCGATATGCGGCAGAGCAACATGCTGCGGGACAATATGTTGGGCGGCGACATTATGCGAGGCGACAATATTTGGCTAGGTGGCAATATTTGACAAAACTATGCTACACAAGTGCTTGATGCTCCCCTGCGGACTGCACCCGTGCTCGATGTGACATGCGGGTTGCACCCTCATCCATGCGGAGTTCTGCCCTCATCCTTGAAGGCTTTGCTCTTAGGCCTACAGAATGCACCCGCAAACATATTCAACGTGCGAAGACATTCTGTAGGGTGGTGACATTCTGCGGGGCACCGTCATTCAGTCAAAAGTAAAATTCGGCGGCGAGATAACATTTGGAGGGGCAGTAAATTCATTGGGGGTGGAAAAATTAATCCAGGCAACAACATTCGTCGATATAATTATGTGGGGCTGTGACATTATTCCGGGGTGGCTATATTCAGTGAGGTGCGACATTTGGGAAAACTATGCAATGCCCTGGCATGATACTCCCTTGAAGGTTGCGCCCGTGCTCATTGTGATGCGCAGGCTATGCTCACATCTGTAACTACCCGGTCCGGCTAGGCCAAACACCAAGCGTCGCCGGCCTACTAGCAGCCCGGGTTTAGGCCCTTTAGACCGTCCCACGGCACCACTGGTAGTAAGCCTAAACATTAAGGCATGCAGGCTCATTGGGCCCCAACCAAATCTCCGCGACTGTTTATCAGCAGCGGTAGGTTGTTGCCACGGGGTTTCGCCCCCGATTTTTTGATAATATTATTTGATTTGGTATCGTCATATTTATGACGTCAAGACATTACATTTTACGTTATGTTGACGGCGCTGCACCGCTAGTGCGTTTTTGCGTCTGTTGGGTTTATTTGACCAGATTTTTGGGATTTTTATTCGAATTGAACGTTTTTCTTGATTGAAAGGTGATAGTTTAACTTTCAAGGCAGCCTAAACACCTAGAGGGGGGGGGGGGGTGAATAGGTCCTGCTTCTTTTTCTAAAACTTCTAGACAGAATTCAATTTATTAACTAACACAAAAACACAGCAATCACAGAAAACAACACATCACAGATTGCACTATGTTTTATAGTGGTTCCCCAAGGTCTGGGTACATCCACTTTCCCCCTTCACCTATCTAGCTGTATGCTAGATTCGGCCAAACTTCCACTTATCTCAGATCAATAGATCTTACAACTCAGAACCCAACTGGTTCCTACAACTCAGGCACAACTGCCCTACCTCAGCCTTGCCCCAAGGCCTACAACTCAGAGAATATCCTTCTCCTACACTCAGGCAATCAGCCCTACCACTCAGAGTTCAACACTCCTACACTCAGCCTTTATAACATAGGCTTACAACTCAGATCTGTATAAACAGATCCTACAGAAATATAGAAAAGATTGTTTTTAAATTTGTCTTGCCAAATTGAGAGAGAAAAGGCAATGACAATTCTTAATCAGCTGATGCAATCAACTGTTTCTTAGCCTTCTTCAAAGCTTCTTGAAAATGTACTTAGCTGAGTTGATTCCAAACAGCTTCTTGATAATCCACTGGTGGATTCTTTCTTCTTCTTCAAATTCTGACTTGATCTCTCTCTATCAGCACTTGAATGATTCTTCAGAATTCTGGTTAGAACTCTTCTTAGATCTATCCTTAGATAGTCTTCTTAGATCTTCTTGAGAAGATCTTCTTAAGTGCCTTGCACTTTCTTGAAATGATTTGGATCGGAATCCTTCTTCAAAAGTTCTGGAGTTAAGAATTTCTTCAATGTTGAGAAGGTTATTTCCTTCTTCTGAATATGTCTATTTATAGACTTCCTTCATGGTAACCGGCTGATCCGGTTTCTAACAGTTCTCTGACAAGTCTGACAGCTTCAGTTAACCGGTGGCAACCCACAGCTGTCAAGTCTTCAACAAGTCCTGTGCCTTAGTCTTGAACCACAGTGTGTCGAGACAGTCTGTCAGAAAGTGTCGAGACCATCTGTCTATTTGTGTCGACACAATTGACTTTGGTGTCGACACTGCCTTCAGTGATGTCGACTAAGTTGCCTTTGAGTCGACACAGCTTCTTCTGCAAACAATTTGATCTTGACTCTTCAGTGTGTCGACACAAGTCCTGTGTGTCGACACAGTTGTTGTAGAATCTTAACTTCAGTAAGTGTCGACTTAGCCTTCAGGTGTCGACACAGTCTTCTTTTAACTCTGCTTCAATGTGTCGACTCAATCACAATGTGTCGACACATTCTGCTGTTGTAGACAAACTTGTGGTCGACTATATTCCTTGAGGTCGACTATGTTCTTCTGTGTCGACATTTTTTTTTCAATGTTGAGGTCGACGCTTTCCTTCTGTGTCGACACTTTTTCCCAGAGTAGTGTCGACTTACTTCTTCTGTGTCGACACATTTTCCCAGTGTTGAGATCGACTATGTTATGTGTCGACACTTTTTCCCAGAGTAGTGTCGACTTACTTCTTCTGTGTCGACACATTTTCCCAGTGTTGTGTCGACAACTTTCTTCTATGTGTCGACACATTTTCCTTTGTGTCGACACTTGGACTTAGAATTTTTCTGTAAACTTTAACATTTCTTTACCTGCACATGTCAACTCAAAACTACATCAAATACAACATGATGTATATCATTGAGCTAGGTTGGGCTTCTTCAAATCAGGTACACATTTTCCAATGTACCCAACAATCTCCCCCTATTTGGAGAAGTCATAACCCTTATAGCCAATGATATACACCATTTATAAATAGTATAAAATGATGATATATGACAATACACAGGGATACTTAATTATAAACAAAATAATAAGAACATCATGGATAAAACAATCTATCACAGATTTAACAAAATTTTGTTTATTACTGGGTAATGTTTGATTACATGGTTTTTCTTTGACAGATTACATCATTACAAAACATTATGAAAGAACTAAACATTATCAGGATTGATTAGGCTCTCTAATAACAATCCCTTGGCCAGATTTAATTTTAGCTGTCACAGGAGCTTCTGATTCTTCAGCCATCTTTTTTCCTTTAAGATCAGCTTTCTTCTTAGCTTCTTCCTTGAGCCTTTGCCTTTCAAAATAGTGAAAAGGCTTTGGGAAGTATTTGCTTGGCTCCATAGCATCAGTTGGAAGTCTTCCCATCTTAGCTTTCCTTCTGAATTGTACAATGGCTTCTTGTCTTGCCTCATACTTCTGCCATTCCTGCTCATTGTACCACTTGCCCCTTTCATGAACTTGATCTTTGACAGCTTTCCATGCAGTGAGTATTATATTTCTGGAAGTAGGACTCCACTGCTCAAAATCTGGCTTCAGCTCAGCCTGCTCTCTAAATCTTTTCTTTGACAGTAGAGCATCTTGCTGTTCTTGCAAATTTACCTCAGGCTTATCAACCTTTCCAAGGATAACATTTACAACCTCCTTTGAAGGACTATACATATATTGCACTTGCTGATCCAATATATCAAAATCTGGAGGGGGGTATATGACTTGGGCAACCTCAGGTTGGTCACCTTCAAGTAGTCCTGTTTGTAGACCAGACTCAGCCACCATGTTATCATCACACAATGGTGGATATCCCAATGTGGCTCTTATGCTATTGGTCACCCATTTGGCATGCTCAGAGCCTGCATGAATTAGCATCCTCTCCCCCTTTATGGCTTCTCTTGATACATGATCTCTAAGATCTTCTTTCTGAAATCTTATTTGGCCATCCAAATAATTCACTCCCTCCTTGAAAAATGGTCTTAATCTTTGAAGCTTTTCAGATATTTCCTGTTGAGAGGTTGTGATGGCAGTCTTAACAGATGCAATTGCAGCCTGAAAATTCTTATCAAACTCTGCCATTTCTTTGGCTTTATCTGCAGGCATCCCTGGAACAATCTTCTTCACCTCTTGAATGATCTCATTATGAGATTCAGTTAAATTGTCATTCATTCTTATTTGATTTTCCAGAACATAACCTTGCTTCAAAACAATATCATCCACCTTTGTAGAGATAGCCTGCTGTTGTTTAGCCAGATAAACTACAGCATTGCCACCCTTGTGGAAGCAATCTGTCATTTCAGTTTTATTCAAGTTGACTTGAAATTGGATAGATTTGATATCTTGGGCTAAGTCAAACTGCAGAGTTTTGTTTCTTTCATCAACATATTTCTCAATGGCCACCCTGTGGTCATCCAATTTCACCTGTAAATCCACCAAGAACTTGTTATAATCAACTTCAGGAGGTGGAGGTGGAGGTATTGTCTGTAAAGCCTGCCTATAAGTCTTGCTTCTTCTTTTAAATACAACCAGTTTTCTTTTCTTAGCCAACCTGGCTTCTTCAGTCTCAGATTCAGAAGTACTCTCTATGTTAACTCTATCTGCTTCAGTGCCATGTTGCTCAGTTTCAACATGTAGAGGCTCCCCCTCAATTCTTTGCTCCTCCTCTACTTCTTGTACTTTCTCAATCTCTTGAACTTTTTCCACTCCTTGTTCTAGCTCTATGTCAAGAGGCTGCTCAACATCTTGAACCTCTTCTATTCTATCAGTAGCTGTATCAACATCTGGGAATAACTCTTCCATAGTAAATTCCAGTTGAGTGGTCACTTTTGCAGCAGTTAAATCTGGAGATATGTTTAACTGTGCTACCTCTTGGACTTGCACCTCAATATTTGTAGTGGCAGGTGTAGGTGTGGACACTAGCTCCCCCTGAACCTGTGCAGTAATAAGAATAAGAGCAATGTCTTTTAAAGTTAAAATACATTAGCTCCTCCTATACCTAAGCAGGTGTAGATACCTTTGGAGCAGAAGTGGAAACTTGCTCCCCCTGCATCTGTGCAGGTGTTGATACTTCCTGGACCACAGTTGAGTCAAGCTGTGTCCCTTCTTGTACTTGGTCAGATTCTTGATTTGGTGTAGGGGATTGCACAGGGGTGTCTGGCCTGTTCTCTTCAGGCACATCCTTTGACAGCACCCTATCCCACCTGGTGAATAGTCTCATATCCATTCTTCTCATATGGTTAATCTTGCTCCCCTGCAGCTGCTGCATCACTTCAGGAATTACTCCATTGAAGTACAGGCTCATGATCCTAGCCATGTTAGGCTTCTTGATTCCCTCTTTGATCTTGTCAAAGAGCACTCCTGACCAATCAGTAGGAATAGTAAAGACTATCCTGGTCATCAGGCTGAACATATAGGCAGAAATCCTATCATGTCCACCTGTCTTGCAGAGGATTACCTTCCCAACTATCTCAGACAAGAACTTCCCTTGCTGATTCATTCCCTTCCTATTGAAGGCAGCTCCAATCTTCAATCCTTGGTCCAGTCCACACCATTGAAGGGCTTCCCTTGTCCTGGAGATAGGAACTTCCTCTTCATTTTCAACTACTTTCAAGTGGAAGATTTTTCTTATACTTCTTTGGTTAATCTTGATCTTACTCCCTTGAACTGTAGACTTAATCTTGAGGCCAGTTGAATGGACTGATGCAGAGATAAAGAACTCGTGCACCTCCTTCTTCCAGATCTTGGATGGTTCTGAGACAAGGAATTCTAACCCTGATGCAGAGAGAAGGGTGATAACTCCTTGAACATCAGGCGGCGCCTCTGCAAACGCCTGGCGCACCAACTCATACCCTTCATTAACATTGTCTTCAATCCTTGGCGCCATCGTTGTGTCGAGAAAGCTTGAGAGAAGAGAGAAAGAAAGACTGTCGACACAAGGTTTGAGTTTCGAAAACCTTGAAAGCGTGTCGACACAAGGAGCTTTTTGACCTATTTATAGCTTCTGTTGAAAGAAGTTCAAAAGGCGCCAAAGACAGTCTAAATGTGTCGACACAGACGGAATGTGTCGACACAAGCTTCTATTAACTCGACATTTCTTCAGTCTACTATGTGTCGACACCAATTTGTGGTTATGTCGACACCTTGGATATATAGTAGAAAGACAGAAGTTCTGTGTCGACACTAAGGACAAGTGTCGACACATATTTTGTAAGTGTCGACACCATAATTCTGGTTGAGTCGACATTACATTCCTGGTTAAGTCGACAATAAAACTCTTAAGTGTCGACACATATTCTCTGTGTCGACACAATATTTCTGACTTGTCGACATAATTTCTCTGAGTCGACACATTATTACTGAATGTGTCGACACATTCTTACTTAGCCAATTTCTGTAACTTCAATGTGTCCTTTTTAACACTTGATTATTGTTGTTACTACTTTTACTTACTTATTAACCATTTCAATAGCATTGTTAATGATTTTGTTTAATACATTAATCAATGGTTAACATACCTAATTCAATTTTGAATTTATTGAATTTGGTTTCATCTAAAGGCTTAGTAAATACATCTGCTATTTGATAATCTGTTTTTACAAATTCCAATGAGATGTCACCTTTTTCTACATGTTCTCTAAGAAAATGATATTTGATTTCTATATGCTTAGTTCTACTATGAGAAACTGGATTATTAGCAATAGAAATAGCACTCTTAGAATCACATAAAAGGGGTGTTCTACTTACCTGAATACCATAATCTTTAAGCTGATGCTGCATCCATAATAGCTGTGCACAGCAGCTTCCTGCAGCAATATACTCTGACTCAGCTGTGGAAATTGCCACACTAGTCTGTTTTTTACTACTCCAAGATATTAGTCTTCCTCCCAGGAATTGACAAGTACCTGTAGTACTCTTTCTATCCTCTCTACATCCTGCAAAATCTGCATCTGAATAGCCTGTTAGTTGAAAATCTCTATTCCTAGGGTACCAAAGACCTAGAGTAGGAGTGCCCTTTAGATATCTCAGAATCCTTTTTACTGCAGTATAATGAGATTCTTTAGGGCAGGCTTGGTACCTAGCACAGACACATGTTGCATACATAATGTCAGGTCTACTAGCAGTGAGATATAGTAGTGACCCAACTATTCCTCTATACAATGATTCATCAACAGGTTTACCTGCCTCATCTTTGCATATTGGCATACTTGTGCCCATAGGAGTTCTCATGGAGGAGGATGACTCCATACCATATTTTTTAATTAATTCCTTGGTGAATTTAGACTGGGATATGGACAATCCATCATCAGTCTGTCTTACTTGGAGTCCCAAGAAGAACTTAAGTTCTCCCATACTGCTCATCTCAAACTTCCCTTGCATAAGTTTGGCAAACTTTTTACAAAGGTTGTTTTCAGTAGATCCAAAGATTATGTCATCAACATAGATCTGGACTAAGATGATCTTTCCTTTGGATTCCCTAAGGAATAGAGTTTTGTCTATCTTTCCTCTTGAGAATTTATTCTCAATGAGGAAGGTAGACAGGGTTTCATACCAAGCCCTTGGAGCTTGTTTTAACCCATACAAAGCTTTCCTAAGCTTGTACACAGAATCAGGTTTAAGAGGATCTACAAAACCTGATGGCTGCTCTACATATACTTCTTCTTTAAGATCACCATTCAGAAATGCTGACTTTACATCCATCTGGTATACTTTGAAGTCTTGGTAGGCTGCAAAGGCAAGGAACATTCTGATTGCCTCCAGCCTTGCTACTGGAGCAAAGGTTTGATCAAAGTCAATCCCTTCTTCCTGCCTGTATCCTTTTGCAACCAATCTTGCTTTATTCTTTATTATTATTCCACTTTCATCTAGCTTGTTCCTATAGATCCACTTAGTCCCAATTATGTTGTGGCCCCTTGGTTTAGGAACAAGCTCCCAGACCTTGCACCTTCTGAACTGATTCAGCTCCTCTTGCATAGCATCAATCCAGTACTGGTCTTGGATAGCTTCTTCAAACTTCTTAGGTTCCATTTGAGACAAGAAACTAGAATGCAAAACTGTGCTTTGATTTCTGCTTCTAGTTTGCACTCCTTGTCTTGGATCACCAATTATCTGATCAGTAGGATGATCTCTTAGATATCTTATAGCTGGAGGTAGATTCCCTTCAGGTTGAGCATCTCCAGCTTCTTCATTCTGCTGCTCCTCTTGGTTTTCATCAGCTTCCATTATCTCTTGTACTCCCCCTGGACAGCAGCCTTCATTTTCCAATGCTCCCTCTTCCTTTGAAGCTTCAGCAATGGAGAGCTTGTCCATCTTCTTGCTTATACCTGTTGAGTCATTTGATCTACAAGACAATTCACAATTGATTAATCTTGTTTCATCAAATACAATATGCACAGATTCTTCAACAACTTGAGTAGTTAAGTTGAAGACTCTATAGGCCTTACTATTTGTGCTGTACCCAACAAATATCCCATCCTGGGATTTGGCAGCAAACTTAGTCAAATAAGACTTACCATTGTTAAGTATATAGCACTTGCAGCCAAAGATCCTAAAATAGGATAGATTTGGTTTTCTGCCTTTCACAATCTCATAGGGAGTCTTCCTGTGGCTTTTGGTGATAGAAGCCCTATTGATGACATGACAAGCAGTGTTAACTGCCTCAGCCCAAAAATATTCTGGGAGAGAGGTGTCACTCAATAGAGTTCTACCAGCTTCAATTAATGATCTATTCTTTCTTTCAGCAATTCCATTTTGCTGAGGTGTTCTAGGTGAGGAGAACTCTTGGAAAATCCCAAAGTCTATACACAAGTTTGTCATGCTTTCAGATTGAAACTCAGTACCATGGTCACTTCTGATTTTGACCACTGTACTGTTTAGTTCATTCTGAATTTGCTTTACAAACTTAAATAATACACTTGGGGTTTCAGATTTTTGTCTCAGAAAGAACACCCATGTAAATCTAGAATAGTCATCTACAACCACTAGTGTGTAGACCTTCCTTCCTAGACTGTGAACTGGCATAGGACCAAAAAGATCCATATGCAAGAGGTATAAGCACCTCACAGAATCCTTGTTTTCAAGGCTTTGAAATGAGGTTTTTGTCTGCTTGCCCTTTTGACAAGCTGAGCATACCCCTTCCTTTATACACTTAACTTGAGGCCCATTCCTCACTAGTTCTTTACTAAAGAGTTGGCCAATTGTCTTGTAGTTTAGATGAGCCAATCTCTTGTGCCACTTAACACAATGAGAAGCATTGTCATCAGCTACAAGACAAATGGGGGATGCCTTATTCTCACATTCAAAATTAAGGCAATACACATTTCTCTTCCTATACCCAGTCAATATGATCTCTTGATCACTTGACCTTTTGATATGACATCCATCCTTACCAAATGAAATGTCATATCCTAGATCACTCAGCTGGCTTATGCTTATTAGATTATGTTTCAAACCTTTTACATAGGCCACTTGGGTGATAGTAATTAGGTTTGAAGAGATGTTACCAAATCCTTTGATGACTCCTTTTTCAGATCCACCAAAGATCACTTTATGTCCATCTTTGACAGATGAATACTCCTTCAGCAGCCCCTTTGTTCCAGTCATGTGCCTGGAACAACCACTATCCAAGTACCATATAGGGGCATGGTAACTTGGATTCACCTGCAATACAGAATTACTTACCCTTAGAACCCAAGTAAGTCTTGGGTCCTTGGTTCAGGTTAGCCTTAATAAAGTTATCATAACCTCTTCTAACAGGTAGACTCTTATTCTTTATAACACTTGTGTTATACCAGCAGTCCAATGCAAAATGACCCCTCTTGCCACAGCACCAACATTCAAACTTATTGTATCTAGATCTAGATACATCCTTGTCTGAAGCATTTCTGTTCATTGCTGGTGCTGTTGCAACTTCTCCTACTGGTTTCTTAAAACCATAGGGCTTATGACCATAGGTAGGCCTGCTTGCCTTAACACCCTTGTTCTTCAGAACATTTGTCTTGATATGATCCTGAATGTCTTCATGATCATATATGTTAGAAGGCACTTTCTTCTTACCAAACCTTATGGGGACTGAAAGGTTTAGTGGCTCAATAGGGGCTTTGCCTTTCTTCTTGAATCTGCTAGCCCTGGAGTTACCCTTAAATCCTAATCCAGCCTTACCCTTCTGAGTGACAAATTCATCTATCAAGGGTAAGACAGATTTTGGCTTAGAGTAACTAGCCACTAACTCCCTTTCAATTCTAAGTCTGTCCTCCAGACTCTTTACTTGATCATTAGTATAATTAATTGTGCCCATCTGAATAATAGTTATATTTTTCAGCTTGGCAATTTCAGCTAACTTTTGATCAAGGACTTTTTCTAACTCAGCTGTTGTAACCCTTAGATCAGCAATTTCCTGAGCCTGTGATTTAACCAGGTTCTTGCTTTTCTTAAGGGCCTGCAACAAGTCCCCATACTTGTCTATCAATTGATAGACATCTCCTTCAGATCCAGATGCATCTTCATCACTTGATGCAGATGTAGCTGATTCTTCACTTGTACTACAAACAAATGTACTGGAAGGACTGTTTACCTCATTAGGACCAGACTGATTCTGGCATAGGTCCTCTTCTGATCTAGTCATCAAACCCATGCATTGATGTTCATTGATGGAGTCTAGCAACTGCATAAACTCCTCTTCCTCAGATGCAGCATATAGTCCAATATATGCTTCAGCTTCAGATCCTGATTCTGAAGTTGACTGGTCTGACAGACTTTTATCTTTCTTTGCTACAAAGGATTTCTCCTTCTTGCCTTTCTGATAAGTCTTCTTCTTTTCTGAAGATTCCTTCCTTTTGTCAGGACACTCAGCCACTACATGTCCAGGCCTATTGCAACAATAGCAGACAATCTTTGAAGTAGTGGCTTTGCTGGGCTTTGACCTGCTTTTCTCTTTCCTAGATGACCTTCTTTTCTGATAATAGTCATCTACTTGCTGTGATGAGGAAGGCCTAGACTTCCATTGCTTCTTTTTCAAGAACCTTTGAAATTGCCTAGTGAATGCAGCAAAGTCTGCATCTGAATCACTGCTGACTGAACCCCTATCTGAATTTTCAGAACTACCTTCTTCAACTTCCTTAGGAGGAGATGGTGATTTCCTCCTATTCTTTCTGGTGGCTTCAGCATTAAATGCCACAGTCTTTTCTCTATGCTCTCCTCTTGAGTTTCTTTCCTCCTCCTTCCTTACCATAAGTTGCATTTCATAGGATAGCAACTTTCCAAACAGAGTTGGAGGAGATATCTCTGCCAATTTTGCCACTTCTCTTATGGCACAGATCTTTGTATCCCAATCCTTTGATAAGGATCTTAAGAATTTGTCATTCAGTTCATAGGTACTGAAGACTCTTCCATAGGAAATTAGCTCATTCACAATTCTATAGAATTTCTTATAGCACTCAGTTATGCTATCAGATTTTCCTTGTCTAAAACTTTCATACTCCTGATTTAGCATAGATTTTCTGTCCAGCCTTACTTCTTCTGATCCCTCCATGTAGACAATTAATGTGTCCCACATCTCCTTGGAGGTCTTGCAGTGAATCAGATTCTGAAATGTTGAATCATCTATGGCACTGACAATTATGTTCTGTGCCCTTTTGTCCATGGTAGCCAAGATGATTTCATCCTTGGTCATTTCAGAATAAGTCTTTGGTGTTTGGATATTTGCATCAAGAACAGATATCTTCATTGGTATGAAGGGGCCTTCCTGTACTGTGATGTAAATCCTTGGGTCAGATGCTTCCATAAACAATCTGACTCTTTCTTTCCAGATCCCAAAGATTTCCTTCTTGCATATGGGTAATTTCATTGACCCTAGCTCCTTATGATTCTCTCCAGAACCCATCTTCTTGATTCTTGATTCTGCCTATCAGATCTACCTCAGACTGTTAAGTCCTTTTTGAGGAACCTCCCTCTGATACCACTTGATAGTTTAACTTTCAAGGCAGCCTAAACACCTAGAGGGGGGGGTGAATAGGTCCTGCTTCTTTTTCTAAAACTTCTAGACAGAATTCAATTTATTAACTAACACAAAAACACAGCAATCACAGAAAACAACACATCACAGATTGCACTATGTTTTATAGTGGTTCCCCAAGGTCTGGGTACATCCACTTTCCCCCTTCACCTATCTAGCTGTATGCTAGATTCGGCCAAACTTCCACTTATCTCAGATCAATAGATCTTACAACTCAGAACCCAACTGGTTCCTACAACTCAGGCACAACTGCCCTACCTCAGCCTTGCCCCAAGGCCTACAACTCAGAGAATATCCTTCTCCTACACTCAGGCAATCAGCCCTACCACTCAGAGTTCAACACTCCTACACTCAGCCTTTATAACATAGGCTTACAACTCAGATCTGTATAAACAGATCCTACAGAAATATAGAAAAGATTGTTTTTAAATTTGTCTTGCCAAATTGAGAGAGAAAAGGCAATGACAATTCTTAATCAGCTGATGCAATCAACTGTTTCTTAGCCTTCTTCAAAGCTTCTTGAAAATGTACTTAGCTGAGTTGATTCCAAACAGCTTCTTGATAATCCACTGGTGGATTCTTTCTTCTTCTTCAAATTCTGACTTGATCTCTCTCTATCAGCACTTGAATGATTCTTCAGAATTCTGGTTAGAACTCTTCTTAGATCTATCCTTAGATAGTCTTCTTAGATCTTCTTGAGAAGATCTTCTTAAGTGCCTTGCACTTTCTTGAAATGATTTGGATCGGAATCCTTCTTCAAAAGTTCTGGAGTTAAGAATTTCTTCAATGTTGAGAAGGTTATTTCCTTCTTCTGAATATGTCTATTTATAGACTTCCTTCATGGTAACCGGCTGATCCGGTTTCTAACAGTTCTCTGACAAGTCTGACAGCTTCAGTTAACCGGTGGCAACCCACAGCTGTCAAGTCTTCAACAAGTCCTGTGCCTTAGTCTTGAACCACAGTGTGTCGAGACAGTCTGTCAGAAAGTGTCGAGACCATCTGTCTATTTGTGTCGACACAATTGACTTTGGTGTCGACACTGCCTTCAGTGATGTCGACTAAGTTGCCTTTGAGTCGACACAGCTTCTTCTGCAAACAATTTGATCTTGACTCTTCAGTGTGTCGACACAAGTCCTGTGTGTCGACACAGTTGTTGTAGAATCTTAACTTCAGTAAGTGTCGACTTAGCCTTCAGGTGTCGACACAGTCTTCTTTTAACTCTGCTTCAATGTGTCGACTCAATCACAATGTGTCGACACATTCTGCTGTTGTAGACAAACTTGTGGTCGACTATATTCCTTGAGGTCGACTATGTTCTTCTGTGTCGACATTTTTTTTTCAATGTTGAGGTCGACGCTTTCCTTCTGTGTCGACACTTTTTCCCAGAGTAGTGTCGACTTACTTCTTCTGTGTCGACACATTTTCCCAGTGTTGAGATCGACTATGTTATGTGTCGACACTTTTTCCCAGAGTAGTGTCGACTTACTTCTTCTGTGTCGACACATTTTCCCAGTGTTGTGTCGACAACTTTCTTCTATGTGTCGACACATTTTCCTTTGTGTCGACACTTGGACTTAGAATTTTTCTGTAAACTTTAACATTTCTTTACCTGCACATGTCAACTCAAAACTACATCAAATACAACATGATGTATATCATTGAGCTAGGTTGGGCTTCTTCAAATCAGGTACACATTTTCCAATGTACCCAACAAAAGGATTGAGTTTTGAGGTTTTGGACTTGTCCAATTTTATTGCGACCTAAGCATTTTGGGTCTCGGCGCGTGTTTGGATTTTTGGCGATGATTTTTTCTTGTGAAAGCTTTTGATGATAGCGTCTCAAGAATGGTGCGTAGGATTCTAGGGTTGTTATCGCCTTTAAATTCGTTTAGTTCGGCTCGCGTTTGGGCCTCCGTTTTGATATCGTACTTTTCTTGTTCAAACCATTTGAATATGATAATTACTATATTATTAAAGTCTTATGCCTGTTTTAGATTCTCGGGAAGCCCTCTTTTTTTCGTCGAGCGGAGGCGGGAGTTGATTATTTTGGGTGTTGTCTGTACTTTGACTAATCGTCGAGCGGAGCTTGACGAAAGTCGAGCGGAGGCGTTGTTTGGGTTTGTCTTAGCGTCGAGCGGAGCTCGACGATCGTCAAGCTGAGCTCGACGAAAGTCGAGCGGAGGCGTTGTCTGGGTTTGTCTTAGCATCGAGTGGAGCTCGAAGATCGTCGAATGGAGCTGGACGATCGTCGAACGGAGCACGACGAAGCTTTTTTCTTGTGTTCGACGAACTTCGACCGGAAATCGTCGAGCGGATTTTTTTGAGTTCGACGAACTTCGAGCAGAATTCGGCGAACGAAGTTGTTCTTCCTTCTATTCTCGTGAAGTTTTTTGTACACGAGAACTTCCTTTCTGTTCTCGAGAAGTTTTGTTGTACTCGAGAACTGCCTTTCTGTTCTCGAGAAGTGTTATTGTACTCGAGAATTGCCTTTCTGTTCTCGAGAAGTGTTGTTGTACTTGAGAACTTCCTTTCTGTTCTCGAGAAGTCTTGTTGTACTCGAGAACTGCCTTTCTAGTTCTCGAGAAGTCCTGTTGTACTCGAGAAGCCCTGTTCTCGAGAAGTTCATATCTGTACTCCAGAACTGTCCTAGTTCTCGAGAAGTTTTGCAGTACTCGAGAAGCCCTGTTCTCAAGGAGTTCATTTCCGTACTCGAGGAGTTTTCTTTCCACTCGAGAAATCCGCTTCTTCTCGAGAGGTTCAGTCCAGCTAACCCCCCTACCCCGGCTCATTCTTCTAAGAGTAAAGATTTTTATATAATATTGATATATATATATATATATAAATACTCTACTTCTTCATCCTCTGTCATTTGGACTGAATTTCCTGTTCATCTCCCGAACCAGAGAAGCGTGAGCGAGAGAGAGAAAGTTTTTCCGTGATTCTTCTGGTGGCCGCCGACGGTGCTCCTGTGCTCGAAATATTCAATCAATCATAGATCCGGAAAGCTCTCAGCGAGAGCTTTGTCATCGTGGTTAAATCTTCCCCATTTCTTGAGTTTTTCTCGTTAGGGTTTTTGGCCCTAACTTCTATTTCGGCCGTTTTGTTCAGATTTCGACTTCCCCCTTCTTCCTTAGTCCCGATCTATGACAAGGAGCGATTTGGAGAGTTTTTCTGGAAAAACTAAGGTATGTGGTGGTTTTCCCTTTTTTCTCTTCTTCTCAATCTTGATGATAACTTTTAACCTAATTTTCTTTAATCTTTCTGCATTGTTGTCATTTCAATTTGTAGATATATTTAATCTTCCTTTGAGTCCACTTGTGTTATTAGTTTTTGTCATGATGATTCAATCTTGTAGTGTTGTAGTGATTTGATGGAAATGTTTAATTGTTGGCTTTAATCGTTCCTAATTATTGTGTAGGATATGTCAAGAGTTGTTTAGGATTATGAAATCCTTCTTAAGGTTTATCAACCGCTTCTTAATCTAGAAATGTCTACTAGAATACGATGTGCAAAGTCTTGAGATGTATCATGATTCTCTTATTTGCTGGAGTTAGTGGGCGTATCCACCTCTGCAATATTTTGAGACTTATTAGTACCTTGTAGAACTCTATCGGGTGTTTGGGCGTCTGCGGTGAATGGTGGAGTGTATGAGTCTCCCCCGCAGTTAGATGGATATTATATCTATGAGGTCGTGTCCAGATGAGTGACCACCTCGTACATGTTTTAGGTAGAGTTAACCACATGTGGCTAATAGGGTTGTTGTGATATCCTTGCTTATGATTTAATCATGCTTTCCACCTTTTTAGCCTTGTGCATCTGGTGTATTTTGATGCGCGTGACGATTCACGTAAGTTTTATTTACTGATTCTTGTGTACTTTACTTCAGCACTTTTGGTTTTGGGTTGGTACCCCTTTTGACATTTGTTTATTTTTTGGCTTACTTTTCCGCCACCACGTGTACCTTCTTGTTTAGGTGTTCTGTGTTTGGAATGTCTCAGGTTCGAAGCTTTAGCAGGTAGTGGAGCTGGTTTTTGGGAGTTCTTGGGCAGTAGTGTTGGTTGTGGTTTTCACCTCGCCGTTGCGAGGTAGTTTGTTATTTCAGTTTGCTTTACTTAGTTCAGACATACATTGTTTTATGTGGGTTCGTGTCAGATTATTGACGCCCACAGGATTGTTGATTTTGAATACCTGCTAGCTGCTAGTTGTTTCCTTTGTGATGAATTGGATTACTTGCTCTCTGGGATGATTTATGCTAGGAATGCATGTTATGTATTTTCAAGTATAAAATCTACTATTATTACTTCATGCATTGCATATTTTAAAACTCTAACTCACTATATTTAGCGACCGTAAAAGCTATTTTTATTACTATTATAAACCTAGAGTCTTGCATACCATGAGTTGTTCCTTGGGGAACGTCTACACTCATGTCGGATGTGTAATCTCTTAAATGTTGTATTTTTCCGCAGCGTATAAACTATTTTTATTTCGTGGACTTGATAAGCAACCAAGCCGAGGGATACAGTTAAATGCTTTACTTAAATTTGATCTTCTTTAAATCACTTAAAGATCTCTCTTTTGTGTAAAGTAGGAGTTTTTCCTGATCGTCCACAGTTATCCCCTGCTGACGTGGCATCATGACGCACATTTTCCCTTACTCTGATAAACCCCTTCTTGTGGAGAAAATGCGGGTTGTGACAGTTGGTATTAGAGGGAGGTTGGTTTGACAAGTTGGTCGAACCAGCCAATCTGATATAGTTTTGTTTTCCTTCATTTATTTTCATACGCACACCGATGTGTCATCAGTACGTCTTAGCCGAAGCATAGTCACTACACTCATAGTATGATAAGAAGTATACATGGCATATTATGTATTATGGGATGCATAATATGTGTCTGTATATGGATCCACCATAGGTGGCAACATGTGACGATTATGTAGTATGTAATGCATAACCACCATCAGACGGGTGCCCATCAGCACGTTTTCGTTTCTTGTTGCATGCGATGTTATGTAGTATGAGATGCATAACATTTCATGTGTACGCAGCTCATAACATGTATTAAGGCCTTTTTAGAATTCATAGCACTACATACATAGCATATCATCGCATAAACACGCGTGCTAAGTTAAGGTTTACATGATGACACATGTACACACATGATTTTAAAAAAGAATAAATAATCCATGTATTCATATCATAGGCACATGAGTCAATAGGATGAGAGGATATCATCCTAAGTAGGACATTTCATCATTATAAAATCCCAGAGAAAGTTGCAGCAGAAGCAAGCGTCTTTTAAGTATGGTCTGAACTAAGTGTGTGGCCTAGTTGTAAGCTAGGATTCTGATGAGTTGTCCATTTTGCCCTTTTAGAAATGCCGCAACAGTGTGTTGCGACGAGATCGACTCCCCAGTCAGAGGGTAAGTTGTCTGGTGCATAGAGCGATGCGTCGATCGATAGTTTGCGCCAGAGCAACGAGGCTCTGTCGAGGCAAGTAGTTGCGATGCAATCGCAAATTCAGACTTTGTTGTCTGCCACTCCCGCGCAGCAACCCTTAGTGCAAGATTTTGCCATGGATTGAGCCGTACCCAATGCCCCTGCTCCTCTGGTTCCCCCGGCGACGCTACCACCAGAGATGAATTTTATCTCGCATTTTCAGCAATTGGGACCTCCCACTTATGACAGGAGAGCTGACTTTATGGTTCTGGATGATTGGATCATCGCTATTGAAGAGATGTTCTCCTATTCTGGGATTGCAGAAGCCCAGAAAGTAATGATTGCGACCTATCAGCTAAAATATTTGGCAAAGAGTTGGTGGATTCAGGAAAAGGAGAGTCTAAATGAAGGATGCTCATGGGAATCTTTTAAGAAGATGTTGCTGAAAAAGTTTCTACTCTCGGTCGAGCAGGACCGTCTGATGAATAATTTCATACATCTGAAGCAGAGACAGCTCACAGTGAGCGAGTATGAGATTGAGTTTAGTAAGTTGAGCAGATTTTCTCCTGATTTGGTAGCTTCAGAGGAGGGAAGACTGAAACGTTTCTAAGGAGGACTGAGAAGCAATGTCCAACAGTGGGCATGCACTTATAGAGCTGAAAGTTATGCTGAGGCAGTGGAAGCCGCTCTAAAAGTCGAGACGATTGAAAACGCCAAGAACCGAGGTGCTGTGGCGAGAAAAGAGAATAGGAAATGTGTTAAGGATGGAAGCTCTAGGGCCTCTAGCCCTTCTTCAAAGAAGAAAAGTGGAGAAATATGTAGCTTCTGTGGTCGATCCAGCCACCCTTACGAGACTCTGAAGCAGCAATAGGTGCTCACCATCCAAGGAACACCCAAGGGAGAGCTGGTGTGCTCATTCTGTTCAAGGAAGGGACATGATGTGAGTCATTACTGGTCGAAGGATAAGGCTTGCTTCTAGTGCAGGCAGAAGGGGCACCTGAAGTCTTTGTGCCCCAGGCTCAGTCCGCACTACAGCCTGCCCCGCTTCGGGCTCTACCGCTACCGCCAAACTAGGACAAAGGGAAAGGAAAGCTAAATGTGGTGACCAGAGAGGAAGCTCAGACCTCTACCCAAGTAATATCAGGTTAGATTCTAGTTTATCTTTTACTCTCTATTGTTTGTCCTAGTTTTCATTCGTTTAGTTATGTATGCTACGGTTTTAGTGGGGTTTAAGGTGAAGAATAGATGGGCCCACGTTCTTTTCTATTCGGGTGCCACCCATTCCTTTATGGCGCGGAGTTTCGTAGATAAACATCGTTTGAACCTGGATCAATTAGGAGATTCCTTCAACGACAAGTTCTCCTCCGGAGATCTGGTGATATAAAATCAAGGAGTTCTGAGATGCTCCATTTGTTTGGGTGATTTCCTAGCCATTGCGGATCTGATGGTGTTGGACCTGGCGGATACAACGTGATTTTGGGCATGGACTGGTTGTCCAAGTATGATGCGGTAATCCAGTGCAAGACAAAGCGACTGGACTTCAAGATGGACAACGACCAACCTATGAGTGTCTATGGATTTCAGGACAAGGGTTCCCTCATTATTTCTACAGTACGTGCTTGTTGAGCTTTAGAGTCTGGTTGCGAGGCATATCTTATGTCTATTTCTGCTTTGGAAATAGCTTTTGTTACACAACATATTGAGGATATATCGGTGGTGCGAGAGTTTCCAGATGTCTTTCCGATAGCCTTCCAGGAATTCTTCCTGAGAGAGAGGTGGAGTTTGTGATAGACCTCGAGCCAGGTACTCGCCCTATTGTTAAGGCACTATACCGTATAGCTCCGCATGTGTTATAAGAGTTGCGCACTAAGCTGGAAGAGTTGCTGCAGTGCGGTTTTATTAGGCCGAGTTCTTCCCCGTGGGATGCCCCTGTTTTGTTCGTAAAGAATAAAGACGGTTCCATGAGGCTCTGCATTGATTATCGGGAGTTAAATAAGGTAACCATCAAAAATAGATACCCGTTGACTCAGATTGATGATCTATTTGATCAGTTGTGGGGATGCACTGTATTTTCGAAGATTGACCTTTATTCAGGGTACCACCAGTTGAGGGTCTGTGAGGCTGATATTACACGGATGACATTTCGTTTCCAGCACGGGCATTTTGAGTTCTTGGTGATGTACTATGGTTTGAAAAATGCCCCGTCTACTTTTATGGACTTAATGAATAGAGTGTTCAAGGATTTCTTGGACCATTTCGTGTTCGTGTTCATAGATGACGTTCTTGTGTATTCCCGCAATGTTGAGGAGCATGCTCAACACTTGCGCTTAGTTTTTTCAACCCTGAGGGAGCACAATCTCTATGCCAAACTGAGTAAGTGTGAATTCTGGTTACCCCAGGTGTCCTTTCTGGGCCATGTTGTGGGCAAGGACGGTATTTCCGTAGACCCTACCAAGATTTCTATTGTGATGGAATGGAAGAGACCTTCCACACCTAAGGAGATTAGGAGCTTCTTAGGTCTAGCTGGCTATTATAGAAGATTCGTGGAAGGGTTCTCTGTGTTGTCTGCACCTCTATCTAGACTTACATAGAAGAACACTACGTTCATTTGGAGCGATAAGTGCGAAGAAGCTTTTCAAGAATTGAAGAAGAGATTGTGTACTGCCCAAGTTTTGACCTTGCCTACTGAAGGATTTGAGTATGCTGTGTCTGTGAATGCATCACACATTGGACTCGGTTGTGTCTTGATGCAAGAATGAAAGGTGATCGCGTATGGATCAAGACAATTAAAGACTCATGAAAGAAACTATCCTACGCATGATTTGGAGTTTGCTGCGGTAATTTATGCGCTGAAACTTTGGAGACATCTGTTGTATGACGCGCTGTGCAAGATCTACACACACCATAAGAGTTTGAAATACGTCTTCACTCAGAAGGAGTTAAATCTGCGCCAGCATAGGTGGTTAGAATATGTGGCCGATTATGAAGTGGAGATTTTTATCATCTGTGAAAGGGTACGTAGTAGCCGATGCTTTGAGTAGGAAGACTGTCAAAATCTTCAATCTATCTGTACAGTCCTTGGTGGAAGAATTCTTGTTGATGTACATTGAAGTTGGGAGTAGTACTGTGCTTGCTAGTTTGGAAGCAGAAGAGCCCTCTTGGATTTTCCTGGCTAAAGCACACCAGAAGGATGATCCGGATTTGTTGCATCTTCGAAATAGAACTTAGAAGGGAGAGCTACCTGATTTCTCTTTGGACGAGTTAGATACTCAGAAATATCGGGGTATATTTTGTATCCCCGCATTTGGTGATATTCGGGCTAAAATTTGTAATGAAGCTCATGGTTTCAGTGTTGCCTACCATCCTGGTTCCACCAAAATATATAAGGATCTGAAGCAAATCGTTTGGTGTTCGGGAATGAAGAATGATATAACGAAGTTTGTGTCGGAATATTACACGTGTTAGTGTGTTAAGGCTGACCACAGAAGTCCTAGTGGTAAACTGACACCGCTTGATAATCCAAGTTGGAAGTGGGAGAGTATTTCGATGGATTTCATCACCAGTTTACCAAAATCTCCCCGTGGGCACGATTCTGTTTGGGTGATAGTTGATAGATTGACTAAGTGTGCTCACTTTGTGTCGTTTAAGATTGGGTATTCTATGAAGAAGATAGTTGAGTTATATCTCAATGAAGTCATCAGGTTACATGGAGTTCCTGTTAGCATTGTATCGGATCGAGACTCCTGATTTACGTCTCGTTTTTAGAAGAGCTTACAAGAGGGGTTGGGTACCGAATTAAGGTATTTCATTGCCTATCATCCATAGACAAATGGTCAGACGGAAAGGGTAAATCAGATCGTGGAAGATATGATCAGGTGTTATATATTGGATTAAGCGGTGCTTTGGATGAATGCCTCAGACTCATGGAATTTTCATACAATAATAGTTATCAAGAGAGTCTGCAGATGGCCCCGTTTGAGGCCTTGTACGGAAGACATTGTAGGACTCCTTTGTTTTGGGAAGAAGTTGGTGAGAGACCGCTGCTAGGTCCTGAAGCCCTTGAAGAGATGAATTGTGCCGTGACTCATATTCGAGAGAAGCTCCGTATAGCGCAAGAGCATTACGAGAAGTATGCTAATTAATGAAGGGTCGATTTGGATTTCGCCGTTGGGGACTTGGTTTTTCTGAAAGTCTCTCCGATGTCAGGTGTTAAAAGGTTTGGAAGGAACCACAAGTTAGACCCAAGTATGTGGGACCTTTTCAAATTCTTGAGTGCATCAGAGTGTCAGCTTATAGATTGGATTTGCCTGCTACCTTCCCTAGTGTCCATGATGTGTTTCATGTGAGCCAGTTGCGGAAGTGTGTTCGTAGTGAGCGTCAAGTCCTTGACTCGGTTCCTCAGATTCAGCCCAAACTTTCGTATGTGGAAGAACCTGTCAGTGTTTTAGAATCTCAAGATCGAGTATTACGAAGAAAGACCATCCCCATGGTCAAGGTTCTTTGGAGAAATCAAGACGTCGAGAGCGCGACGTGGGAATTTGAGTTAGTGATGAGAGAATCTCGTCCACACCTCTTCCCTTAGTTTCTGGTATGTCTCCATGCTTTTGGTAGTGTTTGATTTTTCTCTTTTTGGCTTGATTTTGGAGTTGTGTTAAGTTTCGGGACGAAACTTATTTTTAGGGGGAGTGATTATAACGCTCCCGATTTTCTGATAATATTATTTGATTTGGTATCGTCATATTTATGAAGTCATGCATTACTTTTTTCTTTATGTTGACGGCGCTGCACCGCTAGTGCGTTTTCGCGTCCGTTGGGTTTGTTTGACCAGATTTTTGGGATTTTGATTCGGATTGAAGGTTTTCCTTGATTGAAAGGATTGAGCTTTGAGGTTTTGGACTTGTCCAGTTTTACTGTTATCTGAGCATTTTGGGTCTCGGTGCGTGTTTGGATTTTTGGCGATAATTTTTACTTGTGAAAGAATTTGATGATAGCGTCTCAAGAATTGTGTGTTGGATTTTAGGGTTGTTATCGCCGTTAAATTCGTTTTATTCGGCTCGCGTTTGGGCGTCCATTTTGATCTCGTACTTTTCTTATTCAAACCATTTGAATATGATTATTACTATATTATTAAAGCCTTATGCCTGTTTTAGATTCTCGGGAAGCCCTCTTTAAGGGTAGGTTTTTTGATCAAACGGAGGCGGGATTTGATTTTTCTATGTGTTGTCTGGACTTTGACTAAGCGTCGAGCGGAGCTCGACTATCGTCGAGCTGAGCTCGACGAAAGTCGAGCGGAGGCACTGTCTGGGTTTGTCTTAGCGTCGAGTGGAGGCGATGTCTATGTTTGTCTTAGCGTCGAGCGGAGCTCGATGATCGTCGAACGGTGCTCGACGAAGCTTTTTTCTTGTGTTTTACAAACTTCAATCAGAAATCGTCGAACGAGTTTTTTTTGGTTTGATGAACTTCGAGCAGAATTCGTCGAACGTAGTTGTTCCTCCTTCTATTTTCGTGAAGCTTTGTTGTACTCGAGAACTGCCTTTCTGTTCTCGAAAAGTTTTGTTGTACTCGAGAACTGCCTTTCTATTCTCGAGAAGTTTTGTTGTACTCGAGAACTGCCTTTCTGTTCTCGAGAAGTCTTGTTGTGCTCGAGAACTGTCTTTCTAGTTCTCAAGAAATCCTGTTGTACTCAAGAAGCCCTGTTCTCGAGAAGTTCATTTTTGTACTCGAGAACTGTACTAATTCTCGAGAAGTTTTGCAGTACTCAAGAAGCCCTATTCTTGAGGAGTTCATTTCCGTACTCGAGGAGTTTTCTTTTCACTCGAGAAATCCTCTTCTTCTCGAGAGGTCTGGTCCAGCTAACCCCCTATCCCGGTTCATTATTCTAAGAGTAAAGATTTTTATATAATATTGATATATATATAAATACTCTACTTCTTCATCCTCTGTCATTTGGACCGAATTTCCTGTTCATCTCCCGAACAAGAGAAGCGTGAGCAAGAGAGAGAAAGTTTTTTTGTGATTCTTCCAGAGGCCGCCGACGGTGCTCCAGTGCTCGAAACCTTTAACCGATCTTAGAGCCAGAAAGCTCTCAGCGAGAGCTTTGTCATCGTGGTAAAATATTCCCCATTTCTTGAGTTTTTCTCGTTAGGGTTTTTGACACTAACTTCTTTTTGGCCATTTTGTTAAGATTTCGACTTCCCACGTCTTCCTTAGTCCCGATCTATGACAAGGAGCGATTTGGAGAGTTTTTCTGGCAAAACTAAGGCAAGTGGTGGTTTTTTCCTTTTCTCCCTTCTTCCCAATCTTGATGATAACTGTTAACCTCATTTTCTTTTATCTTTCGGCACTGTTGTCATTTTACTTTGTAGATATATTTAAACTACCATGACGCGGGTCAACCTCCCCATTACCATTCCTCTAGTCAAAAAATAACCCTGTTATGCTACATGGGTGGCTCGCAAGCCACCTGGCTGGGATTACAGAGCTCTCAGCCCCACACGCCAAGCCCCAAGTCTCCACGACACAGACCACAAATAAATCAAGGAGCTACCACTGCGCAGTATCTGGCAGAAATGCGATTCTACCCAATTTTCTAGCTGATCCTTGGAGTTAGTCCCCATGGTTCCTTGCTGCAATCTACCGTGTAGAAACCCAAAAAACAAACATCATAGAGTCTTCTTCGCCCAATACAAGCATAATGAAAACATCACCAATCCAAACCAACCTGTCCAGATGGGCTTCACACACCATGCCTATGTTCGTACTTCGATTCCGAACTCTATATGCAAAACTACGTGGATATACCGTATCTACCTGAAGGAAAAACCTCACGCTTACCGCACACTAGCAGGAGAGGGTTTGATATGCAAAAGGAAGAGGACTTCACATGTCCAAGTTGAGAATCATTACCCTTTGCACTCTCTTCGGTGCCATGCTAAAGGTTTAGACGGATGAACGGACCGCAACGATCCTGCCTCCACAGATCTTGACTTGGCTTGCGAATCAAAACTCTGGAACTTTAGCGGTAGCGAGATTTACCCTCTGGAGCCGACGGTCCTCCTCCTGGAAAACTAGGCCAACTCAAAATCCAGAAGAAATGAGGTGGAAACGAACAAAATCAGGCATATAAATAAAGCTACCGCCGCGCAATAACTAACTACTGCCGCGCGGTACCTTAATACAATGCCTCATTCCGAGCGCAACTGCCGAAACCCTCCAATCACAGGCCGACACGTGGCCAACGCCGTTACAGTTTCACTACTGCCGCGTGATAGGACGCTAATGCCGCGCGGTAGAGGATGTCGGTTATGACACGACACCAGCCGCTACCGCCGCGCGCTAACTTCTACCACCTCGCGGTTTGATCCTGAGAACCATGTCAATAAAATTGACCCAGCTATTGCCAGCATTAACCCTATCGCCGGGCGATAGCTTCCCGAGAGGTCTGGTAGATTAATTCCCCTGGTATCGCTACGTGGTAAGGACCTTCCGCCACGCGGTAACATCTTTCTCGAGAACTCGACACTTTCTCGAGAACTTGATGCTCTCGACGTAAACTGTGGAGCTACTGTCGTGCGGTAACTAGCTACCACCGGGAGGTAACCCCCAGAGAAGCACCTCATGCCTCAAGAAATTTGGGGCGTTACAAATCTCCCCCCACTTAAAGAAATTTCGTCCCGAAATTTTGACATTACGGGAAAAGATAAAAGTAAACAGTGCATCTGATTACCTTAGAGAAATAGCTTAGGGAACTCCTCTCTCATAGTCTGCTCGCGCTCCCAAGACAGCTCTTCGCTGCCACAGTTATCGAAAAGGACCTTGACCATTCTAATGGACTTGTTCCGCAGCTCTTTGACCTCTACGTCCTCGATCCGAATGGGCTTGACCTTCATCGTCAACCCACTATCGACCATCACTTGACTCGCAATAATAACTTGAGTAGGATCTTGAATGGCCTTCCACAACATTGAGATGTGAAATACATCGTGCAAACCGTTCAACTCCACCGAAAGAGCCAAACGAGAGGCGGCTTCACCAATCCGCTCCAAGATTTCAAAAGGCCCTACATACCTCGGACTAAGTTTCTTTAAGTGTCGAATTCTTGATACGCCTTTAAATGGTTTTATCTTGAGGTATACTCAATCACCCACCACAAACTCCACGTTCCGATGCTTGGCATTGTAGTACTTGGCCTGCCTATCTTGAGCAATCAATATCCATTCTCGAATCAACCGTATCGTTGAAGTAGCATCTTCGATGTCCCTTCGAATGTACAGCTACAATTCTCCCGTTTCTACCCAAGCACAAGACATACCACACCTCCTTCCATATAGAGCCTCAAAAGGCATCATCTGAATGCTGGCTTGGTAGCTGTTATTATATGCAAACTCAATCATAAAAAAAATATGGTCCTCCCACCTTTTCCCGAAATCCAAAGCACACATACAAAGTATATATTCCATCGTCCTATTCACCCTTTCAGGCTAACCATCTGTATGTGGGTGAACAACTATGCCAAAGTTCAACTTGGTACCCAACAACTGAAGAATGAGCCTCCAATCATTAGATGTGAAACGACCATCTCAGTCACTAACGATGCTCCGGGGTACGTCGTGCAAACGAACTATACTGTCCACATAAAGCTTCGCTAGTTTCTCAACTGAATCATCCTTCCTATTGGGTATGAAGTGTGATACCTTCGTTAAACAATCAACGATCACCCAAGTATCATCGTTCCCCTTATGCGATCTCGGCAAACCGTGCACGAAATCTATAGAGATGTCATCAAATTTGCACTCCGGAATAGGTAAGGACTTCAGGATTAAGACAGGCTTCTGGAATTCGGCCTTTACCAAGTCACAGGTTTGACTTTTTACCACATACAATGCTATGTCTTTCTTCAGAACTGGCCACCAAAACTATTTCTTCATGTCCTTGAACATCTTGGTGCTCCCGGGGTGAATCGAGTACTTAGTATGAGGAGCCTCGTACATCAACCCCTCTCGTAGTTTTACCATACTTGGGACGCATAAATGACTGTCCTTCCACGATAACCCATTACCGATGATAAATTGGGCATTTGACCCATCCAACGCCTCTTCCATGAACCGCTTCATGCTTCCATCCAACTCCAAAGCCTGCCAAATCCGATCAGCCAGGTCATACAACACTTCCATCCAGTTCAACTGTGCTTCAGTACTAGACATCTCATCAATACAAGAGATATCTAAGGCCTTTAAATTTCAAACGAGACGCTCGACATGCATCGTTAACCAATTGGCCTGCGCGGGAGCTCCGTTGATTAACGCATCCGCAACCGCATTACCTTTCACAGGTATATAGTGTATCTTGAAGGTGTAATAACCAAGGAACTCCATCCACCTTTGCTGACGCATATTCAAATCCTTTTGACCTGATAGGTACTTCAATCTCTTATGGTCTGTGTAAATATCGACCTTCACACCTTATAGGTAGCGCCTCTAAAGCTTTAGCGCGAATACCAATGCTGCTAACTCCAAATCATGGACCAGGTAATTCCTCTCATGCACCTTCAATTGAAGCGATCCATAGGCTATCACCTTCCCGTGCTGGAGCAGAACACAACCTAAACCACTCCTAGAGGTGTCACTGAAAATCTCAAAGCCCTCCGAAACACAAGGCAAACATAAGATAGGAGCCGTGGTCAGACGACACTTTAGTTCTTCGAAAGCTTGTGCACACTCCAACGACCAAACAAATTTCTGATCCTTCCTTATCAAAGTAGTGAGGGGCAGTGCTATTCGCGAGAAGTTTTCCATGAAGTGCCTGTAATAGCCGGAAAGCCCCAGAAAACTGTGGACTTCCGACAAAGAAGACATCACAGGCCATTCCCGTATCGCAGCTACCTTCACTGGATTTACTGCAATTCCCTCACCACTAACCACGTGACCAAGGAAACGCTACCGAGGACAGCAAAAACTCACATTTGGAGAACAAAATATGCAATTTCTCCACATAATCACCCTCGGATAGGGAGTACACTAAGATATCATTGATAAACACAATCACGGACCGATCCAAATACTCCTTAAATGTCCTGTTCATTCGATCCATAATGACTAATGGCGCATTCTTCAGCCCGAAAGGCATGACAATAAACTCATAATGCCCATACCATGTACTGAATATCATACGCGGTATGGGCATATCACTCTCCCAGATTCTTTACTAAAAGTAACCAGACTTCAAATTCATCTTGAATACTCAGTCGATCCAAACTAGCTGATCGAACAAATCATCGATTATCAGAATCGGGTACTTATTCTTCTCCGTTAGCTTATCCAGTTCCCGTTAATCGATACAAAGCCACAGACTTCCGTCCTTCTTTACCACGAAGAGAACCGGGGTGTTCCAAGGTGACGAACTTGGATGTACAAATCCCTGCTCTATCAATTCTTGAAGCTGCACCTTCAATTCTGCAATCTCTCTCGGTGCTAAGAGGTAAGGAGACCGCGACACTGGCTTGGCACCAGAATTCAACCCAACGGTGAACTCGATCTCTCTCCAGTGTGGGGCTCTAGGGACACTTTCGGGGAAGATGTCGGCAAGCTCCGACACCAACAAAACACCGACCAACCCAGGCTTGGGATTTGTAGTCTCTAGTTAAGAACAACTCCGCCCCCTCAAGAACTGCTAACTTAGTCTCGCTTTCGGTGTTTAGCCCTAGTGTGACCACCTTAGGGTTACACCACCTACAATCTTTAACGACCATGTTTCCATTTGGTTTGTATATCCATAATCGATACATCAGAAAGTAATAATATGGACCACAGGAAAACCTTGGATGCTAAGGAGTGAGAAGTCCCACAATGAACACTACTCTCCACAACCAAGAGTGGGACAAAGCCCACTTACTTAAATCATAAGTCAATAACTAATCATGTTAAAGGTATATATGCTATAAGCTAAACCGTACCCATCATCTTGTCCCTTTGCTTAAGGCCTTCTGCCCTTTCCTTTGCCTTTGGAAACCTACCCCAAGAGTCACGAGTTATATGTCCCGGCTTGCCATAGTTATAACAGGTAAGTGGGACTCGCCCTGTAGTTTCTCTTGACTTAGCTTTCTTTGAATTTGGGGCATCAACACGAAATTCACGGGTAAGGTGTCCTGACTTGCCACAAGTATGGCAAGCATAAGGGACTTGACCAGTAGAGGTTCAAGACCTCTTATGTCAACTCCTGCAGTGATCAGACTTTGCAAAAACCATGGAGTTCGGTACCTTGCACACGAGCATCTGGTGGACTTTTCCCAAATCTACTTCCAACGATATAACTGACTCAACCAATGCTCGGAATCCCAAAAACTTCGGTCCTACCAATAGAAGTCGTAAATCATCACGCAGTTCGTTATAAAACCTATTTACCATAGTCTGCTCTTCCTCTAACTCAAACTCTGAGTAGCGCCTTATCATGACAAACACATGCAAATACTCATCAACAGAGTGCATCCCTTACGTCAAAAGCATGTTCATCTACTGATCCGATGTTCTTCTAATTTCCCCTTGCTCCAGAGCACCAACCGGTATTGAGGCCTCCCCATGTATAGGGGGTTGCACATGCCTTCCATGTTGGGCATTGATCATAGAGAGCACTACTTCCGCTACCATTCATATGGTTTCAATAGAAGGAGGGGTCATAGACATGTCATTAAGCACACTTCTCTCCACAGAGTGCTGACATTGTGACTGCACTGCACCACTCCTAATCACCTATAATCGGAAAACACTCAATTAGGTGATAAATAATTGCCAAAAAGCAATCATAGGAACACTCAGGTTCCTCAAACATGTGTATTTTCATTCCTAAGTGGACATTCATGGGTTTCTTTCATGTTATAACGATGACGCACATGCCTGTGCTCACCACACCTGAAAAAGAATTCGTCCACGAATTCTTCTAAGAAAGACCGATATCATAGTCTGATACCAAATTATAACACCCCATCCGTCACATGAGATATAACAGAAGGTCTGGCCGGGGCCCCACGTCATATTCCACGGATAGTCAGTGGAGTTACATATTAATACCAAAATACTATAAGATGATATCGAAACCTAACACAGAGCATTCTAGCGGAAGCTTTTAAGCAAGTTAGAAGAACCCATCATGGCACATGAATGTCCATTATAACCCAAAGCAGGAATGAAAGTACAAATACACATAGAGTCTTGGTCTTAAGGCCTTACAACATTAACCTTGAATTAAAGTGTTTTACATACTTTGGCATGCAGGCCGGCCATACATGAAAATAGTAAAAGTAAACACTTTGTTATGGACTTCAAGGGCCAGCACAGCATCAAGGGCCTTAGCCCACTACTTGTCACATGGCTTACCTATTCCTGCAAGAACAATCCACCAAACGGTGGTAAAATAAGGCAACGGTCAGCTAAAGCTAACAAAATTATAATGGCCCCGCCCCTTACTCGGGGCGGCGGAGCTCCTTTCCCGCAAAGTATTAGCAAAACCAAACATAGTTATGAAAGTGCAATTTAAGCACACTTCACCACATGCGTAGGCACGAACGACCACACACCCCGTGCTCTCAGGGCACATTCTCGGTGTCCAGATAAAAGCCAGGTCCCACCACCGTTCATAAGACGGAAACAAATATGAGCATTTTGGTAGTCTTTACTGCCTACGCAAGGCTTAAGACCCGTAACTATGTATGCGACAGGCATCACTACCCACAGACGCACCACACAACTACTGGGTAAGTTTAGCCCTTTCTCGTTACTCACATCGTCGGGCAAAAATTACCACGACGCGGGTCGGCCTCCCCATTCCCATTCCTCTAGTCAAAACATAACCCTGTTATGCTACATGGGTGGCTCGCAGGCAACCTGGCTAGGCTCCCAGAGCTCTCAGCCCCACACCTCAAGACCTAGGTCTCCACGATACATGCCACACACAAATCAAGGATTTATCGCTTGCGGTAGCACTACCGCTGTGCGGTATCTGGTAGAAATGCGATTCTACCCAGTTTTTTGAGTGCTCCTTGGAGTTAGTCCCCAAGGTTCCCTACTGCAATCTATTGTGTAGTAACCGGAAAAACAAACATCATGGAGTCTTCTCCGTCCAATACAAGCATAATTGAAAACATCATAAATCCAGACCAACCTGTCCAGATGGGCTTCACACACCATGCCTATGTTCGTACTTCGATTCCGAACTCTATATGCAAAACTACGGGGATATACCGTATCTACCCGAAGAAAAACCTCACGCTCACCGCACACTCATGGGAGAGGGTTTCCTATGCAAAAGGAAGAGGACTTCACATGTCCCAGTTGAGAATCGTTACCCTTTGTACTCTCTTCGGTGCAATGCTAAAGGTCTAGACGGATAAACGCGACCGCAACGATCTTGCCTCCACAGATCCGGACTCGGCTTGCGGATCGGAACTCCGAAACTTCAACGGCGGCGAGATTTAACCTTCTGCGCCGACGCTCCTCCTCTAGGAAAAGCAGGACAACTCCAAATCCAGAAGAAATGAGGTGGAAACGACCAAAATCAGGCATATAAATAAATCTACCGCCGCGCGGTAACTAGCTACTATCGCGCGGTACCTTAATACAACACCTCGTTTTGAGCGCAACCGCCCAGACCCTCCAATCACAGGCCGACACGTGGCCAATGCCGTTACGGTTTTACTACCGCCGCGTGATAGGCCGCTAATGCCGCGCAGTAGAGGACGTCAGTTACGACACGACACCATCCGCTACCGCCGTGCGCTAACTTCTACCGCCGCGCGGTATGATCCCGAGAACCATGTCAATAAAATTGACCCAGCTATCGCCAACGGTAACCCTATTGTCGTTCGATAGCTTCCTAAGAGGTCTAGCAGATTAATTCCCAAGATACCGCTATTGATGCCACAGCCTCGCCACCACTACTTGATGATGATCCAGTTGTCGAGGCGTTACAACATAAAGACTTTCGGAGCCGTGCCGGCGCTAATGGAAGACAACGTTACACACTCCGCCCGCGGCGTGCTAAGCCCATTTGAAGACTATCTTAATTAAAAATTTCATTCTTTAATTACTTTTATTTTATATGTGAGAATATAAAATTATTCCAAGTTTGGCTAATAATTTTATATTCATTTTGGGGACTTTTGTAACATTTATTTCATGCATTAGACTTTATATTTGGTGTGTATTTAGCCGCCCGGATGGATGAGATTTCATCTCCAACTTAGATGGTTAGATGTGTTTTGTAACTCCTATATAAGGAGCCTATTTTAATGAGAATGATAAGAAAGATTAAGAATTCCATAACCCTAGCCCCCTTAGAGGATTCGGCCATGGAGAACCGCCGGCCCCAAGGTGTGAAATCGCTGGCCCCTTCCCCTCTTGCTTCCTCCCCCCTACTTCGGTGCGACTACGGCGTGGCTTCCTTCGGTGCGACTCCAAGGAAGAAGGTTGTAGCTCATTTGGTGTGACGTCAGTGGATCCGTGGAGAGAGTGATTCTCCCACCTTATCAAGTGTGTTCATGAAAATTGGGTTGGGTAATTTCTTCCCTCATCTTTGTGATTTCTTGCTAGTCTTGTGTGGAGGTTGAACAACCATTATTTCTGTGATCTTAAAAACAATTGCTCGCTATTTCTAAATTTGATTTCATTGTTTTCGAACTTCTTTATTCCGGATAGGGTAGATCCAATTTGCTTGAGTGGATCTTGGCCTATAGCCTAGATCCTACTCTCAAAAAGGAGTGGCAACCTTTGCGTTAATTTGGGGAATCATCCGACTCTTTTTCTTGATCGTTCTTTAGAGTCGATCACTCCTCCTTGTTATTTTATGTGCTGCGTTTGAGCCGATTCGTAACGAGTCGATAGATGCTTGTGTAGGTGTGGTAGATCTAAGGCGTGTAGGGATTGGTTGGTCTACTTGTGTCTGTAATGCTCTCCGAATGACCACTACGTCAATTTGGTATCAGAGGCGGTCGTATCAATTTCCTAATTGAAATGTCCTCGCTTGAGTCTTGTCGGCACGCACAATACAAACAACAAAAAAAAAATTTCTTGTCTGCCAATAGTGCTCTAAAATCTGTAATTTTCAGCGAAAAGTTCAAATTTTTTTTTTAACGTTCTACATTTTTATCATGTCGGGAAATTATAAAAATATTTTGTTTTTCATGTAGGGTCAGCCCTAGGGAAAATCATCTTTCCAAAATTTTTTACACCTGAATGCGCACTAGACTAGGAACGGAATACACTACACCTTCATCGTCTAGGATGGCTGCGAATGAGCAAGGGAATCCCAATGCTGAGGCGATAGAGGGTCTACGTAATGAAATGAATGAGATTAGGGCCATGTTAGTACAACTCCTTTTGAATCAAGGAGGGCCGCCTCTGCCACCCGTTAATGTTGTATAGCCCCACCGGCGCCAACAAATCCCTGATTCAGATTCTGATGGGGACTCTCCCCGAGTTACCCCTCGAGAACACCGCCACGAGAGAGGATTTGATATTACTAGGGCCATTAAAATTAATGCCCCCACAAATGATGGCATGGGAGATCCCAGATCTTCCTTAATTGGACTGTGGACATGGAATGTATCTTCGAATGACACAGTCTTACGGACCCTCAAAAGTTCAAAGTTGTAAGGATGAAGTTAACTGGCCGTGCGAAGACGTATTGGCTGAATGAGGAGCGGAGATTAGGAACCGGACATGGAGCCCCACTTATAGGTTGGCCGGTGATGAAAAATTTGCTAATCGATCAGTACGTCCCTGTGTACCACCGAACACAGATGTTCGATGAGCTTGCCACCCTGCGGCAGGGCTCAAATTCGGTAGCTGAGTACATGGGAGAGCTGAAGGACTGTATGGTGCGTTGTGATCTTAGGGAGATCCCCGAGGTCACATTATCTAGGTTTCGTAAAGGGCTTCAACCCGAGATTCAAAGGAATTTCTTGCGCTATGGTCATACGGACCTTAATACGACCATCAATGCCGCCCTCGACATTGAAAACATCTGGCCTCTAAGGCCTATTCCCGCTATTCCTATGTAAAGAACAAGTCCATGACTGGAGCATCTGCCTCCACATACCCGGATAAGGGGAAGTTTAGGTCTACCGAGTCGAAGTCAGTAGTGATCACGACTAGGAACACTTAGAACCCCGCGAGTGAGCGTATCCCCATAGGGAAGGTTAGTAAGACCAATGCCACATGTTATTCTTGTAGCATTCAAGGCCACTAAGCCTTTGAGTGCCCAACGAAGACTAAATCCATAGTCCTTTTAGAGTCGACTACCAACCTCGCTGATTATGTTTATGAGGCTGCAAAGGAGAGTGACCCAGATGGGGTCCCAAGTGACTTAGAGGACGATCACCACCTTATGGTGATGCGTTGTATCTTGACCACTGCTTGTCCGTTAGATGATTGGAAGAGGACGAGCATATTTTATCTGATTTTTAAGAGTGGTGAGAAGCTCTGCAAACTGATTATCGATAGTGGTAACTGTTTTAATGTCGTCTCTGAAAATGTCATTACACGAATGGCCTTGACCACGCAGCCCCACCTGACTTTGTATCGGGTAGCTTGGATCAATAAGGTTACCGTTCCGGTCACCAAGCGATGCCTAGTACCCCTCTCTATCAAATCCTATACTGACGAGGTGTGGTGTGGCGTCCTTCCAATGGACGCTTGTCATGTGTTGTTGGGCCGTCCATGGCTATACGACCACGACGTGACATACTTTGGGAGATCCAACATGTACGAGTTTAAATTTAACGGCAAGTTCATTATGTTGAGGCCGACCGTTCCGAAGGAAGCAGTAGTTGTGGCTAAGGACACCACTATCCCAGTCGAGAGGAAAACATTAAGTCTAGTAAGTAAGAATGAATTTGTGAAGGACTCATTTCTTGATGGAGTATTGTATGCTTTAGTACTTATGAGTGCAAAGACTAATTTGGGAGTGTTGGATGACTTACCTAGTGAGCTCCGGGTATTGTTGGAAGAATATAAGGATGTTTACCAAGATGAGCTACCTTCGACGTTGCCACCCCTTAGGGATATATAACATGTGATAGACCTTATTCCCGGTTTGTCCCTACCCAACCAGCCCCATTATAGACTTCATCCCGCTACCCATAAGGAGTTACAGACCCAGATTGAGGTCCTGTTGAAGAAGGGGTTCATTAGGACTAGCTTGAGCCCATGTGCGGTACCAGCCTTGCTTGCCCCCAAGAAGGATGGTACATGGCGGATGTGTGTTGATAGTCGCGCTATCAACAAGATTACAATCAAGTATAGGTTTCCTATTCTGCGATTAGATGACCTATTAGATGTCTTATCTGGCGCCACTATCTTTACGAAGTTGGACTTATGGAGTGGCTATCACCAGATTAGGATCCGTGAGGGAGATGAATGGAAGACTGTGTTTAAGTCTAAGGATGGGTTATATGAGTGGCTTCTGATGCCCTTTGAGTTATCCAAAGCCCCCATCACCTTCTACCGGATGATGAAACATGTCTTTCAGCCATTCTTGGGAAAGTTTTGTGGTAATTTATTTTGATAACATCTTAGTCTACAACACCACCACTGCCGAGCACATCTCCCACATGAGGGCGATTCTTTCCACCTTGAGGAAGGAAACATTATTTCTAAACTTTAAGAAGTGCACTTTCTATGTGTCAGAGGTAGAGTTTTTGGGTTATATCGTCGGGTCTGAGGGCATAAGAGTTGATCCTGGTAAAGTTCAAGTGATACGGGAATGGCCCGAACCGACTAGCCTACGTGAGGTGCGTAGTTTCTATGGATTAGCTACTTTCTATCGCCGTTTCATACGAGACTTCAGTAGCATCATGGCCCCCATTACAGAGTGCATGAAGAAGGGAGAGTTCACTTGGACGAATTCTTCCACACATGCTTTCAATAGCATTAAGAAGCTTATGACTGAGGCACCTATCATACGTCTACCTGACTTAACCAAAGTCTTCGAGTTAACTTGTGATGCTTCTGGGGTGGGTGTAGGAGGTGTATTGAGTCAGGAGGGGCACCCAGTTAGTTTCTTTAGTGAGAAGTTAACCGGCGCTAAGCTAAATTATTCAAACTATGATAGGGAGTTTTATGCGGTTGTGCGGTGTTTGCACCATTGGAGGCACTATCTCCTCTCCAAGGAGTTTGTGATCCTCTCCTATCACGAAGCTTTGCGCTTCATCAATGGCCAGCATAAAATCAGCCCGCGTCATGCTAAGTGGGTAGCTTTCCTACGAGGTTAAACATTTAACCTTCAGATGACCGAGTCGCGGATGCTCTTAGTTGTCTTACCCTCTTGCTTTCCACTATGGAGGTTAACGTTGTAGGTTTTGAACGCATTAAAGATGAGTACGCTACCTGCCCAGATTTTAAGGAATCCTATTTATCCGCTCAGGATAGCTCGCCCACGACGATATCTATGTTTGTTATAAGAGACAGCTATCTCTTTAGGCATGGGAATTTGTGTATCCCGCAGTCCTCTCTATGACTTCATTTCATTTGGGAGCTGCATAGTGGAGGGTTGAGTGGCCACTTCGGTAGGGACAAGACAATTACGCTAGTTGAGGAGAAATTCTATTGGCCAAAACTTAAGGCGATGGTGGGAAGGGTAGTTAGTAGTTGTCATACTTGTCAGGTATCCAAGGGCACCAAAACCAACGTAGGATTATATACACCCTTGCCTATCCCTTCCACACCATGGGAAGACGTGAGTATGGATTTTGTTCTAGGCCTACCCACCACTTTACGCTGTCACGATTCTATTTTTGTAGTTGTGGATAGATTTTCTAAAATGGCGTATTTCATTCCGTATAGTAGGTCCAATGACGCGTCTCATATTGCGAAATTGTATTTTAAGGACGTTGTTAGTTACCGTGGAGTGCCGAAGACAATATTCTCGGATAGGGATGTCAAGTTTACGAGTTATTTTTTGAAAACACTTTGGATTTTAATGGGTACAAAATTATTGTTTTCCGCCGCCTACCATCCACAAACCGATGGGCAGACGGAAGTGGTTAATCGGAGCTTGGGGAATCTTCTTAGATGTCTTGTGAGCGATCACAAAGGCACTTGGGACCTACTTCTTCACCATGCCCAATTGGCCTATAATAATTCCAAAAATAGGTCCACGGGTATGTCTCCCAACGAGATTGTCCACGGGTACAAGGCCCCTGCGCCACTTGACTTGGTTCCATTGCCTCCAACGTACAAAGCAAGTAAATTTGCACAATCCTTCACCCAACACATTCATGACCTACACGCACGTATACAGGCTATCTTGACTACTCAATACGAGTCTTATCAAGCGCACACTAATCAACATAGGAGAGTGTCAAACTTTAATGTTGGAGATCTGGTATTAGTCCGGTTAGTTACCGAACGACTGCCCACTGACACCGTTAAAAAGTTAGCACCAAAACGCGCTGGACCTTTTTGGATTATAAAGAAGCTAGGTTACAATGCTTTTGTTTTAGATTTGCCTGCTGATTGGGGTATCTCCCCCATTTTTAATGTCTTGGATTTAACGTTGTTTGTTTCACCTCCACAAGAGTTGAACTCTTTATCGTCCTCTCCTTCTACTAAAATTTCTAATGGATTGGGGAGTGGTAGTTCAGATGATCTCTCTCTTACGGCCCCCACAAGTATATCATCAGATGGTGAGTTGCATTCCTTTATTCCTACTGCTAACGTGTTCCCCAGGTTTCCCAAGAAATTTCTTACTCCAGATAGGATACTTGCAGCTGAGGCGCCAAAAACTTGATGGCCGTAGAACAGAGACCGGCAGTTGTTGGTTCGAAATGGTCTGATTCCACGAGCTAGTTAGAAGATCGAGTTTTCTAATGAAAGGAGGCAAGTGAACCTATCGCAAGTAGTATTCGGTATTCGGGAGAATACCGAGGTCGTATTGTTCTTGGGGGCGCGTTGATTATATCTACTCTTCCAGGAAGATTATTATTTTACTATCATTAAGGTGGATTTTTTACTTTATTTAAACGAAAACGAAAGCAAGAAATTTCTAAGTTAGTTCGATGACGGGTGAACGCTCGGCATCGAATCAGATTAAGACAAACAATTCCTAAAAATTATTGAACTTAGTTTTTAAATTGATAAAAGGCACTTGGCCTTGGAGGTTCCATAAATATGAGCGCACTAATCTCTAGGAATATTGCTCACCTGAACATTAAGACTATTCGACCGATCGTTAGACCGACGAAGGATTCCTCTTAATGCCCGCTTTACCCTAAGAACCCCGCTATTGGGTGGGGAACCCAATTCGGTAGAACTACGCTCGTCCTCTTACGAGGGTATGTACGCAATTCTATTTACCCAAGGGGGATCAGTCCATACGTGTGGCCTCTCTGCGTTGCATATGGATAACGGAAATAGAGCCCACAAATTGATTATGTGGTCCTATGCGTCGTTAACCCGGGGCAAACCTTAAGTCCTTAAATTAAAATAAAAATAAAGAACCTAAATTAATTTTGAATCATTTTATTTGTCCCGATGCTCTTCTATGCCGAAGGCTAATAGAGATTAGCCACTCATCGGTATGGGGACGGCTTTATGGTTTTTAGTGAAACGTGAGTTTGAATTTAAGTACTAAATAGTTTATAAGAGAAAACATAAAAAAACAGGACATTTAGATAAATTGAAGGCTAATTGATGCAGACACTCACGTACACTTCAAAACCATAAATAAATTAAGTAAAGCAAGTCCTACTCGAATGAGTAGGTAGGAAATAAATGCAAGTACAAGTCCTACTCAAAACTGAGTAGGCGGTAAATGAAAGAAATGCGCCGTTTAACTCTTAATGAGTAGGCGGAAATAAATGCATAAATAAAAAGAAACTAAGTTACCAAAAATGAAAATTACATGTCCCACTCAAATGAGTGGGCAGAAAATTAAAGCAGATCGCCATTTAACTCTTAATGAGTAAGCGAAAATAGATGCGCACACGCACACACTCTACATAATTGAGAAAGCGATAAAATTGCGAGTCCCGACTCAAATGAGTGGGCGAGAGAATGAAAGCAATAAAATTATCACCTACACGGACGCACTCTACATAATTGAAGAAAGCATTAAAAAAAAGCATTAAAAGTTATCACTTACACTCACACACTCTACATGATTGAAGAAAGCATAAAAGAAAGCATGAAAACTTAGTCTCATACACTCACACACACATAAAGCTAACACAAAAATAAAAGTTGTCTAAAAATTAAAACTATAACTTTTCTACCATTATAATTTGCCAAAAATAAATAAAAAGATGAAATAAAAATTAAAGAAGCAAAAGTTTTTTGAAAACAAAGTTAAAACCAAAGTTGTTTAAAAATTAAAACGTTTATATTTCCCTCCTTAGGATTTCGTAAAAGTGATGAAAAAGTGGAAATAAAAATTAAAGGAACAAAAAAAGGGTTTTACAATCCTAAAACAAAGCTAAGTAAAAAAAAAACAAAAAACACTTTTAACCCTCTTTTACAATTTCATAGGAATGAAAATACAGGACTTTAAAAAGTTTTCAATACAACTTTGATTTTGAAAATAAAACTTAAACAAAAATTTTTCATTATAACAACTCATTTTTAGATAAAAACCTATAATAAAACCTATCATGACAACTAGCTAAGAGCATAAAAAAACAAATTACTCTCATACACACACACTTTTTCATAAAGATGAACAAAGATGAACATAAAGATAAAAAAGGAAGAAGGAAAGTGAACCACCCAAATGCATTTTCATTGCATGTAGAGAAAAAAAGAGAACATCATTTTTATTTCTATAATTAAAGCTATTACAAACTATTACAAAGCTATTGAAAAGCTAAAACAAACATAAGAAAGAGAGGGGGGAGAAAGTATCCTTACATGAAAATGGAGTCCACAAGGGCAGCCCACAAAACACACTAAAGATGGTCCAAAAAAAGAACCCTTGGACGTTACAGGAATTTTTTTATTTATAGACAAAAAGTTCGGGTTTGACACGCCCTAGTCACGGGTGTGACAGGGGGCGTGTCGAAGGTTGCGTGTTTGACTTGGCGAAATCTGGCAGCTGGCTTCGTTCTAGAAGGTTCTGGAAGTGACACGTGTCCGACACGGGCATGACATGTTGTCACGGGCGTGACGGGGGGGGGGGGGGGGGGGCGTGACTAGGCAGCTGGCTGGAGGAAATCAACTTGAGCTTTGCTGGCTGGAGGCATTGAGTGCCGACATCGACACGGGCTTGACAGGCTTAATAACACGAGCGTGTAAGGTCAAATTTTGACTTTTTCCTGAAAAAATTCAGAAAACAAAAAAACTTAAGTTAGGATTTTTTTTACAAAAAGAAGCATATTTATTAAACAAAACAACCAAAAAATGCTAAAATAAAGTAAAATGACTTAATAAAAACAACTATAAAAGTAGGTATATTTACAACTCATCACCTTTTCAGATTATAAAGAAGCTAGGTGACAATGCTTTCATTTTGGATTTGCCTGCTGATTGGGGTATCTCCCCCATTTTTAATGTCTCGGATTTAACGTTGTTTTTTTTGCCTCCACAAGAGTTGAACTCTTTGTCGTCCTCTCTTTCCACTAAAATTTATAATGGGTTGGGGAGTGGTAGTTCAGATGATCTCTCTCTTACGGCCCCCACAGGTATATCATCGGATGGTGAGTTGAGTTCCTTTATTCCTACTGCTAACATGTTCCCCAGGTTTCCCAAGATATTTCTTACTCCAGATAGGATACTTGCAGCTGAGGCACTTGCTACTACCGATGGTGATACCTACCGCTTCCTCATCTGTTGGCGTGATCGCCCCCCTTCGGACGACTCATGGGTACTCGAGATGGAGCCCAGACACTTGGATTCCGATCTTCTCCACCGCTACTTCTTGGACCACGCATCAGAGATACATTATTTTGAGTGGGGGAGGATTGATGTCGTGGCCTCACCACCACTACATGATGATGATCCAGTTGCCGAGGCATTACAAAATAAAGACTTTCGGAGCCGTGACAACGCTAACGGAAGACAACGCTACAACCTCCGCCCACGACGTGCTAAACCCATTTGAAGACTATCTTAATTAAAAATTTCATGCTTTAATTACTTTTATTTTATAAGTGAGAATATAAAATTATTCCAAGTGTAAGACCCCCCCCCCCTTTTTTTTCTTTTTCAACCACCGGGGTCTTAGGCCCAGAATCGCCGCTTTGCGGTGACACCATCACGTCCAGAAGGGTCATCACCACAAGGCGCCGATTCTGCCGGCCAATTCGATCACAGAAAGGTAGCACAATAATAGAAGTAAGAGCAATGCAGTGCACAATAATAAATCACATATATAGAATAAAATCTCCACGAAGGGAGTGTCCATAGAAAACATCAGAGTACTATAAATGCGGGCTTATGCCCGATACATCATGTCCTCACTACAATATCACTCATGCGGAAGCAAAAACAGAAACTACTCAGAGTCGAGACTCACGGTCCCGGCTGTATGAACTCCGGAGCTAGACTGCCCCATCTCTAGAAGCACCGATCTCTGGGGCTGCTCCTCCATGCTGGGCTCCACGATCCCCTAAATGATGTGGTTCGAAAACCATTAGTCATAAATACTAAGCCCTATCATCCCCTACCCCTTCCCCCATGGCTCCTAGGTACCGAGCGGAGAGGAAGAAAGAGAAGGACATGAAGGTGGAGATTAAGCAATAAACCAAATGGCAGCGGAACTAATCTAGCAAATCTATAATAATATGATAGAAATAGAAAGTAAGAAAGGTAACCTTAACTTATGTGCGAAAGCGCATAAGCCAAGGGGTCTTCTGCAAGGCTCCCATCGTATAGAGTGTCCCATACCACCTATACGTTGGGGTGTCGGTTATCAAACAACAGCATATGTTTATATATTGAAATTAACCATGGATTTATAAACTTGCCCACACAAGCTTATAGACCAAGGGGTCGTTTTGCAGGTCCTAATGTATAAGCGTCCCATACCACTTATACTTTAGGTTTCAGGGTTAAATGAATCGATTATGCTATGACATGCAAGTGGGTATGATGAAACATGCAAGTGCAACTCACACACCCGACTCTGTGCACACAAACCTTTAGTTCCCCCTTTCGGAGCCGTTACCTCCCAGGATACCTCCGTAGTGGCGGACGGAAGCGGTGGGTTGGGCCTCGCCCACCTCAAAACCAGTAAAAGCACCACTGGTCTGACCTATCGTACGCCTCAACGCTTGGTGCACTAAGCGGACGCCTGCGTACTCTTGCCGGCTGGCGCACCGGACTTCTGTTGGCGAAGTGCTAATCACCCCGCCGAGTCAACGATATCGGTGTCGGTGCAATCGAACTCCCCGATATCGAAAAACCCACCACCTTAACTTTTCCTATTTTATGCACATGCAAGTTTAATCATAAACACACAAAAACCGAGCCAAAGCTCCCCGGACCAAAATGTCCGTCTCCAAACCAACCGAGACGAAGCTCCCCGGACCATCCCGTCCGTCTCTTAACCAACCAAGCCGAAGCTCCCCGGACCATCCCGTCCGTCTCTTAACCAATCGAGCCGAAGCTCTCATCAATCTTCCTGTGCCAATAGTGTTTGTGAAAAGTGCAGCCCTAGTTACTAAGTTACTCTTGTCGGTTTGTTATTACAGTTTACGTTAGCCCAGGACTGCCCCCGGTATTCCCCGTGAAGGGCTCTCAAGGGGCACTAGGAACCAAGACGGCGGCATTACGGCCCGAAGTTCCCTTTCGCAAGGCACTTATTGTTATTGGTTTATCTCCCTTAACCCGATTCCCTTCTCATATTACGATAGACTATCCTAGAGTGATTTTTAACCTTCCTCTCTTCGGGAAAAGGCGATCTTTCGCCGAAACCCGAGCACCTCTTAACTCTAGCTATCACCACTTCTCACTACTCTTTATACCTTCCTATTGTGCTTTCCTCCACCATTGCCCACCCCGACAATATGATTAACTCCAATGCCTTCCTCAGATCATGTCCTATTGCATTTCACAAATTGCTATATGCAGACCGACCTAGACTACATGTCGAACCGATTATGCAATGATCCAATACTCATCCAAATGCCCTAAATTATTTACTGTAGACTTACCATGATATAAATGACCTAAATCTAGAAAATTGGAATTTTCATAATTTATTTGGCATTAAATTAAATTCCTCGAAAATCCCAAGGGCTACCGGTTTGAACATGAACTACCCTAATTTCTCATGCAAGATGTACAGCAACTTTATGACAAATAGTAGGTTATCTCAGTAGGTTAAATCCAAAGTATCATAATTTTTCTATCATCAAAAGGGCATTAAAACTATTTTAGAAATTATCTCTATCTTTTGTTATTTATGAATCAAGTATAGAAAATATTCTTCCAAAAATTACAAATAATTTATAACATGCAGATAAAGGCCTAAAATTTGCACTGGCCCAGTTTCATAATTTTTCAGTAATAAAATCATCCCTAAATAATCTTTCAAGCATAGAACCCCTTTTTAACTTTTGTGAAGGAAGTACTAGATGTACTCAACTAAAAATTATATAAAAATTCAGGGATAATCATTCTGTTCTAAAATCTATATCTCCAAAATTTCATGAGATTTCAATGAATAGAGACTCCTAAATGATTAAATCATCATCTAAGGCCATAACAAGCTTTACAAATGAAGTGCTAGCAATAATCAACATAAAATTCCAGAAAAATTGCTATAAGTTCTACCTGATCCAAAACTCACTCTACCCGAATTTCACAGTTTTTAAGTAAGGTTCAGTGACTGATTTTACCTATTTGATATTTTACCCTAAAACTAAGGTTAGGGTTTTAAGGTATCTACTTGTCTCCAAATTCCCCAAGATTACATCCGGACCATTCTTATCAAGCTTTTGTCAACTCTACAGAGTTTCAAGGCAAAACAAGAGCAATTGCCCCCATGTCCTTCACAACCCTCAAAACCCTTCATTTAGGGTTTGAGCTTGGATCCTAGGGTAAACCAACCCTAAACCTCACCGTTTTTCTCCAAGCAGGTTATAACACCCTTCTAAGTCAGAGATCAGAAAATAAGCCTCTGTTGAGGTGATTTGACCATTCCAAACTCTTAGTGCACTTTTTACTAAAAGGTGTCTCACTAAAGCCTAGTTAAGGGTAGAAGATTTCCTACCCAAAACTCCTCCAAATCAGTTGGAATTTTGTACAGACCTAGGTTTTATAGCCAGGGACCACTCACCAAAATTTGGGAGGGTTTGGAGGTCATTTGACCACTTAAATAAATTCCTCTAAGTTTATTAAATTGAAACAAAAACTTTAGGCAAAGTATCTCCAAAAATTCCCATTTTTGGTCTGCCTTTAGGTATTGTTAAGGCTAATCCCCTGCCCAAATTTCAGGTCATTTGGACAAGGGACGAAGAGTGGGCATCCGTTTTAATTTCTGCCCAACTCTAGGTACAGCCCCCACTAAAACGGGTGCTGCGGCCGAACCGCTTACCCAAACGAGTTGAAAGCAATTTTTGATTAATCTAGACTCGAAGGGCTACGACTTTCGTGTCTGGTCACTTTTCCTAAAATGGCCTCTAAGTGCCTCGTTTTGCAGCATTAAAATGTGCCCATCCAAGTATAATTTCCTTACAAAATTATTTACATAATTTATATATTAAAAACAGTTTTTACTGTTCATCTTCTACAGAACCCGAAAACCAGACACAGAAAATCATATTTCCTGTAGCTCTTTCGCGCTCCGTCATCGGTCGTCCGGTCACTTCCCTGGTCGGCCACCACCACCACCGCCTCCGTTGAGGCGATGACTATCGGTCGGCGGTGGTTTGGCCGCCGGAGGTGGCGGTTTCCGGCGAACTCAAGAATACACTTTTCATGGTTTTCCATGAAAACGAGAGATGGGTCCGGCTCCGTTGAGCGCGAACTTCCTTTCTAAGAATCCTAAGATCTACCCATGAAAGAGAAGAAGCAGAGGAGGACCTTATTCGCGGTTTGGAGGCGAGAAGAACGACGGGGTGCCATGGCGCGGTGGTGGCGTTGCTGAACTTCTCCTACAGCAAGAACAAGGATCTGATCGTTTGATTGAGCGTGTAACCTTCTCCTCTTGCTCCAAGTGGGCTTTTATAAGTCAGCATGTGGGGAGGTGAAAGGGTGAAGCCTTAATGGTCATGAAGGCTCCTCCTAATAACATTTCGGTTACAGTGAAGGGATAAGAAATGGTGGAAGATGAACAGGTGTGTCCAGTTGGCGGTTTCCTATCGGACCACATCTTCCTCCTTTATTATATAATTAACGAAGGAAAATGGCCTGTAATTACTCCTGGTGTAACTTCCCACACCAGCATTTATTACCACGCGTGTTAGAATAATTTCGGGCCTGAACCGTCGTTTCGGCCAATGTCACGGGCGTGACACATAGGTCACGGGCGTGACACATAGGTCACGGGCGTGACAAGCCCGGATAGCCAATTCTGGGTTCAACGATCGTCGAACTGAGATCGACGATCGTCGAAGGGTGGTCACGGGCGTGACACCTGGGTCACGGGCGTGACAGCCCCGGGTGGTTAATTTTGGGTCGACGATCGTCGAACTGAGATCGACGGTCGTTGAAGGGTGGTCACGCCCTAGGTCACGGGCGTGACACCTAGGTCACGGGCGTGACAGGCCCGAGTTTCAATTTCGACGATCTCCTTACGGAGATCGACGATCGTCGAAGGAGTCACGCCCTAGGTCACGGGCGTGACACCTTGGTCACGGGCATGACATGCCCGGGCTACAAGTTTGACGATCGTCTCACGGAGATCGACGATCGTCGAAGGAGTCACACCCTAGGTCACGGGCGTGACACCTTGGTCACGGGCATGACATGCCCGGGCAGCAAGTTCGACGATCGTCTCGCGGAGATCGACGATCGTCGAAGTAGTCACGCCCAAAGTCACGGGCGTGACGGGTCGGTCACGGGCGTGACCAACCCGTGACCCGAAACCTCGATCGATTTATTTCAATTTTTGGGCTTCATAGGGTTCTATCACGACCAACCGACTCCTAGGGGTCTAGCCGGAAATGGGATGTTACACCAAGTTTGGCTAATAATTTTATATTCTTTTTGGGGACTCTTGTAGCATTTATTTCATGCATTTGACTCGTAACGCTCTCCGAATGACCACTATGTCAGCTACACGGTAACAAACTTCCGCCACGTGGTAACATCTTTATCGAGAACTCGACACTTTCTCGAGAACTTGACGCTCTCAACGCGAACCGTGGAGCTACTGCTGCACGGTAACTAGCTACCGCCGGGCTGTAACCCCCAGAGAAGCATCTCATGCATCAAGAAATTTGGGCATTACATTTTATATCTACTTTACCAGATTTTGAAGCATTTTATGCTGGAATACGTTCTTTGGAGGTTAGCGCTGAGTGGTAGGGTTACCGTCGACAATATCTCACAGAAACTATATTCTTATGAGTTACCTTTGTTTGATTCTCACATGTGATTGTTTAAAAGTTTACATGATTGTGATTTCAGTAAAGAAACATTTTTTATTATTAACTAAAGATTGCACACAAATATCAAAGCATGAAAACACAAATTCATTAAGAGATTAAAGAAAAGATTACAATTAGAAATTATGATCTGCATGTTATTAATGATCAAAAGCTATAAATAATATGATCTAGGGTTTTCTATACCCCCCCCCTCGAGGACTGCATGACTCTTTCCCTTCACCCCCAGAAGGTCTATGGGCCCTAGCTAAAACTCCCCGATCTAGACGTCCTCCCTGGATGATTTCTCACAAAATCCTCCCCAGATCTGACGTACTCCCCAGACTATTTCTCACGACACACGATACAATAAAAGAGAAAGATGAAATAAAGAGATAATGAATAGATCTTGGAAGAAAACGAGTGCATCAGAGGCGATTAGCGGTCGATGCTTATGATTCTTATTCCTTGTGCGCCCGATCATCTTCAGATTCTCATTCCTTATTCACAATCTTTGGAGATCTTTTTTATTCTTGCTTAAGGGTGAAAGTCCTTCTCTCCTTTCTGCTTGAACGATAGCTCCTTGCTCTAGAGATGACTTGGAAACCCTATTCCTCATGTATGCGACCATGGAGAAAGAAAAATGCTTTTATAAGGCATTTAAATAAGCTACCGAGAGTGGTAGTGCTAGCGCATGGCAATAGGGTCTGTATACTTATTTTCTTCTAACTATTTGGGCTCCATGTAAGGAATACATATGTTCTTTCCTAGTAATCATGTATTAGTGTTGAGTGGCAGAGCAAGCACGAAGAGATAGTGCAAGCGGAGTAGTAGAGCATTTGAATTAGCATATATACAGCTGACAATCTTTAGATATGGAAGGTGGCGATGCATTCCTTATAAACACAGGTTACCGTAGAATAGTAGTGACTACCGCGAGCAGTAACATCATTTTCCTTGTATGTCTGCCTCCATGTTCCCATGCAGAGTACATAGATTACTAGCATGTACTTCAAGGTAGCGTGGCACATTAGCAGTAGTGCGCTTCGACAGTAGTGCTGATGTAATATCTCGTTTTGCGCTAGACCCCTCGCACTTGTTTTTAAGTCAAGGGAGTTGACTCGGGCTCGGGTGCGCCAGACTCGACAAGTAAAATTCGTCGGATATCATCATGAATATCCAACAAATTTGTCGAGTATGACTTGTGAGTTGAGACTAATAGTACTCATCGAATATCGTCACGAATAACCGACGAATTCGTCGAATATATAAGACAAACTGGACTTAGAATATTTCCTGGGCCAATGGCATTGAGTGCGTTGAGTGCACTCGATGCCATTCGACGAATTAGGCTTAGGCGTCGAGTGGACTCTACACCACTCGACGAATATGGACTTAAATGATTTTCTGAAAACGAGGCGTTTAGTGCACTCAACGCGGCGTTGAGTGCGTCAAGTTCACTCAACGCCATTCAACGACCTATGCTGAGGCATTGAGTGGACTCGACACCACTCAACACCATTTTACTTCGAAAGATATTTGGATGATTGGCGTCGAGTGCATTGAGTGCACTCGACGCCATTAATTGGAAGGCATCGAGTGTGTTGAGTGCACTCGATGCCACTCAACGCTTTTACTTGGATTATTCTGAGAGTTGTGGCGTCGAGTGCGTTGAGTGCAGTCAACACCACTCGACGATCCGTAGAGTAAAGAGGGTGCACTCAAATATTCTTACTTGGAAAGTCTTGTGCTTACATATGGCGTTGAGTGGTCTCGACGGATCTCGACAATTCGTCGAGTGAGAGTATAATACTCGACAATTTGTCAAGTAAGGATTGCTTACTCAACGAATCTAACTTGGCTAATTTTCTGGCACAGACTGCTTATTGTCACATGCCCGGTCTGAACCCGATTTTTGGGAATTGCGTCAAACTGACTTAAATGGGTCGCATCCTTTCAACATGACTCATTTTAAGTATTATTAGGCGGTCTAATGTTAGGCCGACATGTGGCAAAGCAGTTAACCATAATTTCTCATTATAAAAAGGGACATGCGGAAAACCCTAGCCGTCTCTTTACCAATTTGCAGAGCAGTTGTCTTTGCCGAGCCCGACGAAATAGAGAAGCTGCCAGAGTCGATTTTTGGAAGAAAATCTTCTCCTTCTCTCTTCCTGTAAAGAACAATACTAGTAAGGAGGAAGATGCTACCAAGGATAGTGACGAGATCCATGGATGGAAATGCCGGAATCGAGGTGTTCTTCCTACCCCCTCCCTTGGTGCTAGATCTTTAGTTATTCCTAGGATAGATATCGACTCAAAGGAGTCTTGATTTGCGAGAAGAAGATTTTCTAGGAAAGGGTCGTGATAGGACTTGAGTTCAAAAGATTAGACGTCTTCAACCTCTCCTTCCTTCTATGTGAAGATGGGGGCAAGTTTCGTGAAGAGAAGTGGCCCTATGAGGGTGAATAAGGGAGGAGGATTTCTGGATGTGATTTGGGAATATTGATTAGAGGAGGAAGATGAACTGATGCCGTTCATCTCCCTTTAAGGTGCGCGTAGAAATCTATTTTCTGCGCGCAGCGAACTTCGAGGCCATTTTCAGACATGATGCGACCGGATCTGGGTTGTGGGCTAAACATGAAAGTTTTAACCCACAGAAATACTTTTCCAATGAGGGGTTACATGCCTTCACTGGATTATTGTAGACTCAGGAATCCCCGATTGATGTTGCTGTACAGTAATCTTTCCTACACATATAATTCTCGGGTTTGTGTGAATCGGCTTTGGATTTGGTAGAGAGAGACTGTAGTACAATAACGTTAACAAATATTGTTAATGTCATTTGTTAGATAGGTCCTTAATGAACAAATGGTTTAGTGAAGTGTACTTGAACGAGACTTTTTGTGGAGGTTAGTGAACGAATGGGTTGATGAGTTGGGGTGGTAGGAATGGTTTAAATATGTGAACCGATAAGGACGTACTTGATAATGGCAATACGATGAATAATGATGAGGTTGTCTTTAATCTTGCTGTACATAGCTGGTAGTGATTGCGATGAATACATGGTTGTTGGCATTTAGTTGATAGATCCATGTGTTCATGAATGGTTTGAACTTAGTAAAGAGATTTTATCCATTTGATTTTAAAGTTAAGTGACCATAGTCTATATGTAATTATGATAACTAAATGGTTGATGAATATATGAAGTACCATTATGTTGTTGTGAAGGACAAGTGTGAGGGTGTTGCCGCACAAAAATGACATGCTGATAAGGGATTCGATGTGCAGCCCTTGCGTGCTGTTGAGCATGAAATGTGATTAAATAGTAATCGAAGTGAGCCCTTATATGTGAAATAGCATGCAGTGTGAGTTGATACGCGGAGTCATAATCCTGGGTTAAGGATAGTGTGGCAGGTTTACGAGCTCGCCAGTCATCACACTAATGGGAGTTGATAGATAGACTTTGTACGGTTGGGCCTTGGTCCTCGGTGTTTACTTCTCGAGTCACCCTCTGTGCTAGTGGACGGTTGGACTTGGTCCTTTGGTGATATGTTCTCAGAGGCACCTTCCGTGCCACGATGATAGGATAGTTTTGGTTGTGTTCTTGGTGCACATCTACCCAAGACCCCTCTGAGCCATAATACCCCTGTGAGCTCCGCTATTGTGTTCTTAGCATTGAGGCATACAGAGGCCTAGGCTAGGTAGTGTGGATGCCAGCCTAGTAGTGGAGAAGCCCGCTCTACTATCACCATCGGGCCACGACGGATGATGCTTAAGAGGTTAGCTACCTGCTCGAAAAGTTGGAATTACAGGTCTGTGTCGACATAGCAGTTGCTTGTGCATGATCATAGGTGAGTCATTACATTGCATTCATATCATTACATACATTACGTACACAAGATCCTCATCGTATAAGTTTGTATGGGCACTCCTATACGATGAGTTACTTTGCTGTTGAGCCGATCCTTAAAATATATTTCTGTATGGTCATTCATATAAGTTAAGTTACTTACTGCAGTAGATTTATACTTATATACTGTTGTTGTTGGTAGAACTGCTAAGTAGGTTGATATACATAATTTTTGTAGTTTTTAATATACAATGTTGTTGATTAATCCTTTACCACCTGTTTGTACTACTGATTATATATATATATATATTGTACCCTTGTTCCTTTCTTCGCCGGGTACCGAGGATTCGCCGGGGGAGTGGATGTGATATCCACTTAGTCTTTATGACTAACGGTTGCTACGTCTTCCTTTTTAGGAGGAAACCCAGCAGACAGAGAAGCAACAAGTTACACAATAAGGCAGTTAGGCCAGGACGAAAGGGCCTAGAGTGATGGAGCCATCGATACCATCTGTGACAGATGTGAGTCTATGTGAGATTCATATTGTAGCCTTTTTGGCATGTACTTTGATATTGAAGAAGCCTTGTTGATGCTTATTTTATTTGATGTACTTTCTTTTGTACTATTTTACTTATGTGTGGATTTGACTTCTATTTTATATTCTTGGTTGGGTTGGCATGGATGATATGTTTAACCGGCAGGATAGGCATCTTGTAGTACATGTTAGCCCATGTGCTAACGCTACTGCAAGGCTGCTATTCTAGGCATAAGACTCCCCTCGGTCGTGTCTTGTGTTTCAGGAAGGGGGGGGGGGGGTCTTACAGCTGATCCTAAAGTCGACGTAGCACTAGATAAACATGCTTTGAATTTGAATATAATAAGCTAACGCTCGGTGGTAACTCTAATGCCAACAGTATCTGCTAGAGATTATTTTTCTTCCCAAAACCTGTAAGCATGCACACTGTACTCAAAACAATGATGATCAAATATAACTTGGGGTTTGTTATTATCAAACCTGAGAGATGTAGAGCGCATGATCCAACAAACTCCTCCTTTTGATAATAAAAAATCTCATTCATGAATTATAATTCCTGGTATAGTAATACAAAATAATATTATACGTTTCATGACTTGTAATCATGCATTTGAACATTCATAGGATTGACATGTAATATAGTTTTTAGTCCAATTCTTATGGATGAAAGAGTTAGATGAAATAATGACACATGTGTTGGAACACCCTATTACTAATTTGGGTAAGGATCACTATGGTTGTCTTAGGAAACCAGGTTGACCTAGTTGTATAGTTGTGAAGGTCAACACTAGAGTGAGTCTAGGGCTTAGAACTTAGGTTTGAAGCTGCCCCCAGGACCATTCCAAGATCAAGGTTGAAGAGCTAAGTCTAAGGCAATTTTCGTCGAGCTCAGGTCGACGAATCATCGAACTCGGTTCGACGCTCTCTGAGCTCAACTTGATAAATCGTCGAACTCCGGTCGACGATCTTCGAGCTCAGATCGACGATCTCTCTTCAGTCATTCTTCAGGTCGCTGAGCTCGGTTCGACGATCTTCGAGCTCAGTTCGACGTTTTCTGTCTGCTTTATCTCATTTTATCTCTGAGCTCAGTTCGACGATCGTAGAGCTCAGATCGACGATTCTTCTGAGAGATCGACGCTTTTAAGTATTCAAATGCTGTTATTCTTTGGAATGTTTTTGAATATTATCAGCATTTATGATAAGAAGATCTGCCAGCCGTTTGTCTTTATTCTGGAGCAAGTTTCAAGGTATTATTCAGAGAATGTTTGCTGGACTTTCCTCTAGAAGACAAGACTCTTTATGGAAGACATTTATGACTGCCAACGGCTATTTTGGACAAAGAATTTTTCAGAGAATAAAAACTTCCTTTTTCAATTACAAGGAGATACACAGAATACAGAACACTTGTAGAAGGAGAATAACAAAAAAAGTGTTCACAACTTCATCTCAAGAACTCCAGACACCTCATTTCTCAGTCTTCTTGCTGAAATAATCTTTTGTTGGAGATCAAAGTTCTGAAGACATATCACCCTAGAGCAAAGCTTCCCTTCCTGAACCAGTCTAGATCTCAGGGGGAGCTTTGACAACAAAGATCCACTAGTCTTCTCTCATTTTGATTTGAGAACAGAGAAGACAACTTCATTTCCTTTTCTTTTTATTTTCCTTCTGTAAAAGGGTTTTCAAAACTCCCTTCAAAAGCTTTGAGTCTGGTTCTGAGAGCCTTGTCAAAACTCAGTGGTGGCAAGACACCTTATCAAAAAATCCAGTTTTGGTTTTTGAGCACCTTAACAAAAGCTCATTGGTGTCAGGACACCTGATCAACTCATCCTGAGTGGATTCCTACCAAGGGTGGTAGAAGAGTGGATGTACCCAGGTTTTGGGGAACCACTATATTTCCTTGTGTCTTCTGGATTATTTGTTTGATTGTTGCTGTGTGCTGTGCTCTTAGTTTCTTGCTTCTTTAATTATTTTCTAGCACTCTACACTATAGTAGAAATTAAATTTTATATGTGTTGATATTTTCAAAACTGTGAAACTTATTTGAATAAACTCTATTCACCCCCCCCTCTAGAGTTGAGATAGATCTTAACCTCACTTTCAATTGGTATCAGAGGGAGGTTGGTTGCTCATACAGGCTAACACCTGAACCAAGTGATCCTTGGTAAAATCTATCTTTTAAGAGGGTTATTTCTTCTCATATATATATTACTCTAAGACATGGCACAAAACAAGGATTATGCAAGCACCAGACCTCCAGTGTGCAATCTATCTAAGTTTGCACTTTGAAAGGCAAGGATTAAATTATACATGAACTCTATTGATGAAGATATTTTCAATTCTGTCTTGACAGTTTGTCTAAGTCCACCAGCAAGCTCAAGCACAAATGCTGTTCCACCTCCCTCAGGAACAGATGTAGACATAAAGAAATGGAAAACTGCAGATGCAAAGGCCATGAACATCTTAGCTCAGACAATGTCTGATGAGATATTTCAGAAAGTAGCTGACTGTAACTCAGCCAAAGGAATTTGGGACAAGCTCTCTGAAATTGTCTCAGGGTCTGCTGATGAAAGGAAAGACAGGAGATCTCACCTCATAACCCAATATGAGAATTTCAAGAAAGGAGAGACTGAGTCAGTGGCAGATATGTACAACAGATTGAGTCTGATTGTCAATGAGCTAAGGACCTTGGATAAAGAAATCTCATTGACTGAGCTTAATGACAAGATCCTAATGTGCTTCCCCAGTACTTGGGATTCAAGAATCTGGCCAATCAAAGATGCCAGAAGTCTAAATGAAATCACTATTGAAACTCTCCTAGGCAAGCTCAAATCTTATGAGCTGCTTATCAAGAACAGAGAGGAAGAACAGAAGGCTGCTTCACCAGCCTCAAGGAAAGAGAAGTCAATAGCTTTCAAAGCTATTGAAGATCTGCCTGAAGAAAAACTCACAGGCAATGAGGAATTGGTCAGCCTACTGGCCAAAAGATTTTACAAGCTAACCAGAAAGGACTTCAGAAAAAGGCCATACAAAGGTCATGACAAACCAATGTATGATAAGTCAAATAATAATAACAAAGAAATCATATGCTTTGGTTGCAGGAAACCAGGCCACATTGTGCCTGACTATCCAGAGAACAAGAACAAGGACAGAAAGGATAGAAGAGAAAGAAGAAAAGAAAAGGATTTCAAAAAGAACAGCTCAGACAAAGCCTCCTCTAGCAGGAACAAAAATACAAGGAAGGGTTTTGTTGCTGAGACATGGAGTGAGACAGAAGAAGATTCTGAAACTTCATCTAGCTCCAGTGATGATGAAGATGATGTTGATGAGAAAGAATTCTGCATGATGGCTATCAATGCCTCACAGCAAAACTCTGATGAAGAATCAGATTCAGATTCAGAAAATCAACCAGAAGAAGATCAGGTAATTAGCTCTTTTGATTTTAATTCTGAGGACTTCAAAAATGAATTTAAGACATTGTGCTTGGATTTACTAAGATCTGAAAAAGAGATAATATCTCTCAGAAATAAATTATCTGAATACAATGTCCTAAACTCAAATAACCTCAAACTCTCTGAGGAGTTAGAATGTTGTAGGGAGGAGATAGCTTCACTGAAAAGTGAACTATCAAGAGCTAAAAAGTTTGAAGAATCCCTAAATGGGAGAAGTATCAGACTGATGGACATTACAAGCACAGTGAACTCTAGATTCAACAGTACACTGGGTTTGGGTGCCTCATCCAGCCAACCTATAATATTAACAACTCCAATCAAATTTGTCTCTGACAAAGGAAAGGGAGAAATAGAGGTAGCTAGGAAGAATACAGATCTGTCAGAGAAAAATTCAGTTCAACAGATTGCGTCGAGCAGAGCTCGACGATCGCCGAACAGAGCTCGACGATCTAACCACAGATCGTCGACCTCAGCTCGACGATATCCAAACTCTGAACTTCAGTATAATCGATCTTCGAACAGAGATCAACGATCTAACCCAAGATCGTCGACCTCAGCTCGACGATCGTCGAACAGAAATCAGGACTGTGAACATTCCTTCAATGACACATCTAGATTCAATCCTAGAAGTCCCACATCCCAAGGCTTTAACCCCTATACTGAATGGATAGTACCTCCTAGGAGATACCATCTTGAAGGATATAAGAGTCAACCTGGGATGTCTTTTATTTTTGAATTCAAAGGATATCAACCTAGGCCCAAGGTTAACTGGGTCAAAAATAATTAAGCTGCTCATGTGCAGGTGAAGACCTATCCAGTATCTAACCAACAATGGTATCTGGATAGTGGGTGCTCAAAGCACATGGCAGGGAACAGGGAGAACCTATCATCCTTCATAACCAAACATGGACCCAAAGTGATTTTTGGTGATTCAAATTTTGGCCAAACCAAAGGATATGGTGCTGCTCAGATAGGCTCAGTAACTTTTAAAAAGGTGGCATATATAGAAGGACTAAAGCACAATCTGATAAGTATCAGTCAACTATGTGATGAAGGATACAAGGTGACATTCAATAAATCCCTATGCAAGATCAAATCAGAGGACAACACAACAGTGTTAACAGGTAAAAGGACAGGTAACATCTACTTAGTAGATTTTCTTTCCTCTAAAGTAGATATCTGTTTATTCAATTCCATATCTAAGTCTAATATTTTGTGGCATAAGAGACTAGGACATCTAAACCTTAGGACCATTGCTAGGCTATCCAAGGACAACCTTGTTAGAGGACTACCTTCTGGCCCCTACAAGAAGGAAGGACTTTGCAAGGCTTGTCAATTAGGCAAGCAAACTAAAAGTAGCTTTAAGTCACTTAATAAGAGTGATTCACCTAGGATTTTGTATTTGTTGCACATGGATCTTTTTGGACCCATATCAGTACAAAGCCTAGGAGGGAAGTCCTATACTCTAGTGGTTGTAGATGACTTCTCAAGATTCACTTGGGTATTCTTTCTGAGGAAGAAGTCTGATAACTTCAAGTGTTTGACAGATTTTCTCAAATGCATTCAGATTGAGTTCAACACTCACATTGCCCTGATCAGAAGTGATCATGGGACAGAGTTTGATTCTCTTCTCATACAAGAGTTCTGTCAAAGTGAAGGGATCAGGCATACCTTCTCAGCTCCTAGAACTCCTCAACAAAATGGGGTAGCTGAAAGGAAAAATAGAACCCTAATTGAATCTGCTACTACATTGTTGACAGATGCTCACTTACCTCTATCCTTTTGGGCTGAGGCAGTGAACACCTCCAACTATGTATTAAATAGAAGCCTGATACATAAACTAAAGGGCAAGACTCCCTATGAATTGCTCAAAGGGAAGAAACCTAAAGTAAATTATTTTAAAAATTTTGGCTGTATTTGTTATATTCATAATAATGACAAGAAACATCTAGCAAAATTCCAAGCTAAAACTGATGAAGGAGTGTTTCTAGGATACTCCATGATCAGCAAGGCCTATAGGGTATATAATAAATCATCTTGTAAAATTGAAGAATCTGTTCATATTACCTTTGATGAGACTAACATGTGTTATAAGGAGAAGTCTACTTCTACCAAAGAACCCTTGCAGGTACAATCTATATCAAAAAGTATGGACAGATTACAGGTTAAAGAAGAGGACACAACCTCTCAACCTATTCAACAAAAGAATGAAAGCATTGATGATGAAGAAGTGCAACATCTTGAAGAAAATCATCCTGAAGAGCCAGTTGTTGTTCCACTAGGGGAGACAACAACACAGGCTGGTGAACAATCAACACCCCCGGTTGATTTAGTAACAACAAGAGATCATCCAATCACCCAAGTAATTGGAGAGATCTCAGCTGGTGTGCAAACAAGAAATCAGGTCAACTAGAACCTGATGCACACTTGCTTCCTATCTCAAGTTGAACCTCAATCCATTCAAGATGCAGAGCAAGATCCACACTGGATCATTGCAATGCAAGAGGAGCTACATCAATTTGAAAGGAACAAAGTTTGGGAACTAGTGCCTAAGCCAAAGGATCATTCCATTGTTGGAACAAAGTGGGTTTTCAGAAACAAGCTGGATGACCAAGGAATTATTGTCAGAAACAAGGCCAGGCTAGTTGCTCAAGGCTACTCTCAACAAGAAGGAATAGACTATGACCAGACCTTTGCACCAGTTGCAAGGTTAGAGGCCATCAGAATATTTCTAGCTTATGCTGCTCACAAAGGCTTCAAGGTCTATCAAATGGATGTGAAGAGTGCATTTCTCAATGGGGACATCAAAGAGGAAGTCTATGTTAAACAACCTCCAGGTTTTATCTCTCTAACTCACCCTGATTATGTTTTCAAATTGCATAAAGTATTATATGGTCTCAAGCAAGCTCTTAGAGCATGGTATGAGACCCTAGCATGCTTTCTTCTGGAAAATGATTTTGTTAGGGGGAGAGTAGACCAAACTCTTTTTATTAGAACCCATAAGTCCCATACCTTACTAGTACAAGTTTATGTAGATGATATCATATTTGGATCTACTGATTCAAACTTGTGCAGAAAGTTTTCCAAACTAATGCATTCCAAATTTGAAATGAGTAGCATGGGTGAGCTCTCCTTCTTCTTAGGATTGTAAGTAAAACAACATACTGAGGGCATATTTATTTCCCAAACCAAGTATGCTAAAGAATTGGTTAAGAGATTTGCTATGTCTGAGGCATCTTGTATGAAAACACCCATGCCTACCAATATTGTATTGGATGCTGATGAACATGGGAAACCAGTTGATTAGACAACATATAGAGCAATGATTGGCTCTCTATTGTACCTTACAGCCAGTAGGCCAGATATAATGTTTGCTATATGTATATGTGCTAGGTTCCAAGATAGCCCTAGAGAGTCACACCTAACTCTAGTTAAAAGGATTCTTAGGTATGTAAAAAGTTGTCCAAATCTAGGACTCTGGTATCCAAAAGATTCAGGATTTGAATTAACTGGATTCTCAGATGTTGATTATGCTGGATGCAGAATAGACAGGAAAAGCACCAGTGGAACATGTCAGTTTCTTGGTGACAGACTTGTCTCCTGGTTTTGTAAGAAGCAAACATCTGTGTCAACTTCAACTGCTGAAGCTGAGTATATGGCTGCAGGCAGTTGTTGCTCACAAATATTGTGGATACAAAATCAGCTTCTAGACTATGGTTACAACTTAGAGAAGTCAAAAATTTTCTGTGATAATACTAGTGCTATCTCTATAGCACAAAATCCAGTCCTCCATAGTAGGACAAAACACATAGAAATTAGGCATCACTTTCTGAGAGATAATGTAGAGAAAAATAAAATTAAACTTCAATATATACCCACTGATTTGCAAAGGGGAGATATTTTCACCAATCCTTTGGATGAAAAGAAACACAGCTTCTTCCTAAATCAGTTAGGCATGTTAGATGGAGGAAGCCTAAATTAAAGTACAAGTTTTTGAAAAGCTACAACAGACCAAGACTAGGCTAAAAATCAATTCTTTTTGTGTCTGTAGAACAAGTTTTGTCTCTGAACTACGCTCGACGTTTTCCCAGAAATCGTCGAACGAAGATCGACGATTTTCCAAAAAATTGTCGACCATAGATCGATGTTCCCGAAGTCGTCGATCTGAGTTCAGAGTCTTCGCTAGATCTAGGCTTTTTCTCCTTCTGTTCAGAGGCCGTCGAGCGGAGCTCGACACTTTTCAACATCGTCGAACGGAGATCGACGACATTGACGTCTCTTCAGATTCCTTCTGCAGCCCAAATCGTCGAGCTGAGTTCGACGCTTCTTCGAACTGAGCTCCACGATTTTCCGTTTCGCCGTCGAACCCTAATATAAAATCATTTCTTCAGCCGTCGTTCTCCTTTTGCGCTTTCATATCTTCAACCTTCTTCGTTTTCCCTCCAAATCCTCTACACTTGGTCGTGTTTGGTTTTCTATTGCAGGTGCAAATGGCGGAATCCAGTGCTGCTATCTCTAAGATGAAATTTGATACAGGATTCGATATAGACATGAACTCGTTTGATGGAAGCGACCAGCGCTTCAAGGACATTCTGAATCTGTTCATAGAACAACAGTTGACTCAAATAATGACTACACAGATGAAAATTGCTTCAGAAGAGATCAAAGAATGGTGGTTTACAGCGACAGACGAGACTGAGAACTCTGTCGTCGGCATCATTAAAGGAACTCAGGTACATCTATCACCGGCTCTCTTAACAGATGTCTTTCAACTTAGTACTGGAGAAGATTATATTGAATTATCTGGAGAAGATTATGATTCCATGCTTAATCGAATGGGTCACAATGCTGTCAACCCTAACAAACTTTTAAAGAAAAATCTGTCTCTGGAATATCAATTCCTGGCTGATGTAGTTGGGAAAGTGCTGTTGGCCAAGCACTCAGCTCATAACACCATCTCTAGATATCAACTTTGCTTGATGGGAGCTTTAGTCGATAAGAAACACCTTGATTGGGGATCCATCTTCTTCAACTTAATTAAGAAAAAGATCAATAAGACTGCCGTGAGTTTTGGGAGAATCTTAGGGGTCTATCTGCACTACAGATGCCCTAAACTATTAACCTCCTCTGGGATGTTCATCAATGCATCCAAGAGGCTCTCCTGTGCCCTATTCAGCAAATGGGACAGGCAAATCATCAACCCTACAAGAGCTACTGCACCACTTCCTTCAGGCATAAGGACTGCTTCAGTCACTCCACCAGCAAAAGTGTTGCCTGCCTCTCTTCCTCCTCCAGCTGTATCTACCCCAGCCATTTCCTCCTCACCACCAGTCACAACCATAACCACATCATCCCCAATTACCATTTCCTCACCAGTTTCATCCCCTCCTGTATCCACCTCAGAGGAATTCCATCCTCTCTTCTCCTATTCAACCTTCACCCTACCATCTTTTTCCCTTGCAGATGATTCCTTCATGGATGATTCACCCTCCACTCCTCCTGAGCCACCCTCTACCTCATCTTTTCAACAAATGCTTCATGACATTCTCTCCCAACCATCCTTCACACCCTCTCTCTCTTCACCTATCTCCACCTCAACCTTTTCTATCTCCACAATTCCATCCTCAGAGCCATCCATTCCTACCTCCACACCTTCAGCTCCAGCCAACATCCCTCCATCTACCTTTACTCCTACCTCTGCTCAAGCCCCACTTGAGCATGTAGATCTTCCAAGATTAGCAGACAGACTTTATGAGTTGTTAGCTCCCAGGCTGATATCTCTGTTGGAGACCTCCCTGGCTCCACTCCTGCAATAAGTTCAGGAGCTGTCTACCAAGCTCTCTTCCTTTTCCTCCTCCCAGGCAATCCCTTCTACTGGGTGCCTTGGTTCAGCTCTCCTTGAACCAAGGCAGGGGGAGATGCTTTATGAAGAAGTGGATGTGCCAGTGGATGCTCCTGTTTTTGCTCCAGCTCCAGCTCCTGCCAGTGGATGTGCTTTTGCACTAAATCTTCAGAGCCTGCTATCTCAATTTGATACAGTTCATTTCAGATTTCTGCCAGTACCTCTCACTGAAGATCTGTCTAAGGCCATTGTGCCTGTATCTGTTTGTGATCCCAGCCTCATTGAATCCTATATCAATTCCTGGAAGGCTGTGAATATTCCTGATGCTGTTACTAAGGCCATTGTGCCTCCTGTTGTTGAAATTGTTGCTGCTGCTGCTGAAGATATAAAGATGATTCCAGCAACTGCTGATGAAGAACTTGCTTCCTACCTAGAAGATCCCACACCTGCTGCTATGCCTGCTCCTGCCCAAGTGTCTGCTGCTGCTGTTGCTCCTGTTCTGACCTCTGATCAGTTAAAGCTACAAGAAAAGTACTTGAAAAACATTGATGATCTGTATGACAGACCACAAAGCTCAGATAGTGACCAATTCCAGACTGAATCTGATGACTCTGCCCATACCATTGCCAAGAAGAGGAAAGCTAGAAGCAAAGCTATGATGTCAGTTCCTCCAGCTACAACAAAAGACTCCAATGATATTCCCTACTACATTCTGCATGATTGCCCCATTTCTGAGCCATGGATGCAATACTCCAAGAATCAACCGAAAGCTATGAAGAAGAGAAGGAAGCTTGATAAATATGAAAAAGGATCTTCACAATATCAGCCTCCTCCTCCTCCTCCTCCAGATTCTGGATCAGGCTCAGCCCCTCAAGCTCCAGCTTCAAGGCAAAGCTCCTCCCAATCTTTTCCAAGATACTATCAAAGGGGACAACATCAAAGAGGATATCAATCCAGAAGGGGTCATTATAGAGGAAATCAGAGAGGACAAAGATCTTATCAAAGGGAAGGACAAGGCCACTCTGACTCTTCTTCAGGTCCTTTCCCTTACAGGATGAAAGACACAATTGTTTCCAGGACTCCTCCTACTTCTGAATCTCTCAACAGGTATGAACCTCCTGTTCCTTTTGAGGATCCTGAGAACAATCCTTTATCTTGGACAGCAAGAATGAAGGAACTAGCTGCTATTGATCAATTAAAGAAAGCCAGAGAGCAAGGCATGGACATCTCCAATATAACAACTTTATCAGATCAAAGGAAGAAAGAATTGGAAAGATATGCTTCTAGAAAGTTTTTCAACCCAGAAGACTACATGAAGCTGCACCCAAAGGCTGTAGTTCCAAGGCCAAGATCTCAAACTTCTCTAGGTGCAGAGGATGACAGAAGATCAAAGAAAGAAAGTCAGAATCCTAACAGAGAAATTTTGTTTAAAAAGGGAACTGAGAAAAAGTAAATTGTGTAAGCTGAACTTTCATCCTCATCTGGATAATTGCTGCTATTTTCTCTGTGATCTGCTTGCTGCTATATCTTTGCTTAGTTAGCTCTTGTTTCTGTATGAATGCTTATTCATCTCCTAATGTTATTTGTAAATACCAATCCTAACCCAAATAGGGGGAGATTGTTGGAACACCCTATTACTAATTTGGGTAAGGATCACTATGGTTGTCTTAGGAAACCAGGTTGACCTAGTTGTATAGTTGTGAAGGTCAACACTAGAGTGAGTCTAGGGCTTAGAACTTAGGTTTGAAGCTGCCCCCAGGACCATTCCAAGATCAAGGTTGAAGAGCTAAGTCTAAGGCAATTTTCGTCGAGCTCAGGTCGACGAATCGTCGAACTCGGTTCGACGCTCTCTGAGCTCAACTTGATAAATCGTCGAACTCCGGTCGACGATCTTCGAGCTCAGATCGACGATCTCTCTTCAGTCATTCTTCAGGTCACTGAGCTCGGTTCGACGATCTTCGAGCTCAGTTCGACGTTTTCTGTCTGCTTTATCTCATTTTATCTCTGAGCTCAGTTCGACGATCGTAGAGCTCAGATCGACGATTCTTCTGAGAGATCGATGCTTTTAAGTATTCAAATGCTGTTATTCTTTGGAATGTTTTTGAATATTATCAGCATTTATGATAAGAAGATCTGCCAGCCATTTGTCTTTATTCTGGAGCAAGTTTCAAGGTATTATTCAGAGAATGTTTGCTGGACTTTCCTCTAGAAGACAAGACTCTTTATGGAAGACATTTATGACTGCCAACGACTATTTTGGACAAAGAATTTTTCAGAGAATAGAAACTTCCTTTTTCAATTACAAGGAGATACACAGAATACAGAACACTTGTAGAAGGAGAATAACAAAAAAAGTGTTCACAACATCATCTCAAGAACTCCAGACACCTCATTTCTCAGTCTTCTTGCTGAAATAATCTTTTGTTGGAGATCAAAGTTCTGAAGACCTATCACCCTAGAGCAAAGCTTCTCTTCCTGAACCAGTCTAGATCTCAGGGGGAGCTTTGACAATAAAGATCCACTAGTCTTCTCTCATTTTGATTTGAGAACAGAGAAGACAACTTCATTTCCTTTTCTTTTTATTTTCCTTCTGTAAAAGGGTTTTCAAAACTCCCTTCAAAAGCTTTGAGTCTAGTTCTGAGAGCCTTGTCAAAACTCAGTGGTGGCAAGACACCTTATCAAAAAATCCAGTTTTGGTTTTTGAGCACCTTAACAAAAGCTCATTGGTGTCAGGACACCTGATCAACTCATCCTGAGTGGATTCCTACCAAGGGTGGTAGAAGAGTGGATGTACCCAGGTTTTGGGGAACCACTATATTTCCTTGTGTCTTCTGGATTGTTTGTTTGATTGTTGCTGTGTGCTGTGCTCTTAGTTTCTTGCTTCTTTAATTATTTTCTAGCACTCTACACTATAGTATAAATTAAATTTTATATGTGTTGATATTTTCAAAACTGTGAAACTTATTTGAATAAACTCTATTCACCCCCCCTCTAGAGTTGAGATAGATCTTACCCTCACTTTCAACATGTAAGTATAACATCAAAAGGGTTAGGATTAAGTCAAATAATCATTACTACATATATATCTCAGAAAACATACATGCGAAGACAAGATGAATGAAGTGAAAAATCATATCATATTGTTCCAATCTATATAATAAACATAATGAGAACTAAGAAAACTAATATATTATGCTCAATCCCACAATTCTCGTTTAAGCTTAACCATAGGGGAGGACCTAATAAAGGGTGAGTGTGGGCGACCGCCCACACTTAGAAAAAAAGTCGTGGAATAGGGTTCTTCTTTGCGAGTGAGAGCAACGCCAAATTTCTGGGCCTAATTTTTTTTTTTTAAAAAATAATGGAATAGAAAACAGTTATTATAATAACTACTGTCTAAAGTTCTTAAAGACAGCGGTTATTATAATAACCGCTGTATATAGCCTGCCTTGTAGACTTTAGACAGCTATTATTATAATAATCGCTGTTTATAGCTTGCCTTGCAGGCTTTAGATAAAGGTTATTATAATAACAATGGTTATTATAATAACCGCTGTCTAAAGTCTACTATAGATAGCGGGTATTATAATAACTGTTGTCTATAATCTTCATTAGATTTTTCCATTCATCTTTTTTGTCAATTTAATTTCTTTAATTTTAATAAAATTTTATTAGTGCCCGGGTCATGCATGTCTCTCGATCTTCTGGCTGCGTTAGTGTTTACATTCTGTAACTTTTTCGGCGGGCGATGGCACAAGGCGCATAAGTGTTCGTCAAGCGAGATCGGTAATTTGTTTCTTTCTCCTCTTTTCTCTAGAGACCCTATTTGTCTTCCTACCAATCCTACGCCAAAAATGTTCGATCTTCCGGCTACCTTAGGAGTTAGGATTTCCTTCTCCCCTTAGGTGGATTGCTGATTGGTGAATACAAACTGCAGTCGTTAGGTTTGATTATTCTCTATATTGCAACATTTGTTCTTCAAATTTTTAGGTCCGCTCACACGGGAAAAAATTCCTTCATCCATCGCTGCTTAACCAGAGGGTGAGTAGTGCTTGGCGGGGGGGGGGGGGGGGGGGGAGTGGGGGTGGCTATCCTTGTTAAATGTGTTGATAACGAATAATATTTATAATTTTCCTCACTATCATTTTATGAATATGTTTCAATCAAGGTCCCTAAATCTATTGAAATCTACTCATAAAGGTAAATACACTTTAATGTGCATACAAAAAACATAGCAATAAAATTTGACCAAAGTTTAATAACATATCAAGTGGAGAAGAACTATATGATATTGATTAGTCAAGTCATGCACAACGTGTTGAAATACAGTATCACGAGTTATAACATGTAGACCTAAAAAATTCTACTTGAGTGCAAACTCAAAGGATGTGATTTTGGTTCCTAGGATAATTAATCGTATTGTATAACAAGGATAATTTGGTCATTAGTAGTCTTAGGAGATCAGTCCCAGTCAAAGGAAGAAGAAAACCATTCACGAAAAATTAGCATCAATTAGAAATCGACACAACATCGACTAAAAGTCAGCGTATCTTCGACTGGAGTTCGACTCACTTTCTAAATCAAAGTCAACGTATCTCCTAAGCAGAAGTCGACACATGCAGTGTTAAGTAATTGACATAATATAAAATACTTAGTTTTGTTGACAGTCATATTCAAAGACAGAAAATCCTTGCTTTTTCTTCTTTACCAAGGATTATTAATTTACAAAGTTCCAGTCCACTAATGTGCCCAAGAATCCTCAGAGATTTCTTTGAACTATTAGATCTCGTGGCCAAACTTAAGGGGGGGAGGGTGAATAAGGTTTCTCGCGTGTATTGCACTTTAAAATATTTTGACCTAGAAAATTGAGTTCTAGAAGCTACCACGGGGAGTTAGATAGCTAATGCGGGGCGGTATGTCTCGTAACTCGTTTTCCTGGGTAGTTACGCTTGAGCAAGCCCCACAACACAAACACTCACTTAACAAAACCAGAACAATCACAAAATTAATCAACACAGAAACAGGATTTTCATTGCATGAATTAGAATGTCAATTGTTCTAGATGATTACAAAACTGTGATCTCTATGACGCTAGAGATCGAAAGCGGTGAGGAGAAAACTTCTTTGGTTTCTATACCGATCCGCTCCACGGACCGGTTGGCTCTCTCCCTTTCCCTCTGAAAGTGCAGGATAAGATCACTCCTAACTCTAGAGGGGGGTGAATAGAGTTATTTAAAATAATTTTCCAAATAAAAACTTGTGTGTAGAGAAGGTTTGAATTTACTTAGTGTAAGGTGCTAGAGTAAATAATCAGAGTAAAAAGGTATTCACAGCACAAAGCAAAACACAAGGAGCATAAGCAATCCAGACGACACAAGGAGCTATAGTGGTTCCCCAAATCTGGGTACATCCACTCTTCTATCACCCTTGATAGGAATCCACTTCAAGATGAGTTGATCAGGTGTCTTGAGCACCAGAGAGTTTTTGACCAGGTTCTCACAAACCAACAGAGCTGATTTTGACCAGGTTTCAGCAAAACCAAAAGTAACTTTTGAAGGGAGTTAAAACCCTGTACAGAAAGAAAAAGAAAAAGAGATGATGTTGTCTTCTCTATTCAATAAGCAAAGAGAAGCAGAAGTGGATCTGAAGTTGTTGTCAAAGCTCCCCCTGAGATCAAGATGAGGTTCAGGAAGGAGAGCTCTGCACAAGGGTGACAGGTCTTCAAAGATCTGATTTGCTCCAGCAAAGGATGATCCAATAGAGTTGGATGGAGGTGTCTGAAGCAATCAGATTTTCTGTGAGTTAGCTTTTCAACACAATGTCACAGAGAGAAAAGAGATCTGAAGTCTTGTATTGTTATTCTCCTTTCTATTCTGTATATTCTCTGTGTCTCCTTTTTGGAATTGAAAGAAAAAGAATTATATATTTGAGTCTTCTTCTTCCTTTTACTTTGATAGCCGTTGGAAGACAGCATTAATTGCTTTCCTTAACTGTCCATGCCTCAAAGGAAAATGACAGGCAGACATTCCTTAGAAAATTCCTTGAGCCATGCACCAGATATGCTGTAACGGCCAATAAATCTTCAGCATTAATTGTCTGTCAGAAGGAATTTGAATTCCTATCCAAAATCGACGGAAGTCTGGAAGGCGTCGAACTCACAGAAAAACGTCGATCTGAGCACGACACACGTCGGCTAGAGAGTGTTTTCTGTAAGCAGAACTGGGTTCGAAGGAACGTCGAGCTGAGGTCGACTCCACGTCGAGCTGAGGTCGACTCTGCGTCGAGCTGAGGTCGACTCTGCGTCGAGCAGAGGTCGACTCTGCGTCGAGCTGAGATCGACTCTGCGTCGAGCTGAAGTCGACTATGCGTCGAGCTGAAGACTACTCTAACTAGCCTATGTGACCTTTATAACAACATGGAGGTCACAGCACACAATCCCTATAGAAATATAGTCATCCTGGTCCAAATAGTAATAGGGTGTTCCAACAATCTCCCCCTATTTGGATTAGGATTACTATTTACATGAATTTTAGGGATTCAAAGAAAAAAATAAAGCAGATACAACACAATATAATACAGCCAGACATGACAGAATAATAAGCAGCATATATAAAACACTATATAGCAGCAGAATTGTTCAAATGTCCTGAGTCCAGTATATAGAAAGTGTTAGAATACCTTACTTTACTTGTCCTTTGATGCTTTGTCTTGATCACTCTTTTTGAAGATGATTTCTCTGTTTGGATTGGAAGCTTCCTTTTTGGATCTGTAGTCATCAGCTGCACCTAAAGACTTTTGATCTCTAGCACTGGGTGGTACAGCTGCAGGGTGGAGTTCTATGTATCTGTCTGAATCAAAAAATTTCTTTGAGCTATACTTTTCCAATTCCTCTCTTCTTTGCTCTGACATAGTACTGATATGAGAGGTGTCCAGTCCTCTTTCTCTGGCTTTGTTAATTTCATTTAGAGCAGCCATCTCTGTCATCCTAGCTTTCCAGTAAGCAGGAGTTTTGGTAGGATCTTCAAAGGGTACTGCAGGTTCAAATTTGTTAGAGGATGTTTCTTGAGAAGTTCTTGGGGTGAGGTCAACTCTAGGCCTGTAAGGATAGGGCCCAGAGGTTGGATCAATGGCTCCTCCCCTTTGATAAGGTTGAGAGCCTGATCTTCCTCTGGACTGCCTGCCTCTATAATTTCCTCTTTGTTGACCTCCCCTTTGCTGGCTATCTCCTTGATGTCTTCTGGCTTGATAAGTCTTTCCATGTAGAGCTGAAGGTGCTGAAGAGGAAGATAGACCAGTACCTGCACCTGCATCTGGAGGAGGTGGAGGTGGAGGCTGATGGACTGGTTTAGTTGGTCCCTCATTGAATTTTCTCTTCTGTTTCATAGCTTTTCTCTGATTCTGAGAGTACTGCATCCATGGTTCTGTGATTTCACAATTATATTTGATGTAATAGGGAATGTCATGATCTGTAGCTCTGGCAGGAGGTACTCTTTTCATGGCTTTTGATCTGGCTTTCCTCTTCCTTGCAATAGTTGCAGAGGAGTCATCAGAATCTGTAGCAAACTCATCTTCAGAACTTTGTGATTCTTCATATGGATCTATATACTTTCTTTTGGAGATGGGAAAGCTGATGGAGGCTGGAGCTGCTGAGGAGGAGACTAAAGGAAGCTCTGCTGTCAGTGGGGAGGAGGAAGCAACCACTACAGGAGAGGGCACAGCCTCAGGAGCCATAGAGGCTGAAGAGGCTGGTTCCTGAAGGGCTTGGGAGATATGGGCCTCTGCAGCATCAGGTGTCTCAATCACTTCACCTGAAGTCTCAACAGGAGCTAACAAATCAATTTCAACACTAGCAGGAGCCACTGCTACCACTGCTATATCAGAAGTCAAGGCCTTCTGAAAAGGGACAATAGCCCTGGATAGATCTTCTTGTATTGAAGCTGGAGGAGAGAAGCTCTGAACAGAAGCTGCCAAAGACTGAATGTCTAAGGCACTGCTGATTTGCTGAGCTGAAACTATTTGATCTTCTGCAACAGACACTGTCTCTGAACAAGCAACTGATACTGTCTCTGAATAAGTCTGAGCAAGCTGAACTGAAGAAGGAGGCAGCTCTTCTTCTGCTGACATCTCCCCCTGCCTAGAATCAGTGGCAGCTGACTCTAGGCCCCCAGAAGAAGGGCATGCCAACTGAGAGGAGAGGGAGGATACAGAGGCAGAAAGAGTGCTTAGGGAAAGAATGAGAGGAGCCAGCTTGGCATCCAGGAGGGAGGAGAGCCTTGGAGACAGAAGGTCAAAAATTTGATTGGCTAGGGGGAGGAGAGCTACTTGCTCAAGTGGAACTTGAGTAGAGGTAGAGGGAGTAGCAGAAACTGAGAATGTAGAGGAGGTGGAGGGTGGTGTAGACAGTGGAGGAGTAACTGGTTCCTGAATGGAGGAGAAGAGTAAGTCTGAAAAAGTAGAGGGATGGAGGAAGTCATGAGGAGAGGAGGTAGAGGCATCCATGAAGGAGTCTTCATGCATGTCAAAAGAAAAGAGATCCTCATGAGGGGTGGAATCCAAGTGTATGGGGAGGAAAGTAGTGTGAGGTGGAAGGGAGGAGGCAATGGTAGAGATGGAGGAGGGGAGAGTTTGAGTGGATGAGATAATTGTGGTTGAGGGGATGAAGGTGGATGGAAGGGTGAGAGAGGGGGCTGGCATGGTCCCTACTTCTGGGCTAGTGGACTGAGGGTGAGAGACCTCTACAGTCCTGGTGTCTGCAGAAGATTTCATTGCTGCAGCAGCCCTGGGATTCACAATTCTCCTGTCCCATTTGCCAATTAGAGCACATGTGAGCCTCTTGGAAGCATTGATGTGCTTCTTTGAGGACACAAGCAGTTGGGGGGCAGCAGTGGTTGAGAATCAACCCAAGAACTCTTCCAAAATGGACAGAGTTTTTATCCAACTTTTTCTTAAGCATTTCAAACACAATTAATCCCCAGTTAGGATGTTTCTTATCCAGTAGTGCAGCCATAAGGCAAAACTGATGCCTTGTTATTGCATCATGTGCAGTCCTCTTTGCACAGATCACTTTTCCAGTTATATCTGCTAATAACCTATACTCAATTGCTAGGTTAATTTTAAGGAGTTTAGAGGGGTTACCAACAGCATGCCCCATCCTGTCCAACATCAAAGTATACTCTTCCACTGATAATTCTAAGTCATCATCTCCAGCAGCAAAGTTGAAAGCTTCTGTAATGACTTGAGGTGAGATGGCTACCTCATTTCCTGAAATCTTCCCAGTCAAAGAGTTGTTATCTGAAACGATTGCTGTAAGACACCATTCTTTAATTTCTGATTCTGGAAGGGGTATCCTGGTAGACATAAAGTGGACTAGTTGCTGCTCCTTGAAAAGATTCAGTACATCCAGAAAGTGTTGTGGAGATCCATCAAAAGAATCGAAGTCAATGTCGAAACCAGAGTCGAACTTCATGGCCGCCAGAGCTCCTGCTGTGATTGCCATTGTCCTGCAAAAGAAAGAATACCTTCCAAGATCAAAAGTATAGTATTTGGAGGGAGAAAGCTTGAGCAGAGAAATATGAATGCGCAACTGCGAACGACGGAGAAAAAATGATTTTATACTTAGGGTTCGACGCAGAAAAGGAAAGAACGTCGAGCTCAGTTCGACGCTCAAGGGCTCTAGGAGAACTGAAACGACTCAACAGCGTCCAGCTTAGGTCGACGTTCGACGCTTGGGCTGATGCTATACGTCAAGCTCAGGTCGACGTTGAACGAAGACGTCGACCGGGGAGAGAGAAACTCAAGAAGCCAGGGAGCTGTGAACTTAGTTCGACGCTAGAAGCTGAGTTCGACGTTCGACGCTTTTGAGGGCGACGGACCGTCGATCTCCGTTCGACGCCGCGTCGAGCTTAGTTCAGAGCTCAAAGAAACCACTCAGACAGGGAATTTTGAAGTGAAATTTTTCCTATTCCTGTTTGTTATGGGTTTCAAAATCTTGGAGTTTTATTTTAAGCTGTCTCCATCTAGCATTCCCAACTGATTGAGGAAAAAGAAGTGCTTCTTTTCATCCAAGGGTTTGGTGAAAATATCTCCTCTCTGTAATTCAGTGGAAATGTATTCTAGTGCAATTTTCTTCTTTTCTACATTATCCCTTAAGAAGTGATGTCTGATTTCTATGTGCTTAGTCCTACTATGGAGAACTGGATTTTGAGCAATAGATATTGCACTGGTATTATCACAAAAGATTTTAGACATCTCTAAGTTGTAGCCATAGTCTAGGAGCTGGTTTTGAATCCACAAAATCTGTGAGCAACAACTGCCTGCAGCCATATACTCAGCTTCAGCAGTTGATGTGGACACAGAGGTTTGTTTCTTACAGAACCAGGAGACAAGTCTATCACCAAGGAATTGACAAGTTCCACTGGTGCTTTTCCTGTCTACTCTACATCCAGCATAATCAGAATCTGAAAATCCAGTTAGATCAAATCCTGAGTCATGTGGATACCAGAGACCTAGATTAGGACAACTTTTTACATACCTAAGAATCCTCTTAACTAATGTGAGGTGGGACTCTCTAGGGCTTACTTGGAATCTAGCACAAATGCATGTAGCAAACATTATATCTGGTCTAGTAGCTGTTAGATAAAGTAATGAGCCAATGATTGCTCTATAGTTTGTCTGATCAACTGGTTTTCCAGATTCATCAGCATCTAAAACAGCATTTGTAGGCATAGGTGTTTTCATGGAGGATGCTTCAGACATTCCAAATTTCTTAACCAGTTCTCTTGCAAACTTGGTTTGAGAAATGAAAATGCCATCCACATGTTGTTTAACTTGCAATCCAAGAAAGAAAGCAAGCTCACCCATGCTACTTATTTCAAACTTTGAGTGCATAAGTTGTGAGAACTTTTTGCATAAGTTTGAATCAGTAGACCCAAATATGATATCGTCTACATAAACTTGTACTAGTAGGGTGTGGGACCTATGGGTTCTAACAAAAAGAGTTTGGTCTACTCTACCCCTTTTAAAATCATTTTCCAACAAAAAACAAGCTAAGGTCTCATACCATGCTCTAGGAGCTTGCTTGAGACCATATAGAGCTTTATGCAGTTTGAATACATGATCAGGAAAAGTTGGAGAGATAAAACCTGGAGGTTGCTTTACATAGACTTCTTCCTTGATGTCTCCATTGAGGAATGCACTCTTGACATCCATCTGATATACCTTGAATCTCTTGTGAGCTGCATATGCAAGGAAGATTCTTATGGCCTCCAACCTTGCAACTGGTGCAAAGGTTTGGTCATAATCAATTCCTTCTTCTTGGCAATATCCTTGTGCAATAAGTCTTGCCTTGTTTCTCACAATTATTCCTTGATCATCCAATTTGTTCCTGAATACCCATTTGGTTCCAACAATTTGCTGGTTCCTTGGTCTTGGTACTAATTCCCAAACTTTATTCCTTTCAAATTGATTCAACTCTTCCTGCATTGCAATGATCCAGTTTGGATCTTGCTCTGCATCTTGTATGGTTTGAGGCTCAATTTGAGAAAGAAAGCAGGTGTGCATAATATTTTGATTGACTTGATTCCTTGTTTGCACACCCACTGAGATATCTCCAATTACTTGTGAGATTGGGTGATCTCTTGTTGTTGCTAGATCAACAAGGGGTGTTGATGATGCACCAACCTGTGTTGTTGTTTCCTCTTGTGGAACAACAACTGGTTCTTCACTCTGTTGGCCCTTTGAGCTTTCCAGAACTGGGAATTCCTCTTCATTGTCACTAAGTTCAGTGACTTGTTGAATTGGTGAAGGTGATGACCCTTTGTCTGTGATGGTAAGCTGCTTCAGATTCTCTGAAATTGAATGTTCCTGCAAATTGCTTATGGTAGAAGTCTCCTTCTCCTTATAAAACATGTTAGTTTCATCAAATGTAACATGCATGGATTCTTCAATTTTATTTGTGCACTTGTTAAAAACCCTATAAGCCTTGCTAGTCAAGGAGTACCCCAGAAACACTCCTTCATCAGCTTTGGCTTCAAATTTAGCTAGGTATTTCTTGTCATTATTGTGAATGAAACAAATGCAACCAAAAATTTTGAAGTAGTTTACTTTAGGTTTCTTCCCTTTGAGTAACTCATAGGGAGTCTTACCCTTTAGCTTATGTATCAGGCTTCTATTCAGAACATAGTTGGAGGTGTTCACAGCCTCTGCCCAAAAGGTTAGAGGAAGGTGAGCATCTGTCAACAATGTTGTGGCAGATTCAATAAGGGTTCTGTTTTTCCTTTCAACTACCCCATTTTGTTGAGGAGTTCTGGGAGCTGAGAAAGTATGCCTGATACCTTCATTCTGGCAGAACTCTAGCATAAGAAGAGAATCAAACTCTGTCCCATGATCACTTCTGATCAGGGCAATGTGAGTATTGAACTCAATCTGTATGCCTTTGAGAAAATCTGTCAAAATCTTGAAGTTATCAGACTTCTTCCTCAGAAAGAACACCCAAGTGAATCTTGAGAACTCATCTACAATTACTAAAGCATAAGATTTCCCTCCTAGGCTTTGTACATTAATTGGTCCAAAAAGGTCCATGTGCAATAAGTACAAGATTCTAGGTGAGTCACTCTTATTAAGTGACTTGAAACTGTTTTTAGTTTGCTTGCCTAACTGACAGGCCTTGCAAAGTCCTTCCTTCTTGTAGGGACCAGAAGGTAGTCCTCTAACAAGGTTGTCTTGGGATAACTTAGCAATGGTTCTAAGGTTCACATGTCCTAGTCTTTTATGGCAAAGTTCATTGGGTTTGCTAAGGGAATTAAATAAGCAAATATCTACTTTAGATGAATTGAAATCAACTAGATATATGTTATCTTGTCTATTACCAATTAAGACAATGTTGTTATTTAATGTAATATTGCATGCTGAGTTGGTAAACCAAACCTGATAACAAGCATCACATAGCTGGCTGATGCTGATTAAGTTGTGCTTCAGTCCTTCCACATAGGCCACTTTCTTAAATGTGATTGACCCTATCTTGACTTGGCCATAGCCTTTTGTTTGTCCAAAATTTGAATCTCCAAAGATTACTTTGGGTCCATGTTTGGCTTTGAAGGACACAAGGTTTTCCTTGTTGCCAGTCATGTGCTTTGAGTACCCACTATCCAGGTACCACTGCTGGTTCTCAATTGGATAGGTCTTTATCTGCACATACAACAAATCAATTGTTTTTGACCCAGTTTACCTTGGGCCTTTCTTGATATCCTTTAAATTCTGAAATAAAAGACATCTCAGGTTGACTCTTATAGCCTGCAGGATGATATCTCCTAGGAGGTATGATCCATTCAGCATAAGGGTTAAAGTAATGAGATGTGGAGCTAGAATTGAAATTTGAATTAACCCTTGAGAACTGGGTTTTGCTCTGAACTCGGCTCGACGCACGTCGAGCTTCGGTCGACGGACTCAAGTGAGTGCGTCGAGCTCCGTTCGACGGCAAGGTCTTGCTTTGTTCAGAGGGTAGAGGGCGTTGACCTGAGTTCGACGTTTTCTTGCGATTACGTCGAGCTCTGGTCGACGTCCGTCGAGCTTCGTTCGACGCTTTTTGTCCAGTTTCCTGGGTTAAGTCAGCATTCTTCCTAGCCACTATCAAGACTCCTTTACCTTTCTCACTGGTAAATTTGATTGGAGTTGTCAGCACTATGGGTTGGCTGGATGAAGCACCCAAGCCCAGTGAACCATTCAATCTTGAGTTCACTGTACTTGTGATGTCCATCAATTTGATACTTCTCCCATTAAGGGTTTCTTCAAATTGTTTGGCCTTGGATAGCTCACTTTTCAGTGAAGCTATCTCCTCCCCACACTGCTTCAACTCTTCTAAGAGTCTAAGATTATCTGAGTTAATGGATTTGCATTCAATTAATTGTTCATTTAGAGTTTTAATCAGCTTTTGAGACTCAATCAAGTCAATGCACATAGATTTAAACTCAGATTTGAAATCATCAGAAGTAAAGTCAAATGAATCTATTACCTGATCCTCAGTAAGTTCCTGATCAGATGGGTAGTCAGCATCAGGCTCTGAATCAGTGTTCTTTTGAGATGCACTGATGGCCATCATGCAGAATCCCTTTTCTTCTGCATCATCCTCATCATCACTAGAACTGGATGATGAATCAGACTCATCAGAGTCACTCCAGGATTCAGCCACAAATCCTTTTCTGGTGTGCTTGCTGTTGCTGGAGGAAGGCTTGTCATGGTATTTCCTTGACTCCTTATCCTTCCTTTTATCCTTCCTTTCCTTTTTGTCCCTTCTGTCCTTGTCTTGATTTTCTGGACAGTTTGGGAAGATGTGTCCTGGTTTCCTGCAGCCAAAGCAGATAATATCTTTATTATTAGATCTGTCATACCTTGGCTTGTCTTTGTCTTTGGATGACCATCTTCTGAAGTTCCTTTTATTCAGCTTATTGAACCTTTTGACCAGTAGGCTCATAAGCTCTTCATTTCCCAACACCTTTTCTTTAGGTTCTTCTTCCTGTGCTTTGAAGGCAATGATTTTCTCAACCTTTTCTGTTGGTGTGGATGTCTTCTGCTCTTCTTCTCTCTTCTTAATGAATTGCTCATAACTCTTGAGCTTCCCTAGAAGAGCTTCTGTGGATAACTCACAGACATTTCTTCCATCTTTAATTGACCATATTCTTGAGTCCCAAGAGCTAGGGAAACAAGTCAGTATTTTGTCATTTATCTCAGTGAGAGATATGTCCTTCTCTAGTGATCTAAGCTCACTTATGATCAGACTCAGTCTGTTGTACATGTCAGCAACTGACTCAGACTCTGCCTTCTTGAAATTCTCATACTGGGTGATCAGGTAGGATCTCCTATCCTTTCTTTCATCTGCAGAACCTGATACAATTTCTGACAGCTTTTCCCAGATTGCTTTGGCAGTAGTGCATTCAACTACCTTCTGGAAAATATCATCTGACATGGTTTGAGCCAAGATGTTCATGGCTTTAGCATCTGCTGCCTTCCACTTCTTTATGTCAGCATCAGTTCCTGAAGGAGGAGGAACAGCTGATATGCTTGTTCCTGTGGGAGGTCTTGGACAATCTGTCAACACAGAGTTAAAAATGTCTTCATCAAAAGAGTTCATGTAAAGCCTAATCCTTGCCTTCCATAGTGCAAACTTAGATAGATTGCACATAGGAGGTCTGGTGCTAGCACGGTCCTTGTTTTGTGCCATGAATTTTAAAGAGAAGTAAAACTAAGGAAAATAATCCTTTGAGAGAAATGATCTTATCAGGGATCTTTTGATCCAGGGGTTAGCCTGTATAAATGATCAACCTGCCTCTGATACCAATTGAAAGTGCAGGATAAGATCACTCCTAACTCTAGAGGGGGGTGAATAGAGTTATTTAAAATAATTTTCCAAATAAAAACTTGTGTGTAGAGAAGGTTTGAATTTACTTAGTGTAAGGTGCTAGAGTAAATAATCAGAGTAAAAAGGTATTCACAGCACAAAGCAAAACACAAGGAGCATAAGCAATCCAGACGACACAAGGAGCTATAGTGGTTCCCCAAATCTGGGTACATCCACTCTTCTATCACCCTTGATAGGAATCCACTTCAAGATGAGTTGATCAGGTGTCTTGAGCACCAGAGAGTTTTTGATCAGGTTCTCACAAACCAACAGAGCTAATTTTGACCAGGTTTCAGCAAAACCAAAAGTAACTTTTGAAGGGAGTTAAAACCCTGTACAGAAAGAAAAAGAAAAAGAGATGATGTTGTCTTCTCTATTCAATAAGCAAAGAGAAGCAGAAGTGGATCTGAAGTTGTTGTCAAAGCTCCCCCTGAGATCAAGATGAGGTTCAGGAAGGAGAGCTCTGCACAAGGGTGACAGGTCTTCAAAGATCTGATTTGCTCCAGCAAAGGATGATCCAATAGAGTTGGATGGAGGTGTCTGAAGCAATCAGATTTTCTGTGAGTTAGCTTTTCAACACAATGTCACAGAGAGAAAAGAGATCTGAAGTCTTGTATTGTTATTCTCCTTTCTGTTCTGTATATTCTCTGTGTCTCCTTTTTGGAATTGAAAGAAAAAGAATTATATATTTGAGTCTTCTTCTTCCTTTTACTTTGATAGCCGTTGGAAGACAGCATTAATTGCTTTCCTTAACTGTCCATGCCTCAAAGGAAAATGACAGGCAGACATTCCTTAGAAAATTCCTTGAGCCATGCACCAGATATGCTGTAACGGCCAATAAATCTTCAGCATTAATTGTCTGTCAGAAGGAATTTGAATTCCTATCCAAAATCGACGGAAGTCTGGAAGGCGTCGAACTCACAGAAAAACGTCGATCTGAGCACGACACACGTCGGCCAGAGAGTGTTTTCTGTAAGCAGAACTTGGTTCGAAGGAACGTCGAGCTGAGGTCGACTCCACGTCGAGCTGAGGTCGACTCTGCGTCGAGCTGAGGTCGACTCTGCGTCGAGCAGAGGTCGACTCTGCGTCGAGCTGAGATCGACTCTGCGTCGAGCTGAAGTCGACTATGCGTCGAGCTGAAGACTACTCTAACTAGCCTATGTGACCTTTATAACAACATGGAGGTCACAGCACACAATCCCTATAGAAATATAGTCATCCTGGTCCAAATAGTAATAGGGTGTTCCAACACCCTCCAAGAAAGGTTTTCGATCCAGCTCTTCACCTCCTCATAAGGAAGGGTCTCAGAGCCCCATTAGATCCTCCGATCTAGACGTCCTTATCCCCAGGACGATTTACCGTGGAATCCTACCCGGATTCCGATGACCTTCCCCGGTCGACTTCTCACAAAAGCCTTCCCGGATTTCAACGACCCTCCGGTCGATTTCCCTCACACAAGATTCAGAAAAAGAAAAGATTACAAGAATAAAAGATGTAAATAATATAAAGGTTTAGTTTTACCTAATGAAGATTTCTCTGTCGTGTGATCCACGACTGTTTCTTGAAATCTTCTTATGCTAGCAAACAGTCAGCTCTTCGTAGTCGATGTAGATCTTGGATCGCGGGAGTCTTTCGATCACAAACGTGTGGGAGACGATTTTCTTTTTCTTAGACAAAGAAAATCAGAACAGAGCGCAAGAAGGCGGCAGAACCCTAGAGTACAGGAGCTTCTGTCTATTTTCGTCTTTGATCACGAGGCACAGAAATGGAGGCGGCCTTTTATATGTCTTCATGAAAATAGGCTACCACCGGCGGTAAGACTAGTGCCCGACGGTAGGTTCGTGCGCTTGTTGTGTCAGCTGTCATCCAAATTTGAAATAATATTTCAAAAAAATATTTTTCCTTTTCAAAGAGCTAGCGCCCCGCGTTAGAAGATAGCGCCACGCGGTTGGTCAGTAGTCGACGAACCATTCTCGTGAAACGGCTAGCACGGCGCGGTAACCACTATCGCCTGGCGGTAGGTCGGTTACTCGAGAAATCCTTCTCGGCATTCGTCGAGAGGCTAGCGCGGTGCGGTAATACCTATCGCCTGGCGGTAGATCGGTTACTCGAAAAATCCTACATTCGTCGAGAGGCTAGCTCGGCACGGTAAGTACTACCGCTTCGCGATAATTTCCTGAGATCCTGGCCAAAATAATTCCATGCGTTAGCGCAATAGGTAGGACTAGCGCGAGCGGTAATTTCCCGAGAACTCTGTCAAATTAATTCAAAGCTACTGCTCGGCGATAACTTCTATCGCTCGGCATTAGTGTCCATATGAGTCTTCTTCTTCTTCGCATGCATCGGTCAACCTGCACACTCTATCAACACAAGATGTGATCTAATACAACCTGGGAGTTGATATTCTCAAACACAGGGAATGTGAAACATCGGTTCCTACAAACTCCCCCTTTTGATAATATTAAATCCCGTTCATGAGAAATAGAGTGCATATATAGAATAAGAGTTATAGGCTAACATCAGGTTGCAGGTTCTCTATATAGCTCCCCTACACGCACGCTCCCCCTATCTATATGTTCGACTTGCTCCCCCTATCTATGTGCACATATTATTAACATGCTCCCCCTACATGTGACCTCTTCTAACCCGTGACTCATACTCATGAACATACTCTTCCCCTTTGTTAATATCAAAAGGGGGCGGGCAAGGCCAATACAACATGCGGGGTGAAAAATAGTAGATATGATGAGCGTTAGACAAATAACAGATGGTGCACACATAAAGTAAAGTTAGACATGATAATCATCGAGGTGACTCAAACCAAAAGATATATCAGAGAATTGTAAGCACAAAGGTCACAAAATGGAGCAAGGTGCACAAATAGAAAAGTTCAAATTTCAGAGTTAAATATGAATTGAACAGCACAGACTAAACTAAGCACACAACGAGTACGTTTATAATGCTATAAGAGTTAGGAAGTAATCAAGTTGAACAAACATTGAAAACGTCATGAGTGTAACTCGTGTTATAGTACATATTATGCTAAAAAGAGATAGTGTAGTTGCAGTCCAATTCTTATGTGCGGAAGTCTTAGACAAGGCAATGACATGTGTTCATGTAGAATCAAAAGCGAGATAACACCAAGGGAAAATAGCATATTGTACATGGTTATCTTGATCATCTAGGAACCTAATATAAGAGAAATATAGTGAATGATCATGTCACTGGTATAGCTATATCATACAAAGATTTGAACTAGGGGCACTAAGATTAAGTTAAATTCTATGCTTAAGATCAAAATGACTCTTTGAACCAATGTGCTCATCCTCACAATGTTCATAAAGACTTATCAAGAGGAGTGAGTAGTGCTTGGGGGGTTCTTGACATGATATGTGATAGCTTGCATAGATTTCTTTTAGTTTGCTTTGAGCTATCACTTTTATATATTTTTTGAGTTCAAGGAGCCCCGAGTCAGTCAAAATCTATCCACCTAGATAGATACACTTTAACTTGTATACATAAGACTTTAGCACTAGATATTTGGCCCAAAGTTTTCATCTTCATATACACACATATATATCGTGACATTGATTATTCAAAGTATTCCTAGCGTGTTAGAATATAGTGTCATGATTTATAACATGTAAGCTTAGCATTTTTTCCTTGAGTGCACCGGCTAGGGATGTGTATATCATGTGAAGTCATTCCCCTATCTAATTCCTCATACATACCTAGAGGTATATGCAACAAATAAGATCCCGTCTTGTCGCACTCAATAGCTAATAAACTATAGATTCATCCCACTATGACCAGAGGACAATGTTTACATAGAGTAAGAATCTGAACTCAAACATTGTACGCACATGTTATTGTCTAAGTCAAAGTCCTGTGAGCCAATAAGATATGATCACTTCATAGTTTATATATATATATATATATATATATGTTTTTTTAAAGAAAAAAAAAACGACAAGGACACTCAAGTAAACAACTCATAAGCAAATACACGAAGAAAATGAAATATAGACAAAAATAACTACAAACAAAAGAATAGTCAAACGAAACAACGATGACTAGGATGAGAGGTCTAGAACAACAACCTCGAGTCAAAGTAGTGAGAAATGTGCATCTGGGAGTGGTTTAGTGAATATGTTCGCTAGTTGGTCATCAATGCTAATGAAGCTTACACCTACATTCTCCTTTTTGATATGCTCTCGAATGAAGTGGTGACGCACGTCAATATGTTTTGATCTTGAATGGTGCACTGGATTATATGCCAAGTCTATGGCACTACTGTTGTCGCACCTAAGTGTAACATTCCTACAAGTTAGGCCAAAGCATTCTAACATTTGAGACATCCATAGTGCTTGAGCGCATCAACTCCCTAAGGCGATATACTCGGCTTCTGCGGTGGATAGTGCAACCGAGTTTTTTTGCGGCTTGACCAGGAGACTAGTGTAGGGCCTAGGAAATTACATGTACCACTTGTGGTCTTGCGATCAAGTGAACACCATATAATCAGAGTCAGAGTACCCGTGAAGTGTGAAATCGGTAGTATGTGGGTATTAGAGTCCAAGGTTTTGGGTTCCTATAAGATACCTAAAAATAAGCTTTACTGCTTTCAAATATGACTCTTTAGGGTCGTCTTGATACCTAGCACACATACCTATCGCAAATGTGATATCTGTCCTAGAGGCACTCAAATATAACAACGATCCTATCATACCTCTAAAAACAGTCTGATCGACAGAAATGCCATTTTCATCTTTTACTAATTTAAGAGAGGCACTCATAGGAGTTTTTACTTGTTTCAGATTCTCATACCCAAAATGCACGAGCACATCATTGATATATTTTAATTGACTTATAAAATTTTCCTTCTTTGCGATGAGAAATTTGAAATCCTAGGAAATAGGTAAGTTCTCCTACTAGGCACATTTCGAATTCTGATTTCATAAGGGTGACAATTTCTTCACACAACTTTTCATTCGTGGCCCAAAAAATGATATCATCCACATAGATTTGTAGTATAGTTAGATCTGAGTGCTCGTTCTTTACGAATAAAGTGGTGTCCACACTACCCATCCTAAAGCCATGATCTAAGAGAAAGGTGGTGAGCCTATCATACCAAGCACGGGGTGCCCGCTTCAGTCTGTACAAGGCCTTCACCAACTTGTATACGTGGTTTGGGTATGCAACATTCATGAAACTGGGTGGTTGCTCGACATATACCTCTTCCTTAATATATCAGTTTAAGAAAGCACTCTTAACGTCCATTTGGAACAACCTAATTTGCTTATAACTTGAAACACGAAAAACATACGGATGGGCTCAAGATGAGCAATCAGGGCAAATGACTCCTCAAAATATATACCCTCTATCTGAGAATATCCTTGAGCCACCAACCTAGCTTTGTTTCTAGTTATCCTAGACTCACCATCAAGTTTATTTTTGAAGACCCCTTTTAAACCTATGACTGGATGGTTATCTGGACGCTCTACTAGAACCTATACCTTACTTCGCTCGAATTGGCTTAGCTCCTCATTCATAGCCAAGAACCATGGTTCTTCTCTTAAGGCTTCTGAGACGTTCTTGGGTTCAATATCAGATAGGAAACACAAGTTTTAAAATTATTCATGAAGTATAGACTGAGTTCTAACTCCATGATATGGCTCTCCTATGACTAGTTTGTGTGGAGGTTGCTTCGTTAAATTTAAGTTACTAGGAGGCCTATATCCTTGTACAAGAGTTGGTGTTTCACTCGCCGCAACTCTTTCCTCGCCCTTATCCCCTATCGGTACACTCTCATCAACCTCCACCTCATTCGCTAGGATCGTTAGTTGTGGAATTTTCATCGAAATGCACATGAGCTGATTCTTCAACCACTAAGGTCCTCTTATTGTAGATCTTATAGGACCAACTCTTGCTCGAGTATCCTAGGAAGGTAACTAGATCATATTTTTCGTCAAATTTTCCTAGATGATCCTTAATGTTTAGAATGTAGCACAGACAACCAAAGACCCTAAAGTATTATATAGAGGGTTTCTTTTCAAAATACAGCTCGTATGGAGTTCACTTCAAAAGTGGGCGAAGCATGACTCGGTTCATCACGTAGCTTGCCGTGTTAACCGCTTCAGCCTAGAAAGATCGTGGTAAGCCGAACTCGACGAGCATTGTATGGGCAAATTCTTGAAGAGTACGATTATTTCTTTCTACAACCCTGTTATGTTGTGGAGTGTGAGGGGCAAAGAATTCGTGCTTAATTCCTAAGGTGTCACACAGGTTTGAGAAGTCCTCATTCTCAAACTCTCCTCCATGATCTGATCTAATACAATTTTTTTAGCTCCTTCTCATTTTGAAGTCGCATGCAAAGATTTGAGAATTCGCTAAAGGTGTCATATTTATTCGCAAGAAAGATCATCCAACAATAGTGTGAATAATCATTTATGATAACGAAGGTGTATCATTTTCCACCTAGACTACACGTACTAAGGGGTCCAAACAAATCCATGTGAATGAGTTCGAGTGGTTTAGATGTGGAAACTTCAGTTTTTCTCTAGAAAGAGGTTTTGACAAATTTGCCTTTTTGGCAAGGAGCGCATATGACATTTAAACTACCGCTTAATTTGGGAAGTCCCCGAATAAGTTTATTTTTTGATAGTTTTACAATAAGCTTACTTCCAGAATGTCCTAGTCTCCTATGCCAAAGATCTAATTCCTCATTCTTTATAACTAGGCATTTCAAATCAGATGCAGATATATCATCAAAACTAATAGTATAATCATTATGATTTCTGTGAGCTACAAGTAATACACTAGTAGTTTTGAAATCAATAATTTTGCAAGTGTTTGTAGATGACTCAAATATGACATTTAGACCTTTATCACACAATTGGCTAATAGAGATGAAATTATTCTTAAGTGTTTCTACAAACAGAACATTAGAAATAGAAAATGCCTTATTATCTATAGTGCTGATTCCCAGTATACGTCCATTGCTGTTGTCCCCAAAGGTCACCATGTCACCCTTCTTCTTCTCTAAGCTAAGCAACTTGTCTTTATCTCCCGTCATGTGCTTGGAGCAACCAGAGTCAAAGTACCACACATTTCTCGTGTTCTTAGCCTACCAACAGACCTAAAAAGAAGAAGAGTGTAAAGTTCTGGTTACCCAATTTATCCTACCCATATGATAAGTAGAAGACTTTTGTAGCCAGACTTGTAGATTTTTTTGGCACCTTTCCTCAAACACAAGCAAGATGTGTGACCAAACTTATGACAGTTTGCACACAAAGTGTATGTAGTGGATGCTGCCTTTATCGAGTTGCTCGAGCTCTTGCTTGAGGATAGGGATAGCCCTCCAGAACTCTTAACCTTATCTTTAGATTTATTAAAGTTTGACATAGGCTTGTAATGATAGAAATTCTCGCTCGGTGGTGATGTTGGACTCACGTATCCTAGTCCAAATTCCCAGATCCATGGCACTGTGCACCCAACAGCAGATTTAAAGACTTTTGGCCTATTCCAAACTTTTGGATGGCACAGTTAAGATCATGGATCCTCACCTTTAGGGTGGTGTTTTCAGTTACAAGCATTACACACCGATTGCCAAATTGTTTTTTGCCTTCCTCTACCTTGGTAAGTGACAAGTGAAGTATCTTCTCCAAGATATTCTTTTCATTTATGAGGCTATTCATTCTCACCGATGACTTAGAGAGACTTGCCTTTTGTTCTTCGATCGTTGTCATCAAGTGAGAGCACTCTAGACACTCGATCTTTTCTTTGCCACTTCTAATTACTTCACTTTTTAATTTTAAGTCCTTTTTGATTTTCTTATTCTCGGCTCTCATGGACTTTTTCTTAGAAATAACACTTTCTAATTTATCAACTAAGTGTTCATAAATTTCAAGAAGTTTAGTATAAGTAGGTGGGATTACCTCAGTGTCGCTCAGGACACTGGACTTATTGCTAGATTCTTCTTGATTCTTTCCCATGAGGCATAGATTTGCCTCATCTTCACTGCCAGAGTCTATGGTGCTTGATTCGTAGGATCCATCCTCATCCCAGGTGAGCGCCTTCAACACCTTCTTCTTCCCTTTGTGCCATCTTTGCTTTTCTTTTTACTCCTTGTGGAGTCCTGGTCATTCTCTCTTTAGGTGCCCAGGCTTGTGGAAGTGATAACACTTCGACTGGGACTTCTCATCATCACTTTCCATCTCTTTTGATGCCTTGTTCCACCGACTGCCTTCTCCAGCTCCTCTCTTCAGGAATTTCTTGAACTGTCCCAGCTTCTTGGGATTCTTCATGAATTTTTTAAACTCCTGAACGTAGAGGCTCTCCTCCTCCTCTTCCTCAGAATCTTCAGCAACTTTTCTCTCCCTTGCGGCCTTTAGTGCAAGGACCTTCTTCTTTACTTCCCTGGGGTATTCCTCGGCTTGAATATTTAGTTCAAGTTCATGCGTCTTCAGATTTCCGATAAGGCTTTCAATCTCCAGGGAGCTGATAACATGAGATTCAGCGATCACAGTCACCTTCGGGTTGAAGCAGGGAGGCAAAGATCGCAGGATCTTCCTCACCAGGTCACTATTTGAAAATCTCTTCCCGAGAGATCTTGAGGCGTTGACTATCTTGGTGAATTGTGTATACATGTTGTCTACCTCCTCATCGATCTCCATCCGGAACTGTTCATATTCAGACTCGAGTCGGAACAACTTCGACTCTTTCACCTGCGAAGTACCTTCATAAGTAAGTTCAAGTAGCTGCCATATTAAGTGAAGCCTTATTCTAGGAAAATTTACCCTTTCTCTATATTATCCTTGATTAAGTGAAGTCTTATTTTTATGTGCTCTGTTTTTCTGTGTAGCATTGGATTGAAGGCAATGGAGATTACACAAGCACTATCCCAGAATTTTGTAGAATTTGTAAAATTTAAATTATAATCAAGTAATTGATTTTGTATCCATAGTATCTGTAAATATCAACCTCCATGAGCTATATATTCAACTTTAGTTGTGGAGGTATGGACTAAGGTTTACTTTTTGCTAAACAAAAAAATCAGTCTAGGATTCAGGAACTGACAAGTTCAAGAAGTTACTTTTCTATACAATTTGCAACCAACATTATCTGTATCTGAGTATCCATATAATTCAAATTTAGATTCTGCTAGCTATCATAGCCCAAGCTCAGGAGTACCCTTAAGATATCTTAGAATTCCTTTTGCAGAACTCAAGTGTGATTCCTTTGGGTCAACCTAAACTCTAGCACATATATATGTGCCAAACATTATATCTGGCCTAATGGCTATCAGATAGATAAGAGAACTAGTGATTGCTCTATAAGTTTTCTAGTCAATGGATGGGCCCGATTCATCTCTATTTATAACAATATTGGTATCTCTATTTATAACAACATTGATATTAAAGTATTGGATTTTCTCAAATCCAATACTTTAATATCAATGTCGTTAAAACGAACGGACCATTAGGGTCCGTTCATTTCAACGACATTGATATTAAAGTATTGGCTTTCAGAAAAAGAAAGTCATTTCCGCTGTTCATATCAACAATTATAGCGTGAAATTGGCTTTCTGGTGAGAAGTCATAGATATTCACACAAAACTAAAAACTCATTGGTTTAATGTCCATCTCCAAGTGCAGATATTGAGATTGCCAACATCGGCTTTTCAAAAGAAGATTAATTTTTTCTGCAAGAATGCAATTTTTTTGAACCAGACATGATTTTTTCGTCCGAACGCGACTTTTTTCAAGGACGCAATTTTTTGGCCAGGACGCTATTTTTTCGCCAAGACACTATTTTTTCGCCCGGACACGCTTTTTTCACCCGGATACGAATTTTTCGCCCAGGCGCGATTTTTTTGACCAGGCGCGTTTTTTTTGCTCGTGGACGTTTTCTTCGCCCGGATGTGTTTTCTTCGCCCGGACGCGATTTTTTCGCCCGTACACGATTTTTCGCCCGGACGCGATTTTTTCGCCCGGGCGCGATTTTTTTCACTAAGAAGATTTTTTTCGCCCTGAAAAGTTTATTTTTTCGCCTGTGGCCATTTTTTCGCCCGGGTGCGATTTTGTCCTCCAGGCGCGATTTTTTTAACCGGGCGCGACTTTTTTGCACGGGCGCGACTTTTCGGCACGGGCGCGACTTTTCCGCACGGGTGCGACTTTTCTGCCAGGGTGCGACTTTTCCGCCCGGGCGCGATTTTTTCAGTCGGACTCGATTTTTTCGCCTGGATGCGACTTTTTCGCCCGGGCGCGACTTTTTCGCCCGAACGCGACTTTTTCGCCCGGACGTAATTTTTTCACCCAGATGTGATTGTCTCACCCCAAAGCGAAAATTTCGCGTCGAGGCGAAAAAATTGAGTTCGGGTGAAAAAAATCACGTCCGGGCGAAAAAGTCGCGCCCGGGCGAAAAAATTGCTTCCGGGCGAAAAATCACGTCGGGTACATTGAAATTGCTTGATATGAATCTTTCATTGAAAAAGGGGTAGTAGAAAATTACGTTCGGAAATCGCGTCGGGGCGAAAAAATCCCGTACAGGCAAAAAAAATCGCGTCTGATCGAAAAAGTCGCGTTCGGGCAAAAAAATAGCGCTCGGGCTGAAAAATCGCAATCGTGTGAAATAATTTCCTTTCAGCAAAAAAATCGCATTCGGACTAAAAATTTCACGTTTGAGCCGAAAAAATTTAAGCCCGAGCAAAAACATCGCATAATAACAAAAAAATCGTGTTCGGGCGATAAAATTGATGTCGGGCGAAAAATCCGCGTTTGTTATTTTTAATTGAGAGCATTGACCAATGTCAATTCCTATGATTGAAAATCTTTATGCAAACATACAATAAAAAGTGATTAATATCAATTCCTATGACAAAAAGTCATCATGCGGCTGAACAAAAGAATTGGATTTAAACTCAATGTCATTTCCCATGTGTATTGATATTGGATTAAAACTAAATACTTCAATATTAATGTCGTTGAAACGAACGGACCCTAAGGGTTTTCATGGTGGAGGCATTTTCCATCCAAAACTTTTTGGTCGGTTCTTTTATTCATTTGTACTAGGATATATGAATATGCCCTCATCATTTTGCTCCACTTGGAGACTAAGGAAAAATAATAACTCTCTCATGCTACTCATTTCAAACCTATACTGCATTAGGTTAGCAAACATTTTGCAAAGTCTTGGGTTTGTAGAGCCAAAGATAATATCATCCACATATATTTAAATAATAAGCAATTATTATTTATGTGTTCTAGTGAATAGTCTTTTATCCACCTTTTCTCTTATGAATGAGTGTTTTAAGAAAAAAATGGATAGAGTCTCATACCAAGCTTTTGAAGTTTGATTTAAACCATAGAGTACTTTATTTAGTTTATAAACATATGAAGGATGAGATGGTTTGATAAAACCTAGAGGTTGTTCAATATATACCTCTTCTTGAAGTGTGTTATTTAGGAAGGCACTCTTGACATCCATCTGGTAGACTATAATCTTCTTGTAAGCAATATAGGCAAGGAATAACCTAATTTCCTATAGTTTGGCAACTGTTGCAAAGATTTAATAATAGTATATCCATTCCTCTTTCCTGTATCCTTGAGTAACAAGTCTGGCCTTATTCTTGAGTATTACTCCACTAGAGTCCAACTTATTTCTATATACCCATTTGGTTCCAATTATTGGGTAATTTTCAGGCCTTTCCACTAGAGTACAAACCTTATTCCTTTCAAATTTAGCTAGCTCTTCCAGTATTACAACAATCTAGTGGGGTTCATTCTTTGTTTCCTCATACTTCATAGTTTAATATTGGAAACCAAATATTATAAGATAGCCACAGTTGATAGTTAGTTTGTTGTTCTTACTCCTATATTCACATCTCCTATCACTTAGGTTTCGGGGTGATCCATAAGGATTGTCCTCTAAGGATCTATTTTAGCTTCAAAAAGTATAGGACTGTTTTCTTATTGTACTTCTTCTTCATTTGGATCATCTTCTCCTTCATGCTCAAGTTCAGCTTCCTGATCTTAGTTTTGAATAATGACTTGAGCTGGATCGTTAATAATTTTAGTAGGGACTTCTCACCTGAGTTTTCTTCTGCACTTTCCAACTAATGATAGTGCTTTATAGATGATCCTTTTTCATTTTCTTTCAATGTTAATAGCTCTAACTCAGCAACTAGAGTATCTTCTTCCTACAAAATGTCTTTGTTAGAGGCTCCCCCCTTGGAAAATAGTTAGTTTCATTAAATACAACATGCATGGACTCTTATTTTGAGAGTCTTTTTTGTAACACCTATAGGCCTTGCTAAATGATGAATATCCTAAGAATATACCATCATCAGTCTTCTAATCAAATTTACCAAGATGGCTCTTCCCATTATCAAGAATATAATAAGTATAACCAAATTCCTAAAGTATGAGACTATATGTGGCTTTCCATTCAACAACTCATAGGGAGTTCTAGCTTAGTCTTATGAATGAGACTCCTATCAGAATATAGTTGGCAGTGTAACTACTTCATCCTAAAAGGACATAGGCAAGTTTAACTCAGCCAATAATATCATTCGTGATTCAATTAGGGTTTTATTTTTTCCTTTCACCAATCTCATTTTGTTGGGGAGTTCTAGGAGTTGAAAAGCTTTGTCTTATTCCCCCGTCCTAACAAAATCTACAAATTAACTGGTTTTAAAAGTCCGTGTCATGGTCACTTCTGACATAAATACTTGAGTGTTGAATTCAGATTGAACATGTTTAATGAATCTTGAGAGGATATAAAAGGTGTCAGACTTAGCTCTCAGAAAGAACATCCAGCTAAATCAAGTAAAGTCATCCATAATTACGAAGGTATAGGACTTTCCCCTTAAGCTTTGAGTGGAGATTGTACCAAATTAGTCCATATGCAATAAATGGAGTATTCTAGGTAAATCATTCTTACTAATGGGTTTGAATGATGTTTTGGTTTCTTTGCCTAATCGACGTGCTCTGTATGGATTCAATTTCGTATACTTACCTTTTGGTAAGCCCTTAACAAAATTATTCTTTACTAGCTTGGCTATGGTCTTATGGTTAAGATGACTAAGCCACTTATGCTAGAGCTCATTTTTATCTTGCTAGCATTGAACAAATAGCTTTCTTTTTCATTTGAGCTAAAGTCAACTACATATACATTTCCATTCCAAAAGCCAGATAACACAATTCAATCTATTTTATTGTTGACTATTTGACATAGTTTAGGAGTGAATACAACTTTGTATTCGCCATCACACATCTGACTAATGCTAATTTGATTATGTTGAAGCCCTTCAACATAAGCAACTTTGGAGAAAGATATGTCTCCAATTTTGATCACACAATTGCCTTTGGTTTGACCACAATTAGAGCCACCAAAAATTACCTTAGGGGCATCCTTGGCCTTATAATGTTCTAACATGTCTTTGTATCCAGTCATATACCTGGAGCAACCACTATCCAAGTACTATAACTGGTTTGTGGAAGGACAACCCCTCATCTGCACAAACAACTAAACATTAGTTGGGACCCAGGTTACCATGAGCTCTTTACTTCTTTTTTCCATTATAAGGGTGATGAATGTATAGACATGACTTTCATAATACGCCTTTGGATGAAAGAGTGTTGGTCTATCAAACCAACAACTTCCCGCATTATGATCATATCCTAAACAAATATTACATTTGTGTTTATAATAATCAGAAAATATGATTATATTAAATTAATTTATGTTCTGCATTAGGAAGTTGCTTCGACTAGATCTTGAAACAACTTTATGGTTGCAATGACGTGATGCCGATACATATGAGGGGTTGAGTCAATATGAGGTCGACACAACTTTATGCCTGCATTGAGTATAACTTGACGAGTCTAAAGAGTTGCATCGATATGAATTCAGTGCATATTCCCAGCGTGCCAATTTTTTTTTATATTGGAGCTTTATTTTTTAAGGGTTTCTTTCCCAAAAATGCTCTTATTTTTAGGTGAGCTGGCCCTATTATACACAGTAATCTTTTCAGAGTCATCAACTATTATGATTCTATTTAGATCATCATCTAGGATTATAATTGGTTTCATATCCTTAGATTTAACAAAGGTTATTAGGTTTTTCTTTGCATGTGTGCTGGATATTTTACTTGAGATAGCTGGCTTAACACCCAACCTAAGTGATTTAACCTCATAGTGATATTCTTAGTTATATTCTAGCTATTTACTCCTTCCATTTATGGAACCCTCAATGGCACTTGCCTTTGATATCTCATTTGTTAATTTATTATTTTCTTTAATTCATTCAGCTAGTTGTCTTTCAAGTCTTCGTAGTTCCACCCTAAGTTCATAGTTCATATAATAGTGATTTTCATTACTTAAATTCTTTTCTAAAGTTTTATTTGTTTCTCTATTTCAATTTGGTCTTTGCAAAAATCTTTGAAACAATCTTTGAAATCATTAGATGAAAAATCATTATCATCAAAATTTGATACATAATTTTCCTCATCATCTGAATAAGCTTCAAAATCCATCAAGAAAGCTTCTTGAGCATCAGCTTCATCTCCACTCTCTGATGAGGAGCTTGACTCTGATCTTGAGTCACTTTAAGTTTCTACAATGAAGCCTCTCCCTTTCTTCTTGTCCTTTTATTGAATGACTGCTTCTTGAGCCCCTTCTTACTTGGCTTATCCTTTTTTTCTTTTAGACAATCAGGAGTAATGTGAACTGGCTTCTTGTAGGAAAAGTAAGTGACCTCCTTGTTGGGGGTTCTCCTCAAACATGGGCTTATTGAAGCTCCTTTCCCTTCTCCTAGAGTCTTCTGTCTTGATCCACAATCTAAATCTTTTAGCTAAGAAATTAAACATCTCCTCTTCAAAAATGGAAGGCCCTCCACCAGCTGCCTTCAGTGCAATGAACTTCTCTTTATGGGTATAGTGTTTGTCCTTTACCTTAGAATCAACCTTATTCTTCAAGAGAAGTTCATAGGACTTAAGTTTGCATAACTGGGCATTACTAGTGATTTCCCTATGGCATCTGGAATCTCTGATGACCCAGATCCTTGAGTCATATATACTTGGGAAGCACATGAGAAGCTTATCATTTATTTTTGTGAGTGAAATTTCTTTGTGCAGACCCTTAAGTTCACTCATAATTATGTTGATTCTCTCAAATATTTAAGCAAATGTCTCTTCAGCTTTCTTCAGAAAGTTTTCCTACTGGTATATGAGAAGGGTCTTTTTATCCTTTCTTTCATCTGAACTTTCATCTACAATCCTGGATAATGACTCCCATATCTCTTTAACTGATTGGAAATTAACTATCTTATGGAATATCTCAATAGACATAGTAGAAACTAGGATATTCATTGCCTTTGCATCCCAGTCCTTTGTTCTCTTTTCCTTATCAGTCCATTCAAATCTTGGAACTAGTTCCTTTATGGTGTTTGTACTAGAATCTCTCTTTAAGGGCATGGATGGTCTTATAAGAATAGAACCAAAGATACCTTCATTAGGAGAATTCTTATATAATTTAATTCTAGCCCATAAAGAGTCTACCCTTCCATCATCTCCTCAAGCTAATATCCAGGAAATAGATCAACAAGATGACGCCATCCTATATTCTCTAGCCAATACCAAATTACCAAATGTACCTCGGCATCCACACATCCAAAATTTGTGAAACATGAAGTTCTTACTCGAGATATATAACAACTCCCAGATATACCTACCTCTCTTATTAGTACAAGCCCATTTACTACACCTTCACCACCTACCCTACATATGGATAAAATTATTCTACAAGCCATTCAACATACCATTACTTCACTCACCATTCTTATGGTTGAGCATGCTTCAAAATGCCAAACTTCCTTTAAACATATACAGACTCAGATTGTTGGGGTTGCACTCTCCATGAAAAGAGTATAAGATAGATTGACTTCCACATGTGTTACCAATTTTTTCTTAACCTCACTGGACCATAATGTTCAGAAGGGAGAGATACCTAAGGAAGACCACCCTATGGAACCTTTGAAGGATGATGAGTTTGTAAATGAAGAGGTCTTCATGACCATAGAAGCTGATGGTGAAGTAGCCCAAAATCCTACACCTACAATTTAGGGGGAGTCACCCATATAAAGGGAGAATTATGCAAATGGTGTACTGAAATTAGTATGGGAAGCTGTGCAGATAGCAAAAGACATGGAAAATGATCATGCACAACATCCAACACTAGCTCAGGGGGAGTCTCTGGAAAAGACAAATATAGACCAGCCAACACCAATATCTAAGAAGGATGTTCAAACTCAATTCTCTGGGAAAAGGAAAATCTCCTCTATGAAGGATGCAATTAAAAGCTCTTAAGGATATATTGCTGAGATTGTATATGTTGAGATTCAATGCTGCTAGGAACTATATTAAATCTTCATACTTCTCTGCTGAGGTTACATTATGCAATAATTCGTATTTTGAAGAAAGTATTCAGTTTCCACTCATGTCTGTGACTATTGCTTATTTTTGTTTATTCATTCATTGTTGTAAAGTTGTTCATTCTTATTGCTCTATTTGTATAATCACAATTGAAACTTTATAAAAATTAGTTAAGCTAAATAGGGGGAGAATGTTGGGAAAAGGCCTTTTGATTTAACTTAACAAATTATATTATACGTGATTTTACAACCTAGGATTATTATCTATATTATACAGTAAGGGAAATATGGTCATAGATGTCCTAGGAATTCGGTTGAATATTGTACAGTAAGGGTAATATGGTCATTAATGTCCTAGGAATTCAGTTGAGTCAAGGTCATGAGAAAGGCACACTGAAATATGGAAGAAAATCAAGTTATGTCAACATGCATTGACTAGAAGTCGATGCAACATCGAATGTAAGTCAACTCCACTTCGACTAAAAGTCAGAGCATCCTCAGAAATAAAGTTGATGCTACTTGGAGCCAGAACTTGACACATGTATTGATATGACATCGACACACCATCTATTATAGAGTCGAGTCGACTAGACTTAACTTTGAAGGAAGATATCGACGTAACTTTTACATGAAGTCGACATAGCATCAAGTAATACTTAAAATGGAAATAATAGAGAATATATTTGATAGGTAAAATTTCTGATTAATAATATCTCCAAATTCTACAAACTATAGGTAAGAGCACCTAGCATTTATAATATAAAATATTTAAAAATAAATAATAAGTGTCGTATTCCACAGATTTGTTGATTACTTCTACTCATGCAAATTAAAATTATTTTATCTAAATATAAAATTGTATTTGATATAATAAAAGAGAATAATGAAAAGAACATTTGATCGAAAATCCTTCTTATGTAAAAAAATCATAAATCTAAAATTCATAACAATAGATCGATAATAATTTGACTGCGGAGGTTCGTAATTCATGAAAGTGCCTCTCTCAAAAATACACTAACAACTCATCTTTGGTTGATTGATTAAGACCCCTTGGAAATTCGAGACCCCTAATATTATTTAGGCAGTGAACCTCTCTATTAGATTTGACTTTAATTTCAAAGATTTGTCATGCTCTCTCAATGAGAGCATGCAACTCCTTTCACAAATGAGCGATCTACACGTATTTACAGTTCTCTCCATCAACTACAACAGATCAAGTATCGAATAGTATTCATTGACAATATGAAATCGAGAAGAGAATATCAAAGGAGAATCATAAGAATTCTAAATCAAAAGCTATAAAGAGGAAAATACGAACTAGAAACTCAAGAATTTATCCGAAAGAATGCTATAAAATTAGCTACACATGATAAAAAAGAAGACATAAAGTAAAGGTACATGAAAGAAAATACATGAACTAAAGCAAAAATGACCCAATCTAAAGCAGGGATTGGATTTCTAGACTTCTTGCAACAACAAAAATTTATAAGGAAAAAGTTCTGAAGTCACACTCCTAGGTCATGCTCGTGACTTAGAGCGTGTAAGGAAAGAAATTTTTAACTTGAAAACCAGAGAAAGTTGGGTGAAAACCAACAAAATTTATGTAATTTGATGGCCACGCCCTAGGTCACGCTTGTGACCTAGTGCATGTCTTGACTGGGTCAACAACGAAGGCAAAATAACATGATCTAGAGTAAATTTATAGGTTACTAGACTGGACATGCCCCTTGGTCACTAGCTTGTCCTGAGTGTCATGCCCCTTGGCCATAGGTGTGACCTATATGTCATGCCCCTCGGCCAAGTATGTGATATGGGTGTCACGCACCCTGGTCACGGGTGTGACCTAGGTGTCACACCTCTTAGTCAAAGATATGACCTATGTGTCATGCCCCTGGTCACGGGTGTGACCTGGGTGTCACGTCCCATATCCATGGGTGACTTTGTAATTTTTGCAGAAATGCTCAAATAATTCCCCTGAACGCGCTTGTAAGCTATAAATTACTAATGGCAGCCCCAAAAAACCTAAAAATATAAAAGAAGAGAAATTAGTACTATAATTATAATAAAATAAACAAAAGTTCATTAATTTAATACTAAATAATATATTAAATTTGCATAAATATTACACTATCAATACCCCGATACTTAAGCTATTACTTGTCCCAAGAAAAACTAATTCATAATTATGAGAAGAATTCATAGGACATTCCAAAAAAGATATACTCCTAAATATGTATGCTAAATAATATATGACTCAAATCAAAATATGTTAAGAAATAAAATTTAGACTCATAAGAAATAACTTATAATTTATAAATTGAAATGAGTAAAATAAATATTAATTTAAAGATTCTCCATCTAAATTTTCATAATTAAAATTGTATTGAATTAAGCAAAATAATCCAAGATTACAATTATAGAAATTTTAAAGTTCATAAGAAACTTTTTAGAAAAATAAAAAATATTAACTAAGTTCTCTAATATAAATCTTGGATAAGCAAATGAAATGGGCTAAATGGGGTAAAATTGGCATTGAAGAAGTTATTTTGTTTGGGAAATGATGAATTTTATTCTCTCATTTCCATCCTTTTTTTTTAATTTTCTTCTTCTTTTAAATATTCCAAATATATATATTTAGGAGTGATGAATTTTATCCTCTCGTCTCTATATCATATAATCTTTTAACTAATTTGGGTGCATATGTTAAGGAATGATGAATTTTATCCTCTCATTCCATGACTTATGATCTTTTAATTTTTTTATTTTGCCAAAAAAAGGTAGGATAAAAAGGTAGGGGTAGGGTTAGGGTTTAAAGGTTAAACAATTCCAAAGAGAAATACTTTGAGAGCATAGAAAATAATTTGAGCAATCTTAAGCATCCATGAGCTAAAATTAATATAAGTAAAATCTAAAGATTTTACTGTATAATTTCTACAAAATTGAATTATTATATTTTAAAGAAAGAAAGAAAGTAAAACTAAGAAATATTCTATACAAACCAAGTTAATGAAAAATTCATTATGCCAAATTAATCTAAAAATTTAAACTAACAAATTTTGAAGAGACATATAAAATAAAGAGATACATAAAAAAAACACTTTAAAAACCCTATAAATAAAACTCATAATTAAAATTAGTTTGTCTAAATGAAGATAAAGTTTGGAGGAATTCAATATTACAAAATTTATTATATTAAAAACTTTGCTTTTCAACAAGTTTTTTTAATTTTACCTTAAAATAGAATAATAAATAAATATTTTTTCTTTTTTAATTCTTGACTTCCCAAGGGTTATCCAATGACAGGCTTATAATGCACTAGGCAGTTTGTGAGATGAAAGCACAGCACGACCCTTTCGCAAGAAATTTGATTTTTTAAGTTTTATAATATTTTTTGTATTTTGAGAAATTTTTAAAACAAAATTGAAAATAAAGAAAAAAAAACTTTTTCATATTTTTGAAAGATTTTTTTTATTTTCTTGAATTTTTATAAAAACAACAATAAGAGTCTCACCCCTATAGTTAAAAAAGAACATTTTTCCCAATGTTTATAAGCCAAGTAGGAGGGGGAAAATAAGTAAAAAAGCAAAGAAAGAAATGGCAAGAAAATTAAAGATAAGCAAGGGGTGCCTCCCAAGAGTACTTTATTTTTACCATTTTCAAGATAGGTGATTATTGTTTGCTAAAAAAAAGTTAAAGTAAAAGTGCACATGAAACTTCCTTAATTCACGCTTAGGTGAATGTGCCAAAGTTGGTCGCTTGGCTACTCCTCCGCTTAATTGTTAATTTTTCTTGTGCTTGTTAGCTTTAGATGTCAAATCCAAATCACATATACATACCTGAGGTGATTTAGATATTTGAAAATGAGTAGCAAATGAATCTTCCAAGAGGTTTTCTTCCAATGACTCATCTTCTACAAGAAAATCATTAAAAAAATAAGGAACTAAAATAAATGTAAGAAATTTTTTTACAATGTGAAGGTTCTTGCTAAAATACATGATCACGCACTGGCTGCTCATTTTCTAAACTAAAATTTTCATTTGATAAGTCTAGTGATTTACCAAGGGAAATAATTTCTTTGAACACAGTTTTGATGAAATTTTTTTTCAAAATAAATATGAGAATTTTGAGAAAATTCATGACAAATAGTAGAAAAGCCGAGCGAAATAAGAGTAGAAACTTGTTCTTCTTCTATTTCGTGCGGTGCACACATATTTTTAAAAATTCTTAGTAAAATAGTGTTCGAGTTACCATGGTGATCTAGAAGTGGTCAAACATGTAATCTCACTGCCAACGCGATATGAGCCTGCAGGGTCGCACATAAGAGCATGTGGAGAAGTCTGAAGATTGACTGTGTTGGTAAGTGTTACCAATCACCACACAGAATGGGGTAGGGCAATCGTTGCCAAAGGAATTTCATCGAGAGTCATCGAGTATGACTCGCCGACTAAGGCAAAGTCGTCGAGAGTCGACGGGAGTTGTCGAGAGTCGACGGGAGTCGTCGAGTATGACTCGCCGACTAAGGCAAAGTCATCGAGAGTCGACGAGAGTCATCGAGTATTTCTCGCCGACTAAGGAAAAGTCGTCGAGAATCAATCTGCTGATTCGTCGAGAATCGAGGACAGGGTCGTCGAGACTGTCTGCTGATTCTCGCCGAATCTGGCTGCTGATTCTCGCCGAATCTGTATGTTGATTCTTGCCGAATCTGTCTTCTGGATCCCGCCGACTGATTCTCGCCGAACCTGGCCTGATTCTCGCCGAATGATTCTGAAACCCTATTTTTGGTGGTCTACAGATAGCGATACTCTTAGGTCTATTTATGCCTTTGGTATAAATAGAGACTTAGGGTTTTGGGAAGTTAACAGATCGGGTATTTTTCCTGTGGATCAAATCGAGCCCGACGGAAAGCGTTCCGCCGTTCTGCCGATCCGCCGATTCCCGAACCCCGCCGGACGGAAGCGTTCCGATGCCTCGTTCGCTCCGCCGATCACCTTCTCTCCGGCGACAGTCGCCGGTGTTGCTATTCCTGGCGCATACCTAGCAATCCGTGGAAGTGCAAGGTGCGGTTGATCTCCTTACCGACCTTTCATGCGACGAAGCTCGGTGTTCTCCTGCTCGTATGGATTTCTGCAGAGGCGTAGATATTATTCTACGTAGAACTTGCCACCGACAAGGACTCAAAGCTTGGAGCATCTCCGTTGAGTTTTGACTCAACACCGGAAAGTTAACTTTTACCTAGATGTTTGTTAACTTCTTGATTCAATATTCATGACCCGATCCCATCTCTTTTGGGTTGTTCTTGATGTTTTATTTCTTCCGCTGCGTGCACAAGTGTTGTGCCATCCTCATAGAGAAACCCAATAGTGGTATCAGAGGGAGGTTCTGGCCATGATTGTTGTATTGGAAGTTAGGTTATTCCAGTACGTGTAAACCTAGGGATTTAGAAGCGTTCTAAATGTCTAGATTTAATCCTGGAACATCAATTGTTGATGGTTTTTCCAAGGGAAATCGGTAGGCCCATAACCCACAGGTTAGGGGCTCTGCCCCTTGGAACCCGGCCAGGAACGTCTGGGATTTCGTGGTAATTTTTAATTGTTAGAAATTGTTGTCTCCTTAGGAGTAACCGTCCCTCGAGTGGTTAATAAACCAGTGCATTGTTTTGGATTTTGAATCCAACAATGAGAGACGAGCTTGTCTACTGCTTTAAGTTGAGTTGCCTTTGTCTTTGTCCAATGCATGTAAATCTGAAGATTTGGAAGAGTCTGGATGTTCAGACTTAGCCCTTTCTTCTATCAAATGTTGATAGTGCCATGTTGTGTACATAAGGGATGCATGTTGTTTTTAGAGATTGTTTTTCTGTGGATGTGCACATTGATCAAATGTTGATCATGGTTAATTGTTAACCAATAATAAAAAAAAGCCTTCTTCTAATATTAAGTGTTCGGATGCCTTCCGATGGATGACATTGTTCCTGCCTCGATCGATGAAGTGTGTGTGCTTGCCAAAGCAAGGTACATTAATCTATCTTGATAAGGGTGCGAGCGGATAATTGTGATATCCCACTGTCGACATCGGGTCCAACTTAACTAGGTGACCTCAAAGGTTGAGTGCCTAGAGGCATAGGGTTGGCATGCACCATATGATGGATGCGGATAAGGAGTTATTCACCAACCATACAACAATTGCATGAGGATGCAATTGACAAGCATTGCCTACCTAAATAACCACATCGTGAGAGGAAAGCCAAAGCTGACTCATTGTGTTGGTGAAATACGGATCTTGTCCACTAAGAGAGTAGCTCGCATGAACTCTCCGAATTGATAGTGAGGGCTATCATTTCGAATAAAATAGTGGGAGTTTTAATTGAAGTCCAAATTAAAAATAAATTGTATTTTGAAATTTTGGTACTGATATTATTCTGCATGAATTCTTGTAGAATTCCATGGCAAGTGGTTCACACTCCACTCTATCTCTGAGAGCCATCCTTGAGAAGGATAAGCTCAATGGGACTAACTACATGGACTGGTACAGGAACCTGAGAATTGTTCTCAGGCAAGAGCGAAAGCTCTATGTCTTGGAAGAAGAAGCCCCCGAGGTGCCGACCAGGAATTCTTCCCGTGCTGATAAGGATACTTATAAGAAGTATACTGATGACGCCTTAGACATCGAATGCCTTATGCTTTCCACCATGAACTCTAAGCTTCAGAGGCAACATGAGAACATGGGGTGGAAGGAGATTGACGAGCATCTCAAGAAAATGTTTCAAGGGCAGGCTCGTCAAGAGAGGTTTGATGTCACAAAAGCGTTGTTTCAGTGCAAGATGGGAGTTCGAGACTCAGTAGGGACTCACGTACTGAAGATGATTGGGTATATAGAGAACCTTGAAAGGATGGGTTTTCCTCTAGGTCAAGAGTTGGCAATAGATCTGATCCTGCAATCATTGCCGGACAGTTATGAGCAGTTTGTCTTGAACTACAACATGAATGAAATAGACAAGACACTGCCCGAGCTCCTAGGCATGTTAAGAACTGCCGAGATCAACATGAAGAAGGCCAAGCCTGCCAGCCCCATACATATGGTGCATAAGGGCAAGGGCAAGGCCAAGGGATCTATGAAGACGAAGGTGGGACCTAAGTCACATCTTGAGCCCAAGTCTTCTGCACTGAAGAAAAAGAAGAGCACGGTGAAGGAAGGGAAATGCCACTACTGTGGCAAGGCTGGTCATTAGAGGAGGAACTGTCCTTCTTACATTGAGGGTCTGTAGAAAATGAAGGGAGGTATGACTTCCGCTTCAAATATTTATGTTATAGAAATAAACCTCTCTGCTCCTTCATCTTGGGTATTGGATACCGGATGTGGTTCACACATTTGTACAAATGTGCAGGAACTGGAAAGGAGAAAATTGCCGAGTAAAGGGGAGATGGACCTGCGCGTCGGCAATGGAGCAAGAGTTGTTGTTGTAGCCGTAGGGGTTTACAGTCTTTCTTTGCCCAATGGGCTTGTAATAGAACTAGATAATTGTTATTTTGTTTCAGACATAACTAGAAACATTATATCCATTTCATGCTTGGACATGATTGGATTTTATTTTATAATTAAGAACAACTGTTGTTCTATATTTAAGAATGATGTTTGTTATGATGTAGCCCAATTGTTTAATGGTCTTTATGTTTTGAACCTGGACCATCTGATCTATAATGTAGAAAATAATAAAAGACTAAGAGCAAATGACTCAAACCCTAAATATCTATGGCACTGTCATTTGGGCCATATAAACGAGAAGCTCATATCCAAGATCCATAAAGATGGACTTTTGGACTCATTTGATTATGAATCATTTGAGCGATGCGAATCTTGTTTGTTAGGCAAGATTACTAAAGCGCCTTTCACTGGTTTTTTTGAGAGGGCTGAGGATATCTTGGGTGTTGTACATAGTGATGTATGCGGACCCATGAGCTCCATGGCTAGAGGTGGGTATTTCTACTTCGTTACATTTACTGATGATTTCAATAGATACGGATATGTGTATCTTATGAAGTGCAAATCTGAGACCCTTGAAAAGTTCAAAGAGTTCAAGAATGAAGTAGAAAACCAGTTGGGTAAAAGGGTTAAAGCACTTCGATCTGATCGAGGTGGTGAATACCTGAGTCATGAGTTCCGTGATCATCTGAATGAGTGTGGTATTGTATCACAGCTCACTCCACCTAGAACACCACAACATAATGGTGTGTCTGAGAGGAGAAATCGTACTCTATTAGACATGGTACATTCGATGATGAGTCATACAGACTTGCCTGTTCCTTTTTGGGGTTTTGCTTTAGAGACTGCTGCTATGACACTGAATCGCGCTCCAACGAAAACGGTTCTGAAGACACAATATGAGATATGGACTGGGAAACGTCCTAGTATATCGTTCATTAAAATATGGGGTTGTGAGGCATACATGCGACGTCAAATGCCTGAAAAGCTGGAAACCAAATCAGATAAATGTTATCTGGTGGGATATCCTAAGGAAACAAAAGGGTATTACTTTTACCTATCGTCCAAGGGCAAAGTGTTTGTCGCAAAGACTGGCGTCTTCTTAGAAAGAGAATTTTTATCAAGAAAGACTGAAAAGGTAGAACTTGAAGAAGTTAACGAACCAAAGGTAGTGAATGAACCAGAATTGGATTCTGAGACAGGACTACAAGATGTTGTAGCTAGAGAACCTGCTCAAGAAACACAAGTCCTACGTTGATCTGGTAGACCTAGATTTGAGCCTGAGAGATATGGATTTGTTGTGTCTCAAATAGGTAATGTGTTGCTTATGGATCATGATGATGAACCAGCAACCTACCAAGAGGGTATGAATGGACCGAACTCTGACAAATGGCTTTAGGCTATGAAATCCGAAATGGACTCCATGTATGCAAACCAAGTTTGGAACTTGGTGGAACCACTTGAAGGGGTACGACCCATAGGATGCAAATGGGTCTTCAAGAAGAAGACCGACATGGATGGGAGTGTACAGACATTCAAAGGGCGACTGGTGGCTAAGGGTTTCAAGCAAATTTATGGTATTGACTATGATGAGACCTTTTCCCTGTTCCCATGGTAAAGTCCATAAGGATATTGCTTGCTATTGCTGCGTATTATGACTACGAGATCTGACAGATGGATGTCAAAACGGCTTTCCTTAATGGAAACCTCCTTGAGGAAGTGTACATGACACAACCCGAGGTTTTTGTATCCCCAAATGAAGCCACTAAAGTATGCAAGCTGAATAGGTCCATTTATGGACTGAAGCAGGCCTCTCAAAGTTGGAATCTTCATTTTGATGAGAAAATCAATGAGTTTGGTTTCATCAAGAATGAAGATGAGACTTGTGTTTACAAGCGAATCAGTGGGAGCGTTGTTGTCTTCCTGATATTGTATATTGATGACATAATGTTGATTAGGAATGACATTCCTGCCCTGAAAGTTGTTAAGAACAATCTAGGGAACTGCTTTTCTATAAAGGACTTGGGTGAAGAGACTTATATACTTGGTATTAAGATCTATAGATATAGATCGAAGAAGTTGCTGGGTTTGACCCAGAGTACATACATCGAGAAGGTGTTGAAGCAGTTCAACATGCTTGAGTCCAAGAAAGGATTTTTACCCATGTCTCATGGTGTGAATCTCTCTAAGGACCAGTGTCCAAAATATTGTGAAGATAAGGACCGCATGAAGTTGATTCCATATGCTTCGACAATTGGATCAATCATGTATGCAATGTTATGTACTCGACCCGATGTCTCCTTTGCTTTGAGCATGACTAGCAGGTATCAGTCAGACCCCGGTGAGTGTCACTAGATTGTAGTCAAGAATATCCTGAAGTACTTGAGAAGGACAAAGGATGTGTTCTTGGTGTATGGTGGAGAGGAAGAGCTCGTTGTAAATGGTTACACGGATGCTAGCTTAAAAACTGATAGGGACGATTCAAAGTCTCAGTCAGGGTTTGTGTTTTGCCTTAATGGAGGAGCTGTGAGCTGGAAGAGTTCCAAGCAAGAGACAGTTGCTGATTCTACAATAGAGGCCGAGTATATCGCTGCAGCTAACACATCGAAGGAGGCTGTATGGATTAGGAAATTCATCGGCGAGCTTGATGTAGTTCCTAGCATTGTTGGTCCCGTAGTTCTCTACTGTGATAACAATGGTGCAATTGCACAATCTAAGGAACCTAGATCTCATCAACGCTCCAAGCACATACTTCGGCGGTTCCATCTTATTCGTGAGATTGTCGAACGAGGAGATGTGAACATTTGCAGAGTGCCGACTAAGGAGAATATTACGGATCCACTGACAAAGCCTCTCGCATAGAGAAAGCATGATGGTCATACTAGATCAATGGGTATATGATACCTAAATGATCAACTCTAGTGTGAGTCTTGTGGGTTGCATGTAAACATATATTCTATTGGCTGTTTATTATTTATTCATATGATGGAATCATGTACCTAGATTTTTCTTTTTTACAATTAATGGCATGTTCTTTTATTATGGTTTCTCTATGTGATAGTTAAATGTTAACATAATAAATACCCTTAGAATGTTTGCTTCCATAGGACATCAAGTACGTGACTTGAATGTGAGAGCCTGTGATTTATTTGAAGCTTCATTCTTAAAAGGTCCCTTGTCATAGTATCATCATAGAAACTAAGGGTGATGATGATACATTAATACTAGCACGTGTGTTGACTGATGACCAGTTCTCATAGGTCATGATATTGTGATATCAAGTCATCACGTGGGTACTTGTTAATGAACAAGTTGTACTGGACAGACCCAACCTGAGACAACTCTGTGGATTGTTATCTTAACGTGTCATGAGTAGGTCTCAATTGACAATGGTGTTGTTGTCCTTTAGCCAGAAGTCACAACATTCATCAGGTGAGGAAGATCGTGCTTTGATGCCATATAAAGTCTTCCTTGAGAAAGGTTGATGATAAGGGTGGTTGTTGGGCATGTTACAAATCATTTGGGTGTTTGTGTGTGAGCAGATTATGGATTTGTCCTCCTATATGATAGAAGTTGCATCCATGGGCCCCTTGATGGAACTGGACTGAGAAATACATGGCCATGCTTGGTTGAGTCAATATGTGATATTGGACTCACCATTCTCTGGAAGTCCGTTCTAGATCAAGAAACTTGGATTGAGCTATTATGAGGGTGACACGGTCCATGCCTCTAGTTCTTTCCGAATGTAAGGGACAAAGGGACAAAGACAATGCTGGGACATTGTTCATAAAGGCTTATGAGTTATGAACTCTTATTGCTTGGGGAGCAATGATGCATTGCTAGATTCCGCTCCTTATTTGTGAGGTTTTTGGTTTGATACTTTCAAGATTAAGTGGGAGACTGTTGGAGTTACCATGGCTATCTAAAAGTGGTCAAACATGTAATCTCACTGCCAATACGATATGAGCCTGCAGGGTCGCACATAAGAGCATGTGGAGAAGTTGGAAGATTGACTGTGTTGGTAAGGGTTACCAATCACCACACAGAATGGGGTAGGGCAATCGGTTCCAAAGGAATTTTGTAGAGAGTCATCGAGTATGACTCGCCTACTAAGGCAAAGTCGTCGAGAGTCGACGGGAGTCGTCGAGTATGACTCGCCGACTAAGGCAAAGTCATCGAGAGTCGTCGGGAGTTTTCGAGTATGTCTCGCCGACTAAGGCAAAGTCGTCGAGAATCAATCTGCTGATTTGTTGAGAATCGAGGACAGGGTCATCGAGACTGTCTGCTGATTCTCGCCGAATCTAGCTGCTGATTCTCGCCGAATCTGTCTGTTGATTCTCGCCGAATCTGTCTTCTGGATCCCGCCGACTGATTCTCGCCGAACCTGTGCTGATTCTCGCTGAATGATTCTGAAACCCTATTTTGGGTGGTCTGCGGATTGCGATACTCTTAGGTCTGTTTATACCTTTGGTATAAATAGAGACTTAGGGTTTTGGGAAGTTAACAGATCGGGTATTTTTCCTGTGGATCAAATTGAGCCCGACGGAAAGCGTTCCACCGTTCTGCCGATCCGCCGATTCCTGAACCCCGCCGGACAGAAGCGTTCCGCCACCTCGTTCGCTCCACCGATCACCTTCTCTCCGGCGACAGTCGCTAGTGATGTTATTCCTGGCGCGGACCTAGCAGTCCGTGGAAGTGCAAGGTGCAGTTGATCTCCTTCCCAACCTTTCGTGCGATGAAGCTCGGTGTTCTCCTGCTCGTGTGGATTTCTGCAGAGATGTAGACATTATTCTACGTAGAACTCGCCACCGACAAGGACTCAAAGCTTGGAGCATCTCCGTTGAGTTTTGACTCAACACCGGAAAGGTAACTTTTACCTAGTTGTTTGTTAACTTTTTGATTAAATATTCATGGCCCGATCCCATCTCTTTTGGGTTATTCTTGATGTTTTATTTCTTTCGCTGCGTGCACAAGTGTTGTGCCATCCTCATAGAGAAACCCAACAAATAGATTCTCTTGATCTTTAGTAAAAGAAACTATGGGGGTACAAGAAAATTCATGTCCTCCATAGGAGAAAGACCCAAAGTTGGGAACATATCACTAGAATAAAAATTAATCTCATCTAAATTTGGGTAGAATGAAACTGAAATTGTGAAAATTCCTCAAAATTAGAAGACGAGTCTTGCAGCACAAAAGAAGAAGAATAAAAATTCAGATCCAAAGAATTAACAACGTCACTCCAAAAATAATCTGGGTGGTCTTACCACCAAGAATAATGCGCATCGATGTTCGAAGAAAAAAAAATTAAATCAGAAAAATTATTCTCGTTAAAATTATTTTCATTAAAATCAGAAAAAATATTTTCATGAAAATTGGAAAAATTATTTGCATGACAATCTAAAATTTTTTTTTCATAGAAATTGGATAAATTATTTTCTCTAAAGTTGGAATAATTATTTTCATAAGAAAATTTTTGAGAATAAAAATTAGAATAACATATCTCACTTTGATGTGGTGTACCACAAAAATTGTAAATAATTTGGTGCTTCTTTGCTGCTTCCAAAAGACTAACTTTATTTTGAAACTCGATAACTTTAGCATCCAAAAGAAATAATATATTTTTGAAAGAAATTAAAACAACCGTCACTTAATAAAAATTAATTTGAAAATAAAATTTAAAAAGAGAAATGAGGTGGGAGAAAAGAAATAATGATAAAATTAATAATAATTATGCTTTCAAAATATCAACAATGAAAACTTCACGACAACGGCGCCAAAAATTTGATGGGTAAAATTTGTGATTAATAATATCTATAAATTCTTCAAATAATAGGCAAGAACACCAATCGTTCATAATATAGGATATTTAAAGGTAAATATCAAGTGTTGTATTCCTTGGGTCATTACTTCTACTCATGCAAATTAATTTTTTTTATCAAAATATAAAATGGTAATTGAAATAATAAAAGAGAAAAATGAAAGAGCATTCGATCATAAATCCTTCTTAGGTAAAATAAATCATAAATCTAAAATTCATAACAATAGATCGAGAATAATTCGACCGTGGAGGTTCCCAATTCATGAACGTGCCTCTCTCGAAAATACACCAACAATTAACCTTAGGCTACTTGATTAAGATCCTTGGCTAGTCGAAACCCCTAAGCTTGATTTAGGAGGTGAACCCCACTATTGGATTTGACTCCAATCCGATAGATCTATGTCATCCTCTCTAGACGAGTGCATGCAACTCCTTTCACCAATGAACGATTGATAGAACATTATTTATAGTTTTTTTAATATAATTTTTATTTAATAAATAAAACACTTTATTTAGTTTTATATTAATATATGTCTACATTGCTTTATTTTCTAATTTCAAGTATAATTGAGCTTCAAATATCAATTTTAAGTCCATGAGCATAATCTAAAGGAATTTTGTAGAAAATTAACTCTTTTGGCCGCAGATTTCTGAACTTCAAATGGTCATAACTTTCAAAGAAGGAAGAGTTACGTGACGTGCAACCAGTTAACGAAAAGAAGACGATGTTCTGTACAAATCTGGAGAGTTTCACAAGTGCATGCCCCCATGTCATGGGCATGACATGGGCTTGAACACAGGCGAGTATCGGGCGAAAAAAATTCAATTTTCTCCAAAAAACTTCCCGGTGTAATTATAGAACTTTTTCTAAGTACATGCCCCAAAGTCACGGGCATGACCAGGGTGTGACCTACCGAAAAATTGTCAAATTGATGCTAGATTGTACCGTTTCTTACCATGTCCTGAACCTGTCAGTACATGCCCCCAAGTCACAGGGGTGACTCAGGGGTGTGACCTGCAAATTAATAGATTTTGGCGGTTTTTCTCCAAACTTTCCCGGGCTTTCAAGATGACAGTTCTGTACCTTACATACCCTAGGTCATGGGCGTGACCTAGGGGTGTGACTCACCAGAAAATTTTACGTTAAAGTCCAGGCAAGACCAGAAGTTGGAGAGAAAGATTTTGGAGTAGTTTTTAGTATTTTTGCATTTCTTTTCTATATTTTCCATTTCATAGTGTAGTTTTTAGCTTTATTTATTTTTATTTCAAGTACTCTTCATTTTTTCAATTATATCTTTCTCTATCTTTTGGCATCATTCTCTCATCATGTTTAGTAGCTAAACATCATTTAGCACTTGATCATTATGAACTTTGGAATGAAATAAACTTTATTTATTTTTCTCAATATTGTCAGTCTCTCTATTATTCTTCACTTCGGTTTATCTTTGAATTTAGTTGCGTTGAATTCATATGTCATGGATATGTTCTTTGACTCTAGGCTGTGGACTCGAATCTCATACTTTACGGTCTCCAGCCTGTCTTGATACCACCGCGATCAGCGGTCCTGATTACTCATTTTCTTTGTCCACTAGTAAATGGTTGCTTGCAGATTCCCTAACCTCTTTTTCCCTTCTGCCGGAATTTGAGGGCACATTTCTTGCATCAACATCAATACGAGACCTTCAGATCCAAGTTACCATTGAAGTTCAAGGACTGAAATGTAAGATCACCGATGATCTCATCGCCATGTCCGCTCAGGTCGCTCAAGCACGTAGAACAACCTGTGGGACGCGCTTGACTGATCCCAAAGAGAGGTAGAACAGTCTCTAAGAGAGACCGGCCAGCGCCTCAATGCAATAAGCTGGGCCCTTATCGTGCTTACTCAACGACTTTACTAGCCCAGAGCAGCCTTCACGGACGATCCAGTCCGCCAAACGCCAGTCCGCCAAACACTTGTCCGCTAAACGCCAGCAACAACGCCACCGCCACCCAGCTCGCCTATCCACGCCTCAGCTCTACTGCGACCTCAAGTAGATGAGCTCGCTCCTCTTATGGACTTTTTCCGTGAGGTGGCCAGAGGAATTCCATCCCGCAGGCTTGACTTTGTTGAGGATAATCAGGTCGTACGGCCTCCTGCGATCTCTGCTCTAGCTCAAGCTAGAGAGTCTCGTTTCGTAGATAAGATCCGTCAAGAGCAGGCTCCCAATAATTTCAGAGAACCTCGCATTCCATTTTATAATGGAAAGTCAAACCCAGTCACTCATATCTAGGCCTTTGAGGATGTCGTAGCTCTGAGGTGCCTGTCAGATGGATTGAAGTGCAAGTTCTTGGTGACCACTTTCGACGACCAGGCCTGAGAATTATTTCATGAATTGTACCCCCAATCTATCGCCAGTTTTGCCAAGCTTCGCCAAGAGCTCCTACTAAGGTTTGCCACTTTCAAGAAAAGGAAGAGCGGGACAGCTATGTTGATGTGTGAAAACGACACCGTCTAGTTAACCGTTCGATCACAGGGGAAGAAGGAGGGAGGACGGTCAGATAGTCGGTTACTAGAGGTCAGGGCAAAAATCAGAGCAGGCCGCCCAAAGCAGCAACACCAGACTTCGCCCGCCGCGGCCTGAATGCCTCTCTTATGACAGGCTTTTCGTTTATAAGAGAAAATGATTACAGCGGTTAGAGTAGAGGACCCGCGCGGACATGTACCAACTAGAAGAAGATTTCGAATCCGCCGCCACAAGCGGCAAGCCTTGGGATCCGAAATCGATCCTCTGGAAGGTACTGTTCATGCCTATTTATAGGCTCAGGGGGGCCTGCCCAAACAGGCAGGGCTAAAAATACCAGCTTCCCACGTACAGGAGAAATAGGTAGCGGTGACCAGATAAAGGGGGCAGGAAAAAGGAGCCATCTAACCGCGCGGTTAGGCGGATAGACCGGCCACTGACACAGACCTGCTTAGCAGCCGTCATGCCGGGAAGACTCTGTGGAAGGGCGGCTAGGCGGATAAAGAAGTACTGTAAGACCCCCCTCCCGGAACACAAAATACGGCACAAGGGGAGTCTTATGCCCAGAACAGCCGCCTTGCGGTAGCATTAGTACTCGGGCTAGCCTGTACTACAAGACGCCTATTTTGCTGGCCTTTACCAATATCAATCATGCCAACCAAACCAGAGTAGTAAAAACAGAATTCAAATACACACATAAGTATATAAGTCCAAATATAACAAATATAGAAGCTGCATCTAGCTTTTAAACTATCAGAGTACGAGTAGTCTTGCCCAAAAGGGCTATAACTAGAGTAACTATATGACTCACATCTGTCACTGACGGTAGCGACAGTACCGTCCCTTCAGGCCCTATCGTCCTGGCCTGACTGTCCTGCTGTAATACCTATTGCTGCTCCTCCTTCGGGGTTTCCTCCTAAAAAGGAAGACATAGCAACCGTTAGTCATAAAGACTAAGTGGTTTCACATCCTCTCCCCTAGCGACTCCTCGGCACCGGGCAGAGAAAGGATCATGGTACAATATATTTAATAAAGTAGTAGTACAAACAGGTGGAGTAATATATATGACATAAGTAGTAGTAAAGTAAACTATAACAATATCATCAGCATTCTAAGATAGCAGTTATACATCTACAGTAGAGTATGAGAATGTAAGCTATAACTGAAAGTAACTCAACTTATATGAATGCTCATACAAACATATAAGTTGAGGATCGGCTCAACAGAAAGGTAACTCATCGTATAAGAGTGCCCATATAAACTTATACAAAGAGGATCTTGTTTATGCAATGCATTGTGATGCAATGAATGCTATGATATGACTCAACATGCACACGCACAAGCAAATTGCTGTGTCGACACAGACTCTGAAGTTCCCACATTTTGAGCAGGCAGCTAACCTCTCAGGCACCAACCATTGTGGCCAGGCGGTGACAGTTCAGCGGGCATCTCCACTACTAGGCCGACATTCACACTACCTAGCCTAGGCATCTGTACGCCTCAACGCTGAGAATACATCAGCGGAGTTCACAAGCGTACTACGGCTTAAGGGGTGTCTCGTTTAGATGTGCACTGAGAACCTAGCCCCAAACTGTCCTATGATGTGACCCGTAAGGAGCCTCGGAAAAAGCATGAGGACTAAGCCCAACCGTTCACTTGGCACGGAAGGAGCCCCGAGAATGAGCCCCGAGGACCAAGCCCAACCGCCCAAGGTCTAACTATCAACTCCCATCGGTGTGACGACTGGCGGGCCCATAGACCTGCCACACTATCCTTAACTCAGGATTACGACACCACGTGTCGACTCACACCGCATGCTACTTCACGTCTCGAGCTCAACAGCTCACAAGGGTTCCCTTACCAAATCCCTTATAACCACAAACGATCAAGTGCGGCAAACATTCATGCACTATCAACCCTTCCACATATCCATGCACTAACCATATTCAATCCTCTTCCAACATTTCGAGCTCACAACTCACATTACCGATTCATATATCTAGTTGTTTATATAATCCAATTTGCCTACTCACTAGTTCACCTAGGGATCTACCATCTAAACATTTCGTTCAAGTAGGTTTTACTTCATCATCTGATTATAAAGGATCAACCAACAGCTCACAACGAACTTTACGATAACTATTCACAATTCCTCTAATAATTCTAAATTAGGTTTATATTAACAAAGAACTAAGCATGCAGGAATTGTATAGAGAGTAGAGCTTCAAACGGGGATTCCTGATGCTATAAGAATCCAGAAAAAATGTGTAATCCATTGTTGGAAAGGTATTTTCAAAGGCCACGACTTTTGTGTTTAGTCATGAGCCCAGATTTGGCCGTATCATACTCGAAAGCGGCTTCTAAGACTGCTCCATTCAAATTACAGTTTCAACACGTTTACATTATCAGCCATCAATTTCGATTAGGCTTTCCTGTGGCTTCAGACATTGCCTAAAGATGTGTAACCACTCATTGGAAAGATCTCTCTAAAGCCTATGACTTTCGTGTTTAGTTGAAAGCCTGGATCTGGTCATGACATACATGAAAATGGCCATGAAGATCGCTGCGTGCAAAATACAGATTTCTGCACACATTTTTGAGGAGGAATGAATGGCGACATCAGTTCATTTTCCTTATCTAGCAGATCTTCCCAAATCACACATAGAAATCCTCCTCCCTTATTCACCCTCATCAGGCCATTCCTCTTCACGGGACCATCCCCACTTATGAGTTGTAAATATACCTATATTTTCGTATTTTATTTATGTTGTTTTTGTTTATTTTTGCCTATTTTTGTTTGTTAAATTTAATAAAATACTTCTTTTTTGTAATTTTTATTTCTAACTTAACTTTTTTTTACTTTTTAAATTTTTTGTAGAAAAATTTATTTTTCTGACCTGTCACGCCCGTGACCTTGCCCGACACGGGCGTGTCAGGTACTCAACGCCTTCCGCCAGTCGACTCTCAATGATTTTACTATTCAACACTCAACGCCGTCCCGACACGCCCTAGTCACGCCCGTGTCCAAGACCGGTCACGCCCGTGTTCAATCTCGACACTCAACGCTTCGTCAACTGACAACGCTGCCGACATTGAGATGCCAACTGTCCATGTCACGCCCCATGTCATGCCCGTGACCAAAGCTTGTCACGCCCGTGACCGCCACGTGTCACTTCCAGAAACTTCCAGATCGTCGACCGGCGCTCAATGATTGTGGACCACTGCCTGACACGCTCGTGTTTAACACCTGTCACGCCCGTGATAGACATGTGTCACCCCCTAACCTTCGAGAACGAAGCCAGCCAGCCGCAGAAGCCATGTCAAACACGTTTTGACTGACACGCCCCCTGTCACGCCCGTGACCTAGGGCGTGTCAAGCCCGAAAATTTGTATATAAATAAAAGCTTTCAGTAAGCTTTTCTGGTCCACTTTTTGGTCAATTTTGCTAAGGTGTTATGCTGTCCAGATGAATTCCAAATGCTATGTAAGGGAAATTTCTCCCCCTCTCCTTAGCTTTTATATTTGTGTCTTTGTTACTCGTTCTTTTAGTTAATAAAATGTGTTTTTCTTCTCTTTATATGTCTTTGGAATGGATCTATACAACTCTCCCTTTAGCAATCTTATCTCTTCTTTTTATGTTTTCTTCATTTATAGCTTTTATAACTAGTTTAGTTTAGGAATTTTCAGCATTTTCTAGTCGTTATGCCGGCGATTTTATTTTCATACTCATAACTTATTTAGGTTTAGAATTTCTTCTTTACTATCTTCATTCTTATAGCTTTATAAAATCCTCTTTCAAAGTGTTTGTTTTTTTTACTTTCTTTAGCTTAGCCTTTTTATTTTCGTAATAACTTTTTCGTTCTTTTTACTTTATTTTCACTTTTTATGAGTTTTTATAAAAACATAAGAATGAAAAAGTTATTATTTTAATTTTTCGCCAACTTAGCTTTTAATTTTATTTTCAAAACTTTTTGCCCGTTTAATTTATATTTTGACTTTTACGCATTTCTACCGCATTCTAGCGGTAGAAATGTCATCGTTTTCATTTTTCAAGTACTTTCATTTTACGTTTATTTGCAAAACTTTTCGCCCCGTTTAATTTTTATTTTCTCTTTTTATGCATTTCTACCGCATTCTAGTGGTAGAAATGCAGTTCTTTTAATTTTCCTGCAACTTTGTTTTTCTTATTTTTTACAAGTGTGCGTGTGTGTATGAGTTAGATTTTATAGCTTTATTTCATTTTTGTAGAGTGCGTGTGTGCGTATGCATCTATTTCCGCCTACTCGTTAAGAGTTAAATGGCGCACTGCTTTCATTTCCCGACCACTCGTTTGAGTGGGTCTTGTCTTTTATTGCTTTCATTTTCTCCTACTCACTTGAGTAGGAAAACTTTGTGTGTGTGTGCGTGCGCATTTTATTTCAAGTAGAGTGCGTGTGTGTGTTTTCATTTAAGTAGAGTGCGTGCGTGTATGAGATAAATTTACCCCCGCCCACTCATTTGAGCCGGGATTCGCATTTACTGCTTTCTTCAGTCCTACTCGTTTGAGTAGGACTTGAAATTTTCAGCTTTCCTTTACTGCTTTCTTACTGCTTTCTTTACAGCTTTCTTTTCTGCTTTCTAGTGTAAGTGTCCCCATTCTGATTAGTGGCTAACCGCCCTTAGCCCTCAATATCGAAGAGCATTGAGACAGATAAAGTAACTTTAAATAATTGAAGGTCCTGTTTTTCAGTTTAATTAAAATTCTTAAGGTTTGCCCCGTGTTAACGACGCGTAGGACCGCATACTCGATGTGCGGGCTCTATTTTCGTTATCCATACGCAACGCCGAGAGGTTGTGCATATGGACCGATCACCCTTGGGTAAAGAGAGCTCCGCGCTAACCCTCGAGAGAGGAGGCGCGTCACTCTACCGGATTGGGTTCCCTACCCAATAGCGGGGTTCTTAGCGTAATGCGGGCGTTAAGAGGAATCCTTCGTCGGTCTAGCGATCGGTCGAATAGTCATAGCTTTCAGGTGAGCGATATCCCTAGACCAAGGTGATCTCATATCTAAGGAACCTCCACGGCCAAGTCTCCTGCTTAATTTATTTGAAATTTAGGATCTCTTTTTATTAAAAGTTACTTTAGTTCAATTCTCTTTTTATATCGTCGCGCTGAGTTCTTCATCGGCTTTCTGCACTTTATATTTCCTGCACTTTATTTCCTGTTATTATTTTTATGCATTTTTTATATTTCTTTGCCATTTTCATTTTTATAAACCAAAAATATTATCGGTAAAATAATAGGATTTCAGGGAAAGAGTAGAAATAGGTAAGTCGGCCCCGAGAACAATACGACCCCGATATTCCTCCTCATGGAAATATCCTGTACTACACGCGATAGGTGCACTTGCCTCCCTTTCGTTAAAACTCGGTCTAAAACCCTTTTTTATATAAAATAAATCCGCGCGCCCCGCCTTTTTTTCAAATAAACATAACCACCGCTTTTCCTTTAATAAACAAACAAACCCTAACCTGCAGGGCGCCGCGTGTTTTAACCATCAAGTTTTTGGCGTCGTTGCCAGGGACAATTTCGACTTACTATTTTGAATTCTTGAAAACTTTTAATTTTACATTTTTTTTCTTTAAAAAAAAATTTTTTTGGCCAACAAAAAAAAAATCATAATAATAATATTATTTATAATAATAAATACTTAAAAAAAATCTAAAAATAAATAAATAAAAAAAACTTTAAAAATTTAAACTTTAAAATTAAAAATCTAAAAAAAATCAGAAACTTAAAAACAAAAAAAAAACATTAAAAATTTTAAAACAAAAAACATAAAATAAAAACTTATAAAATTAAAAAATTTATAAACCTAAAAATCTAAAAAAAAAGTGATGAAAAATTTTATTTTCATCAAAAATTTTAAAAAAAAAATTCAACAAAAAAAAATTATCTTTCATTTTTCTTTTATTTTATTTGCCTTTAACTTATTTTTATTTTATTTTTTTATTTTCAAAAAAATATATAAAAAAAAAACATAAACTTAAAAATCTAAAAATGAAAAAAACAAAATTTTCTAACAAAAAATGATATATAAAACCAAAAATAATTTTGGCGTTTCGGCGCGCTTCACTATTGTGAGCGTTAGGGGATCGCATATCAGTCACGCTCTTAGCTAAGACGTTAGCTTACGAGTCACACTCACTTGCCCCCTATCACCCGCACATTTTCGCCATATTTATATTTTTCATTTTTTCTGTTTTATTCTTTTTTTGCTTTTATTTTAACTTTTGCAGGCCATACTTAACGGGCTTCCCCGAACGCGGTTTAGGGAAGATTTCTAAACTCCTATTTTTATTTTATTTTGTACATACCTGCTTAAATTTTTATATATATATCTCGTTCCTCATACTTAGTGCAACATTGGGGACAATGTTGGACTTAAGTATGGGGGTGTTTCCTATTTTCTGTTTTTTTTTATTTTCTGCATCAAATCAAAAAACCCAAAAAATTTGCAAAAATTAAAAACTTCAAAAAATATTTTCATGCTTTAATAATAATTATAATAAACTTTTTCAAAAAAAAAAATAATCATTGCTCCGCGACGTTCGACTCATCGAACCAACCACAAATAAGAGTCTGTTCGCGGGCGATCCCTTTTTTACTCTGTAAATATTTTGTAAATATTTTCGTCTCTTTCCCCTTTTCTTTCCTATCTTGTAAAAAGGTAATTCTGTCTTCCTGTAAATATTTCTGTAAATCAAAATTTCAAAAAAAAAATAGTATAAGTCATAAAAAACAAAAAAAATTAGTATAACCTTTAAATAAAAATCCAAAAAAATGAAAATAACCCCCCAAATATGAAAAAAATAGAAAAACTCATAAAAATCAAAAAATTTTTAACTTGAATTAAATAATTCGAATACCTCATTTTTTAACCTCTTTGCTCTCCAAAATAATCGTTTCGAGTTTATTTAAAAGCGAATTTTAATTAATTCTTTATTTATTATTCGTTTATTAATTGTAGCTCGATAGACTTAGATTTCTGGGGTTAAGATTTTAAAGAATTTTTTATGTCTTTTTCTTATTATAGGGAACTTGTTTTTCTCATTTTCACTTCTGATTTTTTGAATAAAAACACATTTTTATGTTAGAAAATAACATTTATGGATTTCATATTATTTCTACTTATGCTTTTAGAAACGTAGAAACGTTCAAATTAAAGAGGTTGCTCTCAAATTTTTTTATTAAACTCTAGCTTTCTTTTAGAAACTAAACCATCCACATTTTTTTCATGCCTTAATCAGTATGATTCCCCACTCACCCTTAAAAATTCTTATGTCAATGAGGATAAGATTTCGTCCCGTAAACATAGACACCCAATAATTAAAAGATTATATGCTACGGAGTAAGAGGATAAAATTCATTACTCATATACATATGCATTGGGTTTTTTTATATTTATGAAGAAAAAAGAAAAGAAAAAAAATATGTTAGGAAAATAAGATTTCATTTTCCTAATTATTCAAAAAAATTATATATGGAGGTTCGAGAAAAAATTACCTCGCCTCAAAAATCAAAGCCCTCTTCATAACCGCCAATCCATTTAGCCTGATTTTCATGATTCTAGAATTAATCTAAATCTTTTTGAGAGCATATTTTATAAATTGAATTATTTCCTATCAATTTCTTTTTAGCTAAAGTTTTTTCCATAATTTCAATCCATTTTTGTTAAACTAACCAAAATAATTTTTGCTTTCTTTTTTTCCATTTAGAAGTACTTTTTTTTGAAACAGTTCCTCTATTTATAACATTTTCATAAGTTAAGATTTAATTCCGAAACCCCGGAAATTTATTTCGATCTTTCTTACAATTAAGTTAAGCGTTAGTTAAATTTAGGATTCTTTTTAATTCCTTATAGGTTCATCTCCAATTTTTTCTCTGGAATAGCAAAAGCTTAAGTATGAGAGTATTTGATGAGTTGTAAATATACCTATATTTTCGTATTTTATTTAAGTTGTTTTTGTTTATTTTTGTCTATTTTTGTTTATTTAATTTAATAAAATACTTCTTTTTTGTAATTTTTATTTCTAACTTAACCTTTTTTAATTTTTTAAATTTTTTGCAGAAAAATTATTTTTCTGACCTGTCACATCCGTGACCATGCCCGACACGGGCGCGTCAAGTACTCAACACCTTCCGCCAGTCGACACTCAACGATTTCACTGTTCAACACTCAACGCCGTCCTAACACGCCCTAGTCACGCCTATGTCCAAGACCCATCACGCCCGTGTTCGATGTCGACACTCAACGCTTCATCAACTGTCAACGCTGCCGACATCGAGCTGCCAACTATCCATGTCACGCCCCATGTCATGCCCTTTACCAAAGCCTGTCACGCCCATGACCGCCACGTGTCACTTCCAGAAGCTTCCAGATCGTCGACCGACACTCAATGATCGTCGACCACTGCCTGACACGCCCGTGTCTTACACCTGTCATGCCCGTGACAGACACGTGTCACTCCCCAACCTTCCAGAACGATGCTAGCCAGCCGTAGAAGCCAAGTCAAACACGTTTTGAATGACACGCCCCCTGTCACGCCCGTGACCTAGGGCGTGTCAAGCCCGAAAATTTTTCTATAAATAAAAGCTTTCAGTAAGCTTTTCTGGTCCACTTTTTGGTCCATTTTGCTAAGGTGTTATGCTGTCCAAATGAATTCCAAATGCTATGTAAGGGAAATTTCTCCCCCTCAGCTTTTATTTTTGTGTCTATATGTAACTCGTTCTTTTAGTTAATAAAATGTGTTTTTCTTCTCTTTATATGTCTTTGGAATGGATCTACACAACTCTCTCTTTAGCAATCTTATCTTATCTTTTTATGTTTTTTTCATTTATAGCTTTTATAACTAGTTTAGTTTAGGAATTTTGAGCATTTTCTAGCCGTTATGCCGGCAATTTTATTTTCATACTCATAACTTGTTTAGGTTTAGAATTTCTTCTTTATTATCTTCATTCTTATAGCTTTATAAAATCCTCTTTCAAAGTGTTTGTTTTTTACTTTCTTTAGCTTAGCCTTTTTATTTTCGTAAAATCTTTTTCGTTCTTTTTACTTTATTTTCACTTTTTAGGAGTTTTTATAAAAACATAAGAATGAAAAGTTGTTATTTTAATTTATCGCCAACTTAGCTTTTAATTTTATTTTCAAAACTTTTTGCCCGTTTAATTTTTATTTCGTCTTTTTACGCATTTCTACCGCATTCTAGCAGTAGAAATGTCGTCCTTTTCATTTTTCAAGTACTTTCATTTTGCGTTTATTTGCAAAACTTTTCGCCCCGTTTAATTTTTATTTTCTCTTTTTATGCATTTCTACCGCATTCTAGCGGTAGAAATGAAGTTCTTTTAATTTTCCTGCAACTTTGTTTTTCTTATTTTTTTGCAAGTGTGCGTGCGTTTATGAGTTAGATTTTATAGCTTTATTTCATTTTTGTAGAGTGCGTGTGTGCGTATGCATCTATTTACGCCTACTCGTTAAGAGTTAAATGGCGCACTGCTTTCATTTCCCGTCCACTCGTTTGAGTGGGACTTGTCTTTTATTGTTTTCATTTTCTCCTACTCACTTGAGTAGGAAAACTTTGTGTGTGTGTGTGTGTGTGTGTGTGTGCGTTTTATTTCAAGTAGAGTGTGTGTGTGTGTTTTCATTTAAGTAGAGTGCGTGCGTGCATGAGATAAATTTACCCCCGCCCATTCATTTGAGCCGGGATTCGCATTTACTGCTTTCTTCAGTCCTACTCGTTTGAGTAGGACTTGCAATTTTCAGCTTTCCTTTATTGCTTTCTTACTGCTTTCTTTACAGCTTTCTTTTCTGCTTTCTAGTGTAAGTGTCCCCATTCCGATGAGTGGCTAACCGCCCTTAGCCCTCAATATCGAAGAGCATTAGGACAGATAAAGTAGCTTTAAATAATTTAAGGTCCTGTTTTCCAGTTTAATTAAATTTCTTAAGGTTTGCCCCGGGTTAACGACGCGTAGGACCGCATAATCGATGTGCGGGCTCTATTTCCGTTATCCATACGCAATGCCGAGAGGCCGTACGTATGGACCGATCACCCTTGGGTAAAGAGAGATCTGCGCTAACCCTCGAGAGAGGAGGCGCGTGACTCTATCGGATTGGGTTCCCCACCCAATAGCGGGGTTCTTAGCATAATGCGGGCGTTAAGAGGAATCCTTCGTCGATATAGCGATCGGTAGAATAGTATTAGCGCTCAGGTGAGCGATATCCCTAGAACAAGGTGAGCTCATATCTAAGGAACCTCCACAGCCAAGTCTCCGCCTTAATTAATTTGAAATTTAGGATCTCTTTTTATTAAAAATTACTTTAGTTCAATTCTCTTTCTATATCGTCGCGCTGAGTTCTTCATCGGCTTTCCGCACTTTATATTTCCTGCACTTTATTTCATGTTATTATTATTATGCATTTTTTATATTTCTTTGCCATTTTTATTTTTATAAACCAAAAATATTATCGGTAAAATAATAGGATTTCAGGGAAAGAGTAGAAATAGGTAAGCCGGCCCCGAGAACAATATGACCCCGATATTCCTCCACACGGGAATATCCTGTACTACACGCGATAGGTGCACTTGCCTCCCTTTCGTTAAAACACGGTCTAAAACCCTTTTTTATATAAAATAAATCCATGCGCCCCGCCTTTCTTTCAAATAAACATAACCACTGCTTTTCCTTTAATAAACAAACAAACCCTAACCCGCGGGGCGCCGCGCGTTTTAAAAATCACCCACCATCACATTGAAGAAAGGAGAGGTTGAAGATTACTAAACCCTAGAAAACAAGTCCTAGTATGACCTCTTTTGAGTCGATATCTCATCTAGGATTAACTTTAAATCTAGCACTAAGGGAGAGGGGAGGAAACTCACATCATTTCCGGCATTTTCATTATTTCCGGCCATAGATCGCGTGACTCTTCACGGCGACATCCCCTTCTCATTGGCGGCGGCGGTTCTTCACAAAGTATAGTTGATTCCAGCAACTCCTTCCCTCCTCCAGCAGTTTCTCCACAGAAAAGAAGGCTTGGGAAGAGGATGAAAAACGACCAAATCCTATATAAATAGGACCAACACGGGTAGGAACACGCCTGTGTTCCTACCCGTGTCCCGCTCGGTGAAGCATTGTCGACGGTTATAGCGTCGTATGGACACAGACATAGGTAGGGACATGCCTGTGTCTACTACCCGTGTCACGGGACACGACCGCATGCATGGCCGTGTTCTTACCCGTGTCCTGCTTGGGAGACACATTCATTGATCTTCACTCAATGCACACGGGTAGGGATACGCTGGCGTCTCTACCCGTGTCCTGCTCGGGACAGGCCCTGTCGAATTCCACTAAATGCCTCTTGACACGGGTTAGGACATGCCCGTGTCTCTACCCGTGTCCTTCTCGGGACAGGCCCTGTAGAGTTCCACTCAACACCTCTCGAGTTCTACTCAACGCACACGGGTAGGGACACGCCTGTGTCTCTACCCGAATCCAATTTTGGACCAGTTTCTCTTTTCCACATGAGTGTAAGCCTAGTCGCCTGCACTCCCTGGGCCCAAGTCAGCTCTCCTGACTCAGAAGCACGCACGAGGGGCCTAGCGTGAATCGGGGCGTTACAAATCCTATAAACAAAATAAAAGATTTCGTCCCCAAAATCAGGCTAAGGCTATGAGGGAAATTAAAGCATAAAATGAAATAAAATATTCTTTTGAAGATTACCTTGATGAAATAGCTCCGGGTAGCGCTTTTGCATCAAGTCCACCGGCTCCCATGTATACTCCTCCTTCCCATGATTAGACCGCAACACCTTAACCATAGGAACACTTTTGTGGTGCAAAATCCTTGTCTCGTTGTCTACTATCCATACAGGCTCTAGTCGTACCAACCTATCAGTTGCAACTGCTCCGTCAGTGGTGGGAACGTATTGATCGGGCCGCAATAATGCTTTTTGAAGTGACAACACATGGAATACATCATCAAGATTCTCTAACTCTGGCGGTAACTCCAACCGATAGGCTAATGGGCCAATCCTTTCCAATATTATGTAGGGCCCAACGTTCCTTGGGCTGAGCTTCTTCACACCACGCACCCGTGATACTCCATGCGTCGGCCTGATCTTTAGAAACACCTTGTCGCCCACATGAAATTCCACCATCCGGTGCTTTGCATTATAATATTTTGCCTGCCGACTTTGAGCCTCAAGCATGCTGTCCCGTATTAGTCTCACAACTGCATCAGTATCATCAATGTATTCATTTCCCAAAGTCTTCGGGTCCTCATCCTGCACCCAAGACAAGTGTGTTCTACACCTTCCGTAAAGGGCTTTATGGGGCGTCATCCCAAGCTAGCTTGATGGCTGTTATTGTATGAGAACTCTACCAGGGGTAAGAGCCTTTCTCACGGTTCTCCTCTATCCAACACACACAACCACAGTAGATCCTCCAATGTCCTGATAGTCCTTTCAGACTGCCCGTCTGTCTGAGGATGAAACATCGTGCTAAAGGTGAGACGTGATCCTAAATACGCCTGTACCGCCTTCCATTCTTTAGAGGTAAACCGACCATCCCGGTTAGAAACAATCTTCTTTGGCACACCATGATACCGTACGAACTACTCCACAAAGAGGCGTACCAAAATGTCCACATGAGCTTCTTTCTTCATAGGAATGAACCGGACTACCTTCGTCAGGCAGTCAACGATCACTCATATTGAATCATTCCCTGAGCGTGAGTGGGGCAAACCGTTGATGAAGTCCATGGAGACATCCTCGAACTTCCACTCAGGGATGGACAATGGCTGTAATAATCCACTGGGACTCCTGCACTCTGCCTTCACCCTTTGACAGGCCTCGCAATACATAACAAAATGTATGACGTCTTTCTTCATTCCTGGCAAACACATGGTCTTTCGTAAGTCGACGTACATCTTGGCAATCCCAGGATGCATAGAATATTGAGAGCAATGTGCCTCTCTCAAGATATCTTCCCGAATATTTTCGCCCTTGGGAATGTAGAGCCGACCACGGAAGTAGACGAGCCGTCTTACAGGGAATATTCGACAGTAATCCCATCTTCAATCGACTTGATTGCCGGGACCAGAGCCGCATACTTTCCTTGCTCCGCCCAGATTCGGTCTCGAATGTCACAAACTATGCTCATCGTGGATAAGTACTCCGAATACCCTTCCGGTTTGTCCTTATACACTAGAGTAATCTCCATCTCCTCAAGCATCCGAGCTAACTCCATACGCATCAATCGCAACTCAGGGCTTGTTTTTGGTACCTTCCTTCTCAAAGCATCAGCTATGGAATTTACTTTTTCGGGGTGGTAGTTCAGGGTGAATTCATAATCACACAAAACTCTAACAACCGTCGTTGTCTCAAATTCAGTTCCTTCTGGGTATGAACGTACATCAGATTCTTGCGATCTGAAAAGATTTCATAGTGGACGCCGTATAGATAGTGTGTCCAAATCTTCAGGGTGAAAACCACCGCTCCTAATTCAAGATCATGTATCGGATAGTTAACTTCATGTTTCTTCAGCTGTCTCGAAGTATATGCGATCACATGCCCGTGCTGCATCAATACTGCTCCCATCCCTTGATATGATGCGTCAGTGTAAACTTGAAATCCTTCCTTCCAAGACGGAAGGGCTAGGATGGGTGCAGACATAAGTCGGTCCTTCAGTTCCTGAAACGCAGCTTCACACTAGGGTGTCCACTCATACGACACACCCTTCTTTGTAAGCGTAGTAATAGGAAGGGCAATCTTTGAGAACCCTTTTACAAACTTGCGATAATGTCCGGCAAGTCCAAGGAAGCTCCGCACATCGGCTGCTGACCTTAAGGGAGACCACTCCTTCACGGCATGCACTTTGGCCGGATCCATAGCGAACCCAGCCCCACTGATCACATGGCCCAAGAAGGCAACCTCTTGGAGCCAAAATTCACACTTGCTGAACTTGGCAAACAAGGCGTGCTCTTTTAGCTTCTTCAGTACCAAGTTAAGATGTTCGACATGCTCTCCTCCGTCTTAGAGTAGACCAAAATGTCATCGATGAAAATAATGATGAAGATATCTAAATAAGGTTCGAACACTTTGTTCATCAAGCTCATGAAGGCTGAAGGGGCATTTGTGAGACCAAACGACATCACAGTGATCTCGTATAAGTCGTACCTTGAGCTAAAGGCCATTTTCTGAATGTCCTACTCCTGTATTCTCAACTTATAATACCCTGAATAAAAATCCAACTTGCAAAACCAATGCGCTCATACCAATTGGTTGAACAACTCATCGATCCGAGGTAGCGGATAGGTGTTCCGTAACGTCAGTCGGTTGAGCTCCCGATAGTCTATACATAATCGCAGAGGTTCCATCCTTCTTCTTAACGAACAGAACTGGGGCTCCCCAAGGTGATGAGCTGGGGCGAACAAACCATGATTCTACCAACTCTTGAAACTGAACTCTAAACTCTGCGAGTTCCTTAGGAGCCATCCGGTAAGGGGTCCTGGAGACGAGCTTTGCTCCTGGTATTAGCTTAATTTGAAAATCAACTTCTCTATGCGGGGGTAATCCTAACAATTTCTCAAGAAATACCCCAGGAAAATCCCGCACTACCCGTACGTCCTTCATATCTATTGTTATCTCCTTCTGTTCGAAACATATCATGCAGATTTCATCCCCTCTCATGTGAGCTTTCAAGGTCTGAATTGAAGAGAATAATAAACGTGGTGCAAATTCTATACCTTAGAAGATTACATCGGTATCCCCATGCTTCAAGTAGATTCTCTTCTCCATGCAGTTAATTCTTGTGTAATGCCAATCCAGCCACGCCATGCCTAGAATGAGGTCGAACTCCAGCATTCTCAAAACTATGGCAGGTGTATCGAAGATCTTTCCCCCAATGAGTATCTCCAATTCGCACATGGCGGTTGTGGTCATCTCAGATCCGTCTGGAAGGCGTACTCTTCGAGCAATACCAATGAAGGATTACACTCCTTCCAGGTCTTTAATGAAGTCCGCAGACACAAATGAGTGTGAGGCATCGGTATCGAATAACGTATAGGCCGGTTTCCCACCAACCACCACGGTGCCTAAGTACAATTAGCAATACTCAATGCTAGATGTCTATTATATCTTAAGAAACTTAAGATTAACAATGAAAATAAGATGACTACATGTAATAATACCTGCAATCACCTTATGAGGGTTCCGCTCCTGTGTCATGTCCAGCGCGAACACCTGATTCCGAGCAGGTCCAGGTTTTCCTCCTCGTGGTCCTCATCCTCGACCACGCATGTGCCCCCGCCCTCGAGGAGCTGCAGGAGGGAGAGCAGGAGGTGTAAGACCCCAACCTCGGAGTTGATCGCGGGGCGATCAATCAGCGCGTTTGGAGGTCTGAACAGGGGCACACGGCCAGGCACACAGCCGTGTGCCTACCCGTGTTCAGTGGTTTTGTGCAGTCTCGAGTCAGAGAAGTACACGGCCTGAGACACACGGCCGAGTCTCAAGCCGTGTGTGGGGCACACGACCTCGAACACGGCCGTGTTCGAAGCCGTGTTCTGGAAGCCCGACGATCGTTCTGAAGCTCCAGGTAACACGGCCCGTGGCACACGACCGTGTCTGGACCCGTGTCGATCGGCGAATGAGCTACACGGCCAGGCACACGGTCGTGTGCCAACCCGTGTTCGGCCCAGATTTTGTTATTTTGGATCTAATCTCGGCCGTTCATTCCCTTGGATCTGGATCTGACGGTGGGGGCTGCTCCTGGGGGGTTATTAGCCGGGAAATGGGGGGAGAAACCCTCATTTTTCATCTTGAGTTCTCTTTCTACATCCTAGAGAGAGGGGAGAGCTCCATTGGTGGTGTGAGGCCAAAATCCGGCCGCCGGAGGAGGTTCGAAGCTCCAAATCGCGATCCGAGCCCAGATACGCGGAGGCGACAACGTTGCGAAGCTTTCTAGCTGCGTAGTTTGCGATGGCACCGCGGAAAAACGCAAGGGTAACGATTCTTTATCTTGGGCATGTGAAGCCCTCTTTTCCTTGCATAGGAAGCCCGCTCTCGCGAGTGAGCGAAGAGTTGGAGCGCTCCTTGGGGTAGATATGTGAAGTCCCCCCTTGTGTAGAGTCCGTATGCGTAAACGGACATAGGCATTGTGTGTGAAGCCTATTCGGACGTGTTGGTCCAAATCGGTGATGTTGCATTGCATTTGAACCGGGCAAGACTCCGGATGTTTGGGTGTTTTCGGGTTTTTCTACGTGGTAGATTGCGTCAGGGAATCTTAGAGATTAACTCTAAGGTGCACCCGGAAAACTGGGCAAAAGCGGGTTTTGCCAACACGGAGGCCGGGGAGCCAACATGAACATAACTGGGTTATGTGATTTTGTAGCGGAAACGGGACTCGGTGAGTCTTGACCTGCGCATATGGCTTAAATTGTCGTTGCGGTATAAGCACGGGTCAAGCGGAACCGTACCCGGTCTATGTCGTTCGGTAGGACCGTTGGCATGGACGAGGGTCTTCGGCGGTCTATGGCTTAAATTGTCGTGACCAAGGCTAAGGAGACGAATTGCTCATATGGATGACCGTCCTAGAGGCGGTGGTGGATCGGGAACGTCTATGGCTTGAATTGACGTGACGTTGGCCGGTTCGCCGAGAATGTGCCCTGAGTGCACGGGGTGTGTGGCCGTGCGAGCCTACGCCTGTGGTGATGTGCAATTACCTTTTATAAATGCCTATACTAATAAAGTGCAGGGAAAGAGCATCCCCGCCCCGATTGTGGGGGCGGGATCGTTACAATTTGGTCAGCTTTGCTGACCGTTGCTATTGTTTGCCACCGGGCGGTGGTTTGTTGCTTGCAGGTGCTGCGGAGCCGAGCGGGAAATAGCGGGCTAAAGCCCTTGTTGCTGTGCCGGCCCTCGAAGGCCTAACTTGTTATGTTTTTCCCGTTCATTCATGTATGGCCGGCCTGCGAGCCGAGGTCTGAAAACACTATTTTGTTAAGTGAACAATGTAAGGCCTTAAGGCCAGTTCTTTTTTGTGTATGTACTCATTCCTGGGTTGTAGTGGACATTCATGCTTTGTGGCAGGGTTCTTATCTTTTTGCAACTTAATTAAATTGCTTCCGCTAGGTGTTGTGTAGGACGCTCTGATTGGTTGTATGGTTTCAACGCGTAACCAACCGGTCTGTCCGTAGTATATGGCGTCGGGCCCCGGCCGGACCTACTGCTATATGCTATGTGACGGATAGGGGTGTTACAAATTGGTATCAGACTACTGGTTTCGGTCAAGCTTAAATGAATTCGTGGACGAATTCTTTTAAGGGGTGGTGAGCACGGTCACGTGCGTCATCGTTATAACATGAGAAAGAACCCATGAATGTCCACTTAGGAATGAAAATACACATGTTTGAGGAACCTGCATGTTCCTATAATTGCTGTTTGTAGTAGTGTTTGGTCGCTCATCGGTGTTTTTGCACGATTATAGGTGACCAGAAGTGGTGCTGGGCCGTCTGAACGGCCAGGTTCTGAGGCGAGCAGTGCGCCAAGCGATACGCCTGCAACACCTTTGTCTGCCGAGACCATTAGGTTGGTGGCAGAAGCGGTCATGGCAATGATTAATGCGCAGCCTGCAAGGCAGGTGCAGCAGCCTGCTCCTGCTGTAGAGCAAGTACCGCTTCAGACGGTAGAGCAAAGGAGGGTTGAGCAGGTGGTGGTGGAGCCAGAGTTGCCTCGGAGAGCAACTGAAAAACAACTGAAGCATGTCATGGGCTTTCATCCACCGGTGTTCACGGGGGCAGAAACCCCGACCCAAGCAGAGGATTGGCTCTCAAGGGTCAACAGGGTGATGACTGCGACAGAAACTGAAGAGTGGCAGAAGACCACTATAGCGACGTTCCTTTTGGATGGGGACGCAAGACTGTGGTGGGAGGGCCTAGAGCTGCATCAATTGAGGGGAAGGCCATTGGCCGAAGTCCCGATGGAGGAGTTTGCGAGACTATTTATGGCTCGATACCTCCCCTCGGCGCAGAGGATCGCGCTAGAGAGCGAATTCCAGAAGTTGGTGCAGGGTGATAGTACCGTTGATGAATACCTCCACGAGTGTACTCGGTTGGGGAGATATGCCGGCGCTACCTTCGCAGACGAGGAGCGCAAGACGAGCCGCTTTTATGAAGGGCTAAGGGATGATTTGAGGTTGCTGCTATCGGGGCCCAAGGCGCAGGGTTTCATGACCCTGGTCAGTTCGGCCCGGTCCTTGGAGAAGGATATGAGAAACGTGCAAGCGAAGAAAGAAAGGGAATCCGGTGGCAAGAAATCAGAGTTCAAGGCGCCGACTACATCGAAGTCGGGCTACCGTAGATTCTTCAAGAAAGCTAAGACTTCGGGTCCAGCTCCTTCTGCAGGTGCCTCGGGGACAACTACGAATCGAACCCCGGGCGCTTGTTTCACGTGTGGAAAGCCGGGGCACTTTGCCCGTGACTGCTGGAGTGGACGCTCAAAGTCCAAAAGGAAACAAGGAGCTACCTATGAGGAAAAGGGCAAAGCGGTGGAGTCGACCGCGTCCCACTATGCTCCGACTCAGCCTAGAGTCTACAACTTGGGCCAGTAGGAGGCCATCAAGCAAGCGGATGTGGTGACATGTATGAGTTAATTTATGCAAGTTGACTTGAGAATACTATTACCTGTTGCTTGTTAAGCTAATGTCTTTTGCTTAGGCTTTGTGGTGATTAGCGATAGTCCGGCACGAGCACTGTTCGACACTGGTGCTTCGCATTCTTTCTTGTCCGAACAGTTTATATCACGCATCGGAGTCCCTTCTTCGATGGCGAAGGACAAGTTAGATGTGTTGCTGCCGAATGGGTGCTCGATGCGTGCAGACAGAGTGTGCGCCGTGAAGGTTCACATAGGGAGCCAAGAGTTCGACTTGCTAGCGTCATTATTGCCATTAGTAGAGTTCGATGTTATCTTTGGAATGGATTAGCTGTCAGAGCAGAAGGCTTGGATCGATTGCGACCGTAAGGAGGTCAAGCTGGGTGTAGGGCGGGAGACTACTTTCGAGGGGCTTAAGGGGTCGAGCAAGACACTAATGTCTGCTCTTCAGGTGGTAAAGGCAGTTCGTGCTGGTGCAGAGCTGTTCTTTGCAATAGTGGGGGCTGTGGAGCCAAAGTCCCCGTTGGATAGCATCCCCGTGGTTTGCGAATACCCCGATGTGTTCCCGGATAGCCTTCCCGGAGCCCCACCACAGCGAGAGATTGATTTTACTATCGAGCTCGTGCCGGGTGCCAAACCCGTGTCACGTGCTCATTATAGGTTGGCGCCAAAGGAGATGGCGGAGTTGAAGGTTCAGTTGGAGGAACTGATGGAGCAAGGTTATGTGCGTCCAAGTTCGTCGCCTTGGAGCGCACCGGTCCTCTTCGTTAAAAAGAAGGACGGTAGTATCCGGCTGTGCATCGACTACAGAGAATTGAACAAGTTGACGGAGAAGAACAAGTACCCGATCCCGAGGATTGATGATCTCTTTGATCAGTTAGTCGGATCGTCTGTATACTCCAAGTTGGACTTGAAGTCGGGGTACTATCAGATGAGGATCAGGGAATGTGATATCCCAAAGACGGCGTTCAGTACGAGGTACGGGCATTTCGAGTTCACGGTCATGCCGTTTGGACTGACAAATGCGCCATCGGTGTTTATGGATCTGATGAACAGGACGTTCAGAGATTTCCTGGATCGCTTTGTGATCGTCTTTATTGACGATATTTTTGTATACTCGCAGTGCGAAGAAGACCACTTCAAGCATTTGCATTTGGTGTTGGAGACTTTGAGGAGGAATGAGCTTTACGCAAAGTTCTCCAAGTGCGAGTTCTGGCTACCCTCGGTAGCGTTCCTTGGTCATATAGTGAGTGGGGAAGGTATAGCGGTGGATCCGGCGAAGATTGTTGCGATACGGGAGTGGCCTGCGTTATCTTCTGTCGCGGAAGTCCGTAGTTTTCTCGGGCTTGCCGGATATTACAGGCGCTTCGTAGAGAACTTCTCGCGGGTAGCGTTACCTCTCACGAAGTTGACAAGGAAGGATCAGAAATTCTTGTGGACGCAAGAGTGCGTGCAAGCTTTTGAGGAGCTGAAGAGGCGGTTGACCACGGCGCCAGTACTTAGTTCGCCGAGTGGGACCGAGGGCTTTGAGGTGTATAGCGACGCTTCAGGTAGTGGCTTGGGCTGCGTATTGTTGCAGCATGGAAGTGTGATCGCGTATGGATCGCGTTAGCTAATGGTGCATGAAAGAAATTATCCGGTGCACGACTTGGAGTTAGCGGCCGTGATTTTTGCACTAAAGTTGTGGAGGTACTACCTATACGGAGTAAGGGTCGATATATACACCGATCACAAGAGCCTAAAATACTTGTTGGATCAAAAGGACCTTAATATGAGGCAGAGGAGGTGGATGGAGTTCCTGGGGGACTACACCTTCAAGATACATTATGTACCCGGGAAGGGCAACGCAGTTGCGGATGCGCTGAGCCGCAGGGCTCCCGCCCGAGCCAACTGGTTGTCGGTGCATGATGAGCGGCTAGTGCGGGAGTTGGAGGAGCTTGAGATCTGTTGCGTTGACAAGCAGACGAGCGCCAAAGCAATGTTAAACTGGACAGAGGTGCAGTATGACCTGGCTGACCGGGTTCGGCAGGCATTGGAGTTACATGACTCCATGAAAGAGCTCATGGAGGCCGCTCTGGATGGGTCAAATTCCCAGTTCTCGGTGGTTGATGGTTTGTTAAGAAAGGATCATCGGTTGTGCGTCCCGAGTGGGGGTAACCTCCGGGCGGAGTTGATGTACGAGGCTCATCATACCAAGTACTCAATCCACCCAGGGAGCACGAAGATGTATCGTGATCTCAAGAAGCTGTTTTGGTGGTCGGGGCTTAAGAAAGATGTGGCGTTGTACGTGGCTAAATGCCAAACGTGCGCCTTGGTGAAGGCGGAGTGCCAAAAGCCAGGAGGATTTCTGAAATCCTTGCCTATACCGGAGTGGAAATTCGATGATATATCTATGGACTTTGTGCACGGGTTGCCAAGGTCGCAGAAGGGAAACGACGCCATTTGGGTGATCGTTGACAGATTGACGAAAGTGTCGCATTTCTTACCGATGAGGAAGGATGATCCAGTAGAGAAATTGGCAAAGCTCTATGTGGATAGCATTGTGCGCTTGCACGGGGTGCCCCGCAGTATTGTGAGTGATCGCGATGGGCGTTTCACGTCCAATGACTGGAGGCTAGTGCATCAATTGTTGGGCTCCAAACTGAAGTTTAGCACGGCGTTTCATCCGCAGACGGATGGCCAGACCGAGAGAGTCAACAGAACCTTGGAAGACATGCTCCGCATGTGTACGTTGGACTTCGGTAAGAGGTGGGAGGACCACCTATACTTGGTCGAATTTGCTTATAACAATAGTTATCAAGCAAGCATTCAGATGGCTCCGTTCGAAGCTCTTTACGGAAAAAAATGTCGCACGCCGTTGTCGTGGTTAGAAACGGGTGAGTCCAAGCTTTATCAGCGTCAAGACATTGAAGATGCCACTTCTTTAATGCATACTATACGGGAGCGGTTGCGGATTGCCCAGGATAGACAAGCCAAGTATTATAATGCCAAGCATAGGAACGTGGAATTCAGTGTTGGCGATTGGGTGTACTTGAAGATCAAGCCGTTCAAGGGTGTCTCACGGATTCGACGCTTGAAAAAGTTGAGTCCGAGATACCTTGGGCCATTTGAGATTCTGGAGCGGATCGGAGAAGCAGCTTATAAGTTGAGGTTATCAGCAGAGTTAAGTGCTTTGCACGATGTATTCCACATCTCGGTTTTGCGGAAGGTAGTGCAAGAGCCTTCGCAGGTGTTAGCGGCCGACCAAGTACCGGTTGAGGAAGGGTTGACAACGAAAATCAAGCCCATATCTATTGAAGATTTCGAAGTCAAGCGGCTTCGGAACAAGGAAATCAGAATAGTGAAGGTCCGTTGGGATAACTGCGGACGCGAGGAGCTCTCTTGGGAGCGAGAGCAGTCAATGCGCGAGGAGTACCCCGAGTTGTTCCCCTCAGGTACTCGTTATGTTTATGTTTTTGTGTAGTCTCTGTTCTTAATTTCGGGACGAAATTCTCTTAAGGGGGAGGGAGTTGTAAGACCCCAACCTCGGAGTTGATCGCGGGGCGATCAATCAGCGCGTTTGGAGGTCTGAACAGGGGCACACGGCCAGGCACACGGCCGTGTGCCTACCCGTGTTCAGTGGTTTTGTGCAGTCTCGAGTCAGAGAAGTACACGGCCTGAGACACACGGCCGTGTCTCAAGACGTGTGTGGGGCACACGGCCTCGAACATGGCCGTGTTCGAAGCCGTGTTCTGGAAGCCCGACGATCGTTCTGAAGCTCCAGGTAACACGGCCCGTGGCACACGGCCGTGTCTGGACCCGTGTCGATCGGCGAATGAGCTACACGGCCAGGCACACGGCCGTGTGCCAACCCGTGTTCGGCCCAGATTTTGTTATTTTGGATCTAATCTCGGCCGTTCATTCCCTTGGATCTGGATCTGACGGTGGGGGCTGCTCCTGGGGGGTTATTAGCCGGGAAATGGGGGGAGAAACCCTCATTTTTCATCTTGAGTTCTCTTTCTACATCCTAGAGAGAGGGGAGAGCTCCATTGGTGGTGTGAGGCCAAAATCCGGCCGCCGGAGGAGGTTCGAAGCTCCAAATCGCGATCCGAGCCCAGATCCGCGGAAGCGACGACGTTGCGAATATTTCTAGCCGTGTAGTTTGCGATGGCGCCGCGGAAAAACGCAAGGGTAACGATTCTTTATCTTGGGCATGTGAAGCCCTCTTTTCCTTGCATAGGAAGCCCGCTCTCGCGAGTGAGCGAAGAGTTGGAGCGCTCCTTGGGGTAGATATGTGAAGTCCCCCCTTGTGTAGAGTCCGTATGCGTAAACGGACATAGGCATTGTGTGTGAAGCCTATTCGGACGTGTTGGTCCGAATCGGTGATGTTGCATTGCATTTGAACCGGGCAAGACTCCGGATGTTTGGGTGTTTTCGGGTTTTTCTACGTGGTAGATTGCGTCAGGGAATCTTAGAGATTAACTCTAAGGTGCACCCGGAAAATTGGGCAAAAGCGGGTTTTGCCAACACGGAGGTCGGGGAGCCAACGTGAACATAACTGGGTTATGTGATTTTGTAGCGGAAACGAGACTCGGTGAGTCTTGACCTGCGCATATGGCTTAAATTGTCGTTGCGGTATGAGCACGGGTCAAGCGGAACCGTACCCGGTCTATGTCGTTCGGTAGGACCGTTGGCATGGACGAGGGTCTTCGGCGGTCTATGGCTTAAATTGTCGTGACCAAGGCTAAGGAGACGAATTGCTCATATGGATGACCGTCCTAGAGGCGGTGGTGGATCGGGAATGTCTATGGCTTGAATTGACGTGACGTTGGCCGGTTCGCCGAGAATGTGCCCTAAGTGCACGGGGTGTGTGGCCGTGCGAGCCTACGCCTGTGGTGATGTGCAATTACCTTTTATAAATGCCTATACTAATAAAGTGCAGGGAAAGAGCATCCCCGCCCCGATTGTGGGGGCGGGATCGTTACAATTTGGTCAGCTTTGCTGACCGTTGCTATTGTTTGCCACCGGGCGGTGGTTTGTTGCTTGCAGGTGCTGCGGAGCCGAGCGGGAAATAGCGGGCTAAAGCCCTTGTTGCTGTGCCGGCCCTCGAAGGCCTAACTTGTTATGTTTTTCCCGTTCATTCATGTATGGCCGGCCTGCGAGCCGAGGTCTGAAAACACTATTTTGTTAAGTGAACAATGTAAGGCCTTAAGGCCAGTTCTCTTTTGTGTATGTACTCATTCCTGGGTTATAGTGGACATTCATGCTTTGTGGCAGGGTTCTTATCTTTTTGCAACTTAATTAAATTGCTTCCGCTAGGTGTTGTGTAGGACGCTCTGATTGGTTGTATGGTTTCAACGCGTAACCAACCGGTCTGTCCGTAGTATATGGCGTCGGGCCCCGGCCGGACCTACTGCTATATGCTATGTGACGGATAGGGGTGTTACAGGAGGCGCATTTCCAAACAGTTGCAGGCAGTAGCGTCGAATGTGGCTTGGTTGGTTGCATTCGAAGCACACTCGCTCCTGTCGCCCACCGGGTTGCTGAAACTGTTGAGGGAATGGTGGTGGAGGCAATGCTGACGGCTGTGGAACCGGGTGCTCCACTCTATAATTCTGTTGGAAGTTCCTGCCACCTCTCTGATATCCCCTTCCTCTTCCGTAATCGTGTCTCCTTCTATTGCTCGGGCCAGCTTCCATCACCCCTTCAACAGGTCTCTTACCACTTCAAAGTGGTCTGCTTCAAGTCTCTTTGCCATGTCAATTATTTCTGCCAGGCGGGAGTCCACTATAAACAAAAGGGATTGCCTCAGGGGGTCTTGCAAGCCTTTGTAGAATCTTTTAGCATATCCTTTGTTGTCCAACTCATAGGAGTCAGCAAATCTTGCCAAATGCTGAAACTCCCGCTGGTACTCTGTCACTAACTTGGATCCCTGCTTCAGCTGCAGAAACCTTTCCTCAAGTTCATCTCGGGCTGACGAAGGGATAAAGTGCTCTAGGAAGGCTCCCAAGAACTCGTTCCAGCTGATCTCCGTATACACTCGCCCTTGAAAGGTGGAGCCCATGGGGGAGTTCCACCAACTAATGGCATGTTGTTCTAGGAGTGTCACTACCAGGGTCACAACCATGTTGTTTGGGCATCTAATTCCTATCAGCAGTTCTTGCACGGTGTCGAGCCATTCCTCCGTACGCTCTGCCGACTTTGTCCCAAAGTAAGCAGGAGGGGAGAGATCGGAAAGTGCTCACCAAATTGGATCCCAGACATTATTGTTGTACGGGGCTTGTTGGGATCTGAAGGCATCCAGGATATCTGTGAGCGTCTGCCCTCGTTCCGATTGTTGAAATTGTGTGGGTACGGACAGGGTGGGGGTGCCCCCCACTAGCTCAACGTGCACTGGGATCTACACATGGAATACAAACCTAAGGTCAGGTTGGCTAATCTTAAGGTCAAAGTTGGACATACTTAGTGTGAATTACAAATGGGCACACCACTGCTTCCGCTAAGTAAATTTGTTCCCAAACTGACTAATCAAATGGGGGTGGCACCATTGTTGAATGAATTATCTAATTCAGGATCGTAGAAAGCTAATACCATTTGTAAGACCCCCCCTCCTGGGACACAAAACACGGCATGAGGGGAGTCTTATGCCCAGAACAGCCGCCTTGCGATATAACTAGCACTCGGGCTAGCCTGTACTACAAGACGCCTATTCTGCCAGCCTTTACCAATATCAATCATGTCAACCTAACCAGAGTAGTAAAAACAGAAGTAAAATACACACATAAGTATATAAGTCCAAATATAAATAATATAAAAGCTACATCTAGCTTCTAAATTATCAGAGTACGAGTAGTCTTGCCCAAAAGGGCTACAACAAGAGTTACTCTATGACTCACATCTGTCACTAATGGTAGCGACGATACCGTCCATTCAGGCCCTTTTGTCCTGGCCTGACTGTCCTGCTGCATTATATGTTGCTTCTCCGCTTGTGTGGTTTCCTCCTAAAAAGGAAGACGTAGCAACCGTTAGTCATAAAGACTATGTGGTTTCACATCTGCTCCCCCAGCGACTCCTCGGCACCAGGCGGAGAAAGGATCAGAGTACAATATATTTAATGAAGCAGTAGTACAAAGAGGTGGAGTAATATATATAACATAAGTAGCAGAAAAGTAAACTATAACGGTATCATCAGCATTCTAAGTTAGCAGTTCTACATCTACAGTAGAGTATGAGAATGTAAGCTATAACTGAAAGTAACTCAACTTATATGAATGCCCATACAGACATATAAGTTGAGGATCGGCTCAACAAAAAGGTAACTTATCGTATAAGAGTGCCCATACAAACTTATATGATGAGGATCTTGTTTATGCAATGTAATGTGATGCAATGAATTCTATGCTATGACTCAACATGCACACGCACAAGCAAATTACTGTATTGACACAGACTCTGAAGTTCCCACTTTTTGAGCAGGTAGCTAACCTCTCAGACATCAATTGTCATTTCCAGACGGTGACAGTAGAGCAGGCATCTCCACTACTAGGACGACATCCACACTACCTAGTCTAGGCCTCCGTACTTATCAACGCTCAGAATACATCAGCGGAGTTCACAAGCATACTACGGCTTAGCAGGTGTCTCAGGTAGATGTGCACCGAGAACCTAGCCCCGAACTGGCCTATAATATGACCCGAAAGGAGCCTCGGAAAAAGCATGAGGACCAAGCCCAACCGTTCACTTGGCACGGAAGGAGCCCGGGGAATGAGCACCGAGGACCAAGCCCAACTGCCCAAGGTCTTACTATCAACTCCCATCGGTGTGACGACTGGCGAGCCCATTGACCTGCCACATTATCCTTAACTCAGGATTACGACACCACGGGTCGACTCGCACCGCATACTACTTCACGTCTCGAGCTCAACAGCTCACGAGGGTTCCCTTACCAAATCCCTTATCAACACAAACTATCAAGTGCGACAAACATTCACGCACTATCAAACCTTCCACATATCCATGCACTAACCATATTCAATCCTCTTCCAACATTTCGAGCTCACAGCTCACATTACCGATTCACATATCTAGTTGTTTATACAATCCAACTTGCCTACTCACTAGTTCACCTAGGGATCTACCATCCAACCATTTCGTTCAAGTAGGTTTTACTTCATCATCTGATTATAAAGGATCAACCAATAGCTCACCATGAACTTTACGATAACTGTTCACAATTCCTCTAATAATACTAAATTAGGTTTATATTAACAAAGAACCAAGCATGCAGGAATTGTATAGAGAGTATAGCTTCAAACGAGGATTCCCGATGCTACAGGAATCCGGCGAAAATGTGTAACCCATTGTTGGAAAGGTATTTCCAAGGGCCACGACTTTTGTGTTTAGTTAGAAGCCCAGATTTGGCCGTATAATACTCAAAAGCGGATTCTAAGACTGCTACATTCAAATTACAGTTTCAGCACGTTTATATTATCAGCCATCAATTTCGATCAGGCTTTCCCGTGGCTTCAGACATTGCCTGAAGATGTATAACCACTCATTGGAAAGATCTCTCGAAAGCCTACGACTTTCGTGTTTAGTCAAAAGCCCGGATCTGGTCATGACATACTTGAAAATGGACATAAAGATCGCTGCGTGTAGAATACAAATTTCTGCACGCATTTTTGAGGCGGAATGAACGACATCGGTTCATCTTCCTTCTCTAGCGGATCTTCCCAAATCACACAGATAAATCCTCCTCCCTTATTCACCCTCATCAGGCCATTCCTCTTCATGAGACCATCCCCACCATCACATTGAAGGAAGGAGAGGTTGAAGATTACTAAACCCTAGAACACAAGTCCTAGTATGGCCTCTTCCTAGGAGTCTCCATCTCACACATCAAGACTCTTTTGAGTCGATATCTTGCCTAGGATTAACTACAAATCTAGCACTAAGGGAGAGGGGAGGAAACTCACATCATTTACAACATTTCCTTTATTTTCGGCTATAGATCGCGTGACTCTTCGCGGCAGTATCCTCTTCTCCTTGGCGACGGCGGTTCTTCACGGAGTATAGTTGATTCCAGCAACTCCTTCCCTCCTCTATCAGTTTCTCCACAGAAAAGAAGGCTTGGGAAGAGGATGAAAAACGACCAAATCCTATATAAATAGGACCAACACGGGTAAGAACATGCCCGTGTTCCTACCCGTGTCCTACTCGGTGAAGCGCCGTCAACAGTTATAGCGTCGTATGGACACAGACACGGGTAGGGACACGCCCGTGTCCACTACCCGTATCACGGGACACAACTGTGTACATGTCTATGTTCTTACCCGTGTACTGCTCGAGAGACACATTCGTTGATATTCACTCAACGCATATGGGTAGGGACACGCCCGTGTCACTACCCATGTCCTGCTCGGGGCAGGCCCTGTCGAATTCCACTCAACGCCTCTTGACACGGGTAAGGACACGCCCGTGTCTCTACCTCTGTCCTTCTCGGAACAGGCCCTGTCGAGTTCCACTCAACACCTCTCGAGTTCTACTCGATGCACACGGGTAGTGAAATGCCCGTGTCTCTTCCCGTGTCCAATTCTGGACCAGTTTCTCATTTCCACACGAGTGTAAGCCTAGTCGCCTGCACTCCTTTGGCCCAAGTCAGATCTCCTGACTCAGAAGAACGCATGAGGGGCCTAGCGCGAATCGGGACATTACAAGTCGTTGCCACTGGTACTTGAGATCATCTTGGGGAGCGGTCAGATCTGGTGTTAATATAATCCCCGCACATTTTAAAATTCCGAGGAATTTCAAAAATGTAGTTAACTGCCTGACCGCGGACGCAGTAAATGCTCTTAAAACTATAAATAACACTGGCGCAGATGTAATTTCCACACAACAACCATTGAGGCGGGTTGCTTTTCCCCAACTGCGGTTAAAATTCTGCTATTCGCAATGTCTTCCCGAAGGAGTATCTTTGTGAAAATGAGCGACAAGGGCCTTGTCGCGGTTTAATCGCTGATGAAAGAATCAACTAGCCATGAAGCCCCTTAGAAGTTGCAAAAAATGAATACTGCCATGGTCGTCACGCTGAAGTCGTGTCGGTCAAATAGAGGACTACTAGAGAGTGAACCATCTCCAAAACTAACAACTGAGACAATAGCCGCTGGGGCTCTGGAGCGACCTATCGATGCCGCTATGGTTAAGCCTGTTGAAGATATTCCCGAGAATACGGAGGGTAGAAAGATTCGAGATACTGCCCGGGCGAACACCCCTCAACCTTTAATGAGTTCATATGTGGACATCACATCGATGCCTTCATGAGAAGAAAATGGCATGGGGGACTCTGAGGCTAAAGTCGGGCGAGCAAGCAGAGAGATTGCCGATGTTATCGACAAGGCGAAAAAGGCAGCCAAGTATGATGCCGACAAGCTCAGGGAAAACCTTGATGTCGTGAAATCCGCACTCTCGACAAAGAAAAGTAAGCACAAGCCGACTTCATTAGCTGAGGAGAGGATAAAGGCGATCATCAGGAAGAAGAAGAGAGAAACCAAGAAACTCGCGGCGCTCATGACAGCGACCAATAAAGCCGATGTTCCCGATCGGTCAGAAGAAGAAACTGCCCAATTTGAGGAGGTAAACACTTTCAAAAGATCAACCTGGATTGTACTCCAGGCAAAAGGGGAAGTATACCTTTTCTCCTCTCTTTTTGGTGAGGATTGAGTGTTCAGCTTTTGTGACCTTGCGAGAAAAGCAATGCTATATGCACCTACCCGTCTGGCACCTAAGTTTGCAACTCATTCTCATCCTGCAGATAAAATTCTGGAAGGGCACGGACTGTATATTTTGAGTCCGCTCAGTCCGCTAGTTTTGGGTTGATCTTACAATTGTAACCTTGTGAGGAAAGCCATGCTATATGCACCTGCCCGCTTGGTTAAGTTGTGAATCATTTCTCACTCCGCGGACTGCATTTTGGTTTCCGCGCAGTCCACTATTTTTTGCAGTGGGTTTTTCTTACAGCTTCTGTGACACTGTGAGAAAAGCAATGCTATATCCACCTGCCCGCTTGGTCATCGAAGCTGTAGGTAATTTCTATTCAGTCAGACTCAATTCTGGTATTCGCCGCAATCCGCAAGGCTTGATCTTTCAGGACACCAAGTGGCTTGGGTGATGTGGTTTACCGCTCTTGTGACCCTGCGAGGAAAGTGATGGGCTTCGTGTGCACCTTCCCGCTTGGTCACTTAAGTATGTAACCCATCTTTTTCAGCCCGCAGATGTTTATTTATAATTCTCTCAGTTCGCAACGTCAACCATCTATCTTTTCTTAGCTCGCAAAAGTTTATTATCATAATATTGGATAATAAATATACGTACTGGAATTGGTATCTGTCAGAGTCCGCCAATTATCTATATCTTTTTTGCAAGACAATTGCATTCTTATCATGTTCAAGAAATCACGGAGAACTACACCTATCGTTCATGCTATTATATGAACTTGGCGAACCGCAAATCAAGTATCGCGGCCTGGATTATTGCCGATCTTGGTTATCTTCAAGTTGTAGTTATCCTAAGCATGCGGCCTAAAATCTAAGAAGCGCGGACTGGTATTTATTAAGCTACGATGGATGTTAGTGATCATATACATTATAGACAGTGATTCTTATCAAAGTATTGAAAAAAGCAAGAAACAAATAATAAAAATAGCAGAAGACGCGAGCTGAGCAAAATATCCTTTGTATACATCAAGTAAAAAATTTACATCTATTTCATATTCAGCGATCTCTAATCGAGTCCTCCCCTTTACAAAAACAAAAATCAAGAAACATCTTTTTTATTCTGTCGATATCCTCTACTTCTTTTCCGCAGGAGCATCGGGGCTTGGATATTCCTCAACATTGAATTTAGGAGACTAGCCTCTTGAGTCGCTGCTGCAACTATCTAGACTTTTGCTATCCGTAGACTCGCTCTGCGGACTGCCTTCGTCAGAGCTTGAAGAAGATGCAGAATCCTCAGACTGGCTTTCCTTCTGTTGGCTTGAACCAGCATCCTCGAGAACTTCGTCTTCGGCTAGGCCCTCTTTGCTTTGTTCTTTTTCACCTTCCTCATCAACAACTGCTTTTCCTTTTGAAGCCCGCTCCATCTCAGCAACCTGCTCTTCTAGCTCGGGGAAGAGCTTGACAAAAGGGACTGTATCCACCCCCTCCTTTGCGAAGCCGCCATCAATGAATCGCTCAATATTGACCTCGACGCTCTCCTTCACATTGGGAAACATCGTGTCTTGGAAGCTATGGTTTGCAACATCATACGCGGTCTACAGAAAAGCAAAATGATTCAGTTCGCCGCGGACAAGCAATATAGATTGCCGCGAATATCGAAACTTACCGCTTCGTTTTCTTTATGCAGATTAATCCTTTTTCCTAACCATTTGTTCCTTTCCTTCAGCAACTTATTCTCTCACAGGAGTTGCTCATTCTCTTGGAGCAGGACGCGCGTCAAACAACCCATGAAGTGGCTTGTCACGACGCTATTCGTGTTGGCTTGAGCAGCGATTATGGGGAGATCGACAGGCGGGACGCCCTTCAGGTCACGCAAGTTGCGCTTCCCATAGAGCACGAAGATCGCCACATGGGAATAGCGAGATATCCGCAGACTCCTCTAGGATGGAAGAACAGTAAAGAGGCAGACATATTTTTTCTTGTTGTGCCATTGGATCATCAGATTTCCCCTCAGATCCTTCTGGTTTTTTTCGAATCAGTGCATGCCAAAACTTTCGGAGGAAGAGTAGTCTGCAGAGGGATCCCCTTCCTCCTTCCTTTTCCTTGCTATCTCTTTTTTCCTTTCTCCTTGTGTAGGAGTCAGGCCGCCCAGTGTTTGAGGTGGATTCACTTGCACCGCCAAGGTCACTGTAAGAAAAGGAAAAGGGCAATCAGTTGCAGGTCATGGCGGATACATTTCACGTCGCGACGGATACAAAGATAGGTCACAGGACTTACTTTCCTGGCGAGCTATGGTGTCCAAGTTGGGCAGGAGCAGGATGTAGTGCTCAATGTCAAGTCTGGCCCCTGCCAAGAACTCAATAATGGCGGTCTCAAACTCATGAAGCTTCATGCTCTTGAATACAGAGTCTGTGCGCTCTTGCGGATGAGTATTTGCGAACCCCAGGTCGCCTTCGAAGATGAGTTACCTAAAGGTACAGTTATGGATCATATTCGGTAAGCCCATAACCTTCCTTCCTCGACAATAAAAATATATAACACCCTTATACGGGCAGCCTCCGGATAGAGTTATTGAGTGGATAAAATTTTTTTCCCTAAATATATTTAAAGAAAAAGCAGTCTTTTCAGATCGCAGGTAAGACAGGTAGTTGAATATTGCGGATAAAGTATTCGGCGCGAGCTGCCTCAGAACCATGTCGTAGTGTTCAAATATCTCGGCGATCTCCCAAAGCAAGGGGAATTTCAATCCGCAGTCAAAGTGGTCAATCAACACTGCCATCTGGGTTGCAGTAGAGAAGTTGATCCTTTCATGGTCTTCAGGCAAGCAGACAAGAACTGGCAAGTCTGCCATATGCTTCTCGATGAAAGCATCCAGATCGGCCTCTGTCAACTTGCATTTCTTGTGGTCAGAGGAATGAAAAGAAATCACAACATTAGTTCGGGCGGAGACCATTTTCTTAGACCGCAAGGACTTCTGCTTCGGTCGCATTTCCTATAAAGAACGAGGACTAGAGCTCTATTTATAGAAATCTTGGCTGATGGCTTTTTTAGCCAGTCCGCAAAGATTGATTTCTCAGTCCGCACAGACCTAGCTTCTCTTAGTCAAAGATCAGAGACTTAAAGGCAGTCCGCCCAGCTTGCTCAATTTTTAGTGTTCTTGAACAATTTTAAAGCAATCTACAAATCAAAATATGCGGACACAAAGTCAGTTCGCATAGCTTGCATTCAACATCAACCTACAAAAAGATTTTTCATTACACAGATCGCAGCATTGTTCAAATCACAGTGCAATATACAGATCAAACAAAGTTCACATCACAGTTCGATAAAAGCAACAAGCAATGTTCCAGAGCACACCAATTATACAACAAGCAACAAATCAAATCAATTGTTCATGCTCATATGTGGACTCAGCGGCCTCTACGGTCAGGTTGAGCAGGTCGCTCCTGCCTATCCTTACCAAGATGAGCCGCCTGGTCTCTTCCTCGCAGTATTTCTCTGTATAGCTGGTAGACGAGATGGTGCATTGAGTTGAAGGTGTGGTGCATGTGCGCGGCCTCCCTATCAATCCAGCTCAACAGAACCACGGGCTCGGCTGCCGGCCTCTGCTCCTCGTCTGTCGCGGGCTTCCCACTTGCTTCTGGAACTGAAGCCTTTGCTGAAGCAGGCCGATCGGGTTGTTGCGGCATCATCGCGGCGACCTCAACATCTTGCTTCTTCTTTGCTTCCTGCACCAAAGACAAATATCTTCCTCTGTAGTAGCGGGCATCCTCACCTAATTGCCGCTTCTCCTTCCTGCATTCCTCAAGCGTCGTTGAGATGCTGGCGACCTGGTCCTCCATAGCCTTTTATCTCTCTATCCGCCTCTTTAACTCAGCATGAACATCTTTAAGTTTTTCTTCATACTTCTTCATTTCTAACAATATTGCATTATACAGGTTGGGCTGCTCGCCTTGTGCGGACTCATCAAGAGAGATCGCGCCAGACCGCCCTAGAGCATTTACTTCAGGAGATAGCACGATCTCGCAAGCTTGAACAGAACGAGGCGGCGACCACCGTCCTGCAACAAAGAAAGCAGTTCATATTCAAGCCCAGGTTGCGGCGGACTCAAACGGTAAAGTGTAAAGTCAAACTTTTTGTAATCATTGCAGCAATGTGGCGACTATCAAAGACAGCCTCACGCACTATGGGTCAAAAGCACAATATCATTTCTTCCACTCTCGATGGACTCTTGATCTCGCCTCGGCCATCGTTCTACTTGAAACGACTATGTCATCAGTCTCCATGATTATCTTGATCGGCCTCAACTCCTGTAGGTTAGACTTATAGAGCCACTGACGCTAGAAATGCTTAGGCGCCAGCTGTAATTTACCTGACCGCATCAGCTCGGCGGCAATTCGCAAATCCTCAGCCCGCTTGTCCGCATCTAGCTTCTCCGAGACTGCTTCGACCTTGGCATTCATGAGGGCAAGCTGCTCTTTCGCTGCTGTCTGATCTTTTCCTTAAACTGCAGGTGTAGAAGAGGGATTAGCAATTTTTCCTCCCGTTATCTCAACATCAGACTGCAACACCTCAAGCAGAGATTGATTCATGTCAGCGAGCTGCTCGTTATTGATGGTGTTGAGTATTTCAGTAGTGTACAAACTGACCGTTGACAGGGAATCACCTCCCAGGATAGGAGCGTCTAGAGTGACAAGGCCGACATATGGAACCTCCTTTTCTCGTGGCCTGCGATACAAGTTCACAGCACCAGTCCGTACGGAGACGTTCTTATCCTTTCTAGCCCGCAGTTTCTTCTCAACCCGCTCGGCGACAGTGGACTTGTACCTCATCCTCTTCTTCTCAGGTGCTCTTTTCTCCGAGGCAGTAGCGACCTGCTTAGAGTCCGATAGACTACATTCGGGTCGATGATGACCAGAGCCAGAGAAGACACTTGTTCTTCAGCTTGTTTTTCAGCAGGCCGCTTCTCCTGTTTGAAATCAGCGTTTGGATGCTGAACCTCCGACGACGAAACCTCCTTGTCCAAGTCTATCTGCAGTATATATATTCCCGAGATAGAAGGATGTACCTCCATACCCGCTGAGTCCGTAGGGTTCTGGTCAGAAATCGCAGGCGGATTTGATATTTTGTCCGCGCTTTTTAATAGCACGTTTTGAGCAGCAGAGACATCAGTGGGCTTCTCGTGTTCAAATTCTTTGGAGTTGCGGACTGAGTCAGTTCTCTCTTGTCCCCTCTGTGAAGATTCCCTTGCGTGGTGGACAGGCATTCCACTCTGATGGACAACCTTCTTAGTCTTCGTATGCGGCTTGGGCTTCTTTGTCCTTGAAGAAAAATTACCGAAGAATGATCAAAGCCTTGCCATTCCGGACTGTAAAGCGCAGACCGCAAGAGGTTAAAATTGACCCATTGTGCAAACATTTTTTGTCAAAATACAAAGTTTTCAGCGGTATTATAGTGCTGACATCATTTATGAGGGTTGCGGACTCGGCAGTTAAGGAAATATTTTTGAAGTTTTCTGAAACTTGAAAATGTGAAGGGATTATGTTAACCCCAGAATCTGCAACATATTCAGCAGGACAGATCTTCCTCCTCTTTCAGCAGACTCGGTTTCTACAGTTCGCTCAGGAAGTCAAGACCATGCAGATCCAGGGCTCCAGCGGCGGACCCCGTTTCCAGTCCATCCAGGTCGCCCAGTCAGGATTCTAGTTCCAACCTCCTTCAGCGGCGGACTCAATCCTCCAGTCCGCTCAGGTCATCCAGCCTAGGGTGATCAGCTTTCCAGATCATCTGCCAGAACTTCAGGCGGACTTAAGCATCAGCCCGCACAGGTCCCGGCCCTTCAGCCAGGATCGCACCCTGCAGACAGAAGGAAGCTCCAGCTCGCGAGCCCAGTCTGCCCCTCTTGTGCGGACTGTCTTGTCTTTCTTTTTTTGATTCCCGTCACCGCTGCCCGGTTCTCCTGTACCCTGAGTAGCCTGTTATTTAAGCATTACCCATTTGGGAAGGCCCCCGAACCAATAAATAGGGGGAAGTGGTGCGCCCAACGCACAATGACACGAGCCCAAGCGCCTACTTGTTAAAGGCTGCAGACTTGAATCTCAGGCTTTGCCGTCTCCAGCTTGCTCTTCCTTCAGCCCTCTTCCTCTACTTGTAATCAGTCTTTTGCAATCAAAGGAAAGCCTGTCGCAAGAGAGGCATTCATGCCGTGATGGGAGAAGTCTGGTGTTGTCGTGGCTCACAACTCTGCTTTCTTTCTCCAGTCTGTAAGTAGATAGCTTCTTGCAGTCGCCTCTTTTCCCTTCTTTTCCCCCGTGTTCGAGCAATTAACTGGTGGTGTCCGTTTTCGCGCATCAACAGGATTCGTGCCTGGACAACTCCCACCCAACTCGATAGCCTCCATCTATAGTTTCATATCATATCTACGGTCTGAAAGAGTTCACTTCACCATGAGTCTTTTTATGAGGTGCTTCTCTATCCGGTCTATTCCGGATTTAGGGACGAAGATCTTCCGTGGTCACTTGTACTTCGGCTTCCGAGGGATAAAAGTGGTGAATCGGGCAAATAAGATCCCGAGTTAGTCGGAGCAGTACCTGATCTTTGAGGGACAGCTCGGCCTGCAGCAGGTCAACCCGCAAATTCGCGGCAAAACCGCTTTTATTAATTACGAGTTGGAGGGCCCTGAGAAGGACATTTATAAGTTCTTCAAACATGAGCAACTTGATGTGAACCACTACATCCTGCTGCTTCCATCCCTGGAAGGCGTCTAGGTGGATTATAATAAGTATCAAGGCGAACCGAACTGTACTGTTAGCCGCACGGCTTATGGAATAACTTGTTCCTTTGGTTATGCAGCTATAGTGGAGGTCCCGCTAAACAAACCGCTGAATCCTGGAGGCTTAACCCTTACTCAAAGAGAGAAGCAGGCCAAGAGAGAAAGGCTGTAGCGGGCTGAGGAGGAGGTGGAGTCGGCCTCCTCCAGTGAATTTATGCTGCACGGGATGGGAAACGGCCTAAAGGATCTCCACGACAACCCAACCATGCAGTGGAATCCGAAGGGCGACTTTGTCCAAGTTTCCACTGCCCTCCCTTACTGGGGGAGGGACAAACTTATAGGGAAAGCGCAATCTGAAAGCGTTGAATAGAGTTCCTGAAGAAGACTTATCGCGGTTAGCCGTACAAGTCAGAGCGAGAAGTTTTGTGACTAACCATTATATGGGCTTGGCTTATAAGCGGTTAGTTACGAATCAAAACAAATTATAACAGCAACTTGCCGAAAAAGAAGAAGAAAATGCGCGGCTACGGGAGGAAAAATCGGTAAGTTATCACCTGATTCTTGCAGTTTCCATTATAAAGCCTCGCGGACTGACCTTTTTCCTTTTTTACTTTGTAGAAAATGTATGATCCGGCTAACCTAGTTTTCCAGGACATCGTCTTTCCATAAGTTGTCCAAGGGATTGATGGAGCGCTTAACCGCCTCTGAGATCTCGGCGGCTTCGCACAAGGATATGCCGACTTCACCCTCCTCGACATGTATCCTACCTTGAAGAAAGAGGTGGTCGTTGTATATCGAGCGGTCAAAGGTAAGGAAAATGTCGGGGAAGGAGAGGACGAAGACGAGGTGGAAGGCGAGGAGGAAGATGACAGCAAGGGAAGCCGGAATGAAGGTGCATCTCCCGAGACCGGCAGCCAAGCATTTAGGACCGCGCAGGCTGATTCCGAGAAATCTAAGACAAGGAGACTGGTGGTTCGCGCGACTCTTCATCCGGCAGCAGTGGCTACTCGCTATCTAAAGTCAATGTTGATGGAGAAACTGACTCCAGTACTCCTGCGGCTAAGAAGCTCAATCCGGACGATCAGAATTGATGAATTTTACTTGTAATAATTTTTTGCTTTTTGGTTCCGGCAGTTTGATATTGTTAACCGCACGGTTTAACTTTTGTAACTTTTGATAAAGAAATGAAAGTTTACTTACCTTCTGTATTGTGTATTCTGTTGTGATTTAACTTACTTGTAAGCGTGGCTTCATCTTTCTTGTCTCTGATTTAAGAAAAATGACTAATGAGTTAACCAAATGAAAATTAATGTAATCATATAATTATGCGTCTTCATTCAAGTTAGCCGCAAAGAAGATACTAGTCGCTATATTAGACGCTTGCGAGCGTATAACAATCCGATGATCCTTGGAAATATACCGAAGAGTCACAAGCCGGGAGTTTAGGGGAATAACCGCCAATAAGATAATTAGGAAAATAGTTCTACTGTTGTGACTTCTTTGATAGCGTCTGACATAAACTAAAAAATAATCTTGAAGTATCGCTGCTAACAACGAGTAAGCCTGAAAATAGACCGAATAATGGTAAACTGAATTGACCTTAGCCTTGATGCGGCAAGTTGCAGGCCGGGTATAATAGCAGACATTACATTAGAGCTGAATAGATGAGGAAAGTATATAGCCACATGGCTTGCAAACTGTGTAGAATAAGCCGAAAAGATCAGGCCGAAATATATGACCGCGTGACCTGCAGACTATAGAGAATAATAATAATAATATATGAAAGTTATACAACCAATCCACTGCCAAAACTTACGGACTGACCGGATAACAAAATTCTTTTCGTACTGTGATCTTGCAATATGAGGGACCAAAAATTACAACTCCTCTAGAGAAGCTTTTTATTTTTAACTCATCCACGAATAATTTGAGCGAGGTTAATATCTCTGATTGATGTCGTGCGGGACTAACATTTAATATCTACGACTGATGTCATGCGGGATTTCCACTACACATCTGCGAATGATGTCGTGCGGGATGTGGAGGTCCTAAAATAATATTATTTTTGTCATAAGCATACGTTCACATATTTATGTCAATGTTAAATGTAAAGCTAAGAAACAGAATTTAAAGGGAATATGTATGTTTATTTGCATTGGAGGGCATAGTAAAAGGATATGGGATTGAAGCCTGATTGAACCCAATTGCTGACAACTGCCCAAAGATATTTGTGAAGCTGGATGTTGGTGAGAACTGATTCACTGCTATATCTGTTATAGGTAATATTGACAAAGAAAAGGAATAAATGTAGGAAACTCCGTACAAATAGGGGATACATGAAACATGTAAAAGACAAACAAGATATTACAATTTCACGAACTTTCATTATTGAACAACAAAATCTTCGTTTGCACCATCGACTTTGTTAGTGGGAAATATGCTGGAGGATCATAGGACAACGTAATCTTGCAATTTCCCTGCCTTTGCAAATTGATCTACCAGTTTCCGAAGAGCCCGACAATCTTCCGTGACGTGACCAATATCCTTATGATATTTGCAGAAAAGCTCTTCATGTCGATATTTAATCTTTGATTTCATACGCCACGGCTTTTTAAACTCTGGCATTCTTATAAGAATTGGGAGAAGTTCTTCCATTGGAACTTCGAACTTGACATACCTGTATGAGTACTTTTCATACTTGAGTGTTTTAGGATCAAAAGTCAAGGTAGGGCATGCTTCTATAAACTCTGAAGCTTTATCCTGCTGCGGAGGTTCTGCATGCCTATTCCGAGGGAGAGGAGAAGACTTATGATTTCTGAATTATGAAGCATTTCGCGAAGAACCAGGTTGTTGATGACAAGAATTCTTCTGACGTTGCTTAGCCACCTGATTCAAAAAAGAGATATAGTCGGTGTTTGCTCCTTCACATATTATGAACTGATTAGCTATTTTGATAAGATCTCCATAAGTCTTTGGTTCCTTTTTGCTAACTCTAAATTTGAGAGGACCCTCTTGAAGTCCACTTATCAAGGCATATTTGTAAAATTTTGGATGAACATTAATGACATCAAGCGCTTCCTTCTGAAACCGATCAATGAAATGAGTAGTTGACTCCTCAACTCCCTGCATGATCTGGAAAAGAGCTACTGGGTTTCTCTTCCGCTTCCTGAAGGTATCAAACCTTAAGAGGAACTTCTTTCGAAAATCCCAAAAGCAAGTGATTGACCGAGATGGTAAATCATGAAACCACTCTTGAGCAAGGTCGCCAAAGGTCATTAGAAAAAGTTTACACTTGATTCCATCTGGCATGGCTCTCAATGAGACAGTCGCTTCAAATGTATATAGATGAGAGACTAGATCACTAATCCCAGAATAGCATTGCAAATGAGGCTCTCTGAAATCATTAGCGATAGTATCCCAACAAATTTGGTCAATGAACGGAGAAGAAACTTCCTCTTCTTTATAGAGAGGCGTTTGCTTTACGTAAGCTCTATTATGATAAGCGGTCATGTTTGCTCTCTGACGCTCATGAGGAGGGTTGAAGACCTCTTCTGCTACAGTTTGCAACACATGCTCAACCTGATCCATAGAAGATTCATTACCACCGTCAAGTGTTGCATCCTTAGGATGAGAACCACCTTACCTCTTTAAGAGATCCCTGCCGGATGACAATAAATCATAGTAATCCCTCGAGAGATCCATTGCGAATAGCAGAGATGACAACCAAACCGTATTTATAAATCGCTTAACTTCTACGCCTTGAACGAGCAAATAGATAGAACAACAAGCCGGCAAGAAAGCTAGCGGGTAGAGTGGCAGGTTCTCTAATGCTGGTGCCGGGATGAACGATAGCCAGCACTGTTGCAGTTTGCTGGACTAGCCGCTGAGTTCTAGCGGTTAGGGAGATCTGACAATATTAGTCCGCTGATTTCATCAACAACTCGAGATCTGAATGCTGCGTGTTAACTATTGATGCGGAAAAAGGCACGACCTAGTTAACTGTTAAAAATCTCATGGGGGATGAGGGGAAATGGAGGAGGAAGCTGTCGGGTAGCCGGTTACTAGCGGTTAGAGGAGAAACCAGAGCAAGCCGCACAATGCAGCGACACCAAACTTCGCCCGCCACGGCCTGAATGCCTCTCTTGCGATGGGCTTTCCTTTGATTTAAAATGTAGGGGTTACACTTAGAGAGGAAAGAAAAGAAAGAGGATAAGCCGGCCGGTTAGCAAGACGTAAGACACAAGTCTCGAGACCGCACCTCTTAACAAGTGAGCTCCTGGATTTGAGTTAGCGTGCTTTGGGTGTGCTTCCGCCCCTATTTATAGGCTCGGGGGCCGTCCCAAATGGTAAGGGTTAAAATTACCAGCTGCCCAAGGTACAAGAGAACCGAGCAGAGGTGACAGGAAGCAAGAAAAAAGAGAAAAGAGGAAAGAGGGAATCCACATGGCTTGGCGGTTTACCCTGGCAAGCTGAGCGGCTTGACCCCTGGGACGGGCTGATCTGGACTACACTTGGCGGCAACCTGGGAACGAGGCCACACGGCTTCGACGAGGACTGACCAGCTCACGGAGAATGACGGATAGGAAGCACAAGCCGCCGAGTTTGGTAAGGCTTGCGGACTAGTAGCGGATTCGTGGGTAACACAGTTGAATCCAAGATCTGAACAAAGTCAGATTCTATGGTTCAAGCTGTCAAAGATTCTACCAAAACCCTCACAGATAACTTGACCAAAGTAAAGGCTCATCTTACCTCAGGACTACATCATACTGTTGATCAAGTATGATTTTAGAAGAATGATTTGCGAGATCATATTGCAAGAGAAGTCATAAAGGGGGAGAGAGTAATGATAAAAGCAAGCTCTGATCATGCTAAGTGGATCTCAAATAGCATCAGAGCCACTATAGGCTATTTCCCCCTGTGTGATGATGATCAAACAACTGAGTCTGGCTGCCAACCAGCTCAGTTGGAAGGTATTCACCCTACTACTGAACAGATCATATATCCTCCTCCACAGTTTGAGGATATTCATAATGCAGTTCAAGCCATGTACAATCATCCACCTGATGTTCAAAATGTGAGATGTGAAGAGGTGGAGATGACTGATGCTGCTTTTTTTAAGGAAAGGGAAGCACAACTATCAAAGAAGAGATTCAGAGAGAAGGCTGAAGCTAAGCCAGACTTTGAGCAGTGGAGTACAAACTCAAGAAACATTATACTCACTGTATGGTAGTCTATTAACAACAACAGATATGATAGGGGGAAAAGGTACTCTGAGCAAGAATAGGAAAAGCACACCAAGCAACAAGAAGTACCCTATAAGTTTAGAAGAGATCTAAAAGCAGGTGTGATTCCATCTAATTCAATTGAACCCTGCAAGTATTTTCCAAAGCCTTACCACTATTTTGAAAGACAAAGGCTCAAGGAAGAACAGATCATCAAATCCACGAATGACAAAGGCAAGAAGATAGAAGATGATAAAGTGCCTGAAATAAAAGCAAAGATTCAATCTAGAAAAGGCATAGTTATCAAAGAGCCAGAGGATTCTTAAAATTTTTTTTCTAAGCATTTTGTAACTTTACTTTTAGAACAGTGTAACAAATCAAACAAATATAATCCTTGAACAAACTTAAATGAAAAAATTTGGTTGCATATAGTGATATATGTGTTATTATTGTTGTGTTCATCTATGTTTAGCTCATCATACTTTTCCCATATATTTTAATTTTAATATTTTTGTATTGAAGTGTATATCATTGAATTGGGGTTATGACTTATCCAAATAGGGGGAGATTGTTTGGTACATTGGACAAAATGTACTTAATTTGAAGAAGCCCTTTTCAACTCAATGATATACACATGTTTGTATTTTATATATGTTTTAGTTTATGAATACAGATTGCCTACTTCATTTTGATTGGATAGCTGGACACAAGAAGCTGACTGGATTTTGAAGAAAAATTGTCTAAGTACAAAAAGCGTCTAGTGGAGTCAGCAAAGTTCTGAGTGAAGTCAACACAGTCTACATTCAGCAACATGCATTACAGAAAAATGGCTAAGTACAAAAGTGTCGACACACTTCAACTTTGTCGACGCATTTGTAGAAGTTGTGTCGAGACAAGTTAGTTAACTCGACACATAGAAGATACAAGATAGCTGTGTCGAGACAAGTCAGTTGTGTCCTTGACACTATAAAGCACACCTTGATGTCATTTGCTCAGCTTGACAAAAGGGTAAGCATACAAAAGTCTCCTTCAAGGGCATTGGGACTAAAGACTCTGTGAGGTGCTTATACCTCTTGCACATGGACCTATTTGGTCCTATGACAGTTCGCAGTCTTGGTAGGAAAGTCTACACCCTTATAGTAGTTGATGACTATTCCAAGTTTACTTGGGTGTTATTTTTTAAGAAAAAGGATGAAACCCTTGATGTCTTTAAGAGGTTTGTCAAGCAAATTCAGAATGAGCTTGACAATTCTGTGGTCAAAATCAGAAGTGACCATGGGACTGAATTCCAGTCTGATAGCATGACAAAGTTCTGTGAAGAGTATGAGATTCATCATGAACTCTCTTCTCCTAGAACACCCCAGCAAAATGGGATAGTTGAGGGGAAAAATAGGACTCTCATAGAGGTTGGTAGAACACTGTTGAGTGATACATCTCTCCAAGAATATTTTTGGACTGAGGCAGTAAATACTTCATGTCATGTCCTCAATAGGGCCTCTATCACCAAAGGCCACAAGAAGACTCCCTATGACATCTTGAAGCAGTTGTGTCGAGATAATACAATTGTCTCGACACAAAGAAGACATGAGATTTTACAAAGTAGAATTGTGTCGAGATAAATCAACTATCTCGACATAATAAAGAATTAAAGCATAGACTTTGCGACATCAGGCAGACAATTGTGCCGAGAAAACCCAACTATCACAACACAAGGCAAAATTAAAGATGTCGACACATACAACGCTTGTGCCAAGTCAAGTCAACTATCTCGACACTCTCAAGTTTCAGATGAAGATTCTTTCAAGTAGAATTGTGTCGAGATTGCTAAGATGTCTCAACACAAATATCGAGACACTTTGGACATCTTGACACTTATGTTTCAGAAAATGTGGAGAGTCAACACATAAGTGTCAAGATAAGTCAGAACTGTGACATCAACTACAGGAATAAGATATTTTAACAAAATAACTTAAGGAAGGATCTACAATATGATGTCAGACGCTGATGTCATCATTCAGTTACCAGCCATCCATGAAGGCTATAAATAGAGGGGTTGTCTACACCAACGAATACAAAGACAAAATCGGAAAAGAAAACAAAAATTCTACAGATCCTTTATCAAAGTCGATCTGAAGATCAAGGTGGATCTAATCTACAATTTCTTCAAGGTTATCAAGCCAATCAACATCAAGAAGATTGCTGATCTAGAGAAGTAACTTTTCAGCCAGCCAATTTATCAAGAAGACATTCATTACTGCTGAAGTGAAGAATATGTGCTAATAGATATATCAGATTACAGATTTTCTATTTTCTAAGAATTTCATTTTTCATTTTTACCATTATATTTTGTAAGATCTCCTTCATATCTGAGTGGGTAGGAGATCTTATCTCCGAGTTGTAAGCCTAATTTATAAAGGCTGAGGTATGGTTCTTGAGGGACCTGGGGTAGGTGGTTTGGGTGAATCACTGAGTTGTAAGCCTAATTTATAAAGGCTGAGGTAGGGTTCTTGAGGAACCTAAGGTAGGAGATTGGGATAATCTCTAAGGTAGGACCTGTTGGTCTGAGTGTAGGTTTCTTAACAGAAACTGAGCCTGTAGGATCTTTGCATCTGAGTTAAAGAGGAGGAGCTATAACCTCATCTAGCACATTGCTAGTGAGGAAGAAGGGGGAAAGTGGATGTACCCTAGATAGGGGAACCACTATAAATTTTTTGTGTACTGTGTGATGTGGATTACTTTTGCTTGTGCTGTGATCTAAGTCTTTGTAACAGCAAAATTAGTTATGTGATAAAGATCTGATAAAGTAACTTAAAAATTCACATATTCACCCCCTCTAGGTGATTATCTACCCATAAGATTATCTTTCAATCTCTGCAAAAGGGAAGTCAAAAGCATGTAAATAAACATATAACGCGAGTATGCGAGGAGAACTCGCAAACATTTGCAAATCTCTCCAAAAGTGAAGTAAAAAGCAGGTAAATAAACATATAATGCGAGTACCTGAGGTGAACTCGCGAATATTTGCTAATCTTTTCAAAAGAGAAGTCAAAAGGAGGTAAATTTATAATATAATCTGAGTACCTGAAGAGAACTTTTGAAAACCTACTAATCTCTATAGATGAGAAGTTAAAAGCAGGTAAATAAACATATAACGCGAGTAGCTGAGGAGAACACGCGAACATATGCTAATGTCTACAATAGATAAGTGAAAAGCAGATAAATTTAAAATTTAACACGAGTACCTAAAGAGAACTGACGAACACGTAAAAATCTCTGCAAAAGAGAAGTCAAAAGCAGGTAAATAAATATGCAATGCGAGTACCTGAGGTGAACTCGCGAACATCTGCTAATCTATGCAAAAAGAGAAGTCAAAAATAGATGAATTTAAAATAAAATGCGAGTACCTAAATAGAACTCACAAACACCTGCTAATCTCTACAAAAGAGAAGCCAAAAGCAGGTAAATAAACATATAATACGAGTACCTGAGGTGAACTCATGAACATCTGCTAATCAATATAAAAGAGAGGTCAAATGCAGGAAATTTAAAATATTACGCGAGTACCTGAATAGAACTCTCGAACACCAGCTAATCTCTACAAAAGAGAAGTCAAAAGCAGGTAAATAAACATATAATGAGAGTACCCGAGGTTAACTCGCAAATATCTTCTAATCTATGCAAAAGAGAAGTCAAAAGCAGGTAAATTTAAAATATAACGCGAGTACCTAAAGAGAACTCGTGAACACCTACTAATCTCTGTAAAAGAAAAGTCAAAAGCAGGTAAATTTAAAATATATCGAGAGTATCTGAAGAGACTCACGAACACCTGCTAATCTCTACAAAAGAGAAGTCAAAAGCAGGTAAATAAACATATAATATGAGTAGCTGAGGAGAACTCACAAACATCTGCTAATCTCAGAAAATGATAAGTCAAAAGCAGGAAAATTTAAAATTTAACATGAGTGCATTAAGAGAATTCGTGAACACCTACTGATCTCTACAAAATAGAAGTCAAAAGTAGATAAATAAATATATAATGCAAATACCTGAGGTAAACTCAAAAACATTTGCTAATCTCTGACAAAAGGGAAGTAAAAAGCAGGTAAATTTAAAATATAATGTGAGTACCTGAAGAGAACTCACGAACACATTCTAATCTCAGCAAAAAGGAAGTCAAAAGCAAGTAAATAAACTTATAATGTGATTACTGATGGATAACTCAAGAAAATCTACTAATCTATACAAAAGTGAATTCAAAAGTAGGTAAATAAATAGATAATGCGTGTACCTGATGTGAACTCCTGAATATTTTCTAATCTCTACAAAAAAGAAATCAAAAGCAGGTGAATAAACATATAATGCGAGTATCTGAGGTGAACTCGCGAACATCTGCTAATCTATGCAAAAGAGAAGTTAAAAGCAAGTAAATTTAAAATATAACGCAAGTACCTAAATAGAACTCACGAACACCGGCTAATCTCTATAAAAGAGAAATCAAAAGCAAGTAAATAAACATATAATGCGAGTAACTGAGGTGAACTCGGGAACATCGGCTAATTTATGCATAAGGGAAGTAAAAAGCAGGTAAATTTAAAATATAACGCGAGTACCTGAAGAGAACTCGTGAACACCTGCTAATTTCTGTAAAATAAAAGTCAAAAGCAGGTGAATTTAAAATATATCTCGAGTACCTGAAGAGAACTCACGAACACCTGCTAATCTCTGCAAAAGAGAAGTCAAAAGCAGGTAAATAAATATATAACGCGAGTACTTGAGGAGAACTGGCAAACACTTGTTAATCTCTACAAAAGTGAAGTCAAAATCTTGTAAAATGCGAGTACCGGAGGAGAACTCGCCAACACCTACTAATCTATACAAAAGTGAAGTCAAAAGCAAGTAAAAACATATAACGCGCGTACCCAATGTGAAATCGCGAATATTTGCTAATCTCTGCAAAAGAGAAGTCAAAAGGAGGTTAATTTCAAATATAACGCGAGTACCTTAGGAAAACTCGCAAACACTAGCTAATCTCTGCAAAAGAAAAGTCGAAAGTAGGTAAATTTAAACAATAACATGAGTACCTGAAGAGAACTTGCGAGCACCAGCTAATCTCTGCAAAAGAGATTTCAAAAGTAGGTAAATAAATATATAACGCGAGTACCGGAGGTGAACTTACGAACACCTACTAATCTCTAAAAAATTGAAGTTAAAAGCAGATAAATAAACATATAACGTGTGTACCTGATGTGATCTCGTGAATATTTGCTAATCTCAGCAAATGAGAAGTCAAAAGGAGAAAAATTTCAAATATAATGCGTGTACCTGAAGAAAACTGGCAAACACTAGCTAATCTCTGCAAAAGAAAAGTCAAAAGCAGGTAAATTTAAAATATAACTTGAGTACCTGAAGAGAACTAGCGAACACCTACTAGTATATGCAAAAGAGAAGTCAAAAGCAGATAAATAAGAATATAATGCGAGTACCTGAGGAGAACTCACAAACACTTACTAATCTCTGCAAAAGTGAAGTCAAAAGCAGGCAAATAAACATATAATGCCAGTACCAGAGGAAAACTCATGAACACCTGCTCATTTCTACAAAAGTGAACTAAAAAAGCAGGAAAATAAAAATGTAACGCGAGTACCTCAGGTGAACTCATGAATATTTGCTAATATCTGCAAAATAGAAGTCAAATGAGGTAATTTTAAAATATATTGTGAGTACCTAAAGAGAACTCATGAACACCAACAAATCTTTGCAAAAGAGAATTTAAAAGCAAGTAAATAAACATATAGCGCGAGTAGCTAAGGAGAACTCATGAACATCTGCTAATCTCTGCTAAAGATAAGTGAAAACAGGTAAATTTAAAATTTAATGTGCGTACATAAAGAGAACTCGCGAAGACCTACTAATCTCTGCAAAAGAGAAGTCCAAAGCAGGTAAATATACATATAATGTGAGTACTTAAGGTGAACTTGCAAACATCTACTAATCTATGCAAAAGAGAAGTCAAAAGCAGTTAAATTTAAAATATAATGTGAGTAGTTGAATAAAACTCATGAACACCTGCTAATCTCTACAAAAGAGAAGTCAAAAGAAGATAAATAAACATATAATGCGAGTATCTCAGGTGAACTCACGAACATCTACTAATTTATGAAAAAGAGAAGTCAAAAGCAGGTAAATTTAAAATATAACACGAGTACCTGAATAGAACTCACGAACACCGGCTAATCTCTACAAAAGAGAAGTCAAAAGCAGGTAAATAAACATTTAATGCGAGTACTTAAGGTGAACTCGCGAAACATCAGCTAATCTATGCAGAAGAGAAGTCAAAAACGTGTAAATTTAAAATATAACACGAGTACCTGAAAAGAACTTGTGAACACCTGTTAATCTCTGTAAAAGAAAAGTCAAAAATAGGTAAATTTAAAATATATCGCTAAAACCTTAAGAGAACAAACAAACACATGCTAATCTCTCCAAAAAAGAAGCCAAATGCAGGTAAATAAATATATAATGCGCGTACCTGAGGAGAACTCGCGAAAACCTTCTAATCTCTTTAAAAGTGAAGTCAAAATCAGGTAAATAAATATATAACGCAAGTACCTAAGGAAAACTCGCGAACACCTGTGTTGATGCATGAAAAGGCACCACCAACAAACGGTGTTCGAAATCTCAAGGGAGGATGAGGAGAAGGGGAGGAGAAGAGACTGCCGAGCAACTAGTTACTCTGAGCTGCGAGTGAAGATAAAGAGAGAGAAAATAGAGGGATGGTAGCATGCGGCGAGACCAGAGTTCACCCACCACGATAAATGCCTCTCTTGTGGTTGTTAACCCCAGAATTCGCAACATGTTTAAAAGTACAGATCCTTCTCCACCTTCATCAGACTCGGCTTTGGCAGTCCGCTCAGGTCATCAAGATTATTGATCCAAGGATCCCCCAGCAGCGGACTTCAGTTCTCAGTCCGCCCAAGTTTCCTAGCCAGGTCCCCAGCATCAACCTCCTTCAGCGTTGGACTCGATCATCCAGTCCACCCAGGTCTCTCGTCCTCTTGTGATCAGCTTTCAGATCATTCGCCAGCTCTTCAGGCGGACTCAAGCGCCAGCCCGCACAGGATGCGGCCCTTCAGCCAGGATTGCGCCATGTAGCCAGATGGAAGCTCCAGCTCACGAGCCCAGTCTGCCCCTCTTGCGCGGACTGCTTGTCTTTTCTTTTTTGATTCCTGTCACCGCTGCCCGGTTCTCCTGTACTACGGGCAGCCGATTATTTTAGCACTGCTCGTTTGGGCAGGCCCCCAAACTATAAATAGTGGGAAGCGGTGCACCCAACGCACGATGACTCGAGCCCAGAAGCCTACTTGTTAAAGGTTGCGGACTCGAATCTCAGGCTTTGTGGTCTCCAGCTTTCTCTTCATTCAGTTTTCTTTCCTCTACTTGTAATCCATTTTCTACAATCAAAGGAAAGCTTGTCGAAAGAGAGACATTCAGGCCACGACGGGCGAAGTCTGTTCTTGCCGTGGCTCACGGCTCTGCTTTTCTTAGTTCGCCAGTAGATAACTGTTTGCAGTCTTTTCTTTTCCTCCTTCCTTTCCCCTGTGTTCAAGCCATTAACTAGTGGTGTCCATTTTCACGCATCAACAGGGCCAGTCCTACTTTTTCGAAGTTCCCTTCGGAACTTAAAAAAGTGTGGGGATTATGTTAACCTAGAAATCAGCGATCCTCTCCAAGGCAGCCATTTTCTACTTTTCATCGACATGTCGCACAACTCAAAATGTCTAGTCAACTCACAATGGGGCGACCTCCCATTAGAGTCTGCATAGTAGGTGGGCTTGCTCTTCGAGTCCGCCCAGCAGGGCGGCCTATCTCTTGAGTCCGCCCAATAAGGTCGGCCTTGTTGGATCCCTTGTTAGATTTGGGCTAGGTTCACTAACTTAGGCTGAGTGTGACCCAACATTATATAGCTAGGGTCATGAGTAGTAGTCCTAAAGTTTTGGCTAAGTCTTGATTAGTGTTACCTCCTTGGACAAGCAAGAAGTGAACTTCAGAGAATCAGTTTTAGTAGCTTTCAGAAGACAGTGATCAGTTCGAAATTCTTTGAACTCATCTTGACGATCATCGATCTCAGATCGATGAACTCAGAGTTAATTCTCTGAGCTGAGCTCAACGTTCTCAAAGCTCAGGTCGATGCTTAATTTTCTTCTGTCCGTTTCTCAGCTCGACGATCTCAGAGTGCAGTTTTGGAAAGTCATTCCCAGTTAGCAGATTGCAGAGCTCAGGTCAATGAACTTGAATTCCCTGGTCGATGATCTTTGATCTCAGGTCGATGAATTCTGTTTTGTGTTCGAAGTTTTTGTGTAGTTCCAGAATGAGTCCTTCCCTCTTCTGTTTCTTATTAGCAGTATTATTCTGAGCATTTAATGTAAATATTCTTCTGAATATAGCCGTTATTTGGCTGCATTAAATGTGGTATTCTTCAAAATAAATATTTGCTTATTCTATCAAGAACAGTTGGGAAACTCATCAATGCTATTATTCCAGCCGTTTTCTATTCCCCCTAGCAGCCAGCATTTATGGAAAGATTTCAAAAATTCAAAAAGAATTTTTCAGCAGTGGAATAAAAGTAATTCTCTCTTTTTTGAGAAAAAACAACAGACAAGAAAGACAGTTAAAAAACAGGAAGAGAAATCGAGAAGCACTGCACAGGAAATTTTGAACAAGCACTCGACGCTATCAACGCTTTTTCATTCTCTGCCATCACTGTAGTTTGAAGAAGAATAAATCATCAATTCAAGAGTCTTCTTCAACCTCTGTTCCATAAATCCTCAGAGATATTATATTCAACATCTGTTACTGGATTTCCTGGATCTTGGCAGATCAAGCTGAAGACCTACTCACCCTTTAGCAAAGCTCTTTTCATTCAAAAACATTCTACTTCTCAGAAGGAGCTTTGACATCACAAGAATCCACACAGTCTTCTTAGTTGTATTTAAGAAAAGAGAAGACTTTCATCAATAATTTCTATCCCATTGTACAGGGTTATAGCTCCCTTCAAAAGTTAGTTTGGTTGACAAGTCTCCCTCCAAAAGACTTGAAGTTTGTTTTTGGGCACCCGATCAAAAGCCTGAAGGGTTTCCTGATCTACCTGAACCAGATCTTATGGTGGCAGTCACCTGATCAAAACCTGCTAGTGGATTCCTACCTAGGGTGGTAGAAGAGTGGATGTACCAAGATTTAGGGGAACCACTATAAACTTTTTGTGTCGTCTGGTTGCTCCTTTTCATTTCTTTTTGCTGTGCTTGTGATTGCTGAATTGTTTAGCTTAGTTTTTCTTATTCCTTAACTAATATATTATATCACTATATTTACTCTGATATAATCTAGAATAAGAGCCAAAGTTTTAATACTCTATTCACCCCCCCTCTAGAGTAATCTGACCTAACACCCTCCTTTCAATTAGTATCAGAGGTTGTGTTTGTTTGGTTGTACAAGTTAACACTTAAACCAAGATCCAGTTAGATCAAATTTTTCCTCTTCCCAACTATTCTCTATCACAATGACACAAAACAAGGATTATGCAAGCACCAGACATCCAGAATGCAACCTAAATAAGTTTTCCATCTGGAAGGCAAGAATTAAGTTGTACATGAATTCTATTGATGAGGATATATTTAATTCTATCTTGACAGGACCTCCTACTGCAGCAAACACTTCAAATTCTACTTCAAGCACTAATGTTATTCCACTACCTGAGTGGACAGATGCCCAGAAGAAAATCAAGATTGAGATGCAAGAGACATGAACATTTTAGCTCAGACTATGTATGATGACATTTTTCAGAAAGTGGCTGAGTGAACTTCAGCCAAAGCCATGTGGGATTGCCTAAACCAGATGGTGGCTGGATCTGCTGATGAGAGAAAGGACAGAAGATCCAATCTCATCTTCTAGTATGAGAACTTCAAGAAGGAAGAAGTTGAGTCAGTAAGTGACATGTATAATAGGCTAAGCTCAATAATCAGTGAGCTAAGGACCTTAGACATGGAAATTACCCTGACTGAAGTGAACGACAAGATCCTTATGTGCTTCCCCAACACATGGGATTCAAGGGTCTGGCCTATCAAAGAAGTTAGAAGCATGACTGAGATATCAACTGAGTCTCTCCTTGGAAAGCTCAAATCATATGAGCAACTGATGAAGACCAGAGAAGCAGCAACTGAAATAAAGACTCCAACACCTACTAGGAAGGAGCATTACATTGCTTTCAAGGCTACTAAGGACTCTGAAGGGACTCCAGTCAATGAAGAATTGATGAGTCTATTTGCCAATAGATTTTTCAAAATGGCAAAGGACTTCAGAAGGAAGTCATCTAGACAAGATGACAAACCATGGTATGACAAAACACCTTCTAAAGAAGTTGTCTTTTTTGGTTGCAGGAAGCCATGACACAACATCTCTGAGTGTCTAGAAGCTGAGAAGAAAGATAGGAGAAGATAAAAGGAGTCAAGAAGAAATCATCACAGCAAACCCTCCTCAAGCAAGCACAAGAGGAAGGAAAAGGGTTTTGTTGCTGAGACCTGGAATGATACAGAAGAAGAGTCATCCTCTTCCAGCTCCAATGATGATGAAGAAGAGCAAAAGGCAAAGGAAGTTTGCCTAATGGAAATTGATGCCTGCAGCAGTAAATCAAATGCTGAAGATTCAGATAATGAAGAATCAATGTCTGCTGAAGATCAGGTAATTGCTTCCTATGATTTTGAATTAGAAGAATTTAAATCTTAATTTAAAAATCTTTGCTTAGACTTAATAAGTTCTGAGAAGGAAATCAAACTTCTTAGAGATAAATTAACCGATCAAGATAAATATCTTGTTGAAAATGCTAAATTGTCACTTGAACTAAATTCAGCTAATGAACAAATAGTTTTTCTAAAAATTGAACTAAGTAAGGCCAAGAAACTAGATGAATCTCTAAATGGCAGGAGCATGAAATTATTAGATATAACTAGTACCTTAAATGCTAGGACTAATAACTGTAAACTAGGACTAGGTGCCTCATCTAGTGAACCACCTCTAATACTGAAGAACAATCTATCAAAACCTGTAAATTTCATTTTTGATAAAGATAAGAAGAACACTGAACAGGTTAATAAGGTTAATGAAGTTCTAAAAAATGGAATTAAAAAAAAATCTAAGAGCAAAAAAAACAATAAATATAACAATGTTCAACAGTTTTCGTCGAACTCAGAACAACGAAACGTGAACAGTTCGTCGACCTCAGAACAACGAACTCTGAACACAAACCACAATAATAAGAATTCTTCGATCTACGATCGACGAATCCAATATGGTTCGTCGACTAGAGATCGACGATATTGGTTCCCGGAGAATGAATACTTTCCTTCTTCGAGCAGAGATCGTAGATCTAATTCCAATTCATCGAGCTCAGGTCGACGAACTCACCAGGATTCATCGATCCCAGATCATAATTACAGAAACTTAAATTCCAACATAAACTGTAACATTAAACTTAACCAACATAGGGAGAATATCAACCCATTCACCCAATGGATAATTCCTCCTAGAAGATTTCGCCCCTTAGGTTATAAGAAACAACCTGAATGTTCATTTATTTCCAGTTTTGTATTTGAGAAGAAACAAGGACCCAAGGTTACCTGGGTCAAGAACTTTTAATTTGTTTCATTGCAGGTAAAGACCTATCCTATCACTCAAAATAAGTGGTATCTGGATAGTGGGTGCTCTAAGCACATGACTGGATGCACGGACAGCCTCATCAACTTCAAGGCTAAACTTGGTCCAAGAGTCATCTTTGGAGATTCAAGTTTTGGACAAACTGAAGGCTATGGAGACTTCAAAAGTGGAGATTTCACTTTCAAAAAGGTGTCATATGTTAATGATCTCAAGCATAACCTCATATCCATAAGTCAGTTATGTGAATCAAGTTATCAGGTTTGGTTTTCTGAATCTCAATATATTATTTCTTCAAACAATCAAACTATTTTAACTTGAATTAGACAAGGTAACATATACTCAGTAAACTTTAAATCTGTTAGTTCAGAAATCTATTCATTGAATCTTATTAGCAATCAAAATGATTTGTGGCATAAAAGATTAGGTCATGTAAATTTGAGAAACCTAGCTAGGCTTTTTAAAGACAACCTTGTTAGAGGATTGCTCTCTTACCCCTATAAGAAGAAAACTCTCTGCAGGGCTTGTCAGTTTGGCAAGAAAACTAAATCTAGTTTTAAATCATTAAAGAAAAGTGACTCACCTAGGATATTGTACTTACTACATATGAACCTTTTTTGCCCTATAGCAGTACAAAGCCTAGGAGGGAAATCTTATACATTAGTGATTGTAGATGACTTTTCTAGATTCATTTGGGTATTCTTTCTGAGATATAAGTCAGATACTTTCAAGGTTCTTACAGATTTTCTCAAAAACATACTGATTGACTACTCTACTCCAGTTGCATTGATCAGAAGTGATCATAGTACTGAGTTTGAGTCTCTTCTTATGCAAGAGTTCTGTAGGAAAGAAGGTATCAAGCATTGCTTCTCAGCTCCCAGAACACCTCAACAAAATGGGGTTGTTGAAAGGAAGAATGGAACACTAATTGAATCTACAGGCACATTACTTACAGATGCTTATTTGCCCCTATCCTTTTGGGCAGAGGCTGTAAGCACAGTAAATTATGTGCTGAATAGAAGTCTTATACACAAGCTTAAGAATAAGACTCCTTATGAGTTACTGAAAGGGAAGAAACCAAAAGTCACCTATTTTAAGTATTTGGTTGTATATGTTATATTCATAACAATGACAAGAATTATATTAGAAAATTTGAAGCAAAGGCTGCAATGAGAATTTTTCTAGGATATTCCCAAGTCAGCAAAGCTTATAGGGTGTTTAATAAATCATCTTTAAAAATTGAGGAATCTATGCATGTAACTTTTGATGAAGCTAATATGTATTGCAAGGAGAAAGAAATTTCTACCAATGAGCTTTTACAGGTACCTCACTTCTGTGAGAAAATGGATGAACTAAACCTTACACCAAAGGTTATATCACATCCTCCTCAACAATGTGATGAAGAAAGTGAAGAAGAAACTGTGGAAGCAGTTGAACTTCCTCCAACAGCAAATGTAATTCCACAAGAGGAATTCATTCCAAATGTTATTGCTGAACCAACTCCACCATCTGATCTTGTCACACTAAGGGATCACCCTAGATCTCAAGTGACTGGAGACATATTAGTAGGTGTACAGACAAGGCATCAACTCAACCATGATGTGATGCATGCCTGTTTTCTCTATCAAGTTGAGCCTCAATCCATAACTGATGCAGAGCAAGATCCCCACTAGATTATTGCAATGCAAGAGGAACTCAATCAGTTTGAGAGATGTAGAGTTTGGGACTTGGTTCCAAGGCCTAAAAGTTATCTAGTAATTGGGACCAAGTGGGTTTTCAAGAACAAGCTTGATGCTCAAGGTGTGATTGTAAGGAATAAGGCTAGGCTTGTTGCTCAAGGCTATAAGCAAGAGGAAGGGATTGATTATGATCAAACGTTTGCACCTGTTGCCATGCTAGAGGAAATAAGGATTTTCCTTGCTTATGCTGCTTTTCAAGAAATTCAAAGTCTACCAGATTGATGTAAAAAGTGCATTTCTGAATGGATAATTAAAAGAAGAGGTTTATTTTGAACAACCTCCAGGTTTTATCTCTTCATCTTATCCCTCTTATGTTTTTGATTGCATAAAGCTCTCTATGGTCTAAAGCAAGCTCCAAGAGCTTGGTATGAAATCTTAGCTAGCTTTCTTTTAGAGCATATGTTTTATAGAGGTATGGTAGATAGGACTTTTTTTTCAAGCATCATAATGATAAAATACTTTTGGTACATATGTAGATTACATAATATTTGGCTCTATAGATCCCAAACTATGTACAAGGTTTTCTAACCTTATGCATTCTAAATTTGAGATAAGTAGCATGGGTGAGCTATCCTACATCCTTGGCCTCCAAGTGAAGCAGACTCCTGATGGCATTTTTTTATCTCAATCCAAATATGCTAAAGAGATAATTAAAAGGTTTGGGATGGCTGATGCCTCAGCTAAGAAAACACCCATGGCTACAAATGTTGTGGCTGACTCTGATGAATAAGGGAAACCTGTTGATCAGAAATTATATAGGGTCATTGTTGGGTCCCTTCTATATCTCATAGCAAGTAGGCATGATATAATATTTGCTACATGTCTTTATGCTAGGTTTCAGGTGAACCATAAAGAATCTCACCTAATTTTATTAAAAAGGATTTTGAGATATATAAATAGTTGCCCAGATCTAGGACTCTTGTATCCAACTGAATAAGAATTTGAGTTAACTTGATACTCAGATGCTGACTTTGCTGGATATAGAGTGGACAGGAAAAGCACTTCAGGCACATGACAGTTTCTTGGTGCTAGACTTGTCTCCTGGTTTTATAAAAAGCAGACATTAGTGTCTACATCAACTGCAGAAGCTGAATATATAACAACTGCCAGTTGCTGCTCACAGAAGCTATGGATACAAAATCAACTCCTAGATTATGGTTACAACTTAAATAATTCAACTCTATTTTGTGGCAGTACCAGTGCTATATCTATAACACAGAATCCAGTGCATCATTCTAGAACCAAGCATATAAATGTTATACATCATTTAATTAGAGAATGTGTGGACAAGAAGAAAATTAATATTACCTTCATTCCCACTGATTTGCAAAGGGCAGACATCTTCACCAAATCCTTGAATGAGAAGAAACATCTATCCTTTATGAATCAGCTAGTCATGATGAATGGTGATACTTTAATTTAATTCTCTGTCTGTGGTCGAAGATCTTGCCAAAATTCATCGACCTGAGATCGACGAACTAAGGGAAGTTCTTGAGATATTTCGTCGACCTGAGATCGATGAACTCTCTGTGAAGTCATTTTTCATCGACCTGAGATCGACGATCTGGCTTCAGAAAAGTTTTCATTGACCTGAGTACGATGAAAAGTTTTACCCTCTTCTAACTGAGATCGACGAATTCTTTTGACTATAAAATATTTCGTCGACCTCAGATCGAAGATTTCTCTTATTTCGCAGGACGAAGTTTGTTGGTTCATATTCTGAAAAACCTTATAACTAGGTTTTATTCGACCTCCATCCCGCACTTTCTGTTCCCCGACACTTGATCTTTTTTGCTTTCGTGTTGCATGAAACTAATGGCGATTCCAGCAGGAGCTCTTTCCGGCATGAAGTTCGATATGGGTTATGACATCGATTTTGATTCTTTTCAACAATCAGACCAGATCTTCAAAGATAGCTGGTTTTGAAATAAGAGAGTGGGTTTATACCTCATCTACCCCAAATGCTGACATGATGGTTAGATCTATATCGGGTAACGCTGTTTCCTTAACCCCAGATACTCTTTTTGAAATCTTTGGACTAGTTAACGGTGAAGAAGATATTGAACTTGAATCTTTTGAATATGAGGAAATGTTGACTTTGATGGGTTACTGTGGAGACAACCCAAATAAATTGCTGAAGAAACATCTATCTGCTGAATATAAATTTCTTGTCGATGTAGTAAGTAAAGTGTTGCTGGGCAAGCATACATCCCATGATCACATTACCAGACAGTAGTTCTTAGTGATGAGTGATGTGGTAAATAAGAAAGCTACTAATTGGGCCAAAATTTTGTTCAATCTGATTAAGAAGAAGAACAATAAGAAAGAAGTTTGCTTTGGAAGGATTCTTGGAATCTTCCTTAATGCCAAGGACGCTGAATCCCTGGTCGCCCCAACCATATTCATCAATGCCTCTAAGAGGCTGACCCGCGCCTTGTTTGGCAGGTGGGAGAGGACTATCTCAAAGACGTCTAGGGCTTCCTCCTCTAAAACCTCTGAGAGTACTAGGGCAGTACCAGCCACTCCCCATCCTGCAGAAGAAAGTTCCATTCCCCCTCTTGACCAAACTCTTTCATCATCCCTCCAACAAATTTTCTCAGCTCCAGCATTTCTACCTATACCTCCTACTTCCCCCATCCACCCTGCTTCTCCAATTCATCAACCTACACCTCCTCAATCCCCTATCATTTCATCCCTAGTGCATCAACAATAATAACTTCTAGATCAATCTCAATCTCCAGATTCTAAAACTCCACCTCTATCCCCCCTTCCATCTCATCTTCAAAATCTCACTTCTCTACCCTCTTTCAACCTTTTTTCATCCCTAAGCAATTCTTAAGATGAACCAATATTAGATTGTCATCCCTCATCCTCTTCCATCATTAATCCATCTATCTCTACCCAAACCCCTCCAGAATTCTTAGATTCATCTTCTCCCTCCATCTCTCTCATCTTAGCATCCCTCACACCCCTTCTCAAATAGCTGATATCAGATGATATTTCACCTCTTTCTATGTCTATCTCTACCCTTGCATCTCAACTTTCTACCTTCTCTGCCCCATCCTCTTCTATCAGGAGCCTGGCTCCAGTAGCCACTGAAACCAGGCAGGGGGAGATACTCAGTGAAGAGGTTTCTCAAGCAGTAGTAGCAAATACAGTAGCAGTAGCAGATACAGAAGCAGATATAGAATTTGTAGCAGAAGCTGACTTTATTGATACTAAATTTATTGAAGCAGATCTTATTGAGTTATTGGATACTGAATTTGAGAGCAATCCTTTGGAAATTCTTTTTGGAGATTGCCTTATTGCTCCAAATTTTTGACCTAGATTCAGTTCTAAGATCCTTTGATCTTTTGTACAGAAATTGTCTTCTTTTTGTATCCTTTTATGGGTATACAAATATTATTTGCTACTCAGCTCCCTTCAGTTCAGAGAATTTACAGCAGATACAATAAGTTTTGAATCTCCTGAGCCTGAAATCATCTTAGTTCCAGAGGCTGAGCTTATTCAGGTGGCTGAGGATGAATCTTCTAAGCCCAAGGCCTTTTCTCCTCCCACCTTTGTCTTCTTTACCTCTCCATTGCCTGACATGGATGAGATTTTTGCTAAGGATATGGATCTGGAAACTGTAGAAGCCCGTGCTAAAATCATTCCACCTCCAGCAATTCCTCCTCCAATTGTCCCACCTCCAGCTGGAAAGCAAGTTCCAAAACAAGTCATTGCTGAGATTGATGCTTTGTATGATAATCCTCAAGGATCTTCTGATGATGATCAATCTGATGACTCAGATTCTGATGGCAGTAGAAAGAAAATGTCTAAGAAAAGGAAAGCCCCTCCAAGGCTATTCCAAAGCCAAATCCAAGTAATGATACTCCATACTATATTTTGCAAAATATTACTCCCTACCCTGGTATGCCCTAATGGATGTGGTTGTCTAAGAATGAGAAAAAGGCTAGGAAGAAGAGAAGAAGGTACTCTCCTCTTCCTCAAAAGTTCAGGAGAGGTCCTCCTCCTCCTCCCTCTTCAGGTTCCTCAGACAATTTATCTCAGAAGCCTGCTTCCATGACAAAGACTTATTAGAGACAACCCAGACAAAACTATCAACAGTCCTCTTCAAGCAATCGACCTTCAGATTTTTCAAAGAAAGTTCCTACTAAAGAATTAATGGAGGATTCTAGTCCCAAAAGGCCAGAGTCTCCTCCAATTCCTTTTGTTGATCCAGAATAGGAGACTTCTGTTAGGATGGCTAGATTCCATGAGCTTATAGGACTTTCTCAGATTAGCAAAGAAAAAGCTGAAGGCAAAGATATCTCTCAATTCTCAACTATGTCTTCCTACAAAAAAGAAGAATTGTTCAGGTATGCTAAGGCTAATAAATTTTTCAATTTTGATGATTATATGAAGCTGCACCCAGAGGCTGTTATTCCCAGAACCTCTTCTCAAACTATAATTGGAGCATCTGACATATATTTGTCAAAGAAAGAAGCTGCCAACCCTAACAAAGTAATCAAATTCAAACAACCTTCTGAAGATTAAGACAAAGACAAAGCCTAGAAGAAGAAATGAGTTTCCTTTCTTTTATTTTCGAGTTGTCTTTTGAACTTTATTTTCTTAGTTTATCATGAAGCACAACTCTGTAAATATCTGCTAAATATTTTTCTTCTATCATATATATTTTCTTCTGCTTTATGATTATTTTGTTTTTGTGTTAGTGACCTCACCAAAATTGGGGGAGATTGTTGGATCCCTAGTTGGATTTGGGCAAGGTTCACTAACTTAGGCTGAGTGTGACCCAACATTATATAGCTAGGGTCATGAGTAGTAGTCCTAGAGTTTAGGCTAAGTCTTGATTAGTGCTACCTCATTGGAAAAGCAAGAAGTGGACTTCAAAGAATCAGTTTTAGCAGCTTTCATAAGACAGTGATCAGTTCGAAATTCTTTAAACTCAGCTCGACGATCGTCGATCTCAGATCGACGAACCTAGAGTTAATTCTCGTAGCTGAGCTCGATATTCTAAGAGCTCAGGTCGATGCTTAATTTTCTTCTGTCAGTTTCTCAGCTCGACAATCTCAGAGTGCAGGTTTTGGAAAGTCATTCCCAGTTAGCAGATCGCAGAGCTCAGGTCAACGAACTTGAATTCCCTGGTCGACGATCTTTGATCTCAGGTCGACGAATTCTGTTTTGCATTCAAAGTTTTCCGTGTAGTTCCAGAATGAGTCCTTCCCTCTTCTGTTCCTTATTAGTAGTATTATTCTGAGTATTTAATGCAAATTTTCTTCTTAATATCACCGTTATTTGGCTGCTTTAAATGTGGTATTCTTCAGAATAAATATTTGCTTATTCTATCAAGAACAGTTTGGAAACTCATCAATGCTATTATTCCAGCCCTTTTCTATTCCCCCTAGCAGCCAGCATTTATGGAAAGATTTCAAAAATTCAAAGAGAATTTTTCAGCAGTGGAATAAAAGTAATTCTCTCTTCTTCGAGAAAAATACCAGACAAGAAAGATAGTTAAGAATACAGGAAGAGAAATCAAGAAGCACTGCAAAGAAAATTCTGAACAAGCACTCGACACTCTCAACACTTTTTCATTCTCTGCCATCACTGTAGTTTGAAGAAGAACAAATCATCAAGATCAAGAGTCTTCTTCAATCTCTGTTCCAGAAATCCTCAAACACATTCTATTCAACATCTGTTACTGGATTTCCTGGAAAATGGCAGATCAAGCTAAAGACCTACTCACCCTTTAGCAAAGCTCTATTCTTTCAGAAACATTCTACTTCTCAGAAGGAGCTTTGAAATCACAAGAATCCACACAGTCTTCTCAGTTGTATTTAAAAAAAGAGAAGACTTACATCAACATTTTCCATCCCATTGTACATGGTTATAACTCCCTTCAAAAGTTAGTTTGTTTGACAAGTCTCCCTCCAAAAGACTTGAAGTTGGTTTTTGGGCACCTGATCAAAAGCCTGAAGGGTTTCCTGATCTACTTGAACCAGATCTCGTGGTGGCAGTCACCTGATCAAAACCTTCTAGTAGATTCCTACCATGGGTGGTAGAAGAGTGGATGTACCCAGGTTTAGGGGAACCACTATAAACTTCTTGTGTCATCTGGTTGCTCCTTTTCATTTGTTTTTCCTGTGCTTGTGATTGCTGAATTATTTAGCTTAGTTTTTATTATTCCTTAACTAATATATGGTATCATTATATTTACTCTGATATAATCTAGAAAAAGAGCCAAAGTTTTAATACTCTATTCACCCCCCCCCCCCCCCCTCTAGAGTATTTTGACCTAACACCCTCCTTTCAGGCCTGCTCTTTGAGGCCGCCCAACAGGGGCGGCATGCTCTTTTGAGTCCGACTAGCAGGGGCGACCTGCCTTCTGAGTCCGCCTAATAGAGGTGGCCTGCTCTTCGAGTCTACCCAACACGAGCGTCCTATCTCCTAAGTCCGCCCAATAGGGTTGGCTTGCACTTTGAGGCCACCCAGCAGGGGCGGCCTGCTCTTCTGAGTCCGCCCAGTATGGGTGGCCTACTCTTCGAGTCCTCCCAGCCGGGGCGGCCTGTCTCCTGAGTCTGCCCAGCAGGGGTGGCCTTCCTTCTGAGTCCGCCTAGCAGAGGTGGCTTGCTCTTCGAGTCCGCCTAGTGATACTAAGAATTGTAAAGGTGGAGAGAGGGTAAGAGAGAAGAGAAGGTGGATGTGGTGGAAGTTTTAAATATTCTACGATTCTATATCCGATAAAGGCAAGCGTACCTTTTCGTTTATAGTATAGGATACTAAAGATTATTATCAAGGTCATATTTCCCTGGGGCGTAATGATTACTTCTACTTCGAGGAGATCGCTATTATTTTATCAATTGATTTTTCTATTAATTACTAAACTAAAAACAGAAATTAAAATACTAAGCTAAAAAATAAACTAATAACTTGCAGAATAAAAAGAGTTAGAGCTAGTGATAAAGGGTTTGTACTCAATCTAGAATCACTTTGAAATAGGAAAATCAAAATGAAATAACAACTAGTTCTAAATAAAGTAAAACTACCTTGACCATGGAGGTTCCCGAAGCATGAACGCGCTTCTCTCGAAGTCACGCCCAACTGAGTTTAGGATGGTCTGACCGAACTATCATCAATATCGGAGACCTAAAGCTCGCCTTAAGTGGTGAACCACGCTATTGGATTTCACTCCAATCAAGGAGATTTGGACGTCCTCCTCTCTCGAGGGGTGCGTGCAACTCTCTTTACTCTTGGGGGATCGATTCAATCTACGAGCCTCTCGACTAACTAAGATTGAAAACCTAAATAGAAACTATATACTGGAAATATAGTCCCACTAAATAAAAACCAAGAGTAAATCAAAAGTGATTACTTTAAGAAGAAAAAGAAGCTAAAACATCATAACTTGATCAACCCATTCTCAGATCATCGCAATCGATTACAAATGGGGATTAGTAAATGTTGGGTACATTAAAAAATGTGTACTAGATTTGGAGAAGGCACAACTTAATCAATGATATGCATCAATGTGTATTTGATAGAAGTTTGAGTTTCATTATGCAGGTTTAAAAAATTTGAAGGAAAATTTTCTAAGTACAAGTGTCGACACTTGTGAAGAAACTGTGTCGACACTTAAGGAGACTGTGTCGACACTCATGCAAGTTGTGTCGACACACAGGCGAAATGTGTCGACACATATGAAGAAGCTATGTCAACACCCAGCTGCTATGTCGACACTCAGGAAAGCTGTGTCGACACACTGGCAAAATGTGTCGACACTTATAAATAAGTTATGTCGACACTCAAAGCTATGTCGACACCTAAAGAAGCAGTTGTGTCGACATCCAGAATTGTGTCGACAACTTAAAACAGAATTGTTTCGACACTTAAAACAGAAGATGAGTCGACACTCAGGAGCTATGTCGACACCTGAAGCAATTATGTCGACACACAGGACTTGTGTTGACACACCAACTCTCAAGAGGCTGTGTCGAGTTCATAAGTAATTGTGTCGACACACAGGACTTGTGTCGACACACACTCAACGCCATTTGACAAACACTCAATGCCATCTATCTGCAGCAGAAATGTCGAGACAAGAAGCTGCTGTGTCGACACATAGGACTTGTGTCGACACATACAACAAAAAACAGTGTCGAGAAGCAGAAGTATGACTGTGTCGACACTTGGAGTATTTGTGTCGACACCTTGAAGACTTGTGTCGACACTTAGCCTATATGTGTCAACATATGTGAAGCAGTCTGCTGAGTGTTGTGTGCTGAGTTGGAAAGACACTGAAGAACCTGGTGACGTGATTGGTGACTTGACAGTTATCGTAACTAACCGTTCTAACACCACTGTCAGAACTGTCAGAAGTCTGTTATTAACCGGATCAGCCGATAACCATGGAGTAAGCTCTATATAAGAGCCAGATCGAAAATGACAGAAAATATAAGAAAGAACTCCTGATCATAAAGAAGAACTCTAACAGATCAAGGCCTTTCTGCAAGAAAGATTCAGAGTTCAATATGAATCTAAGGAAGAAGCTGACTGAAGATCAACTTCAACTTTAAAAGAAGATCCACCTTATTTGTCCTAATCAAGAAGCTTTGAAAAGCTAAGTTAGGTTAGATCAGAAGGATCAGTCTATACAAGAACTGATCAAGAAGATAACATCAGCAGAGAAATCTAGCTGGTGAAGTTTTCAGATACTTATTACTCCCATATTCTTGTAGGATCTATTGTTAGATCTGAGACTGTAAGCCTAAAATTATAAAGGCTGAGGTAGGGCAGTGTGCCTGAGGTAGGACTTATGGAAAGTCTGAGTTGTAAGCCTAATTATAAAGGCTGAGGTAGGGCTAAGGCCTGAGGTAGGATTCAGGGAAGAATCTGAGGTAGGACTTGTGTAAAGTCTGAGGTGTAGCAACCATTTTTGGTTCTGAGTTTGTAAGATCTGCGGATCCGAGCCAGTGGAAGGAAGTTAGGCTGAATCGAGTTATTTACTGGACAGGTGAAGGGGGAAAGTGGATGTACCCATATCTTGGGGAACCACTATAGATCTGGTGTTAGCTGAAATGTATTTAATTTCTGTAGATAGAATTATTCTATGCTAAAAGAAGTTACAAATATTTGTTTGCCTTAAAATCAAAAAGACACAAAAAGATTAGAACCTATTCACCCCCCCCCCCTCTAGGTGTTTAGTCTTTTGAAACAAAGTCTTTCAAGTGGTATCAGAGGGAGGTTCCTAAAAATTTGACCTAACAGTCAGAGGATTTCTCCAAGGCAAATAATAGATAACAAAATGGGTTTAAGTGAAAATCAAAAGGAATTTGGATCTATGAAATCGCCCATATGCAGGAAAGAATCTTTTGGCATTTGGAAAGAAAGGGTCAGGCTATTTATGGAAGCATCAGATCCAAGAATTTATATCACAGTACATGAGGGCCCCTTCATCCCAATGAAGGTTTTAGTTCTTGATGCAAACATTCAAACTCCAAAGAGTTATTCAGAGATGACTAAGGATGAAATCATCTTGGCTACATTAGATAAAAGAGCTCAGAATAAAATTGTAAGTGCCATAGATGATGCAATAGTCCAAAATCTTGTGCACAATAAAACTTACAATGAAATGTGGGATACATTGATTGTCTATATGGAAGGCACAAAAGAAGTCAGAGAGGACAGAAAGTCTATGCTAAATCAGGAATATGAGAGCTTTAGGAAGAATAAAACTGACAACATAGCTAAATGCTATAAAAAGTTGTTCAGAATAGTGAATGACCTGATGACATATGGAAGAGTTTTCAGTACTTATGAACTAAATGATAAGTTTCTTAGGTCCCTAACAAAGGATTGGGAAACTAAGATATGTGCCATCAGGGAAGTTGCCAAACTGGCTGACACACCACAACCTACACTTTTTGGAAAACTTCTTTCATATGAAATGCAGCTTACTGCTAGGAAAGAGGAAGAGAAGGGCAGCAGATCTAAACATAAAGAAAAGCCAGTAGCCTTTAAGGCTGAGGGCTCAAAGAAGGGTAGGAGAAAATCTCCTTCTCCACTAGAAGGAGTACTGAAGCAGAAGAAGGTGTTCTTGAAACAAGTACATCAGATAGTCATACATCTGATGAAGACTTTGCTTCCTTCACCAGATAATTCCAAAGGTTCATGAAGAAAAAGAACTGGAGAACCAGGCCTTCATCTATATCCTATTCTAAGGATGAATACTACAGGAAGAAGAAAACACCTAAGGAGGACAGGTATGCTTCTAAACCTGGTAAACAATCTAATTCTAAGATTATGTGTTATTGCTACAACAGGTCTGGGCATGTCATAGCTGACTGTCCTGACAAAAGAAAGGAGTCAAAGGACAAGTAGAAGTAGCTGGTCAAAGGCAAGAAGGAGAAGTCTCTAATGGCTCAAAAGGAGAAGAGTTGAACAGACTCTTCATCTTCAAAATCTGAAGAAGAAGAGACATAAGCATATATTGGACTCTTCTCAACAGAAGAGGATTCTAGGGAACTAGAATTCCTACAGATGCTGGACTCCAAAAATGGAGTGGAAGAATATTGTTGTAAAGGGCTGATGGCTCAATCTGAAGAATATAAGTGCCAGGATCAGCCTGGACCAAGTAAGGTGAACAATTCACCCCTAGTCTCAGATTACATTACTGGATTAGAATCAGAAGAATCTTCTTAAAAACAAGTGGATGGATCTGAGTCAGAGGGGGATGTTCACCAACTCATTAATGAGTATGGTGGGTTATTGCATGATCTAAAGAAGAGCAAGTTTCTTGTTAAAGAGCAAGCCAAAGAGATTGAGTCTCTTAAGCTGGCTGCAGTATTTTCAGCAAAACTGTTGGATGAAAAAATGAATGAGGTTGCGAAATTAAAAAATATTACAGTTATTCAGATGGGCACAATCTCATTCAAAGAGAATCATATCAAGAAACCTGAGGGAAAACTTCAACAAGAGAGAGAGCTAGTGGCAAAATTCTCCAAGATAAAATCAGTCTTACCTTTGATAGATAATTTTGTTTCACAAAAAGGAAAGACTGGTGTAGGCTTTAAGGGAAGAACTAGGGATACAAATTCTCATAGAAAAGGTAAAGCCACAGTTCAGCCTCTAGCTGTTAACCCCCCATTTTCTTTAAGAAGGTAGTGAATCCTACTAACAGGTATGATTATGACATTACACATGGTCACTGTGAGCATGAAAATTTCATGAGCAAGGGTGCTATTGCCAATAGACCAATCTATAGGCATGCCCATCATATTCAAGAGGAGTTCTTGAAGAATGTTGTTCCAACACCAACACTTAATAAGTCTACTGGCAATAAAGTAAGAAGGCATGTGCCTAAGAATAAGTATAATAGGTTTGAGTGTTGGTATTGTGGCAAGGTGAGCCACTTTGCCATGGATTGCTGGTTTAACTTAAGTGTTAAAACCAAAAGTAGGATTCCTATTAGATCAGTCATAGGGTTTCAAACTAACAAGGACCTAGGACCCATTAGCAAGTTGGGTTCTAAGGGTAAGTGATTCTTTATTTGTTGCAGGTAAATCCAAGTGACCATACCCCTATATGGTACTTGGATAGTGGCTGTTCTAGACATATGACTTGAACAAGGAGCATGTTGAGGGACTATGTGCTCATAAAGAATGGACCAAAAGTTATCTTTGGTGGATCAGAAAAGGGAATCATCAAAGGATTTGGTAATATATCTTATGATTCAATTACAATCACTAAATTGGCTTATGTAAAGGGTCTAAAACATAACCTGATTAGCATAAGTCAACTTAGTTACCTAGGTTATGATATTTCTTTCCTCAAAGGGGAGTGCCTAGTAAAAAGGTCAAGTGATCAAGAGATCATTTTGACTGGCACTAGGAAAGGAAATGTGTATTGCCTTAACCTAGAGTGTGAGTCTAACAACTCACCTATTTGTTTGGTTGCAGGAGAGAAAGCTTCTCTATATGTCAAATGGCACAAGAGGCTAGCTCATCTGAACTATAAGTCAATTGGAATGCTGTTCAGCATGGGATTAGTGAGGAATGGTCCTCAAGTTCAGTGCATAAAAGAGGGTGTGTGCTCAGCTTGCCAAAAAGGCAAGCAGACTAAGTCCTTTTTTCAGTCACATGACATCAAAGATTCAAAGAGATGTTTGTATCTCATGCATATGGATTTATTTGGTCCTATGGCAGTCCATAGTCTTTGTAGGAAAGCATACACACTTATTGTTGTGGATGACTATTCTAGATTTACATGGGTTTTCTTCTTGAGGCAGAAATTTGAGACCCCAACAATTTTCCAGACTTTTGTCAGACAAATACAGAATGAATACAACAACTCAGTGGTCAAAATAAGAAGTGACCATGGAACTAAATTTCAGTCTGAATTTATGATAAAATTCTATGAAGAACTTGAGTCTCATCAGGAATTCTCTTCACCTAGAACTCCTCAGCAAAATGGTGTTGCTGAAAGAAAGAATAGGACTCTAATTGAAGCCAGTAGAACTCTACTGAATGACACTACTATCCTTGAGTACTTCTGGGCTGAGGCAGTAAATACTGCATGTCATGTGCTCAGTAGGGCCTTCATCAACAAGAAACACAAGATGACTCCCTACAAGATTTTAAAAGGCAGAAAACCAAACATATCTTATTTCAGAATCTTTGGTAGTAAGTTTTTTGTACTAGTCAATGGTAAACACTACCAAACTAAGTTTGCTGTCAAGTCCCTAGAAGTGATATTTATTGGGTACAGCAACTGTAGTAGAGCATATAGGATCTACAACTTGACAACTCAAGTTGTAGAAGAATCTGTGCATGTAGTATTTGATGAGTCAATGTTTATTAACAGTGAATTGTCTAGTTCTTCAGTTAGTTCTACAGGTCTAATAGATAAGATGGACAAGCTGACCATCAATGAAGATGTTCCTGCTAAACTGGATGAGGATAAAGATGCCAACTATCTAGGGGGAGATCAAGTCTCTCTGGGTGAAGAATAAAATATGGAGCATCAAGATGAGGAAACTGGAGAACGCCATAATGCTGACAGAATTCCTCCAGCAAGGAGACACCTGAAGGATCATCCAACTCACCAGATCATTGGTGATGTAAGTCAGGGTGTTCTAACAAGGAGCAGGAGCACGAACACAGTTTTATGTTCTAGCTTTCTGTCTCAGATAGAACCTAGGAAGATTGAAGGGGCCATACAAGACACCAACTGGATTGATGCAATGCAAGAAGAGCTCAGTCAGTTTAAAAGGTGTAAGGTCTAGGAACTGGTGCCAAAACCTATGTATCACAACATAATAGGAACTAAGTGGATCTATAGGAACAAGCTTGATGAGAATGACACTATAGTCAAGAACAAGGCTAGACTGGTAGCAAAAGGCTACAGACAACAGGAAGGTATTGATTTTAATCAAACCTTTGCTCCAGTGGTAAGGCTGGAGGCAATAAGGCTGTTCTTAGACTATGCTTTATATCAAGGGTTCAAAGTATATCAAATAGATGTGAAATCAACATTTCTGAATGGTGATTTAAAAGAAGAAGTCTATGTAGAATAACCCTCAGGTTTTGTAGACTCTCACTTTCCTGATTATGTACATAGGCTTAAGAAAGCTCTATATGGTTTGAAACAAGCTCCAAGGGTTTGGTATGAAACCTTGTCTGCCTTCCTCATTGAGAATAAATTCTCTAGAGGAAAGATAGACAAAACTCTATTCTATAGGGAATCAAAAGGCAAGATAATACTAGTCCAGATATATGTGGATGACATTATCTTTGGTTCTACTGAAAATAGCCTTTGTAGGAAGTTTGCCAAACTTATGCAAGGGAAGTTTGAGATGAGCAGTATGGGTGAGCTGAAGTTCTTCTTGGGACTTCAAGTTAGACAGACTGAGAGTGGGTTGTCCATATCCCAATCTAAGTTCACCAAGGATTTGATTAAGAAGTATGGTTTGGACTCAGCTTCTACAATGAAAACTCCAATGGGAACAAGTATGCCTATATGCAAAGATTAAGCAGGGAAACCTGTTGATGAGTCTTTGTATAGAGGGATAATTGGCTCCCTACTATACTTGATAACTAGTAGACCTGACATCATGTATGCAACATGTGTCTGTGCTAGGTATCAAGCATGCCCTAAGGAATCTCATTATACTGCAGCTAAAAGAATTTTGAGATATCTTAAGGGCACACCTAATCTAGGCCTTTGGTACACTAAGAATAGAGATTTTCTATTAACAGGTTTCTCAGATGCAGATTTTGCTAGATGCAAAGAAGACAGAAAAAGTACCACAGGAACCTGTTAGTTCCTTGGTGGGAGGCTGGAGTCATGGAGCAGTAAGAAGCAAACCAGTATAGCTATATCAATAGCTGAATTAGAATATATAGCTGCAGGTAGCTGCTGTGAACAATTAATGTGGATAAAGCATCAACTAGAAGATTATGACATCTAGGTAAGAAGAATTCCACTATTTTGTGATTTTACAAGTGTTATTTCTATTGCTAAGAATCCTGTATCACACAGTAGGACCAAGCATATAGAAACAAAGTTTCATTTTATCAGAGAACATGTTGAAAAGGAAAATATTAGTCTAGAGTTTGTAAAAATAGATAATAAAATAGCTGATATGTTCACAAAACCACTGGATGAAACTAAATTCAATAATTTCAAAAATGAATTGGTATGTTTAACCAAGAATAGGTTAACATAAGTTTCCATGAGTAGCATCAGTAAGCACCAAATTTCTCTTGAAATTTGTCCAAGTACAAAGTTTGTGTCGACACAAGCAAGTTGTGTCGACACACTCAGTATGTTGTGTCGACACAGGAAAAGGATGTGTCGACACAGGAAAAGGATGTGTCGACACAGAAATAGTATCTGTGTCGACAGGAGAATAGGTGTCGACACAACCTTGTCGAGACTATAAATCGTGAGGATATTTGTGTCGACATAAAAAGAAGGTGTCGACACAACTCTGTCGAGACTTAAGTTGTCAGTGTCGAAACAGACGCAAGTATTTTGACACAGACTCAAGTATGTCGACACATAAACGTGTCGACTTAAAATATGTTTTGTCGACTTAGATATTCGTATGTCGACACATAGTTGTGTCTACTCAGCTTAAGTTCTGTCAAGACCTAGGTCATTTGAATGTCGACACGAAAACTGATCTGTCGACTTAGGCCCGTCTTTTGACCTGCGCTTGACACAAGTACTAAAAAAGGTGAATCCAAAATCTGGTCGACTGCGCTATCAGAATTTTTGAATCTACACCTTATGTCGACATAGACCTTCTCTTCTCTTCTCCTCTAGTACTTACATCAATGGCGCCACACCAAGAAGACAAGGTTAATGAAGGTTACGAACTGGTTCGCGAAGGTTTCACAACTACTTCTTGAAAGTGCAGGATAAGATCACTCCTAACTCTAGAGGGGGGTGAATAGAGTTATTTAAAATAATTTTCCAAATAAAAACTTTTGTGTAGAGAAGGTTTGAATTTACTTAGTGTAAGGTGCTAGAGTAAATAATCAGAGTAAAAAGGTATTCACAGCACAAAGCAAAACACAAGGAGCATAAGCAATCCAGACGACACAAGGAGCTATAGTGGTTCCCCAAATCTGGGTACATCCACTCTTCTATCACCCTTGATAGGAATCCACTTCAAGATGAGTTGATCAGGTGTCTTGAGCACCAGAGAGTTTTTGATCAGGTTCTCACAAACCAACAGAGCTGATTTTGACCAGGTTTCAGCAAAACCAAAAGTAACTTTTGAAGGGAGTTAAAACCCTGTACATAAAGAAAAAGAAAAAGAGATGATGTTGTCTTCTCTATTCAACAAGCAAAGAGAAGCAGAAGTGGATCTGAAGTTGTTGTCAAAGCTCCCCCTGAGATCAAGATGAGGTTCAGGAAGGAGAGCTCTGCACAAGGGTGACAGGTCTTCAAAGATCTGATTTGCTCCAGCAAAGGATGATCCAAGAGAGTTGGATGGAGGTGTCTAAAGCAATCAGATTTTCTGTGAGTTAGCTTTTCAACACAATGTCACAGAGAGAAAAGAGATCTGAAGTCTTGTATTGTTATTCTCCTTTTTTTTGTTCTGTATATTCTCTGTGTCTCTTTGTAGAATTGAAAGAAAATGTATTATATACTTGAGTCTTCTTCTTCCTTTTACTTTGATAGCCGTTGGAAGACAGCATTAATTGCTTTCCTTAACTGTCCATGCCTCAAAGGAAATGACAGGCAGACATTCCTTAGAAAATTCCTTGAGCCATGCACCAGATATGCTGTAACGGCCAATAAATCTTCAGCATTAATTGTTTGTCAGAAGGAATTTGAATTCCTATCCAAAATCGACGGAAGTCTGGAAGGCGTCGAGCTCACGGAAAAACGTCGATCTGAGCACGACACACGTCGGCCAGAGAGTGTTTTCTGTAAGCAGAACTGGGTTCGACAGAACGTCGAGCTAAGGTCGACTCCACGTCGAGCTGAGGTCGACTCTGCGTCGAGCTGAGGTCGACTCTGCGTCGAGCTGAGGTCGACTCTGCGTCGAGCAGAGGTCGACTCTGCGTCGAGCTGAGATCGACTCTGCGTCGAGCTGAAGTCGACTATGCGTCGAGCTGAAGTCGACTATGCGTCGAGCTGAAGACTACTCTAACTAGCCTATGTGACCTTTATAACAACATGGAGGTCACAGCACACAATCCCTATAGAAATATAGTCATCCTGGTCCAAATAGTAATAGGGTGTTCCAACAATCTCCCCCTATTTGGATTAGGATTACTATTTACATGAATTTTAGGGATTCAAAGAAAAAAATAAAGCAGATACAACACAATATAATACAGCCAGACATGACAGAAAAATAAGCAGCATATATAAAACACTATATAGCAGCAGAATTGTTCAAATGTCCTGAGTCCAGTATATAGAAAGTGTTAGAGTACCTTACTTTACTTGTCCTTTGATGCTTTGTCTTGATCACTCTTTTTGAAGATGATTTCTCTGTTTGGATTGGAAGCTTCCTTTTTGGATCTGTAGTCATCAGCTGCACCTAAAGACTTTTGATCTCTAGCACTGGGTGGTACAGCTGTAGGGTGGAGTTCCATGTATCTGTCTGAATCAAAAAATTTCTTTGAGCTATACTTTTCCAATTCCTCTCTTCTTTGTTCTGACATAGTACTGATATGAGAGGTGTCCAGTCCTCTTTCTCTGGCTTTGTTAATTTCATTTAGAGCAGCCATCTCTGTCATCCTAGCTTTCCAGTAAGCAGGAGTTTTGGTAGGATCTTCAAAGGGTACAGCTGGTTCAAATTTGTTAGAGGATGTTTCTTGAGAAGTTCTTGGGGTGAGGTCAACTCTAGGCCTGTAAGGATAGGGCCCAGAGGTTGGATCAATGGCTCCTCCCCTTTGATAAGGTTGAGAGCCTGATCTTCCTCTGGACTGCCTGCCTCTATAATTTCCTCTTTGTTGACCTCCCCTTTGCTGGCTATCTCCTTGATGTCTTCTGGCTTGATAAGTCTTTCTATGTAGAGCTGAAGGTGCTGAAGAGGAAGATAGACCAGTACCTGCACCTGCATCTGGAGGAGGTGGAGGTGGAGGCTGATGGACTGGTTTAGTTGGTCCCTCATTGAATTTTCTCTTCTGTTTCATAGCTTTTCTCTGATTCTGAGAGTACTGCATCCATGGCTCTGTGATTTCACAATTATATTTGATGTAATAGGGAATGTCATGATCTGTAGCTCTGGCAGGAGGTACTCTTTTCATGGCTTTTGATCTGGCTTTCCTCTTCCTTGCAATAGTTGCAGAGGAGTCATCAGAATCTGTAGCAAACTCATCTTCAGAACTTTGTGATTCTTCATATGGATCTATATACTTTCTTTTGGAGATGGGAAAGCTGATGGAGGCTGGAGCTGCTGAGGAGGAGACTGAAGGAAGCTCTGCTGTCAGTGGGGAGGAGGAAGCAACCACTGCAGGAGAGGGCACAGCCTCAGGAGCCATAGAGGCTGAAGAGGCTGGTTTCTGAAGGGCTTGGGAGATATGGGCCTCTGCAGCATCAGGTGTCTCAATCACTTCACCTGAAGTCTCAACAGGAGCTAACAAATCAATTTCAACACTAGCAGGAGCCACTGCTACCACTGCTATATCAGAAGTCAAGGCCTTCTGAAAAGGGACAATAGCCCTGGACAGATCTTCTTGTATTGAAGCTGGAGGAGAGAAGCTCTGAACAGAAGCTGCCAAAGACTGAATGTCTAAGGCACTGCTGATTTGCTGAGCTGAAACTGTTTGATCTTCTGCAACAGACACTGTCTCTGAACAAGCAACTGATACTGTCTCTGAATGAGTCTGAGCAAGCTGAACTGAAGAAGGAGGCAGCTCTTCTTCTGCTGACATCTCCCCCTGCCTAGAATCAGTGGTAGCTGACTCTAGGCCCCCAGAAGAAGGGCATGCCAACTGAGAGGAGAGGGAGGATACAGAGGCAGAAAGAGTGCTCAGGGAAAGAATGAGAGGAGCCAGCTTGGCATCCAGGAGGGAGGAGAGCCTAGGAGACAGAAGGTCAAAAATTTGATTGGCTAGGGGGAGGAGAGCTACTTGCTCAAGGGGAACTTGAGTAGAGGTAGATGGAGTAGCAGAAACTGAGAATGTAGAGGAGGTGGAGGGTGGTGTAGACAGTGGAGGTGTAACTGGTTCCTGAATGGAGGAGAAGAGTAAGTCTGAAAAAGTAGAGGGATGGAGGAAGTCATGAGGAGAGGAGGTAGAGGCATCCATGAAGGAGTCTTCATGCATGTCAAAAGAAAAGAGATCCACACCAAGAAGATCCTCATGAGTTAAAAGGTTAATGAAGGTTTCGAACTGGTTCGCGAAGGTTTCACAACTACTTCTGACGAAATTCAGGGAGTTATTGCCCTAATTTCTGAAAATGGACTAGCATTTTTGGTCTCAGAACCGACCAAAATTTGGAAGAAGGAAGTCATGTAGTTATACACAACGCTTCATTAGACACTAAAGGAAAGAAAATCAAGGCATCTATTCAAGGTACCCAGGTGAAGCTCACTTTGAAATCAATCAGGAAAGCATTACATCTGTCATTGATTAAGGATACAGACGAAATTATTCCATCCCAAATAACTGAAGCATTAAGCTGGTGTGGACTGAATCCCAGTATTAAGATTAGTTCATCTATCAATAGAAAAGGGATGAATTCCCAAGGAAAATTTCTTTCAGAAGTAGTGGGCAAAGTGATTATCTGCAAAATAGGAGGACATGATCGGATTTCTGCCCACATGTTCAATCTGATGGTGAGAATCATATTCAAGATAAGCACGGACTGGGCAGCAGTAGTGTTTGATAAACTACAAGAAGGAATAAAGAAACCTAACCTGGGAAGGATCCTCAGCCTATGCTTAACATCAGTAATTCCAGATGTTCTGAAACAAGCAAATGGCTCTAAGATAAATCATATGAGAAAAATGGATGTAAGGATACTGTCAAGGTGGGATAGAGTTCTAACCAAGGAAGTCCCTGCTCCTAATGAGCAAACTAACAAAGACAAGAAGAAAAAGAAAGTGGTTGTACATGCTGACTCCTCCAATGATTCTGAGGAGGAAGTGGTCTTCAGTTCTGATAAAGACCAGCAACAACAAGATGTTCATGCTCAAGCAAAGGACTGTGAGCCCCAAGAGCAACAAGTTGACTCTACTCTAGCGAGAGAAAACCTAGAAAAAGAAACTGAGTTGCCTACCTAAGGGGGAGGTATTGATGATGCTGTCCTGGATAGTGACTTTGCTGTAGACAGAATAATGGATGTTGTATCTGAAATCAACACTACAGCTGAAGTAACTTATAAGAATGATGCTCAAAATGAGCCAGTAAGTATCTTCTCCACAGACTAGTGATGTATTATAGTATTCTCCTAAAAAATTATTTAAAGGGACACTTTTGTTTACACAACAAAAGAGGTCTTTCAAGTGATATTAGTCTTTTAAGTAGTTTTTTTAAAAAAAAAACTAATCTTATTCCTTCTGACCAGATACAGTAGGAATTTACAATGGAAAAATTGTTTCCTGATCCTCTTACTGATAGGACTGAGGGGGAGGAATTTAAAAAAAAAGGAAATTCAAAGGACTGAGGGGGAGTAATCTAAGGATACCCCAGCTGAAAAGGAAACTATTGATATTAAAAGTACATCTGAATCTTCTGAATATGAAGAAGCCACATTGGCTAAGAAAAGAAAGCGGTTTGTGTTAAAGAAGAAGAGTTCTGGATATAAGAAAGCTTTATAATTAGGAACTACACCATCTACATCAAGCATGGACTTCAGTTCTTTACTGGTCCAGATGTAAATAAAAATGGATAATCAAAGACAGTCTATAGAGCAATATGTGGATGAAACTCATAAGGAGTTTCAGTTTCAATTGGCCCAGGACATCAAATCCATTAGATTTGATGTGAATCAACATAAGAAGGAGATGATAGATTGCTTCCATAAAGTAGGTAATGCTGTGGTTTTCCTGGCCAAGAAACAACAAAATATCCAAGCTAAAGTGGATGAATTTGAAGTGAAGCAAGGATATGTATTAGAGAATCAGTTAAGGATGAATAAAAATCAAAAGGATTCACATCATGAAATATTGACAAAGCTCACTGATTCTAGCACTACTCTGAAGGATGAAATCTCCAAGAAAATCCAGGAAGATATATCTGCTGTCAAAGCCACATTTCAAGAATCTCAAGAGAGAATAAAAACTTTCCTGACAAAATTCAGAGCTTATTTTAAAGAGGGAACTAAATATATAGCTGATCAAGTCAGATTCCATAAAGAAGATTTAAGAGATCATGTTGCAAGAGAAGTCATAAAGGGGGAGAGATTACTAGTCAAAGCCAGCTCTGACCATGCTAAATGGACTACAAATAGCATCAGATCTACTCTTGGATATCCTCCTCTTTGTGATGATGCTAATATAGCTGAGTCTGGGATACAACCTGAATATTTTGAAGGAGATCAGCCAGAAGTTGCTCAGGTGATCTACCCCCCAGCTGATTTTGAGATGGTTAAAGAAGAAGTGCTGAAAATGTATTGTCCTCCACCAGAGACACAAAATGTAATTCTGGAAACGGTTGAAATGTTAGAAGCTGCATTAGAAGCTCAGAAGGAAGCTCAACTTTCCAAGAAGAGATTCAGAGAGCAGGCTGAGCTGAAGCCAGATTTTGAGAAGTGGAGCCCAACTTCTAGAAACATCATACTTACTGCCTGGAAAGTTGTAAAGGATAAAACCCATGACAAGGGTAAGTGGTATTCTGAACAAGAGTGGAATAAATATCAAGCAGGAAAAGAATCAATTCTTCAACATAGAATAAGTGTTAAGGCTGGGAAGCTACCTGCTAATGCTCAAGAGCCAAGCAAGTACTTCCCCAAACCTTTCCACTATTTTGAAAGACAGAAGATCAAGGTTGAAGAATAAAAGAAGAAAGCTCTAAAAGGGAAAAAGCCAGCTTGTTGGGTCCAGCGTTCCTTCACTTGACCCGTGGCGCTCTGCTACTTATATAAAAAATTAAGTAGCACCCTCTCCAACAGTCCGGGCTTTTGGTGCAGTTGGGTATGCGCTTGATCCTTCAATTGGTATCAGAGGAGGTCACGGGTTCAAGACCGTGGGGGCGCTATTAAATCCTGATTTTTCCCTTCTACCTGTGTGGGTCCGGTAGGTCAGGCAACCGTGGACATGTGGTAACCCCACCTCTAAGCCGTGTGGGCCATGTGGTAACCCCACCTCTGAGCCGACGGGTTATGCTGGACGCCGGGGGGGGATTGTTGGGTCCGGCGTTCCTTCACTTGACCTCCGGTGGGTCAGGCAACCGTGGACATGTGGTAACCCCACCTCTGAGCCGTGTGGGCCATGTGGTAACCCCACCTCTGAGCCGACGGGTTATGCTGGACGCCGGGGGGGGGGGGATTGTTGGGTCCGGCGTTCCTTCACTTGACCCGTGGCGCTCTGCTACTTATATAAAAAATTAAGTAGCACCCTCTCCAACAGTCCGGGCTTTTGGTGCAGTTGGGTATGCGCTTGATCCTTCACAGCTGAGGTTGCTGAACCTTCTGTGTAGGCTAAAATCAAGTCTGGCAAAGGAATAGTTATTAAGGAGTCTAGTCAGTAATAGGATTGCTAGGTTTATGTAATAGAACAATGTACTAATTTGTTTCTTTTGTTCTATAAGAAATTCATGTAAACCAAAGTTTTTCTAATTAATGAAATCTGGTTCAGTATTAAGTGTTTGTTGTTAACAATGATTATGTAATAACCTGCTCTGAAATGTTTTTACTTCTATTACAATTTTGTTTTATCTTAAGAGATGTATATCTTTGACTAAGAGTTATGACTTCTCCAAATAGGGGGAGATTGTTGGGTACATTGGAAAATGTGTACTAGATTTGGAGAAGCCACAACTTAGTCAATGATATGCATCAATGTGTATTTGATAGAAGTTTGAGTTTCATTGTGCAGGTTTAAAAAATTTGAAGGAAAATTTTCTAAGCACAAGTGTTGACACTTGTGAAGAAACTGTGTCGACACTCAAGGAGATTGTGTCGACACACAGGCAAAATGCGTCGACACTTATGAAGAAGCTATGTCGATACCCAGCTGATATGTCAACACTCAGGAAAGCTGTGTCGACACACTGGAAAAATGTGTTGACACTTATAAAGAAGTTGTGTCGACACTCAAAGCTATGTCGACACCTAAAGAATCAGTTGTGTCGACATCCAGAATTGTGTCAATAATTTAAAACAGAATTGTGTCGACACTTAAAACAGAAGATGAGTCGACACTCAGGAGCTATGTCAACACCTAAAGCAATTGTGTCGACACACAGGACTTGTGTTGATACACTAACTCTCAAGAGGCTGTGTCGAGTTTAGAAGTAATTGTGTCGACACACAGGACTTGTGTCGACACACACTCAACACAATTTGACAAACACTCAACGCCATCTGTCTGCAACAGAAATGTCGAGACAAGAAGCTACTGTGTCGACACACAGGACTTGTGTCGACACATACAACAAAAAGCTGTGTCAAGAAGCAGAAGTATGACTGTGTCGATACTTGGAGTATTTGTGTCGACACCATGAAGACTTGTGTCGACACTTAGCCTATATGTGTCGACATAGGTGAAGCAGTCTGCTGAGTGTTGTGTGCTGAGTTGGAAAGACACAGAAGAACCTGGTGATGTGACTGGTGACTTGACAGCTGTCATAACTAACCGGTCTGACACAACTGTCAAAACTATCAGAAGTCTGTTATGAACCAGATCAGCCGGTAACCATGGAGCAAGCTCTATATAAGAGCCAGATCGGAAATGACAGAAAATATTAGAAAGATCTCGGGATCATAAAGAAGAACTCTAACAGATCAAGGCCTTTCTGCAAGAAAGATTCAGAGTTCAATCTGAATCTAAGGAAGAAGCTGACTGAAGATCAACTTCAACTTCAAGAGAAGATCCATCTTATTTGTCCTAATGAAGAAGCTTTGAAAAGATAAGTTAGGTTGGATCAGAAGGATCAGTCTATACAATAACTGATCAAGAAGACAACATCAACAGAGAAATCTAGTTGGTGAAGTTTTCAGATACTTGTTACTCACAAATTCTTGTAGGATCTATTGTTAGATCTGAGATTGTAATCCTAAAATTATAAAGGCTGAGGTAGGGCAGTGTGCCTGAGGTAGGACTTGTGGAAAGTCTGAGTTGTAAGCCTAATTATAAAGGCTGAGGTAGGGCTGAGGCCTGAGGTAGGATTCAGGGAAGAATCTGAGGTAGGACTTGTGTAAAGTCTGAGGTGTAGGAATCATTTTGGGTTCTGAGTTTGTAAGATCTGCGGATCCGAGCCAGTGGAAGGAAGTTAGGCTGAATCCAGTTATCTGCTGGATAGGCGAAGGGTGAAAGTGGATGTACCCATATCTTGGGGAACCACTATAGATCTTATGTTAGCTGTGTTGTTTTTAATTTTTGTAGATAGAATTATTCTGTGCTAAAAGAAGTTACAAATATCTGTTTGCCTTAAAATAAAAAAGACACAAAAAGATTAGAACCTATTCACCCCCCCCCCCCCCGCTAGGTGTTTAGGCTCTTGAAATAAAGTCTTTCAGTTAATCATGGTAATAGGGAAAGAGAGGGGTAAATAATAAAGGTGCATGAAAACTAATGAGAGAGAATATAGAGAAAGGAAATGCTAACAACAATTTTTTAAAATAAAACATGATTACAACTAGGAAATGGATGTTACGAGTGCATGAAAAGAAGCTAACTACTGCTACAATACTAAAATGAAAAGATTACAGGAAATGAAAGTGCATTGCTTGAAAATAAAAGCTAGAAATGGAGAGAGAGAGAGAGCAAAACATAAAAACACTAAAACCCTAAGAAATGAACTAGCAACACCTCCCCTATCCCCCAAAAGTTAGTCTTGAATGCTTGGAATGATATGGTATTTATAGAGTTTTCCCACGGGTTGGTCACGTCCTAGATCACGCCCGGGGAGGGCGTGACAGGTATGGAGTTGACCTCGGGTGCTGGATTCTGGCGGGAATGATGATTGCTTCTGTACGATGGTGTCCATGCCCTAGGTCATGCCAATGTAGGGGGCGTGACAAGCACGCCATGTCAAAATCAGCTGTCGGAAATCCATCAAACGTCTGAAAAAGGCAGGACACGCCCTGTGACACGCCATGGGAGGGCGTGTCAGAGGGGCGTGACAGTACTGTTTGCGTGTAGTAGCGGAGAAAGCATTGAATGTGGCGGCAGGATTCAGGATGAGGGTGACACGCCCTGTGACACGCCTTGGGAGGACGTGTCAGGGGGGCGTGATAGTGGATTTTTGGCAAGAAATTCCATCTGGCAGCTATCAACCTCGGGATTAGGCTACACGCCCTGTAACACGCCCAGGGAGGGCGTGTCAAGGGGGCGTGTCAGAGGATTTATGACTGAAAACTTGTGGAAACCTGCAAAAACAGAAAATAAACATTAGTTATATTATTTACATAAAAAGAAACCAAAAAATACATAAAGAAAGAGATTTAAAACGAAAATTATATATTTTTACCCTAATAAATTAAGCTAAAATATGCATCATCACCCAGCAGGGGTGGTCTGTCTTCTAAGTCTGCCCAGCTGGGGCGACCTGTCTTCTGGGTATGCTAAACTGGGGTGGCCTGCACTTCGTGTCTTCCCAGTAGGGGCGGCCTGTCTTCTGAGTATGCCCAACAGGGGCGGCTTGCCTTCTGAGTCTGCCCAGCAGGGGCGGCCTACCTTCTGAGACTGCCCAAACTGTAGGGGTTATGTCATTAGGCCCAGTTATAGAAGATTCCTCCTCGGTCCTATAAATAGTCCACCATACATCTTTAGAGGGCGAGGACAGCAAGAGGGGACCAAGGCTGTGGCTATAGAAAGTCAGTTCGTACATCCTGTCTGGCAACCTGTGCGTCCTGAAGTACCAACCCGCGCGGCCTGAAGCAGCAACCCGTGCGGCCTGAGGCAGCAACCTGCGTAGCCTGAGGTAGCAAGCCGCGCGGCCTGGCGACCTGTGCTATCTTAAGCAACCAGAGAGACCTCCATTCTCCTATCCGTCGGCCTTATCTCCCCCTGTTGTATTCTATATTTTCCTTTATATGTAAAAACTTAACCTCAGATGTAATACAAGTTTATATATTAATTGAAAGCCCACCGTTGTTGATGCGTGAAAATGGACACCACCAGTTAACGGCTCAAACACAGGGGAAAGGAAGGAGGAAAAGAAAAAACTGCAAGCAGTTATCTACTAGCGGACTATAGAAAGCAGAGCCATAAGCCACGGCAACAACAGACTTCGCCCGTCGCGGCCTGAATGCCTCTCTTGCGATGGGCTTTCCTTTGATTGCAGAAAATGGATTACAAGTAGAGGAAAGAAAACTTAATGGAGAGCAAGTTGGAGACCGTAAAGCCCAAGATTCGAGTCTGTAGCCTTTAACAAGTAGGCTCCTGGGGCTCGATTCAGCGTGTGTTAGGTGCACCGCTTCCCCCTATTTATAGGTTCGGTGGCCTGGCCAAATGGGTAGTGCTAAAATAACTGGCTTCCCGGGTTACAGGAGAACCAGACAGCAGTGACGGGAATAAAAAAAGAAAAGACAAGCAGTTTGCGCATGAGGGGTGGACTAGGCTCGTGAGCTGGAGCTTCCATCTGGCTGCAGGGCGCAATCCTGGCTGAAGGGCCGCATCTTGTGCGGGCTGGTGCTTGAGTCCGCCTGAAGAGCTGGCGAATGATCTGGAAGCTGATCACCAGAGGCCGAGCGACCTGGGAGGACTGGATGATCGAGTCCGCCGCTGAAGGAGGTTGGCGCTGGGGACCTGGCTAGGCGACGTGGGCAGACTGAGAACTGAAGTCTGCCGCTGGGGGATCCTTGGATCAATGATCTTGACGACCTGAGCGGACTGCCAAAGCCGAGTCCACTGAAGGTGGAGAAGGATTTGTCCTGCCAAACATGTTGCGGATTCTAGGGTTAACATAATCCCCGCATACTTTCAAGTTTTGGAAAATTTCGAAAATGTTTCCTTAACCGCTGAGTGCGCAACTGTCATAAATGCTCTCAGCGCTATAAATACCACTGGAAACTCAGTATTCTGGCAAAATTGTCACGCCATGGGTCGGTTTTCACCTCTTTCGGTCTACACTCTTCAGTCTGGCATGGCAAGACTTGGATTGTTCTTTGGTAACTTTGCTAAAACGGAGAAACCCAAGACGAGCACGAAAACCAAGAAGTTTTTCCACCGGAGCGGGATGACTATCGGCCATATAGGGGAAAGTTCGCAAAAGGGACTGGAGAAAACTGACTCAGTCCGCAGCATCAAAGAATCCGAACGCGAGAAGTCCACGGATGCCTCTTCTGCTCAGAATGTGCCATCGCAGAGTGCGGATAGAATCTCTAATCTGCCGCTAATTTCTGACCAGAACCCTGTGAACTCACCGGGTATGGCAATAATTCCTTCTGCCTCTAGAACATACATGTTGTAGATAGACCTTGACAAGGAGGTCTCGTCATCGGAAGTTCGGAAGTCCGATGCGGAGAAGAGGCCTGCTGAAGAAATGGCTGAAGAGAGACCTGAAGAGCAACTTGAAAAACAAGCTGAGGAAACGGTTGGAGAACAAACTGAAAAACAAGCTGAGGCACTAGTGTCCTCCATGGCTCTGGTTGTCGTCGACCCGATCACAGTCCGCGAGGGTCTAGCGGACTCGCAGCAGGCCCTCATTGACCTAGAGAAAAGGACACCTGAGAATAAGAAGAGGAAAAGGGACAAGTCCACATCGCTGAGCGAGTGGAGAAGAAGTTGCGAGCTCGAAAGGAGAAAAACATCTCCGTGCGGACTGGTGTCACGAGCTTGCAGCACAAGCCGCGAGAAAAGGAAGTCCCAGATGCTAGCTTAGTAACTCTAGACGCTCCCATAACAGGAGGAGATTCTTTATCAATGGTCAGTTTGTACACTACTGAAATACTCGACAACATCGATAACGAGCAGCTCGCTGAAATTTATCAATCTCTACTTGAGGTGTTGCAGTCCGATGTTGAGATAGTGGGAGAAAAGCTGCTGATTAGCCCTCCTCGCTTGCTGATGAAGTAAGAGAGAAGACGGCGAAGGAGCAGCTCGCCATCATGAAGGTCGAGGAAGTCTCAGAAAAGCTTGAAGCGGACAGGCGAGCTAAAGACTTGCGGACTGCGGCATAGCTGATGCGGTCAGGTAAACTACAACCGGTACCCAGGCGATTTCCGCATCCGTGGCATTATAAATCTCCTCTCCGGAAATCACGATCGATAAAGATTATTACGGAGACTTATGATATAGTCGCTTCAAGCAGATCGATGGCCGAGACAAGAGAAAAAGTTCATCGTGAATGGAAACAACGCCTAAGTGCTTTTGACCCGGAGCGCTTGAGACGGCCTGTCATCGATAGTCGCCAGATCCCTACAATGATTACAAAAAGTGATTTTATCCTTACCTTTTGAGTTCGTCGCAACCTGGGAATTAATGTAAATTTTGTTTTCTTTGTTGAAGGATGAAAGTCACCACCCGACTCTGTTAAGGCTGGTGAGATTGTGTCGTCGCCTGAAATGAACGTACCGGAGCAAACTGACGCGATCTCTAATGATGAGTCCGCGCATGGCAAGCAGTTCAGCCTGGACTTAGCACTGTTAGAAAAGAAATATGAAGAAAAGTTTGAAAAAGTTCAAGCGGAACTAAAAAGGTGGATAGGGCGAGAGAAAGCTCTAGAGAGCCAGGTCGCCAACATATCAGTGGAGATGGAGGAGTTGAAGAAGGAGAAACGACAGTTAGGTGATGATGCCCGCCACTACAGAAGTATATACTTGGCCCTTGTGTGGGAAGGGAAGAAGAAACAAGATGACAAAGTTGCCATGACGAGGCCGCAACTACCCGATCGGCCTGCTTCAGCGGAGGCTCCAGCTCCAGCTGCAGTAACCAGCGGGCAACCCGCAGCAGATGAGGAGTCAAGGCCGACAAGCGAACCAGTTGTTCTATTGAGCCAAATCAACAGGGATGCCACACATATACATCGTACTATTAACAAGATGCACCACCTGGTCTACCAGCTTTATGGAGAGATATTGCGAGGGAGAGACCAGACGGCCCATCTCGGGAAGGACAAGCAGGAGCGACCTGCCCAACCTGACCGCAGAGGCCGCTGAGTCCACGAGAGAGAGCAAGAACAATGATTTGATTTATTTGTATGCTATATAATTGATGTGCTTTTAGACTTTGCTTGTTGTTTTAGTTGAACTTCGATGTGGACTATTTATTCTGTATAATATTGCTCTGAGATTTGAACTATGTTGCAATCTGCATGATGAGTCTTTCTACAGGTTGATGTTGAATGCGAGCTGGGCGGACTGCCTTTGAGTCTTCTGTCTTTGCTTGTAGACTTGCTTTGAATTTGCAGGAAAATAAGATAATGCAAGTTGGGCGGACTGCCTTTGAGTCTGCTTTCTTTGCTTGTTGACTTGCTTTAAATTTGCAGGAAAACAAGAAAATGCGAGCTAAGCGGATTGAACGATCAATATTTTTGGACTAGCTGAAAGCTGTCAGACTAGTTTTTCTATAAATAGAGCCCAGTCTTCCGTCCGTATAGGAAATGCGATCGAAGCAGAAGTCCCTACAGTCTGTGAAAATGGTGTCCGCACGTACTGATGCAGCGGTTGCATTCCACTCCGCCAACCACAAGAAAGGCAAACTGACTGAGGCCGACCTGGATGCCTTCATCGAGAAGCATATGGCGGACTCGCCAGTACTCGCACGCTTGCTCGAAGATCAAGAGAGAATCAATTTCTCTACCGCAATGCATATCGCCGTGCCTATCGACCACTTTGACTGTGGATTCAAGTTCCCATTATTGTGGGAGATCGCCGAAATCTTCGAACACTATGGCATGGTCCCAGGGCAGCTCGGGCCAAAGATTTGGCCGCCATCTATAGATATCTGTCTTATTTGCGATCTGAAAGGATTGCATTTTCTTTAAACATATTTAGAAATATTTTTTCTGTCCGCTCGATAACCCCCTCCGGAGGCCGCCAATATAAAGGCTTCATATACTTCAATTGCCGAAGAATGAAAGTTATGGGCTTATCGAATAAGATCCATAACTGGACCTCGAGGTATCTCATCTTTGAGGGCGACCCGGGATTTGCTCACACATATTCGCAAGTGCGCGCGGACTCCGCCTTCAAAAGCATGAAGCTGGATACGGTGGAGGATGCCATTGTCGAGTTCTTGGCAGGGGCGAGGCTTGATATTGACCATTACATCCCACTCCTTCCTAGCTTGGATACCATAGCCCGCCAAGAGAGTAAGTCCTGTGTCCTGTCATTGTATCCGCCACGACCTGGAGTGTACCCGTAGTGACCTGCAGTGTACTAATTTAGTTTCTTTTCTTGCAGCGACCTTGGCGTTGCCAGCGAATCCGCCACAGACACAGGGCGGGCTGACTCCTACCCAAGGTGAAAGAAAGAAGGAAATAACAAAGAGGAGGAAGGAGGAAGGGGATCCCGCTGCGGACTACTCTTCCTCCAAAAGCTTCGACATGCAAGGCTTCGGAAAGAACCAGAAGGATTTGAGGGAAAACCCGATGATCCACTAGCATGGAAAGAATAAGAACGTCCGCCTATCCACCGCTCTTCCCTCTTGGAAGAGTCCGCAGATCTCGCGCCATGCCCACGTGGCGATCTTCGCACTATATGGGAAGCGCAATATGCACGACCTAAAGAGCATGCCGCCTTCGAATATCCCCTTGCTCGCCGCTAAAGCTAGCACGAATAGCGTTGTGGCCAACCACTTGATGGGTCGCTTGACGCGTGAGCTGCTTAAAGAGAATGACCAACTCCTGCGAGAAAATAGGTCGCTGAAGGACATGATTAAGCGGCTAGGAAAAAATATTAATCTTCACAAAGAGAATGAAGCGGTATGTTTCGGTGCTCGCTGCGATTTCTGTTGCCTATCTGCAACAGACTGATTCATTTTCTTTTTGCAGACCTCGTATGATGTTACCAACCGCAGCTTCCAGGACGCCATGTTTCCTTTTGTAAAGGAAAGTGCCGAGGTCGCACTCGAGCGCTTTATAAATGATGGCCTCGCCAAAGAAGGGGTGAAAGAGGTCCCTTTCCTGCAGCTCTTCCCCGAGCTAAAGGAGAGGGTCGCTGATTGGGAGAGGGATGTGAAAGGAAAAGGAGTTGCTGATGATGAAGGTGAAGAAGATGATGGGCTGGCTGAAGACGTTCCTGACGATGCTGCTTCAAGCCAGCTACATGGGAGCCAGTCGGGGCTGTCCACGCCATCTTCAAGTTCTGACAAGGGCAGCCCGCAGATAGAGTCTGCGGACAATAAAAGTTCAGAGAGTAGCAGTGACTCAGGAGGCTATTCTCTTGAGGTCGATGTTGACAGATCTTCTTTGTTGAAACCGGCAGAGCTAGTTTCTCCTAAAGCTCGGATCTAAGGCTGCAGCTCACGCTTACTTTCTTTGAACCACGCTCCCAACAGAACTCCTAAAGGAATAGACCGAGGGTTTCAGCTCGGAGGTCCCACCGCTTACCCGGAAGAACTGGAAATTTTCCCCCTCTCTAGCCAATGCTGAGCTAGGTGCCTGAGTAAGAGAGAAAAAGAAGGTTCAACGCCCCTCTTTCTCAGACACCTTACCGGTCTATTTATAGGCCTCAGGATTCGAACTGCAAATAACCAAATCAAGCACCTGTGAAATTACCAGAATACCCTGGGCTGGGTCTGCCAACAGCCAAACTCCGCTGTTCTGAAGGGCTATGGGCAGACCACCAAGGGTAAAAGAGTAAAAAAGGCTAAAAAGGATGAACCGTTTGCCAACTGAACCGGTTTCTACCCAATTATTGAACCGGCCTTATCTCTTCCTGCCGAACCGGTGCTCGGCGAGAGGACCACCTTGCGGCTGAAAGCACCACCCCGCAGGCGAGACCCTTTGTCGCCATATAGAAAATCTTCACTTGACCCCCGCCTGTCAGGCGAATGGACTCAACTTTGGCTCCTCCTGCCTAGCGCGAGTGGACCCACCTTTGGGCTCCTCTCGCCTATCGCGAGTGGACCCACCTTTGGGCTCCTCTCGCCTATCGCGAGTGGACCCACCTTTGGGCTCCCCTCTCGCCTAGGGCGAGTGGACCCACCTTTAGGCCCCTCTCGCTTAGGGCCTTGTTTCCTCTTGAGGATTCTTCTAATCCCCTCTCTGCTGAGTTCCCTCCCGTGAGCCCGAGGTTGTACACAATCCCCGCTCTTTTCGGGGTTGTCCAAGCTCGAAAAGAAAAGTCCAACCGAGGCTCACGTCATCTCAGCGACTTTATAGCGGAATCTTTTTCGGGTGGGATTCTCCCCCCCCCCCTGAGTCTATAAATACTGGGATCCTTCCCGAATGCAACATGCCTCCTCTCTTCATTTTAGCCCCCTTTAATTTTGCTGCTATGTCTCTTAGCAAAAACTTCCGTGATCGTATCGCGTTGGTGCGTCAGCGGAACAAGGCAAGCGCGGTGGCCTTGAACCTAATTCCCGCTCGTACTTCTTCCTCACCACTGCCCTCTTCCTCTCGCCTGAAGAAGGCGAGAACAACTGATCTTGTTCCCCCGTCGGGAGGACCCTTACCAGATCCACCGGAGAGACGCATCCCTCCTACTCCATCGTTTCCCAAGGGAAAAGAGGTAAGATCCTTGTGTACCTCCCCTGTTCGTTATCTATCTTTCATTGCTCCTTTTGCTGTTGGTTTTCAGAAAAGTCATGCACCCCCCCATCAGTCTGGTAGCATACAAACTCATCCCGCCGACCACCATCTAAACTATGTCTCGCCTCCTCCTTCCACTCCTCCTTCTACTCTTGGTGGGAAAAATGGCGAGCCTTCCCATGTCGCTGGGACCTCTCGCCACTCTGGTTAGGAATCTTCTGCCCTGGGCTTCGGCCTCTCTTGCTGCCCACCTTTGATTACGGCCCTTATTCTGTTTTAGCTTTGCAGACGTGCGAGTAGACTCATCTGCCGAAGACTCGCCTACTGAGGAGCGCCCGAGGCGAGCAGTCTCATCGCCTCCTCCTCCTATGGACGAGATCGAAGATTACCTTGGCGACCCTATGGATCCGTTGGCGATGAAGCGCAGGGTGGCCGAGATGTTCCGAAAACATGCGATCATGATCCAAGAGTTGGAGAAAGACAAGCAAACGGCTGACCGGCAGATTGATTGGTTGGAGGTGGAGGTTGCTCGCTTGACCTCTGAAATTGACGCTGATATTGAGATGGATGAGACCAACCCCCAGGCGATTCTGAATGAGGTCGACCAACAACTCCATCTCGTGCGTCGTGGCGTAGATGCAGTTCGTGCTTTTCACCTCCCCCACCGTCCTCCCTGCGCGAGGTCTCGCGGTGGGGGGCGCTGGCGATGGCAGAAGGATTGAATCCTTCGCGCCGCCTCACGCCCTTATTTTCTGTATTGCTCTGTGTTTTGTAATAATGCTTCCTCTTGCGGCTATCGCCCGAACCATTTAGATCTAATGAATAGGGCTGCTTGATATATGCGGGACAAACAATTTAATAACCCCTTTTATTAGTTTCTTTGATAATGTCATATCTATGCTTAAACCATTTTTTATTATATTTTTATGGTACTGATTCGTCCCCGGCTTGGTACTCACGTTAGATTACGCCAATCGAGGTTAGGAGAGAGAAAAGGATGGCCGCCTCTTCCCCTTCCTCTACACTATTTTTTTTCTCGCCTCTTCGTATTTTTTCTTTTTACCCAACGGGCTATAAATCCCCCCCTATCCCTGGGGCCCAGATCATGCTCTCGTTATCTCGGCGCCCTAAACCTTGCCTCTCTTTCCTCTTCCCCTCGCGAGCAGATCCTGTCGGCGCTTCGTCTCACCTATTCTTCTCGCATCCCCCTTTCGCTCTCTTTGCCTAGAATGGGGAAAAAGAAGGTTGAAGAAGGCGAAGGGCGAAGCCGATGCGGGAGGTGGTTTGGTGACCATGATTTTCCTCCCGGCCGGATTTCCGAGGAGGACTACAATGCCTTCACTCGTGATTTCTTGCCGGAGGGTTTTGAGTCACGCCCACCAAGGGTGGGCGAGTCGATCAATACCTTTTATCCTGGTGAACTCGCCTTCCCCGTCTCGCATTTCGAGGCGGGGCTGAGGTTGCCCCTCTGGCCAGAGGTGAAACAGGTTCTAAAATACTTTGGGACTGTCCCTGCGCAACTGAATCCAAACGCTATCTCGGTACTTGTTGCCTTTGCCTGCTACATGCGCCGGGAGCGAATCGAATTCAGCCTGAACTCCTTCCGCAAGCTTTTTGTCTACCATGCCAACGCCGACGGCGTGTCCTACTTCACGGGGCAGGGTCTGAAGGTTTGCGAGATGCCAAACAAGAACCATCACTGGCTTACTCGCTTCGTCTTCATTCACGGCAACATGGGAGGCATCCCGCTGGCGCCCGTGTCACCAGCCGAGGTGTTCTACACCACTCCCCAGGTTAGCGGCACGGACAAGCTCCTCTGCGACTTTTTCGTTGGCAAGAACTTCGAAGTTCAGTTCTTGAGGCGGGGCCTCGACTCCCTCCTTCCTGTGCTTCCAGGCGAAGGTAAATGCTGGGACCCTTTATTTTCATCTAGGTCTAACGAATAGTATTTGTAAACGCCTCGTCTCGCCTTTTTCAGGAGAAAAAAATGTTCCCGCCCGCCCGCCTTACAAAAGCAACATCAAACCCTCCAAAGATGTCGCCCTCGCCACGATGGCAGCTGAGGCGGCGAGAGAAAACCTTCCCCCCTCCCTGAAGAAAAGACCTGTCGAAGGCTCCGCCCCATCTTGCCAGAGTCCTTCAAAGAAAACAAAGGTCAAGAAAGGAGTGCCTCTTCCCTCTGGAAAGGCGAAGCAAGTTCCTGCTGAGATGGTAGACGTGTCGGGATCCTTATCCCCCATCTCTCTGGGGTCCCAATCTCCCCAATCCCCTTCTCGGCTTCTCGGTCAGCGGGCCGTCTCGCCGATTGGCGGGACGGGTCAACCTGATCCTCTTGCTGACAACCTCCCCTCTAAATCTCCTACTCGTGAGGTGGGCTCTTCCAGCCGCCCGGCTCCTTCCACCCATCTGAACTTCAACATGGGCGTTGTGATCCTGGATGCTGCTGGCGAGCCAACCCTGATATGGGACAAGGAGGCGAACCGGGTCTCCAACTCTACCCACCTTCCCCCCTGGATAGAGCGAGACCAACCTACGGCTCATGCATTTTCTCTGAGCTTTGGCCTCTACGGTGGCTCAGAGCGAGAACCCGCCGCTGAGCCCCCTCGCGAGACTTGATCCTGAGGGCCGCGTAATCCCAGCTGCGCTCGTTGGAGCTCTCGCACCAGGTCTCGCACCATCTGATTTACAATAACAAAAGCTGGAGGGATTCAGAGGCGAATCTGGCGGCCGAGCGCGAGAAGTCTACGGACCTCGAGAAACAGTTGGCCGTGGCCGAAAACCTTCTCGCCAAGGCTCGGGGTGGTGTGGTGAGTTTTTTCCACTCTTGATTCCTTCCCTTTCTTTGTCTACCTTCAACTCCCTCTAATAAATAAACCTTTCGCAGGATGCCGAGACGGCCGACAGGATGCACTCGCGCATAGCCACTCTGGAAGGGGAGGTTAAAGGCATGGAGTCCGAGATCACTCGACTTCAGGAGGCTGCTCTCTCGTCTTCTCGCATGGTGATTCCCCAACCTCCTCCCTCTCATTATTCCCATGCTGAGGTTATGGAACTCTGCAAAGACGCCCATATCCGGACCGCCGAGCTAATCGTGAAGATGATGAAGGAGATGGAAGTCATCAGGGAAGGCTGCGAGGAGGTCACTGCCCGCGACCTGGTACCCGAGATTTATGGCGAGGAGGAAGATGGCCCGTCCTCCAGCGCGGAAGAATAGAAGAATTATTTTTCAGCTCTTTTGTATACCCCCCTATTTTTGGACACTCAGTACTGAGGCATTTTGTACTACGGCCTTTTTCGTATATACATATTTTTGTGTTTAGGACATCTCGTCTTTCTTTTCATCTTTCTTATATGCCTACCTTTTTCTTTATTTGCGGAACGGGATCACGACTTATCTCGCCTACCGATAGAGGGGCTAGCTTTACCCGTGGTGCGAGTGGGCGAACCCTCGTTGCTCTCGCGCAGGGATTGTACCACTTCTTCTCGCCTTGCTTCTGGACACCCCTGGCACGAGTGGGTCTCGAATCGCTCTTATAACTAGTTCCGTTTGTGAGACGAGGATACTCTTCTTCTCGCCCTTTGGTCGAAGAGCAGACCCCTTACTCTAGGTGCGAATAGTCATGTCCTCGCCACAGTTGCGCGGGGATTGTTCCCCTTCCACTCGCCTTGCCTCTGGACACCCCTGGCGCGAGTGAATCTTGAGGGACCGACTCCTCCCCCCTCTTTTACCTTTAGGACAAGGACTCTGCCTTTGCTCAAATTATGGGTTATCTTTGCAGGAAGCCTTCACTCATATGCTGCCCATTACCCAACCTCCGAGTGAGCCTACAGACCTGCCAGCTCGATGTTAGCCTGGATAGCAGGTCTTCTCGGGGTCTCCTCTTCAAAACAAACTCTAACCACCGAGTGAGCCTACAGACCTGCCAGCTCGATGGTAGCCTGGACAGTGGGTCTTCTCGGGGTCTCCTCTCCAAAACCAACTCCAACCACCGAGTGAGCCTACAGACCTGCCAGCTCGATGGTAGCCTGGACAGCGAGTCTTCTCAGGGTCTCCTCTCCAAAACCAACTCCAACCGCCGAGTGAGCCTACAGACCTGCCAGCTCGATGGTAGCCTGGATAGCGGGTCTTCTCGGGGTCTCCTCTCCAAAACCAACTCCAGCCACCGAGTGAGCCTATAGACCTGCCAGCTCGATGGTAGCCTGGACAGCGGGTCTTCTCGGGGTCTCCTCTCCAAAACCAACTCCAACCACCGAGTGAGCCTACAGACCTGCCAGCTCGATGGTAGCCTGGACAGCGGGTCTTCTTGGGGTCTCCTCTCCAAAACCAACTCCAACCATCGAGTGAGCCTACAGACCTGCCAGCTCGATGGTAGCCTGGACAGCGGGTCTTCTCGGGGTCTCCTCTCCAAAACCAACTCCAACCACCGAGTGAGCCTACAGACCTGCCAGCTCGATGGTAGCCTGGACAGCGGGTCTTCTCAGGGTCTTCTCTCCAAAACCAACTCCAACCACCGAGTGAGCCTACAGACCTGCCAGCTCGATGGTAGCCTGGACAGCGGGTCTTCTCGGGGTCTTCTCTCCAAAACCAACTCCAACCACCGAGTGAGCCTACAGACCTGCCAGCTCGATGGTAGCCTGGACAGCGGGTCTTCTCGGGGTCTCCTCTCCAAAACCAACTCCAACCACCGAGTGAGCCTACAGACCTACCAGCTCGATGGTAGCCTGAACAGCGGGTCTTCTCGGGGTCTTCTCTCCAAAACCAACTCCAACCACCGAGTGAGCCTACAGACCTGCCAGCTCGCTGGTTGCCTGGACAGCGGGTCTTCTCGGGGTCTTCTCTCCAAAACCAACTCCAACCACCGAGTGAGCCTACAGACCTGCCAGCTCGATGGTAGCCTGGACAGCGGGTCTTCTCGGGGTCTCCTCTCCAAAACCAACTCCAACCACCGAGTGAGCCTACAGACCTGCCAGCTCGATGGTAGCCTGGACAACGGGTCTTCTCGGGGTCTCCTCTCCAAAACCAACTCCAACCACCGAGTGAGCCTACAGACCTGCCAGCTCGATGGTAGTCTGGAAAGCGGGTCTTCTCGGGGTCTCCTCTCCAAAACCAACTCCAACCACCGAGTGAGCCTACAGACCTGTCAGCTCGATGGTAGCCTGGACAGCGGGTCTTCTCAGGGTCTCCTCTCCAAAATAAAATCCTCTTGCTTTGAGAAGACAGCTACTTGAAATTGTATGGTAGTACCAGAAGGCCATGCCAGGTTTGCTAATATTGGAAAAAAAACCTTCATCTCATTCAGAATAGATAATGAACATAAACAAAAGTATTAAGGATAAAATCTCTTTAGATCGTCGCCGCTTCGGGCGCTATCGAGGGGCGTCCCGTCTACATCTTGGAGGTGGTACCCTCCTGATTTCAAGACTTCTTTTACAATAAAAGGACCTTCCTAGTTGGGGTTGAGCTTCCCTACAGAAGCCCCTCTTCCTGCTGCATCCACTTTCTTGAGGACCAAGTCTCCCTTCTCAAACTGCTTGGCCCTGACGTGCTTATCAAAATATCTTGACATCCGGCGCTTGACCTCCTCCTGTCGGATAGATGCCAGCTCTCTAAGCTCCTCCACCAAGTCAAGGGAGAGCCTTTGCTCTTCCCCATTATCTACCAGCCACTCCTCATCTCCCCTCCTCGCCGTAGTTACCCTGGGTGACTCAACCTCGAACTCAACAGGTATGACGGCCTCGGAGCCATGGGAAAGTTTGAATGGCGTCTCTCCCGTGGCGGAACTTGGCGTGGTCCTCAAGGCCCAGAGGACGGAGGGGAGCCGCTCCACCCAACTTCCCCTCAAGTTTTCTACCTTTTTCTTTAAGAGATTCACGATGACCTTATTCGCGGCTTCCACCTGCCCATTGCTTCGAGGATGATGCACTGAAGCAAACCGAAGGTCTATACCTAGTCGTACGCAGAAATCCACGAACTCCCTACTGGCAAATTGCGGTCTGTTATCTGTGACAATGGCCAAAGGGAGCCCATGCCTACAGATGATTTCTCCCCATACGAAGCTTTTGACCACATGAGACGTCACCTTTGCCAATGCCTTCACCTCCAGCCATTTTGAGAAATAGTCTACCATGACCAGCAGAAACCTCCTCTGGCCACTGGCTTGAGGGAATGGACCCACCAGATCTAGCCCCCATATGGCGAAGGGCCATGGAGCTGTAATCGTGCGCAACCTTTGGGCCGGGAGGAGCTGAAGAGGAGCAAATTCCTGGCACTTCCTACACTTCCTTGCGAATTCCTCAGCATCCCTCCTAAGGGTGGGCCAGAAATAGCCTTGCCTCAACACCCTTCCCTCCAAGGTCCGACTCCCGGAATGGCTACCGCACTCTCCAGAGTGAATCTCTTTCAGCACCCTTGCGACCTCCTTCTCGGATACGCATCGAGCCAACAGACCCGACAATGTCTTACGATATAAGATCCCTTCTTTCAGCAGGTAGTACGCCGACTTGTACCTGACTTGCTTCTTCTCGAGCTCTCCCTCAGGCAGACGTCCCGTCGTCAAGTAGGTGGTAAATGGATCCATCCAGGATCCCTGCTGATCTACTTCCATCAGCTCTCCCTCTTCGATGGAGGGCCTAAAGAGCTCTGTCATGGTTCCTCCGGCCCGAGGACCGTGCTTGGCGAGCAGGTCTGCCCGAGTATTTTCCTCCCTTGGGACGTGTTGAACTGAGAAACTGCGGAACTGCCCAATGATCCTCTTTACCTTTGTTAAGTACAACTGGAGGGTGGACTCTCTTACCTCAAATTCCCCTTTTATATGCCCTGCCACTACCATAGAATCTGTGGAGACCTTGATGTCTTGTATACCGAGCTCACGAGCCAACCTCAGCCCTGCTATAATGGCCTCGTACTCCGCTTGATTGTTGGTGAGGGTGAAATGAACCTTCAGGGCTTGTTCGATCCGTGTTCCCTCAGGGCTTACCAAAACCATCCCTCCTCCAAAAGAATTCTTTCCCGAGGCCCCATCTACCAGCATCTCCCAAGCTACTACGGGAGACGTCTCAGCCTCCTTGACCTCCACCGTGTAATCTACCAAGAAATCTGCTACAGCTTGCGCCTTGATAGCCATCCGAGGAATATAAGAAAGATCAAATTCACTGAGTTCAATCAACCATTTAGCTAACCTCCCTGAGTGCTCCACCCCTTCCAAAATACGGCGGAGAGGGTGGTCAGTCACGATCTGGATGGAATGGGCCTGAAAATATGTCCTGAGCTTTCAGGCTGAGATAACGAGGGCAAAGGCTAGCTTCTCTAGGATAGGGTACTTTAGTTCTGCCTTTTTGAGGACTCTACTTACATAATAAATCGGGAATTGCTTTTTTACCTTCTTCCTGCACGAGGACCGAACTCACTGCTCCTGCTCCTACTCCTAGGTACAAGAATAGAATCTCTCCTTCTCTCGGACCTTGGAGTAGCTGTGCCTTGGTGAGCTGCTGCTTCAAGGCTAGAAAAGCATTCTCACACTCGGAGGTCCACTCGAATTTCTTTCCCCCCCCCTCAATGTTCGAAAGAAAGGTGAGCACCTCTCTCCTGCTCTGGAAAGAAACCTGCTGAGCCCCGCCAACTTGCCGGTAAGACGCTGGGCCTCTTTGGTATTCGTTGGAGACTCCAGTTATAGGATAGCCCTTACCTTTTCCGGGTTAGGCTCTACTCCTGATGGGGTGAGGAGATGTCCTAAGAACTTTCCCCTACTGGCCCCGAATACGCACTTCAACGGATTGAGCCTCATCTTGTACTTCCTTATAGTTGCAAACATTTCTTCAAGATCCGCAATATGAGACTTGAGATCTTGGCTCTTGATCATTAAGTCGTCCACGTAGACTTCGAGGTTCCATCCCTTTTGCTCTCGGAAGATCCGATCCATCATCCGTTGGTAGGTCGCCCCCGCATTCTTTAACCCAAAAGGCATCATGTTATAGCTGAAGCATCCATCCTCGGTGATAAAGGTGACATCCTTAATGTCCGGAGGGTGCATGCGTATTTGATGATATCCTGAAAAAGCATCTAAAAAACTCATTAGTGAAAAACCGACGGCTGAATCAACCAGCGCGTCGATTCGAGGCAGAGGGTAACAATCCTTGGGGCATGCTTTATTAAAAAGAGAGAAGTCGATACACATTCTCCACTTCCCTTCCCCCTTCTTTACCATTACAACATTGCTCACCCACCCCGGATACTTGTTTGCTGATATGAATCCTGCCTGGAGCAGCTTTTCCACCTCCTCCCTGATAGGCTTGGCCATCCTGGAAGCGTTGGCCCTTTTCTTCTGCTGGATGGGACGAACCTTGGGGTTAAGGTTGAGACGATGGCATGCCACATCTGCGTCAATCCCTGGCATGTCAGCTGCTCTCCAAGCAAAGATATCAATGTTTTCCTGCACGCATTTTCGGATCTCCTCCTGGTCCTCAAGGCCAAGCTCTCCACTGATTTTGATCTTTTCTTTTCTTCCTTCTTTTGTTAAGATGTCCACCTCCTGTAGCTCAACTGCATCCCTCAGCCTCGAGGGCTCTTCTTCTTCCTCCTGATCTTTTGGAATCTCCTCTTCCTTCCCCAGCCCCTCCTCCTGGCTTCCGAGCTCTTGCTCTCCGCCCTCTTTTTCCTCCACTGCCATGTTTACTCTCTCTACAAACCTCTCCTCCACTTGCTCAGGGCCTCCTCCCAGCACTGACTCTTCCATCTCTCCTATCTTTCTTTTCTTCCTTCTCACTTCTTTCCCTTCTCCTCTGACCCTTAACTTCCCTGCCATTACTGGCTCCTCCGCAATGCCACCTCCCAACTCCTCAACTCTACTCTCCTCCTGCTCGTCCCGCTCCAGTCATCTCTCTAACTCCTCTGCATCACCCCTCCAAGAGATAGTGTTTACTGCCGTCACGTAACACTCCCGGGCCGCCTTCGGGTCTCCTCTTACCCTGATCTGGGTCCCTCCCGAATTGAGTTTCAAACATTGATGAAAAGATGAGGGTACACATCTAAAGGCACTAATCAAGGGGCACCCGAAGATGGCGTTGTAACTTCTGGGAGCATCCACTATCACAAAACGGCAGTTCCTGGACAGCCCTCCCAGAGTTACCTGGAGACCGACTCCCCCCTCTACTTCCTTCCTTTCTCCTGAGAATCCGAACAGCGGTCCGTCCGCTTCTAACACCCTCCTGGCTTCCACCCTCATCTCATTGAATGCCTTTTTGAAGATAACATTAACCGAGCTCCCATTGTCCACCAAGATCCTTGATACCGTGAAATTCTCGATAGCCGTCCGAATCACCAGCGCATCGCAGAATGGATCTTCGTGATCTGGCAAGTCCTTCCTGGAGAAGGTGATCTTCTCATCCGGGGGCGGGGCTTGTGACGTCGAGGCGACACATCGACGGTACATTGTATGAAGGCTGGCCTTTCGGGCAGCCTCGATTCCCACCCCGCCATGAATCACCCCAATCCCCCCTCTATCCCCCACATCTGACCGATCTACACATCTATCCTCCTCCCCCACTCTGGTCATCTCTACTATCCGCGCTGGTGGCTGCTGCTCTCCCGCTCCTCTTCTCCCCTTCAGCTCTAGAAATTCTGGACAAGTAGCTGTCGCGTGACCTTCCTCCTCATGGAAGTCACAGAATGGCATAGCTACTTCCCCCTCCTGCCTCTCGTCTTGGTGATTCCTTCTTCTCCCTGCTCCTGCTCCTCCCCTTCCTCGCTCTCTTCCTCTTCCTCTTCCCCGGCCTATAGCCATAGCTTGTTGAGGCGGGGGTGGGAGTGGCCTAGGACCATATCTCCACCCCAGCTGTGGTAACCTTCCTGCTCCTCCCTGGTAGTAGTTCCTTCCCCCCGGGGGAAGACCTCTCCCTTGCCCTTGAACAGGGCCTTCCGGTTGCTTCCAACCCAACTCCTGATGTGCCGGCCCCCTTGGCTCCTCCCTTCTCCTCCCTTCCTGCTGCCTCGCTCCTCCTGGTTCTCTAGACTTTACCTTCGTCAACCTTGCTAGTTTCTTGGCAAAAGCCGGGTTTGCTGCCTCCGTCGCTATCTCCTTGGCTGCCTTCTCCATCAACCCTTCAAATGAAAAGGGTGCCTTCCTAGTGAGGCTCATTTTGAAGAAGCCTTCCCTGAGACCTACAGTAAAGGCCATTTGGAGAGCAAATCCCAACACCTCCTGAATGTCCAGGATTTCCTCTTGGAAGCGATCCACGTACTGGGCTAAAGACTCGTCTGCCTTCTGCTTGATCAGGAAGATGGACTCCGGGTTTTTCTTCCTCTTCTTCGAGGTCGAGAAGCGGAGCTGGAAGCTCCTACTCAAGTCCTCAAAACTATATATTGACCATGCCGGGAGTTGATGAAACCAGTCTCGGGCCTTGTCCTTCAAGGTGATCGCGAAAAGGCGGCACTTGAATGCATCCGTCATCGGCCTGATGGAGACCGCATCTTCGAACCATTGCAAGTGTTGGAGGGGATAATCCTTCCCCACATAATAAACCATCTCAGGCTCACAGAACCCCTCCGGGACGGGAGCCGAAAGAACCAGCTCACAAAAGGGTGACCCTCTCGCCATGGGTCTCGCCGTCTCCACTCGCGCGACGAGGTCCACTGGCGAGACGGCGCTCGCCGGGCTGGGGAACAACTCCCTTCCTGCCACATCTCGCCCATTTCCTTCCACCATCTTCTCCTTTCCAGGCTGCCCCCTTGGCGCATCCTCGCCCACCCTTGCCGAGACGGCTCCTTCCGGAGGCGAGAGGCCCGGCGCCTGAGGTAGAGGGGTCACGCACTCGCCTTGCTACGAGATCTGCTGCAACATCCCCATGATGCCCCTGATGGACTCCATGAATTCTTCTCTCCCAACATATCCTCCTGGGTTTTGGGACCCGCCCTCATCTCCTCCTCCCAGATCTCCTGCCATGAGATGATCCAAAGTTCTTCGACGTAGGCTGCGATCCATGCTCACCGCACCAAAAATATTGAAACCGGCAGAGCTAGTTTCTCCTAAAATCTCGGATCTAAGGCTGCAGCTCACGCTTACTTTCTTTGAACCACGCTCCCAACAGAACTCCTAAAGGAACATACCGGGGGCTTCAGCTCGGAGGTCCCACCGCTTACCCGGAAGAACGGGAAATTCTCCCCCTCTCTAGCCAATGCTGAGCTAGGTGCCTGAGTAAGAGAGAAAAAGAAGGTTCAACGCCCCTCTTTCTCAGACACCTTACCGGTCTATTTATAGGCCTCAGGATTCGAACTGCAAATAACCAAATCAAGAACCTGTGAAATTACCAGAATACCCTGGGCTGGGTCTGCCAACAGCCAAACTCCGCTGTTCTGAAGGGCTATGGGCAGACCACCAAGGGTAAAAGAGTAAAAAAGGCTAAAAAGGATGAACCGTTTGCCAACTGAACCTGTTTCTACCCAATTGTTGAACCGGCCTTATCTCTTCCTGCCGAACCGGTGCTCGGCGAGAGGACCACCTTGCGGCTGAAAGCACCACCCCGCAGGCGAGACCCTTCATCGCCATATAGAAAATCTTCCCTTGACCCCCGCCTGTCAGGCGAATGGACTCAACTTTGGCTCCTCCTGCCTAGCGCGAGTGGACCCACCTTTGGGATCCTCTCGCCTATCGCGAGTGGACCCACCTTTGGGCTCCTCTCGCCTATCGCGAGTGGACCCACCTTTGGGCTCCCCTCTCGCCTAGGGCGAGTGGACCCACCTTTAGGCCCCTCTCGCTTAGGGCCTTGTCTCCTCTTGAGGATTCTTCTAATCCCCTCTCTGCTGAGTTCCCTCCCGTGAGCCCGAGGTTGTACATTCTTACCCTGGCGAGCCTGCGGAAAAGAGGCAAAATGTAACACCACTATCTGTCACATAGCATATAGCAGTAGGTCCGACCGGGGCCCGACGCCATATACTACGGACAGACCGGTGGGTTACTCAATGAAACAATTCAACCAATACACATGTCCTACACAGAGCATCTAGCGGAAGCAATTTATTAAGTTGTAACAATAAGAACCCAGCCAACAAGCATGAATGTCCACTAACAAACCAAACATGAATGTAATACAAAGTACCAAAAAGTGTTGGACTTATGGACATACAACAGTTCACTTAAATAAATAGTGTTTTACAAACTTCAGCTCGCAGGCCGGCCACACATGATTTAAATAAGTAAACAAACAAGGCCTTCGAGGGCCGGCTTAGCAACTTGGGCTTTGGCCCGCTATTTGCCGCTCGGCTCCGCAGCACCTGCAAGCACAAATCACCGCAACGGTGGAAAAAAAGAATAACGGTCAGCTAAAGCTGACCAAATTATAACGATTCCGCCCCCAAACTCGGGGCGGGAAAGCTTCTTCCTTGCACATGAATTAGTATAAACAAACAGGATTGCGAAAGTACAATTTAAGCACACTTCACCACAGGTGTAGGCACACACGGCCTCACACCCCGTGCTCTCAGGGCACTTACACGGTGAACTCGGTCCACCACCGCCCCAAGGACGGCAATCTCGCGAGCATTAAAGTCTTCGCGGCTTAAGCCGAAGACCCTCCCTCTATGTAACCGGCAGGCCACTAAACCGAACCACATAGAGCAGGTACGGTTTCACTCAACTCGCTGCTCAAACTGCCACGACACTAAAGTCATCGGCGCGAGCTAAGTTTCCCCGTAGCACGTAAATCGATCAACCAACGTACATAACCTGGTTATGTACAAAGATGGCTCCCGGGCCACCAAAGATGGCAAAAACACGCTTCTGCCCATATTTCCGGGTGCGCCTTGGGGCTAATCCCCAAGGATCCCTGCTGCAATCTACCACGTAGAAACCCAAAAAACACAAAAGGCACGGAGTCTTCTCAGGCTAACAATGCATAGAAAATCATCACCGATCCAGACCAACACGTCCGGGTAGGCTTCACACACCATGTCTTTGCCCGTACTTCGATTCCGGACTCTAAACAAGGGGAACTTTACATATCTACCCCAAGGAATACCGCAAACTCGCCGCGCACTCGCGGGAGAGGGTTTTCCCATGCAAAAGAAGAAGAGCTTCACATGCTCAAGATGAGAATCATTACCCTAGCATTTCTCCTCGGCGCCATGGGAAACTACGAGGATGAAAAGCACCACGATGATCTTGCCTCCGCAGATCTGGGCTCGGTTTGCGATGTGGCGCTCCGAATCTCCTTCGGCAAACAGATCTCCCTCTTCCTTCTTCCTCCTCTCCCTTCTCTATAGGATTTAGAAAGAGAAAACCTAAATATAATGAGGTTTTCTAAGCCCTATTCCCGGGTATTTCCCAGCAAAAAACAACCCTGAACCGTTGGATCCCAAAATAAGGAAACGGACGGCCACGATGCGCCCAGAAAATAAACTTCCTGGGCCGAACACGGCTTGCAACACGCCCGTGTCCAAGGCCGTGTCACTCATTCGCCGTCGAAACCGTCGCGTCCCGAAAAGAACACGGGCACTCGACACGGTTGTGTCAGGATTTACACGCCCGTATCACCCAGTACATGCCCGTGTAGATGGGCGTGTTCCTCCAACGATACAGGTCCAAAATGTCCATAGCACGACACGGCCATATGACACGCCTGTGTCACATGCCGTGTGCTAGACACATCCTTGGATATGCCCGTGTCCCCGGCCGTGCAGCTGCCTTAGCACAACTCGCCAAACGACCCGAGCTGGACACGAGTATTCGACATGCCCGTGTCGAATTTGACATGCCTGTGTCGGACCCAAACACGCTTGGGCTCAGGCCGTGCGTATTCACTCAATGATCGTTGAGTGAAAGGCTTTGAGTGACTGACACGCCCTGGGACATGCCCGTGTCCCTGGACATGTTCACTGCCCCGACGATCGTTGACTGCAATTTCGTCGACCACGCGACCATCGCCGAACCCGAGCACGACACACCCCTGGGACACGCCCGTGTCCCAGGTCGTGTCACCTCTATAAAATCCCAGACTTGGCTCAAAATGCCACCCGTCACTCTTTTGAGTTTAGGCGCATTACAACACTCTCCCTCTTAAAAGAATTTCGTCCACAAAATTACCAAAGGAAAAGACAACAGAAAACCAAAAGCAGTACCTGAGTGAAATAACTCTGGGTACTCCTCAAGCATGGTATGCTCCCATTCCCAAGAGAGCTCCTCACGACTGCAATTATCCCAACAGACCTTGAGCATTCTGATCTCCTTGTTACGAAGTCGCTTGACTTCAGAGTCCTCAATACAAACGGGCTTGACCCTAGTTGCCAACCCTTCGTCCATCGGTACTTGATCAACTGCGATCACCTGCGAAGGCTCTAGCACCGCCTTCCGCAAAACTAAAATGTGGAATATGTTGTGTAGACTACTTTACTCCACTGATAGCTTCAGACGGTAAGCCACCTCACCGTTTTGCTCCAGGACCTCAAATGGTCCAAGATACCTCGGGCTCAGCTTCTTCAAGCGTCGTACCTGTGAAACACCCTTGAACGGCTTTATATTCAGATACACCCAATCGCCAACCGCGAACTGCACGTTCCGGTGCTTGGCATTATAGTATTTAGCTTTTCTATCCCGAGCGATCAACAAATGCTCCCAAATGGTTTGCACCAATGAAGTAGCGTTTTCCACCTCTTGCTTTTTGTATAACCTTTCCTCACCCGTTTCTAGCCACGACAATGTCATGCGACACTTTCTACCATATAGGGCCTCAAAGGGCGCCATTTGTATGCTCACTTGGTAGCTTTTTTTGTACGCAATCTCCACTAAATACAGATGGTCTTCCCACAGCTTTTCGAAGTCTAGAACGCACATGCGAAGCATTTCCTCCATCGTCCTATTGACCCTCTCCGTCTGCCCATCCGTCTGTAAATGAAAGGTTGTGCTGAACCTCAACTTAGTTCCCAGCATTTGCTGCACCAACCTCCTGTCATTGGACGTAAAATGCCCATCTCTATCGCTCACGATGCTGCGGGGCACACCGTGCAGTCTGACTATGTTATCCACATACAGGTTTGCCTGTTTCTCCACTGAATCATCCTTCCTATACGGAATGAAGTGTGATACCTTTGTTAACTGATCTACGGTCACCCAGATGGTGTCGTTTCCCTTTTGCAACCTTGGCAAGCCATGCACAAAGTCCATCGAAATGTCGTCAAACTTCCATTTCAGAATAGGCAAGGATTTCAAGAAACCCCCTGGCTTTTGGCACTCTGTCTTCACTAAGGCGCAAGTCTGACATTTAGCCACAAATAGTGTCACATCCTTCTGGAGTCCTGGCCACCAGAACAACTTCTTCAGATCTCGGTACATCTTCGTGCTCCCTGGGTGAATTGAGTACTTGGTATTATGAGCCTCGTACATCAACTCCACCCGCAAATTACCTACGTTCAGGACAAAAAAACGATTGTCCTTCCTTAGCAGCCCACCTAAAACTGTAAATCGGGAATTTGACCCATCCGAAGCTGCATCCATGATTTCCTTCATGCTGCTATCCAAATCCATAGCCTTCTGAATCCGGTCAGCCAGATCATACTGAACTTTCGTCCAGTTCAATAATGCTTCAGCGCTAGTCTGCTTGTCAACACAATAGATCTCTAATGCCTCCAACTCTCGAATCAACCGCTCATCATGAATCGACAACCAGTTGGCTTTGGCGGGAGCCCTGCGACTCAACGCATCCGCAACTGCATTGCCTTTCCCGGGCACATAATGAATTTTGAACGTATAGTCCCCCAGGAACTCCATCCATCTCCGCTGCCTCATGTTCAGATCCTTCTGATCAAACAAGTATTTCTGGCTCTTGTGGTCGGTATAAATATCGACATTTATGCCGTACAAATAGTGCCTCACAGTTTAGTGCAAAAATCACGGTCGCTAACACCACGTCATGGACCGAATAATTCCTTTCGTGCACTTTCAGCTGTCGCGAGATATACGTAATAATACTACCATGCTGCAGCAGCACGCAACCCATACTATTGCATGAGGCATCGCTGTATATCTAAAAACCTTCGGTCCCACTCGGCAAACTTAGCACTGGCGACGTAGTCAACCGACTCTTCAACTCTTCGAACGCTTGTGCGCACTCCTGCGTCCAAACAAACTTCTGATCTTTCCTTGTCAACGTCGTGAGAGGTAACACTAACCACGAGAAGTTCTCCACGAAGCGTCGGTAATACCTGGCAAGCCCTAGAAAACTCCGGACATCCGCTACCAAAGACAACACAGGACACTCTCATATCGCAAAAATCTTCGTCGGATCTACCGTAATCCCTTTACCATTGACTATGTGACCAAGGAACGCCACTGAGGACAACCAGAACTCGCATTTGGAGAACTTTGCGTATAGTTCGTTCCTCCTCAGCACCTCCAAAACGAAATGCAGATACTTGAAGTGATCTTCTTCAGACTGCGAGTACACCAATATGTCGTCAATAAAGAAGATCACAAAATGGTCTAAGTACTCCCTGAACATCTTGTTCATCAGATCCATGAATACTGATGGCGCATTAGTCAGCCCGAACGGTATGATCGTAAACTCGAAATGCCCATACCTCGTGCTGAACGCTGTCTTTGGGATATCACTCTCCCTTATCCTCAGCTGATAGTAACTGGACTTCAGATCCAATTTTTAATATACCGACGACCCGACAAACTGATCGAAAAGATCATCAATCCTTGGGATCGGGTATTTGTTCTTTTTTGTTAACTTGTTCAGTTCTCTGTAGTCGATACACAGCCGCAAACTTCCGTCCTTCTTCTTAACAAAGAGGACCGGTGCGCTCCAAGGCGACGAAATTGGACGCACATAACCTTCCTCCATCAACTCTTCCAGTTGAACCTTTAGCTCCGCTATCTCCTTAGGTGCCAACCTATAAGGAGAGCGTGACACAGGTTTGGCACCTGGCACCAGCTCGATGGTGAAATCGATCTCTCGCTGCGGTGGGGCTCTGGGAAGATTGTCCAGGAACACGTCGGGGTACTCGTAAACCACCTAGATACTACCCAAAGTGGGTTTAGGTTTTACAGCCTCTACTAGCGTGAAGAAAATCTCTATGCCAGCACGAACTGCCTTGACCACCTAAAGAGTAGACATCAACGTCTTGCTCGACCCCTTCAATCCCGCAAACATTATCTCCTGCCCAGCACCCATCTTGACCTCTTTATGGTTGTAATCAATATAAGCCTTCTGCTTCAAAAGCCAGTACATCCGAAGATGACGTCGAACTCTACTAGCGGCAGCAACGACGCTAGCAAGTCAAACTCCTGACTTCCAATATGAACCCTTATGACACAAACTTGTCCGCACGCATAGAACACCCATTCGGCAGCAACACGTCCAATTTGTCCTTCGCCATCGAAGAAGGGACTCCGAAGCGCGATATAAAACTTTCGGAAAAAAAGGAGTGCGAAGCTCCCGTATCGAATAGTGCTCTTGCCAGACTATCGCAAATCAGAACAAAACCTATACAAAAAGTAATAAGATAATAAGTACTAGGTAACAGTATTTAAAGCTAACTTGCTTTAAATTAAACCGTACCTGTCACCACATCCACTTGTTTGATGGCCTCCTGCTAGCCCAGATTGTAGACTCTTGGTTGAGTCAGAGCATAATGGGATGCAGTTGACTCCACCGCCTTGCCCTTTTCTTCATAGGTTGCTCCCGGCTTCCTCTCGGACTTTGCACGCCCGCTCTGACAATCTCGGGCATAGTGCCTCAGCTTTCCACAAGTATAACAAGTGCCCGGGGTTCAGATGGTAGTTGCCCCCAAGGCATCTGAAGAAGGGGCTGAACCCGACGTCCTAGCATTTTTATTCCATTTGCGGAACAACGATTTTGCGGAGTTCAGACTTTTGAACTCCGACCCCTTCTCATTAGAGTCCTTCTTAGCCTGAATGTTCTTCATGCCTTTCTCCAAAGACCGGGCTGTGTTGACCAAGGCCAGGAAACCCTGCGTCATCAGCCCCGAAAGTAGCATTCTCAAGTCATCCCTTAGACCTTCGTAGAATTGGCTTGTCTTGCGCTCCTCATCAGCGAAGGTAGTGCTTGCATACCGACCTAAATGAGTAAACACGTGGAGATACACATCCACGGTACTCTCTCCATGAACCAAATTTTAGAACTCATTTTCCAAAGCAATCCTCTGAGCTGAGGGGAGGTATCGAGCCAAGAACTGTCTCGAAAACTCCTCCAACGAGACGTCAGTCAACTGCCTACCCCTCAGATGGTGTAGCTCCAAGCCTACCCACCATAATCTTGTGTCACCATCCAACAAGAATGTGGTAATAATGGTCTTCTGCCACTCTGCCGTATCAGTAGCAATCAACACTCTCTTAACCCTGGAGAGCCAATCCTCTGCTTGGGTTGGGGTTCCCATCCCCGAGAACATTGGAGGATTGAAGCCCATCACGTGTTAAGCTTCTTCTCCGTTGCTCTCCTAGGCAACACTGGCTCCACTACCACCTGATCCACTCTCCTTGGCTCCGCTGCTTAGAGCGGTACTTGCTCCACAGTAGGGGCAGGCTGCTGCACCTGCCCCGCAGGCTGTGTGTTGATCATCGCAAACACTGCCTCTGTGATGTAGGCTTGCACGTTTCACACCGAATAGAACTACGGTCCAACGCCACGTCACTCTTCGATCCAATCCCTACACTCACACAATCGCTCTACGCGACACCACGCAATTAAGTCTATTAATTTTATGCTAGCATACGGGTAGCCAATCCGGTTTGGATCCAACAAGGGCTATAAGGCCAAGGTTCGATCGAGCTAAAAGGACCAATATTGGGTCCGACCGAGCGATGTTGTACCAAAAGAGTTCTACTGAAAAAGATCGATTCGGAATGGGTAGATCTCTCCCAACAAAAGCCAAACGAGGTTCGCCAAACCTTCTCGAATATAAAACGATAATAAAGGGAATTACAAAGCATGCAAAGAAATCCACGATACCATTCAAGGTTATCTAAATAAACACCAAAGATAAATCCACCACAAGACTTAATCTAACAAATGAAATCACACGGGAGGTAGGAAGGATTCGGTACCCAATCGGAATGGGTGATTCTGATTACTCTCTACTTGGATCGTCCCTCAACGGCTCCGCCGGAGTTGCCCCGGAAGGAGATGAAAATCTTGCTCGCCCTTGTCGCTTCACACCGGTGTTGGAGATCCTTAAGGGGAAGTTTTTCTTGTTGGTGGTCGGGTAGGGTTGAGGAATAGTGGCCGGTTTGGTTGTTTGGAGGAGATGGAGGGTCGGTTAGGGGGAGGTGGTGGCCGAGCCTATAGAGAGGTGGAGTTGAGAGGTGGCCGGCGGCTTAGGGGAAAGAGGGGCTCGGGAAATCTGATGGTGGAGAGCTGCTCGGTTTTGTGAGGGGGATAAGGAGTGTGGCCGGGTTTGGTGGAGGAGGAGGAGGTGGTTGGCGGCTATGGTGGAGGAAGGACGAGCTTGATGTTTATGGAGGAGGGAGATGTTGGGATGCTAGAAGGAGGAGAGGGAGAGGAGTAGAAAGAGGAGGCCGAGAGGCCAAAGGGGGGGAGGATGAGGAAGGCCGGTGGCCAAGAGGAATAGGGAGAGAGGGGGGCGGCAAAGGAGAGAGAAGGAGAAAGAGAGGGGGCTGCTCAAGATAGGATTATGGTTTTCAATATTTTATCATTCACTAATCCATAATGAAAACATACTTGCCTATATATAGGCTACATCAAGAGTTCGGCTATTTGCAGCCCATAATAAATAAATAAAAACAACACACATTAAACTAAAACACAACATGACATAAACATTGCCATAGACATTGCAAATTAAAGAAACATAGAAATGATTTAATTAAGCTATCATTAGATTGGTTTGCGCCACAGGCGAATCTTTTGGCGTTGCTCCACATGATCGTCATGAAGCCGCAAATATTTACTTGGAGGCGGAGAGATAACTTCCGTAAGCATGCTGTCTTCTTCTTCAACTTGTTGAGGGCCGTCGTCTCCATCAATCCTCCCCCGCTTAAAAGTACTCATCACCGATGAGTAGGTCTGAAAGTACCGGTGCGGGAAAGCATCATCCAATAGAACCTCAGAGTGGCAGACAACCCCACTTGGAGAGAAGAGCACAACAACCTGGAGTATCCTGTCATGCAAAAATATGTTCCTAGGGAACCTTGGAGAAGCATTAGGCAATAAAGGAAAACAAAATTCAGCATCAACAACCAACGTACCTCCAGGGAAGACCGAAGAAGAAAACAATCCATGCATAAACTCACAACCCAACCCCAAAGAGAACAAAGTGAACCCAAACGGACAGACAGATAAATCAAGTGGTGGAGAATCATAAGGCGTTAAATTAGAAACATTAAAATTAGGGGTGATACCCCAATCAATGGAAAGCTTCAAATGATATGCAAATTCTCAAAATTTCATTAATATCCGACAAAGGTCCAGCCGACTAAATTGCCAACTTTCTAAAGTGCCCGAAGGCTCCGTTCAGGGTCGAGACGCACCAAAACTAAATCGATCACCTTATAGTGAGATGCTCTTTTATGTAAGCTAGCATGAATATGATACGAAATAATTGGAATGGCTAGCGCTTTACTAGTGTGCTTATATAAGAGGGGATCATAACGAGCATAATCTAGAGTGAGTTTCACCGACAAACTAGAGGGTAAGTACTGAGACGCCACCAGAGTGATTAATTCTATTAAAATGCGCTTAGATAACTTGCTACCGTGTGGTGTGAACCCATGCGCTATGTGACTCGCCCCAAATTCAGAGAATAAAGGAGTTTAGTACGGAGGGATGGGAGCCTTAAAATCAAAGATGATTTTCATAGGCGTGAGCGTCGCAGTTCTACTTTTATAATTAATATAATCACGCTTGGTATGAAGATACGCCAAGGGAAACCTCTCATCATAAATACTAGTTGAGCTGAACGCTCCCGGGTGTAGCAATAGGTGCGAGCGATACAACTCATGTGGCCTAACCGTTGTCACTAACGAGTGGGAAAAGGGTCATCAAATGGCGGGGGGGGGTGGTAAATTCGCGCGACCGGGTGTGGAATATAAGTGTGTGAAAGCGACACCACCTCAAGTGTCAAAATAGACAAAGAATGATAAGTACACGAGGGTAGAGGCGTAGCCAGACATGCAGAGAAAAGCATAGTTAAATGTGACGCGTCGTCAGATCTACGCAGAGCGGTGAACACACCAAAAACTAGCGCGCTCAACTGACTAAGACCTAAGCACGGAGACATCGTCAATACAAGAACTAATATAGTGGGTGTGTCACAACAAATACGTCTAGGCCATCCGATTCCACTGCCTAAAACATCTACGAAAGCGGGCACAAAAATAGGAGGAAGGGTTGGTGAAATCAAACCCGCAAAATCCAAATAAGAATTAATTTTACCAATCGAAGCTAACATCAAAGAACTTTCAACCGGGGGTAAGACAAAATAATCGTCCAAAAATACCACTTCCTCGCTTACAATTTAGTCTAACACGCTAGTCTCGTCGATTAATTTAGAATCGGTAATGGTCTCATAAAAGCGGAAAATCAAGACCGACGGAAATTTTAATTCAAGAACTTCAGATAAAGGTGTTTTCATCAAGGAGCTATTGTTCGGGCTCATAGCGCTAAAATTATCCAAACATAATTCGTTCACAAATGGAAAATCTTCCAAATCAGTCGGAACGTCCAATATAACAGGGTCATCAGAACAACCTTCAACATATCTTGGCCTAAAAGGAACCAGCTCGAGTCCGAACAGGTCATCCTCCAAGTCACTACTAGGTAAACTCTCAATGTAAGGTGACTCTACTGACTCAGCCAAAATGTCTACCGACTCAGGCATTTTCTCAGCAGGTGTAATATTACACTCTAACACGACGGGGATCATAGTTTGGAGAGGGCTCTACAAACTAGGGTGAACAGACACAACACTAGTATGGCTAAAAATAGGCAAGGTGCTATTCTCATATATCAGGCTATCTTCACCCCAAGATAAACTTTCATCCCACGAATACTCTTCCAACACTATTGAAACATCTAACAACACTGGGTAGACCGAAGACTCCATAATAACCAAGGGAGACGGCTCCAAAATATCGTCGACGGGGAGTGGAGAGGATTCCTCAGAGGTGAAATTCTCATCCAGGTCACTAGGGTAACCAATACCCTCATCGTCGCTATAATCGTCAGAGGTAACAGCCTCGTCCTCAGTGACGGGCACGATCCTAGACATTACCTTAGACTCAATAGGAGAGTCAACAACTAGACTAGACAACTCAGGGGGATACTCAAAAAGGTCTACAAGCAAAATCGGCGGAGATCGCTCAATAGATCCAAAATCAGATATGTCACTAGACTCATAAGTAGTTGTCGTCCGAAACGAGGAAACCTTAAGCATAGGAATATGGTGCTACTCAATTTCCAACGCCGTACTAAAGGTGCTGTCTAGGTTGGTGTGCAAATAACGCAATAACTTACTCTGGATGTAAGGGTTTAACCCCCTACGAAACCTAGAGAGGGTCATCTCGGCCAATTCCTTCACACCGCTCCTAACCATCATATCATTAAATAGTTGCATGTACTCTGAGACCGACTTATTCCCTTGTTGAAGGGAGCCAAATCATCAGTTATGTGCCGTTTGATCTAGGCGTTAGGTTTATAGTCAGTCATAAAGGTTGGTATGGAACTAGCGCCATAACGATACTCACTGAAAGGTTTGGCGTTAGTAGTACGGAGATTGGCGGGATCAAATTGATCCGAGAGGAGGCTACGCATCGCCCACCACGTGTGTTTATAATTACCAACACGACGCTCTTCGTTTATCCAAAATGACTGGGCTCGACCTATTAACCTCTCTCGGGCGAAGTGAACCTTTTGGAGGTCCTCCCATTCGCGACAATCAAAATGAAGTTCTATCACCTTAAGCCAATCCCTAAAATTTTTAGGATTCCCTTAACCGTCATAGGTAAGATAAATATGCCGTTGCCTAGGGGGAGGCTTAGCCATGGATTTTTTATACCAATAGTCCAAACGGGAAATGTGAACGTCATAGGCCATAATCGTAAGAACCGGAGAGAAAACTCGATCCAATACTTGTGCACATGCAAAGAAAAGTATACTGACCCAAATAAAATAGGATTGTCGGAATTGTTTCCGCTTAACCACTAGGGTAATATTAATATAAAATATATTTTCTTGCAGAATAAAATATGAAAGTTATTAATTAAATTTTTTTTTGATTTTTTTGCTTAAAAATAAGAAATTTAAGACGCTATTGGCAGACCAAAAAAAATATTTTTTTGGTGATTTTGACAACAAACGTGCAAACAGAAGTGCGGGTAACGTGCCAAAAGATGGGGGAGGGGTGCCAATTAGGAAATTGACGTGAACCTCCCTCTGATACCAAATTGATGTAGGCTTGCACGTTTCACACCGAATAGAACTACGGTCCAACGCCACGTCACTCTTCGATCTAATCCCTACACTCGCACAATCGCTCTACGCAACACCACGAAATTAAGTCTATCAATTTTATGCTAGCATACGGGTAGCCAATCAAGTTTGGATCCAACAAGGGCTATAAGGCCAAGGTTCGATTGAGCTAAAAGGACCAATATTGGGTCCGACCGAGCAGTGTTGTACCAAAAGAGTTCTACTGAAAAAGATCGATTCGGAATGGGTAGATCTCTCCCAACAAAAGCCAAACGAGGTTCGCCAAACCTTCTCGAATATAAAACGATAATAAAGGGAATTACAAAGCATACAAAGAAATCCACGATACCATTCAAGGTTATCTAAATAAACACCAAAGATAAATCCACCACAAGTCTTAATCTATGAAATGAAATCACACGGGAGGTAGGAAGGATTCGTTACCCAATCGGAATGGGTGATTCTGATTACTCTCTACTTGGATCGTCCCTCAACGGCTCCGCCGGAGTTGCGCTAGAAGGAGATGAAAATCTTGCTCGCCCCTCTCGCTTCACGCCGGTGTTGGAGATCCTCAAGGGGAACTTATTCTTGTTGGTGGTCAGGTAGGGTTGAGGAATAGTGGCCGGTTTGGTGGTTTGGAGGAGATGGAGGGTCGGTTAGGGGGAGGTGGTGGCCGAGCCTATAGAGAGGTGGAGTTGAGAGGTGGTCGGCGGCTTAGGGGAAAGAGGGGCTCGGGAAATATGATGGTGGAGGGCTACTTGGTTTTGTGAGGGGGATAAGGAGTGTGGTCGGGTTTGGTGGAGGAGGAGGAGGTGGTTGGAGGCTATGGTGGAGGAAGGCCGAGCTTGATGTTTATGGAGGAGGGAGATGTTGGGATGCTAGAAAGAGGAGAGGGAGAAGAGTAGAAAGAGGAGGCCGAGAGGCCAAAGGGGGGAGGATGAGGAAGGCCGGTGGCCAAGAGGAATAGGGAGAGAGGGGGTGGCTAAGGAGAGAAAAGGAGAAAGAGATGGGGCTGCTCAAGATAGGATTAGGGTTTTAAATATTTTATCATTCACTAATCCATAATGAAAACATACTTGCCTATATATAGGCTACATCAAGAGTTCGGCTATTTGCAGCCAATAATAAATAAATAAAAACAACACACATTAAACTAAAACACAACATGGCATAAACATTGCCATAGACATTGCAAATTAAAGAAACATAAAAATTATTTAATTAAGCTATAATTAGATTGGTTTGCGCCGCGGGCGGATCTTTTGGCGTCGCTCCACATGATCGTCACGGCGCCACAAATATTTACTTGGAGGTGGAGAGATAACTTCCGTAAGCATGCCGTCTTCGTCTTCAACTTGTTGAGGGTCGTCGTCTCCATCACTCCGCTACCAATCTAAAGGTCTCAGCCAAAGGAGGTGTTGCCGGCGCATCATTTGGTTCGCTGCTTGCCTCAGAAAATTGTCATTCTGATGGCCTAGCACCATTCCTAGTCACCTATAATCGTACAAAACACTGATAAGCGACCAAACAACATTGCTAAACGCAATGATATGAACATGCAGGTTCCTCAAACATGTGTATTTTCATTCCTAAGTGGTCATTCATGAGTTCTTTTTATGTTATAACGATGACGCACACACATGTGCTCACCACCCCTTAAAGTGAATTCGTCCACGAATTCATTTAAGCCTGACCAAAACCGGTAGTCTGATACCAAATTGTAACACCCCTATCCGTCACATAGCATATAGCAGTAGGTCCGACCGGGGCCCGACGCCATATACCACGGACAGATCGGTGGGTTACTCAATGAAACCATTCAACCAATACACACGTCCTACACAGAGCATCTAGCGGAAGCAATTTATTAAGTTGTAACAATAAGAACTCAGCCAACAAGCATGAATGTCCACTAACAAACCAAACAGGAGTTAAATATAATGTATCAAAGAGTGTTGGCCTTATGGCCTTACAATAGTTCCTTAAATAAATAGTGTTTTACAAACTTCGGCTCGCAGGCCGGCCACACATGATTTAAATAAGTAAACAAATGAGGCCTTCGAGGGCCGGCTCAGCAACTTGGGCTTTGGCTCGCTATTTGCCGCTCGGATCCGCAGCACCTGCAAGCATAAATCACCGCAATGGTGGAAAATAAGAATAACGTTCAGCTAAAGCTGACCAAATTATAACGATTCCACCCCCAAACTTGGGGCAGCAAATCTTCTTCCTTGCACATGAATTAGTATAAACAAACAGGATTGCGAAAGTACAATTTAAGCACACTTCACCACAGGTGTAGGCACCCACGGCCGCACACCCCGTGCTCTCAGGGCACTAACACGGTGAACTCGGTCCACCATCTCCCCAAGGACAGCAATCTCGTGAGCATTAAAGTCTTTGCGGCTTAAGCCGAAGACCCTCCCTCTATGCCATCGGCATGTCACTAAACCGAACCACATAGAGTAGGTACGGTTTTACTCAACTCACTGCTCACACTGCCACGACACTAAAAGTCATCGACGCGAGCTAAGTTTCCTCGTAGCCTGTAAATCGATCAACCAATGTACATAACCCAGTTATGTACAAAGATGGCTCCCGGGCCACCAAAGATAGCAGAAACACGCTTCTGCCCAGATTTTCGGGTGCGCCTTGGGGTAATCCCAAATGATCCCTGCTGCAATCTACCACGTAGAAACCTAAAAAACACAAAAGGCACGAAGTCTTCTCCGGCTAACAATGCATAGCAAATCATCACCAATACATACCAACACGTCCGGGTAGGCTTTACACACCATGCCTTTGCCCGTACTTCGATTCCGGAATCTAAACAATGGGGACTTTATATATCTACCCCCAAGGAATACCGCAAACTCGCCGCACACTCGCGGGAGAGGGTTTTCCCACGTAAAAGAAAAAGAGCTTCACATGCTCAAGATGAGAATCGTTACCCTAGCATTTCTCCTCGGCTCCATGGGAAACTACGCAAATAAAAAGCACTGCAATGATCTTGCCTCCGCAGATCTGGGCTCTGTTTGCAATTTGGCGCTCCGAATCTCCTCCGGCGACCAGATCTCCCTCTTGCTTCTTCCTTCTTACTCTCCCTTCTCTCTAGGATTTAGAAAGAGAAAACCCAAATAGAATGAGGGTTTCTAAGCCCTATTCCCTGGTATATCCCAGCAAGAACAACCCTGAACCGTTGGATCCTAAAATGAGGAAACAGACGGCCATGATGCGCCCAGAAAATAAACTTCCTAGGCTGAACAGGTCTTGCGACACGCCCATGTCCAAGGCTGTGTCACTCATTCGCCGTCGAAACCATCGCGTCGTTAAAAGAACACGGGCACTCGACACGCCTGTGTCGGGAATTACACGCCCGCGTCACCCAGTACACGCCCGTATAGCTGGGCGTGTTCCTCCAACGACACAGGTCCAAAACGTCCAGAGCATGTAACGACCATGTGACACGCCAGTGTCACATGCCGTGTGCTAAACACGCCCTGGGAGACGCCCGTGTCCCAGGCCGTGTAGCTGCCTTAGCAAAACTCGCAAAACGACCCGAGCAGGACACGGGTATTCGACACGCCCATGTCAAATTTTACACGCCCCTGTCGGACCTGAACACGCCTGGGCTCAGGCCGTGCGTCCTCACTCAACGATCGTTGAGTGAAACGCTTTGAGTGACTGATATGCCTTGGGACACGCTCGTGTCCCAGGCCGTGTTCACTGCCCCGACGATCGTTCACTACAATTTTGTCGACCACACAACCATCGTCGAACCTGAGCATGACACGCCCCTAGGACACGCCCGTGTCCCAGGCCATGTTACCTCAACCAAATCCCAAACTTGGCTCAAAATGCCACCCGTCACTCTTTTGAGTTTCGGGGCGTTACACAAAAGACAACCAAAAAAAATGTTATATTTTGCTCAGTCCGCGTATTCCGCTATTATTATTATTATTCACTTCTTACTTCTTCAATGTTGTAATGAGATTTGCTGTGTTCGACCAATAATAACCATCATTGATGAATAAAAAAGCAGTCTGCATTATGTAGACTTTAGGTCGCACGCTTGGGATAATTAAGGCTTGAAGATAACCGAGGTCGATAATAATCCAGGTCGCAGAAGTTGATTTGCAGCTCGCCAGGTTCATATAACTTGTTTAAAAAAGAATTGGATAATCGGCGGACTCTAGCGGATACCAATTCCAGTCCCCATATAAATTAACCAACAATAAATTCTTGCGAGCTAAGAAAGATCAACGATCGTTGCTACGAACTGAGGATTATAAATAAACTGAATTATAACTCGGTTGCCTGAAAGATCGAGCCTTGTGGACTGTTGCGAATACCAATATTGAGTCCGACTGAATAGAAATGATCCACAGCTTAGGTGACCAAGAGGGCAGGTGCTTATAGCATTACTTTCCTCATATGGTCACAAAGCTGTAGGAACTCTGCAAAAAATGGCGGACTGAGCGGAACCAAAATATAGTCCACGAAGAGAAATAATTCACAACTTAACCGTGCGGGCAGGTGCATATAACATTGCTTTCCTCGCAAGGTCCTAGTTGCAAAATCAACCCCTAGTAGAGAATGGAAGACTGTGCGGATACCAAAATACAATTCGCGAAGAGAAATGATTCACGACTTAACCGTGCAGGCAGGTGAATGTAGCATTGCTTTCCTCGCAAGGTCAGTTGCAAAATCAACGCAACTGACGGACTGAGCAGACTCATAAGTTACAGTTTGTGCCCTACCAGAATGACCTGCAAGATGAGAATAAGTTGCCAACCTAAGTGGCCAAGCAGGCAGGTGCATGTAGTATTGCTTTCTATGCAAGGTCACAGAAGCTGAGTACTCAATCCTAAACAGAAAAGAAAGGAGAAAGGTTTACTGCCCCCTTTGCCTGGAGTACAGTCCAGGTCTATCTTTCGGGCAGGTGTATATATCATTGCTTGAGGGTTCCAAAGAGTATTCGAGGGTCACAAGCTAGGATGATCTGCAGGCAGGTGCATATAGCATTGCTTTCCTCATATGATCATCAAAGTTGTAACGAGATCCCTTACAAGGCAAGTTAGAGCTAGCACTCACCCTGTCCCTCCAAAATGAAGAGATGAGGTTGGATACCAGCCGGTATCCGATATTCAGTGGTCCACCGAGCTAGAATCTGTAAGATCCCACTACACGGTGCTAAATCTCCCCGCAACACGTGGTCTTGGTAGTGTTAAGCTAATGCCAATGATTCTAGAGAGGATCCAAGCTGATCACAGCGATGTCTCCTGGAGTCTGTTATCCTTGCTTTCGAATTGTACAGGAGACATAAAAAACACTCAAAAAAGTGTAAGTATGGGGGTCTTTCATTAATGATAATTTTTGAAAAATTACAAAGGAAGAGAGTAAGAGGGGGTTAGTTTAGGAATAGAACCGTTTAAGATCATCCCCACTCCATGCATGTGGTACATCATTTCCTTCATAGGTTTGCAAATGATAAGCCCCGCTCTTTAATACTTCTTTGACAATGAATGGTACGGCCCAATTTGGATTCAGCTTTGCCACTAAGCTGGTCCTTGCAGCAACATCAACTTTTTTAAGAACAAGGTCTCCCACTTGAAAGTGTTTGATCCTTACATTCTTATCAAAGTATCTGGCCATCCTTATTTTTACTTCTTCTTGCATTATTGTTGCTTCATCTCTGATCTCTTCAATACGATCTAAACTGAATTTCATTTCTTTATTATTCAGCTCAAGCCAGTCTTACCTACTCTGCCTAGCAAGCAGAACTCTTGGTGATGGAACTTCAAACTCCACCGGAATGAGAGCCTCTGAACCATGAGAGAGATTGAATGGAGTCTCCCTAGTGGCTGACGAATTAGTTGTCTTCAAGGTCCAGAGAACCGACGGAAGTTGATCAGCCCAACTACCTTTGAGATTCTGCACCTTCTTCTTGAGCAAGTTAAGAATCTGCTTGTTTGCTACTTCAACCGGGCCATTACTTCTGGGATTATTGACTAATGCGAAACGTAACTCTGTTCCAATCTGCTTGCAAAAATCAATCATCTCATTGTTGTTGAACTGTGGCCCATTGTCAGTGATAATTACCATAGGAATCCCGTGCCGGCAAACTATCTCTCCCCAAACGAAGTTCTTTACTACTTGAGTTGTTGTTTTGGCTAATGCTTTGGCCTATATCCACTTGCTGAAGTAGTCAAACATAACTATAATGAAACATCATTGCCCACTTTCCATGGGAAAAGGACCAAGGAGATCCATTCCCCAAACTACAAAAGGCCATGGAGTTGCAATTGATCTGAGCGACTGAGCTGACTGATGCTGCATCGGAGCGAACTTCTGGCATTGAGCACATTTTATTGCATAAGCCTCTGTGGCTTTCTTCATAGTGGGCCAAAAACAACCCTGCCTGAGGATTCTTTTCTCTAAAGTCTTTGATCCTGAGTGACTTCCGCACTCACCAGAATTAACTTCTTCAAGCACAACAGGAGCTTCTTCTTCTGAAACACACCTTGCCATAGCAGACAAGAAAGTCTTTCTGTATAAGATGCCTGATACCAAATAATAATGTGATGCCTTGATTTTGTGAAGGAAGGAAATTGCCTGATGACAGATAAAGGACAAATGGATCCATCCAAGAGGAATGTTGATCAATCTGCATCATCTCCCCTTCATCCACAGCCGAGCGGAAGAGTTCTAAAGTTATTCCTCCTAAAGGAAGGCCATGCTTGGCTAGAACATCTGCCTCTTCATTTTCGGTCCTCTTGATATGCTCAATCATAAAAATTTTGAATTTGCAAACCTCAACCTTAACCAAAGCAAGATACTTCCTCAAGATAGGCTCTCTGGTCTCAAAATTGCCCAACACTTGCGAAGCAATAACCAAAGAATCTGTATTAATATGCACATGCTCTATCCCAAGCTCTCTTGCAAGCCTCAAACTGGCCAGTAATGCTTCATACTTTGCCTGATTACTGGTCATTGGAAAGAAGAATTTTATTGCTTGCTCCAGCTTGATGTCGTTATGATTAATGAGAACCACTCCTGCTCTAGAGGAATTTCTATCTGAGGCTCCATCAACATAGATGGTCCAAGCCAAAGGAGATCTCTCTGCTTGACCAGAGGTGGACTCTACTATATCAATAAAAAAGTCAGCTAACACCTGAGCTTTGATCGCTGTTCTGGGCACATAAGAAATTTCAAATTCGCTCAACTCTATTGCCCACTTATCCAATCTTCCTGAATGTCCTGGTTTTTCCAGGACACTCCTCAAAGGTTGATCTATTACCACCCGAACTGCATGAGCTTGGAAATATGGGCGAAGTCTCTGAGCTGACCTTACTAATGCTAGAGCAAACCTCTCCAAAATTTAGTATCTCATTACTGCGCTCTTGAGGATATGGCTTACATAGTAAACCGGAAACTGCCTCATATTCTCCTCGCGAACAAGAACTGAGCTGACTGCTTCCGGGCCAACTCCTAAATACAAAAACAACATTTCCCCTGATCGGGAGCTCTATAACAATAGGGTTGAAGTTAACTATCTTTTCAACTGCTCAGAGGCTTTGGAACACTCTTCGGTCCACTCAAACTTGGACACTCGAAGAGTTCTAAAGAATGATGCACTCTTATCTCCAACTCGAGTGATAAATCTCTCGAGACCTGCCAACCTCCCTCCTAACTGCTGAACTTCTTTAGGTGACTTTGGAGGCGCCATATCAAGAATGGCTCTGACTTTGTCAGGATTGTGGGCAAGCCCCTCCTGAGTAAGGAGATGACCAACGAATTTCCCCTTACTCGCTCCAAAGGTACATTTCAACGGATTAAGCTTCATCTTATACGTTCGTAGAGTAGCGAATGTCTCTGCTAAGTCATGCAAGTGCAGCGAGAAGGTTTTACTTTTGATTAAGAGATCATCAACATAAACTTCAAGATTTCTTCCTTTTTGATCTCTAAAAATGTGATCCATCATTCGCTAGTAAGTTGCGCCAGCATTCTTAAGCCCGAAAGGCATTACCAAATAGCAATAGCAGTCGTCATTGGTAATGAAAGAGGTATGAGGGATATCGGGCTTATGCATTCTTATTTGATGATAGCCAGAGAATGCATCTAGAAAACTCATAAAAGAATATCCTATCGCAGAATCAACTAATGAATCTATCCAAGGCAAGGGGTAGAAATCTTTAGGGCATGCTTTATTTAAACGAGTGAAGTCTACACACATTCTCCATTTCCCTCCAGACTTTTTAACCAATACAACATTTGAAACCCAAGCAGGGTATTGAATTTCACAAACAAATTGCGCCTTGAAGAGTTTGGCAACCTCCTCTCTGATTAGTTCAGCAAGATTTGTCCCCATATCTCTTTTCTTTTGCTACACCGACTTGATAGTAGGATCAATGTTGAGATGGTGGTAGGCAACATCAGGATCAACTCCTGGCATGTCCTCTGTTGACCAAGCGAAGACATCCAGGTTCTTCACCAGACAAGAGATCAACTCAGCCTTTTCATCTTCTGGCAACTCAGAGTTCATGGAAAGCTTTCTCTCCTCCCCTTCAGCAATGGGAACTCCTTGAGTCACCTGGGCAGGTTCCAGGTGAGCTCCTTCTCTATCATCAACTGCTTCTGAATTGGAGGACTCTTCTGGAGCTACAGCTGAACAGGCGGGAGGATTGGTCTCAGTCATGTTGACTGTGAGGACGTAGCACTCCCGAGCCTACTTTGGATAACTCTTGATCCTGCATAGACGACCATCAACGTTGAACTTGATTGCAAGGTGGAAGGTTGAGATGATAGCTTGGTATTTATTGAGCAGTGGCCTACCAAAGATGGCATGGTAGCTGCTTGGAGCATCAACTACCACGAACTGAATTTGCTTAGTCACCCCTCCAAGCCCCACTGAGAGTGTGACACATCCATCGACCACCTTTCTATTGCCAGAAAAGCCATAGAGTGGCCCTTCAATGGAAAGCAGAGGCTTTCTAGTCTTCAGGGCCTCATAAGTTGGCTTGAACAGGAGGTTGACGGAACTGCTAGTATCGATCAAGATTATGTCTATTGTGCACTCTTCAATAATGGCTCTGATCACGATGGCATCAACGAATGGATTGGAGGTCGAGGGAAGGTCTCCTGGCCCAAAAGTGACCACACCCGCTGATGGAGCAGAAAAAGAGGCGGAGGCAACCTCTACTCGAGAGACTCTTGAAATGGAAGATTTTTGAGTAGACTCGGTCCCTGCTCCACCGTGAATGCAGAAGAGCTGCCCCAAGGCTCCTTCATCGTTGGCATCGAAGCATTCTCTTTCAATGTTGATTTTCCAGAGACGGCCAACGTCCTCTATCTCCTCGCACTCCCATCTAGCTTCGAATACCTCCTTGCCCTTGGAGGTAGATGGATTTGAAGAAACATCCTTCTTGCCCAAATCTTTCATCTTACCTTCGGCAATCAGCTTCTCCACCAGCTGACGTAGGGCTCTGCAGTTCTAAGTCAAGTGCCCCTACTCCTTATGGTACTCGTAGAAAAGGTTCGAGTTCCTTGGCTTCCATTCCATTGGAGGTCCTTGTTTCTTCTCATCAGATTTCCTCTACAGAATCTGCAAGACCTCATCAATATCAAGGCCCAGATCTACAAACTCCTCCCCGGAGTCACTGCTTGGCTGCCTTGGAGCAGACAAAGCCTCTTGAAGGACTGGCAAAACCTGAACTAGCGGAGTGGGAGCGGTGGCCAATGACAGTCTCTTATCATGAAACTGTTGATGGCCAAGGATCAGTTTCTTATGACGGAACTGGAGGCCCCTCTGAGGAGGAGGCTGAAAATGAGGGCGAGGAGGCCTGGCGGAGCTATGATTGGCTGAGGTGTTGGAACCATCCCTTCCTTCAGCCTTAGTTGTTAGGGATGAGATGTAAGATGTATTGGAGTTCTCACCCTCGATGAAGCTATTGACGAGAGTAATAAGCTCTTGGTACATGGCTAGCGCCTTGGTCGTGGCTTTGAACTTCAATGGACCCTCCCGGAGGCCATGGACCAAAGCGATTTTGTAATAATCAGGATGGACGTTCTGCACCTCATGGATCTCTTTTTGAAACTGATCAATAAATCGAGCAGCTGATTCGTTATCCCTCTACTTGATGTCGAAAAGCGCTGCAGGACCATCCTTCCTCTTCTTAGAGGTATCATACCTCAACAGGAGTTCACTGTGGAACTTGACAAAAGAAGAGACTGAACCTGCTGGCAGGTCATAGAACCACTCTCTCACCGACCATCGAGAGTAGTGACTAGAAGCTTGCATTTAATCGTGTCTGAGAGGCATCTCAAAGCCACTGACCCCTCAAAGGCCTGTAAATGGGCCACTGGATCAGTGTCCCCTGAATACAGAGGCAAACGAGGCTCCCTAAAACTGCTTGGAGAGGCCTCCCATCGGATTCTATCGACGAAGGGGGAGGGGATTTCAACATTAGCTGGGTAGGTAAGGCGGATAAGAGCAGGAAGATTCGCGGGCTGGGTGCACTGACGATCAGCAAAATCGAGTTGGCGGCTGGACTGCCCCAGACAGCCTCTTTGAAGAAATCCATAAAAAAAGCAAACTAGTCCTCTTGAGGCTGTAGAGGAGCTGTGGTCTGAGCTGGAGGGCGAGCTAGAGGAGAAGGATCAGCTGCTAGAGAATGCTGAAGCGGAGTTCGGCGGACTGGGGTCTGGCGGACTGGAGTGTCCGCGAGATCTGTTGCGGACTGAGGAGCAAGCCATTGAGTCAGCCTGACTTATTGCATTTATATGGTGATCTATCTCTCTACGTGATCGTTCAGCCTCCCAACGAGACTGCTCGATCGCATCCCACAACTAATCCTCTAACAAATTGGAGTGGTCTGATCGGCGAGCTCGACGGTCTTATATTCTAGTTCGCAGACTTCAAAAAACTACTTATATCTGAAGGTCTCGTATTAACTGTTGATGCGTGAAAACGGACACCACTAGTTAACGGCTCGAACACGGGGGAAAGGAAGGAGGAAAAGAAAAGATTGCAAGCAGTTATCTACTGGCGGACTAGAGAAAGCAGAGCCATGAGCCACGACAACAACAGACTTTGCCCGCCGTGGCCTGAATGCCTCTCTTGCGATGGGCTTTCCTTTGTTTTCAGAAAACAGATTACAAGTAGAGGAAAGAAAACTGAATGGAGAGCAAGCTGGAGACCGCAAAGCCCGAGATTCGAGTCCGCAACCTTTAACAAGTAGGCTCCTGGGCTCGATTCAGCGTGCGTTGGGTGCATCGCTTCCCCCTATTTATAGGTTTGGGGCCTGCCCAAATGGGCATTGCTAAAATAACCGGCTGCTCGGGGTACAGGAGAACCAGGAAGCGGTGACGGGAATCAAAAAAGAAAACACAAGCAGTCCGCTCAAGAGGGGCAGACTGGGCTCGCGAGCTGGAGCTTCTATCAGGCTACAGGGCGCAATCCTTGTTGAAGGGCCGCGTCTTGTACGGGCTGGTGCTTGAGTGCGCCTGAAGGGCTGGCGAATGATCTGGAAGCTGATCACCAGAGGCCGGGCGACCTGGGCGGACTGGATGATTGAGTCCGCCGCTGAAGGAGATTGGTGTTGGGGCCTAGCTAGGCGACCTGGGTGGACTGAGAACTGAAGTCCGCCACTAGTGGATCCTTGGATCAATGATCTTGATGACCTGAGCGAACTGCCAAAGCCGAGTCCGCGAAGGTGGAGAAGGATCTATCCTGCCAAACATGTTGCGGATTCTGGGGTTAACAGACCTACGAAAATCACAATTCATCCCCCAAAGATTGTCAGAAAAGGTGTACAAAAAAGAGAGCTAGTACCTGATGTCTCCTATCAAGAGTCTGTGAACACTTACTTTTTTATTCTACAAACGAGGAGAGTCAAAGTAAGTATAAAAGAGACGTATCTCGTGAGTACCTGAAATGAACTAGCGAAGTGAAGAAGACATGCGAACGCCTTCTTCCTGAGATCTACAAAATAGAAATTAGAGCAAGTACTAGAAACACAATAAAGCACAAGTACTATAGGAGAACTCGCGAGCACCTGCTAGTATCTGCAAAATAGAAGTTAAAGTAGGTAAAAAGAAATGAATATGCGAGTACCTGAAGAGAACTTGTGAGCACCTGCTAATCTCTACAAAAGAGTAGTTAAAGCAGGTAAAAAGAAAATAAAAAATGCGGGTACCTGAAGAGAACTCGCAAGCACCTACTAATCTCTGCAAAAGAGAAGTTAAAGCAGGGAAAAAGAAATGAAAATGCGAGTACCTGAAGAGAACTTGCAAGCACCTGCTAATCTCTGCAAAAGAGAATTCAAAGCAGGGAAAAAGAAATGAAACGCGAGTACCTAAAGAGAACTCATGAACACCTATTAATCTCTGCAAAAGAGAAGTCAAAGCAGGTAAAATGAAATGAAAACGCGAGTACATGAAGAGAACTCGCGAGGACCTGCTAATCTCTGCAAAAGAGAAGTCAAAGAAGGTAAAAAACAAATGAAAATGCGAGTACCTGAAGAGAACTCGTGAGCACCTGCTAATCTCTGCAATAGAGAAGTCAAAGCAGGTAAGAAGAAATGAAAATGTGAGTACCTGAAGAGAACTCGCGAGCACTTGCTAATCTCTACAAAAGAGAAGTAAAAGCAGGTAAAAAGAAATGAATACACGAGTACCTGAAAAGAACTCGCGAGCACCTGCTAATCTCTGCAAAAGAGAAGTCAAAGCAGGTAAAAAAGAAATGAAAATGCGAGTACCTGAAGAGAACTCGTGAGCACCTGCTAATCTTTGCAAAAGAGAAGTCAAAGTAGGTAAAAGAAATGAAAATATGAGTACCTGAAGAGAACTCGCAAGCACTTGCTAATCTCTGCAAAAGATAAGTCAAAGCAGGTAAAAAGAAATGAAAATGCGAGTACCTAAAGAGAACTCGCGAGCACCTGCTAATCTCTACAAAAGAGAAGTCAAAGCAGGTAAAAAGGAATGAAAATGCGAGTACCTAAAGATAACTCGCGAGCACCTGCTAATCTCTACAAAAGAGAAGTCAAAGCAGGTAAAAAAAATGAAAACGCGAGTACTTGAAGAGAACTCGCGAGCACCTGCTATCTATGCAAAAGAGAAGTCAAAGAAGGTAAAAAAAATGAAAATGTGAGTACCTAAAAAGAACTCGCGAGCACCTGCTAATCTCTGCAAAAGAGAAGTGAAAACAGGTAAGAAAATGAAAACGCGAGTACCTGAAGAGAACTCGAGAGAACCTGCTAATCTCTACAAAAGAGAAGTCAAAGCAGGTAAAAATAAAATGAAAAAATGTGAGTACCTGAAGAGAACTCACAAGCACTTGCTAATCTATGCAAAAGAGAAGTTAAAGCAGGTAAAAGAGAAAATAAAAAACGCGAGTACCTGAAGAGAACTTGCGAGCACCTGCAAATCTCTGCAAAAGAGAAGTTAAAGAAGATAAAAAGAAAATGAAACACGCGAGTACCTGAAGAGAACTCGCGAGCACCTGCTAATATCTACAAAAGAGAAGTTAAAGCAGGTAAAAAAGAAAATGAAAAAACGCTAGTACCTAAAGAGAACTCATGAGCATCTGCTAATATATGCAAATCCCTTCAATAAAGAAGGACCAGAGCAAGCGTATAGAATAAAGCCAGAAAAGCAAAAACAACTACTTAAAGATTACAAACTTAGGTGACCAAGTGGGTAGGGCTGCATTGCCTTCCTCAGTGAGGTAACAAAAGCTGTAAACTCAAGGAGGAGAAGGAAACATCTCTACTAGAATAGAGAGGCTATTTAACAATGGACTTAAAGTTGAAACTGAGAAGGAATTTGAGCAACTACCAAGTAGGCTCAACTATAAGAAATCATAGGCAGCCACATTGTTGATGCACGAAATGCACCCTCTACTTAACTATTCGAAATCTCACGGGGGATGAGGAGAAAAGAGGAGGGGCTGCCGAGTAGATGGTTACTAGCGGTTAGAGCAGAAACCAAAGCAAGCTGCAAGAAGCGGCGACACCACACTTCGCCCGCCGCGGCCTGAATGCCTCTCCTGTGGCGGGCTTTTCTTTTATATAAAAGAAGTGGTTACACTGTAACGACCCTGGCGCATACGTAACAGCGTTACGGCTCCGCTCTCCAGGCATCGCTACCGGGCTGCAGCCCAAGCACCCCAACCCCTCTCCAGCCCATTGGCGGGTTGTTGGTGGCCACAGCCTCCCTTTGATGAGGTAAACTCGATAGTCAAGCGCGCACCACGGGGACTTCCCAGGAGGTCACCCATCCCAGTACTACTCCAGCCCGAGCACGCATTAACTATGGAGTTCTTTCAACTCTCATCACCAATTGAGCTGATCTCAATTGGTGATGAGAGTTGAAAGAACTCCATAGTTAAGCGTGCTCGGGCTGGAGTAGTACTGGGATGGGTGACTTCCCGCCACCAACAACCCGCCAGTGGGCTGGAGAGGGGTTGGGGTGCTTGGGCTGCAGCCCGGTAGCAATTCCTGGAGAGCGGAGCCGTAACGCTGTTACGTACGCGCCAGGGTCGTTACAATAAAAAGTGCACTTTTTATTGTAACGACCCTAGCCGATCCAACGTGGCAGTGCCACGGCTCCGCTCTAGGCGTCGCTACCGGGCTGCAGCCCAAGCACCCCAACCCCTCTCCCTCCACAGGCGGGTTGTTTGTGGCCACAGCCTCCCTTTGATGAGCGAACTCGACAGTTAAGTTGGGCCGTACGGGGACTTCCCAGGAGGTCACCCATCCCAGTACTACTCTCGCCCAAGCACGCTTAACTATGGAGTTCTTTCAACCTTCATCACCAATTGAGCCAGCTCAATTGGTGATGAAGGTTGAAAGAACTTCATAGTTAAGCGTGCTTGGGCGAGAGTAGTACTGGGATGGGTGACCTCCTGGGAAGTTCCCGTACGGCCCAACTTAACTGTCGAGTTCGCTCATCAAAGGGAGGCTGTGGCCACAAACAACCCGCCTGTGGAGGGAGAGGGGTTGGGGTGCTTGGGCTGCAGCCCGGTAGCGACGCCTAGAGCGGAGCCGTGGCACTGCCACGTTGGATCGGCTAGGGTCGTTACAATAAAACACCTTTTTTATTGTAACGACCCTGGCGCGTAACACCTCCCCTGTAAAGACCATATAATATGGGTCCGGCCGGGGCCCCACAACATACGGACACCACAACTTTAGTATTAAAAGATGATATGAAACTAACCAAACTCAAAACTCCAGACATGCACAGCGGAAACAGAACAAACCGACAGAAGTTATCCACTAACGATAGAGTATCAAATGACCTTAAGGCCTTACACAATAATAGTCCAAACAAAAATATAAATGTGCCAAGCACTCCTAGGCTACCTCGGCATGCAAGCCGGACAAAAACATAACAAAAGTAGCAAACACACAAAGAGAAACCAAGCACAGCAACACTTCGTGAGGCTTAGGGCTTTTCGCCTGGCGCGCTGGCTCCTGCATGCGATCCTTGCCCTGTAAGGATTTGAAGTAATGTGGGTCAGCAAAGGGTGACCTCTACTGCGTAACAAACACATCTCCTCCCGGCCGCCCCTAACGGACCCCGGGGTACCACTCCACCTGCAAGTTAGCACTTCGTATACCAAAAGAGTATATATAATAAAGCGGTAAAATAGGCTTGGATGTCTCATACAGCATACATGTTCTCTATGTTTTGTACAAAGTGAAAGGGGCCTACTATGCAGCATGAATGCAGCCCGGGTTTCACCCAAGGCACCCTAGTTCGTATGCATCTAGCACAACATCAAACACTGGGTACTTCCGTTTCCCCATTGGCTTAAAGCCGCAAACACAAGGGAACCACCATGTCCCTAACGGCACACACGCCGTCACACGGAACCTTGCAAAGACCCCACCCGCACAAGGGTCATAACCCCCGGGCTGCCCGCACAATCTGACCGATTCTAAGAAGCCTTGCTGGACCCCACCCGCTCATGGCTACATTGCTCGGGCTTGCCCTCCGCTCGGCATTCTCGTCAGTCTCACACAAGGGGCTAGTCTCGCCGGGACACTTTCCCCACATGACTTGCGCGTCACGGAAAAGCCAGCCGACCACGGAGACCTAGCCGCACCTTTGCACAGCACAAAACAAGGTTTCCCCACCCCAATTACCATTCGTACAACATCTTTTCCGCGCTCCAAGGAAACCATCTACCGCACAAAGCGGAGCTAACCTTGTCTGGTTCTGACTACGAGTACTCACTCAAACAAAAGGGGAAAAACGCATACATACAATGGCGTATTGCCGCAACGGATTTTCTACCAAAGCTCGCTATGCAACATCACCGGGTCGGACTATCGGTTGCGACCACGGCTTCACTCATAATGCCTAATCCTCTAACGGAGCGGATCTCTAATGCAAGCATGCCGGGATGAACACGATCAACCCGGAGGTTCCTTTTGAACCAAGGCTACACGAATCCCTCTCATTTGAGAGATCCGGTGCTCAAAACACGAAAGGAAGGGGATGCTATTCATGCATCCTAAATCCTAAAAACCGAGAGGAGAAGTGTCGTTATCTTCCGTCCCCACTTCCTAGCCATGGAGAAGATTTGCTCGGTTGGAAACCACCGCAACGCTCCCACCTTCGCGGATCTAAACTCCGCTCGCGAAACGGACCTCCGAAGTTTTGCCGGCGGCCGGATCTTGGCCTTCTTCCTCCTCCTTGCTCTCCCTTCTCTCTAGAATCAAGAGAGATAAAGCCCAAAGGAAAATGAGGGTTTCAAACCATATTCCCGAGCATAATCCTTCAGATCCAGCCCCCAGCCATCGGATCTCAAACCAAAGAAAGGAACGGCCACGATTTAGCCTAAAAATTCACAAAACTGGGCCGAACACGGGTTGCAACACGGCCGTGTGCCTGGCCGTGTTACCCATTCGCCGTCTCGATCGATTCGAAAACCAGCACACGGCTCCTGACACGGCCTTCGACACGGCCGTGTCTCGCTCCACACGGCCGTGTCATGACCCGTATCACGGCACCCGTTTTCAACATTTTCAGTCAGAGAAGTACACGGCCTCTGACACGGCCCCTGACACGCCCGTGTCACCTGGGACACGGTAGTGTCGGACCCGTGTCATGCCCCGTGTGCAATACCTCAGAAAAGTTCGAAACGACCCGATATTACACGGTTTGGGACACGACCGTGTTCCTGGCCGTGTTCCATACCCGACTATCGTCGACCTTAACATGGTCGACCACACGGCCAGCTCGACGACCGAGCTCGACACAGCCGACACGGCCTCCGAAATGGCCGTGTCGGGACCCGTGTCACCTGCTCCAAAAAAACTGTCTTGGCCAAAAGCGATCCCCGTCGCTCCTTCTACATTTTGGGGCGTTACATACACTTAGAGAGGAAAGAAAAGAAGAGAGAAGCCGGCCGGACAACAGACCGCAAATCACAAGGCTCGAGACCGCAACTCTTAACAAGCGAGCTCCTAGACTCGAGTTAGCGTGCTTTGGGTGTACTTCCGCCCCCTATTTATAGGCTTGGGGGCCTGCCCAAACGGGAAGGGCTAAAATTACTGGCTGCCCTGGGTACAGGAGAACCGGGCAGAGGTGACAGGAAGCAAGCAAAAAGATAAGAGGGTAGTGGGAAGGCCGCGCGGCCTGGCGGCTTCCCTTGGCGAGTTGAGAGTCTCGGCCTCTGGACGGGCTGATCTGGACTCCCTCTGACGGCGACTTGGCAACTAGGCCGCATGGCTTCGGCGAGGACAAGCCGGCCGATGGAGAATGACGGCTCTGGGACTTTGCGTTGAGCTGGTCCGGAACCTTGCAGCGGCTTTACGGAGAGGTTGCACAGATTATCTGATAACAAGCCGGCTTGCTGTGAACGGCGGCTAGAAAATACAGGCTTCCCGGTCTTAAAATCCTTGAGAACTAATCGCGGATTTTGGGTTAACATAATCCCCGCACATTTTTAAGTTTGTGAAAAACTTTGAAAATGTTGAACTAAGCCGGAGACTGCGACTGCCTTTAATGCTTCTGTGTCTATAAAATGCCCAGGACTCTGACATTCTGTCAAGATTTCTGCCAAGTCACAGGTCGATAATTGCCACTAGCGGTCAGAATCTTTCAAGCTGACAGGGCTTTCTGCAAGATGGACGTCATGTCCTCGATGCTAGTCCGCAAGGAGAGGTCGTCTGAGAAGAAAAAGAGGAGGAGCCAAAAAATGGAAAGCTCTGATCGACAGCCTGAGGGTAAAACTGGGAAGCCGATCACAACAGTGGCTTCTAATTCTGGAAAGAAACCGAAGAAAGCCGTCGCGGAATCCTCGCAGGTCGCGACCAAAGTTGAAGCGGTTTCCAAGCCTGCTCTCCCACAAATCGGTACCACCAAATCCTTCGATATCACCTACTTGCCATCGAGTGAACCTTTCTTAAAGATTGTTGAGGCGGAGGAGAAGAGTGTCGACTCTTCCAAACCGCACGAGTTGCCCATAGTAGATTATTTGATCGTCGTTGATGAGGATAACCAGGAGAAGCCACGGGAGGCCGAGCGGTCTCCAGCTGAGAAGAGCAAGCAGATAGAGATGATAGTCGACCACTTGAAACGGCATAGGAAAAAGGATGAGACCCTTGTGGAAAGAATGAGGAGGAAAACGCGGAAGATGCGGGCTGGAAACCGCAATGTTTACGTGAAGACCGAAGCGGCTAGTTTCCAGCACAGGCCGCTGGAGAAGGAGGCATCCGAAAGTCCGTCGACTCCATCCTCCAAGCCAAACGAGCCAGAGAACACGCTTGTGGATAGCGAATCCCTGTGCGACAACTTAAAGGGTATGGAGAAATTCCAGCAGCAAGACAAGCTGTTGGCAAATATGTCAACTTCTAAAGAGGCCGTCGACCTCGATGTCGAAGTTACAGGAGAGAAGCCTGGCGAACCGGCTTCTGCGGTTTCCGAAGGAATCGAAAAACAGAGACTTAGAGAGAAGATGGAGGAGATGAGGAAAATAGTCACTGGGAGGCAGGTGGAGACCACACTTCCTCTCCTGCAAGGTAAACATGGAGAAGTTAAGCATATTATAAAATTCTATAAGTCGCGGTCATGGAAGATGTAACGTCCCGATTCGCGCTAGGCCCCTCGTGTGTGCTTCTGAGTAAGGAGAGCTGACTTTGACGCAGGGAGTGCAGGATAATAGGCTTACATTGGTGTGGAAAAGAGAAATTGGTCAAGAATAGGACACGGGTAGAGACACGGGCATGTCCCTACCCATGTTCATCGAGTAAAACTCAAGAGGCGTTGAGTGGAACTCGACATGGCCTGTCCCGAGAAGGACACGGATAGAGACACGGGCGTGTCCCTACCCGTGTCAAGAGGCGTTGAGTGGAACTCTACAGGGCGTATCCCGATAAGGACATGGGTAGAGATATGGGTGTGTCCCTACCCGTATCGAGAGGTGTTGAGTGGAATTTTGACAAGGCCTATACAGAGCAGGACACGGGTAGAGACACGGGCATGTCCCTATTCGTGTGTGTTGAGTGAAGATCAACGAACGTGTCTTCCGAGCAGGACACGGGTAAGAACATGGACATGCACATGACCATGTCCCATGACACGGGCAGTGGACATGGGCATGTCCCTACCCGTGTCTATGTCCATACGATGCTATAACCGTCAATGACGCTTCACAGAGTGGGACACGGGTAGGAACACGGGCGTTTTCCTACCAGTGTTGGACCTATTTATATTGGATTTGGCCGTTTTTCATCCTCTTCTCATGCTTTCTTTTCTATGGAGAAATTGCTGGAGGAGGGAAAGAGTTGCTGGAATCAACTATACTCAGCGTAGAACCACCGCCGCCGCCAAGGAAAAGAGGATGTCGTCGCGAAGTGTCACGAGATCTATGGCCAGAAATAGCGGAAGTGTCAGAAATGAGGTGAGCTTCCTCCCATCTCCCTTGGTGCTAGATCTATAGTTAATCCTAGGTGAGATATCGACTCAAATGAGTCTTGATGTGTGAGATGAAGATTTCTAGGAGAGGCCATGCTAGGACTTGTGTTCTAGGGTTTAGTCATCTTCAACCTCTCCTTCTTTCAATGTGATGATGGGGATGGTCTCACGAAGAGGAATGGCCTGATGAGGGTGAAAAAGGGAGGAGGAATTTCTGATGGGAATTGGGAAGATCGGCTGGAGGAGGAAGATGAACCGATGCCATTCGTTCCGCCTTATGATGCGCGCATAAATCTACTTTCTGCACGCAGCGATCTTCGTGGCCGTTTTCAGATATGAAACGGCCAGATCTGGGCATTCGACTAAACACGAAAGTCGTAGCCCTTGGAAATACTTTTCCAGTGAGTGGCTACACATCTTCAGGCAAAGTATGTAGCCACGGGAAAGTTTGATCGAAGTAGAGGGTTGACAGGCTAAGCGTGAAGAAAATGTATTCTGTACGCAGCAGGCTTTGGAGCCAATTTCATGTGTGATACATTCTGATCTGGGTTGCACACTGAACATGAAAGTTGTAACAAGATTGTCCGAAAGAGTTATGCATAGTCTTGAGGCTTGTCATATAGGGAAGTTTAAGATGATCCATTGTATGAGGCAGTTCTCCACCTGTGTTTGTGGCAGGTCTACGGACTCGCCAATAGTCACACCGATGGGAGTTGATAGTTAGACCTTAGGCGGTTGGGCTTGGTCCTCGGTATTCACGTCTCGAGGCTCCTTCCATGCCAAGTGAATGGGTTGGCTTGGTCCTCGTGCTCATTTCCGAAGCTCCTTCCGGGTCACATCATAGGCCAGTTCGAGGCTAGGATCTCGGTACACATCTACCCGAGACACCCGCTGAGCCGTAGTACGCATGTGAGCTCCGCTGTGTGTTCTTAACATTGAGGCATACGGAGGCCTAGGCCAGGTAGTGTGGAGACTAGCCTAGCAGTGGAGATGCCCGCTCTACTGTCACCATCCGGCCACGAAGGTTGGCCCTGAGAGGTTAGCTACCTGCTCGAAAGTTGGAACTACAGAGTCTGTGTCGACACATCAATTGCTTATGCATGTTCATGGGTGAGACATAGCATAGCATTCATTGCATCGCATTTCATCGCATTTCATCGCATACACAAGATTCTCATCGTATAAGTTTGTATGGGCACTCTTATATGATGAGTTATTTTTCTGTTGAGCCGATCCTCAACTTATATGTCTGTATGAGCATTCATATAAGTTGAGTTACTTTCTGTTGTAGCCTTATATTATAATGTTGTTGTAGTTGATAGAACTGCTAGAGTGACGGTTAATCATTTATTGTGCTGCTACATTATTACAATGTTTACTGATTACACTATGCCACATGCTTGTACTTATGCTTACATACTTTATATATATTGTACCTTTGTACATTTCTCCGCCTGGTGCCGAGGAGTCGTCGGGGAGCGGATGTGAAGCCACTTAGTTTTTATGACTAACGATTGCTAAGTCTTCCTTTTTAGGAGGAAACCCCGCAAGCGGAGAAGCATCAGGTTTTGCAGCAGGACATCCAGGCCAGGACGACAGGGCCTGAGGGGACGGTACGATCGTTACCATCGGTGACTGATGTGAGTCTTTGAGAGACTTGGTGTAGCCCTTTTGGGCAAAATATTTTACGTACTCCGATTATAGAAGCTTGTAGTAGCTTCTTTACTTGTTGTGTTTGGACTATTATATACTTGTGTGGATTTTTACTTCTAACTCTATATCTTGATTGGGTTGCCATTAATTGATATTGATATGGTCGGTAGAATAGGCATGTTGTAGTACAAGCTAGCCCGAGTGTTAGTGCTACCGCAAGGTGGATGTTTTGGGCATAAGACCCCTCTCGTACCGTGGTCTGTGTTTCGGGAGGGGGGTCTTACAAATGGTATCAGCTTGCTACGATCCTGAATTAGAGAAGTCATTTAACAATGGTGCCACCCCTGTTCGATTAGTCAGTTTGGGGACAAACTGACTTAGCGGAACCAGTTGTGTGCCCATATGTAATTCACAATAAGTATGTCCAACTTTGTCCTTAAGATTAGCCAACCTGAACTTAGGTTTATATTCTATGTATAGATCCCAATGCACATTGAGCCAGTGGGGGGCACCCCCGCCCCGTCCGTACCCACACAGTTCCAGCAATTGGAGCTAAAGGAAATGCTCACAGCGATCCTAGATGCCTTCAGATCCCAACAAGCCCCCGTGCAACAGCAAGGTCCGGGCTCGAATTGGGTGAGGACTTTCCGAGCTCTCTCCCCTCCAGCTTACCTTGGGACAGATTCGGTATTGCATACGGAAGAATGGCTCGACACCGTGCAAGAATTGCTGGTAGGAATTAAGTTCCCAAACAACATGGCTGTGACCCTGGTAGTGACACTCCTAGAACAGAACACCAAGATTTGGTGGAAGTCCCTCATGGGCTCCACCTTTCAAGGGAGAGTGTATACAGAAATCAGTTGGAGCGAATTCTCTGAAGCCTTTTTAGAGCATTTCATCCCCTCGTCTGCTCGGGATGAACTCGAAGAGAGGTTCATATAGCTAGAGCAAGGGTCCAAGTAAGTGACGGAGTACCAGCAGGAGTTTCAGCATCATGCTAGATTTACTGACTCCTACGAGTTGGATGATAGAGGGTATGCGAAGAGGTTCTACAAAAGCTTGCAAGACCCCCTGAGGCAAGCCCTTTTGTTTATAGCGGACTCAAGTCTAGCCGAAATAATTGACATAGAGAAGAGGTTAGAAGCAAACCACTTGGGAAGTGGTAAGAGGCCAGCTGAGGGCGTGATGGAAGCCGACCCTAGCAATAGAAGGAGATACGACTTCGGAGGAGGAAGAGGACGTCATAGAGGTGGCCGACGTTTCCACCGGAAATATAGAGTGGAGCACCCGGTTCCACAGCCGCCATCATTGCCTTCACCACCGCATACTCAACAGTTTCAACAATTCGGTGGGAGGCAGGAGCGAGTGTGCTTCAAATGCAACCAGCCGGGCCACATTTGACGCTACTGCCCGCAATTGTTTGGAAATGTGCCTCTTGCTCTCACTCCAGCAGATCCTCGAGGACGGGGGCACATGCATGGTCGAGAACGAGGACCACGAGGAGGAAACCTCGGACCTGCTCGGAATCAGGTTTTCGCACTGGACATGACACACGAGCGGAACCCTCAGGAGGTGATTGCAGGTATGAATACAATTAGTCATCTTATTTTCATTAGTAACCTTAAGTTGCTTAAGACATACTAGATATCTAGCTTGAGTATGGTTATTGGTACTTAGGCACTGTGGTGGTCGGCGGGAAACCGGCCTATACGTTGTTTGATACCGGTGCCTCGCACTCTTTTGTGTTTGAAGACTTCATTAAAGATATACATGGAGTGCATTACTTCGCTGGTATTGCTCGAAGAGTACGCCTTCCAGACGGCATGGAGATTACCGCAACCGCCAAGTGCGAATTGGAGATACTCATTGGAGGAAAGATCTTTGATACCCCTGCCACAGTTTTGAGAATACCAGAATTCGATCTCATTCTAGGCATGGCGTGGCTGGATTGGCACTATGCAAGAATTGGCTGCGTGGAGAAGCGAATCTACTTGAGACATGGGGATACCGATGTAATCTTCCAAGGTATAAAATTCACACCACGTTTACTATTATCTTCGATTCTGACCTTGAAAGCTCACATGAGAGGGGATAAAGTCTACATGATAAATTTCGAACTGAAGGAGATAAAAATAGATATGAAGGACGTGCGGGTAGTGCGGGATTTTCCTGAGATATTTCCTAAGAAATTTCCAGGATTACCCCCACATAGAGAAGTGGATTTTCAGATTAAGCTAGTACAAGGAGCCAAGCCCATCTCCAGGACCCCTTATCGGATGGCCCCAAAGGAACTCGCAGAGTTTAGTGTTCAGTTGCAAGAGTTGGTAGAATCAGGGTTTGTTCTCCTTAGCTCATCACCTTGGGGAGCCCCTATTCTGTTCGTTAAGAAGAAAGATGGGACCTTGCGATTATGTAAGACTGTCAGGAGCTCAACCGACTGATGGTATGGAACACCTATCGGTTACCTCGGATCGATGAGTTGTTCGACCAATTGGTAGGATCGCATTGGTTTTCCAAACTGGATTTGCGCTCGGGGTATTATCAGTTGAGAATAAGAGAGGAGGATATTCATAAAACGGCCTTTAGCTCAAGGTACGGCTTGTACGAGTTCACTGTGATGTCGTTTGGGCTTACAAATGCCCTATCAGCTTTCATGAGCCTGATGAACAAAGTATTTGAGCCTTATCTAGATTTCTTCGTCATTGTTTTCATTGACGATATCTTGGTCTACTCTAAGACTAAGGAAGAGCATGTTGAACATCTGACCTTGGTACTGAAGAAGCTAAAAGAGCACGCCTTGTTTTCCAAGTTCAGCAAGTGCGAATTTTGGCTCCAAGAGGTTGCCTTCTTGGGCCATGTGATCAGTGGGGCCGGGTTAGCTGTGGATCAGGCCAAGGTGCGTGCCGTGAAGGAGTGGTCTCCCTTGAAGTCAGTGGCCGATGTGCGGAGCTTTCTTGGACTTGTCGGGTATTACTGCAAGTTTGTAAAAGGCTTCTCAAAGATCGCCCTTCCTCTGACTACGCTGACAAAGAAAGTTGTGCCGTATGAGTGGACATCTCAGTGTGAAGCCGCATTTCAGGAACTGAAGGACCGACTTACATCCGCACCCATCCTAGCCCTTCCATCTGGGAGGGAGGGATTTCAAGTTTACACTGACGCATCATATCAAGGGATGGGAGCGGTACTGATGCAGCACAAGCATGTGATTACATTACTTCAAGACACTTGAAGAAGAATGAGATCAACTACCCAGTACATGATTTGGAATTAGGAGTAGTGGTGTTCTCCTTGAAGATTTGGAGGCACTATTTATATGGCGTTCACTGCGAAATCTTTTCGGATCAGAAGAACATAAAGTACATCCATACCCAGAAGGAATTGAATTTAAGACAACGATGGTGGTTGGAGTTTTTGTGTGATTATGAATTCACCCCGAACTACCACCCCGGAAAAGTAAATTCTGTAGCTGATGCTTTGAGAAGGAAGGTACCGGAAATAAGCCCCGAGTCCCGGTTGATGCGTATGGAGTTAGCACGGATGCTCGAAGAGATGGAGATCACTCTTGTGTACAAAGACCAATCGGAAGGGTATACAGAGTACCTAACCGCGTTGAGCATAGTCTGTGACATTTGAGACCGGATCTGGGCGGAGCAAGGAAAGGATGCGGCATTGGCCCCGACAATCAAGTCGATTGAAGATGAGACAACCGATGAGTACTAACTAAAAGACGGACTCATGCATCTCTGTGGCCAGCTTTACATTCCCGAGGGCGGTAAAATTTGGGAAGATATCCTGAGAGAGGCACACTGCACTCTATATTCTGTGCATCCTGGAATTGCCAAGATGTACACCGACCTGCGAAAGACCATGTGTTGGCCGGGAATGAAGAGAGGCATCCGATATTTTATTACGCACTGTGAGGCCTGTCAAAGGGTGAAGGCAGAATGCAGGAGCCCCGGTGGATTATTACAGTCATTGCCCATCCCCAAGTGGAAGTTTGAGGATGTCTCCATGGACTTCGTCCACGGTTTGCCTCGCTCACGCTCAAGGAATGATTCAATATGGGTAATTGTTGACCTCCTGACGAAGGTTGCCCGGTTTATTCCTATGAAGAAAGAAGCTCATGTGGATTTTTTGGTACGCCTCTTTATGGAGCAGTTCATATGGTATCACGGTATGCCAAAGACAATTATTTCTGACCGGGATGGTCGATTTACCACTAAAGAATGGAAGGCGGTGCAGGCGTATTTGGGTTCACGTCTTACCTTTAGCACGACGTTTAATCCTCAAACAGACGGGCAGTCTGAAAGGACTATCAGGACATTGTAGGATCTACTGTGGTTGTGTGTATTGGATAGAGGAGAGCCGTGGGAAAGGCTCTTACCCCTGGTGGAATTTTCATATAACAACAGTCACAAGGCCAGTATCGGAATCGAGCACCATGAATCCCTTTACAGAAGAAGGTGAAGAACACCCTTGTCTTGGGTGCAGGATGAGGACCCGAAGGCATTGGGAATTAAATACATTAATGATACTGATGCTATTGCGAGACAAAACTGTGACCGCATGCTTGAGGCTCAAAGTCAGCAGGCAAAATATTATAATGCAAAGCAACGGATGGTGGAATTTCAAGTGGGAGACAAAGTATTTCTGAAGATCAGGCCGACGCATGGAGTATCACGGGTACGTGGTGTGAAGAAGCTCAGCCCAAGGTACATTGGGCCCTACATTATATTAGAATGGATTTGCCTGTTGGCCTATCGGTTGGAGTTATCTCCAGAGCTAGAGAATCTGCATGACGTATTCCATGTGACGTCACTTCAAAAGGCATTGTTGCGGCCCGATCAATATGTTCCCACCACTGACAGAGCAGTTGCAACTGATAGGTCGGTGCAACTAGTGCCTGTGCGGATAGTAGACAACGAGACAAGGATTTTACGCCGCAAAAGTGTTCCTCTGGTTAAGGTGCGGTGGTCTAATCATAGGAAGGAGGAGTATACATGGGAGCCGGTGGAATTGATGCAAAAGCGCTACCCGGAGTTGTTTCATCAAGGTAATATTTAAAAGAATATTTTATTTAATGCTTTTCTCTCCCCATAGACTTAGCCTGATTTCGGGGATGAAATCTTTTGTTTTGTTTATAGGATTTGTAACGTCCCAATTCATGCTAGGCCCCTCGTGCGTGCTTCTGAGTCAGGATAACTGACTTGGGCCCAAGGAGTGCAGGAGACTAGGCTTACACTCGTGTGGAAAAGAGAAATTGGTCCATAATAGGATACGGGTAGAGACACGGGCATGTACCTACTTGTGTGCATCGAGTAGAACTCGAGAGGCGTTGAGTGGAACTCGACATGGCCTGTCCTGAGAAGGACACGGGTAGAGACACGTGCGTGTCCCTACCCGTATCGAGAGGCATTAAGTTGAACTCGACAGGGTGTGTCCCGAGAAGGACACAGGTAGAGACACGGGTGTTTCCCTACCCGTGTCGAGAGGAATTGAGTGGAATTCGATAGGGCCTGTCCAAAGCAGGACACGGGTAGAGACACGGGTGTGTATCTACCCATGTGCGTTGAGTTAAGATCAACGAACGTGTCTCCCGAGCAGGACACGGGTAAGAACACGACCATGCACATGGCCGTGTCCCATGATATAGGCAGTGGACACGGGCGTATACCTACCCATGTCTGTGTCAATACGACATTATAACCGTCGACGACGCTTCACAGAGTGGGACACGGGTAGCAACACGGGCGTGTTCCTACCCGTGTTGTTCCTATTTATATAGGATTTGGCCGTTTTTCATCATCTTCCCAAGCTTTATTTTCTGTGGAGAAACTGCTGGAGGAGGGAAGGAGTTGCTGGAATTAACTATACTCCGTGAAGAACCACCGCCGCCACCAAGGAAAAGAGGATGCCTCCGCGAAGAGTCACGAGATCCATGGCCGGAAATAGCGGAAGCATCAGAAACGAGGTGAGCTTCCTCCCCTCTCCCTTGGTGCTAAATCTGTAGTTAATCCTAGGCGAGATATCGACTCAAATGAGTCTTGATGTGTGAGATTAAGATTTCTAGGAGAGGCCATGCTAGGACTTGTGTTCTAGGGCTTAGTCATCTTCAACCTCTCCTTCATTCAATGTGATGATGGGGGATGGTATCACGAAGATGAATGGACTGATGAGGGTGAAAAATGGAGGAATTTCTGATGTGAATTGGGAAGATTGGCTGGAGGAGTAAGACGAACCGATGCCATTTGTTCCGTCTTAAGATGCGCGCAAAAATCTAATTTCTGCGCGCAGCGGTCTTCGTGGTCGTTTTTAGATATAAAATGGTCAGATCTGGGCTTTCGACTAAACACGAAAGTTATAGCCCTTGGAAATACTTTTCCAGTGAGTGGTTAGACATTTTCAGGCAAAGTCTGTAGCCATGGGAAAGTCTGATCGAAGTAGAGGGCTGACAGGCTAAGCGTGAAAAAAATGTATTCTGTACACAGTAGGATTTGGAGCCAATTTCATGTGTGATACAGTATGATCTGGGTTTAAGACTGAACATGAAAGTTGTAACCCATGGAAATACCATTCCATCGAAGGGTTACACGCATTCACCAGATTCCTGTAGCCTCGAGAATCTCTGGTCGAAGTTGCTGTCTAGAAGGTGCTCCACAACTGAATTTCTAGGGTTGGCGCACGAATGATTGAGTTTGGTGAAAGAGTTGTAATCAGAGATGTTATAGTTCAGTGACCATGGCATAGACATAATCATGTTGGCCGAAAGAGTGATGCATGGTCTTGAGGCTTGTCATATAGGGAAGTCTAAGATGGTCCATTGTATGAGGTGGTTCGCCACCTGTGTTTGTGGCAGGTCTACGTGCTCGCCAATCGTCACACCGATGGGAGTTGATAGTTAGACCTTAAGTGGTTAGGCTTGGTCCTCGGTGTTCACGTCCCGAGGCTCCTTCCGTGCCAAATGAACGGTTGGGCTTGGTCCTCGTGCTCATTTCCGAGGCTCCTTCCGGGTCACATCATAGGCCAATTCAAGGCTAGGATCTCGGTGCACATCTACCCGAGACACCCGCTGAGCCATAGTACGCATGTGAGCTCCGCTGTGTGTTATTAGCGTTGAGGTGTACGGAGGCCTAGGATAGGTAGTGTGGAGACCAGCCTAGCGGTGGAGAAGCCCGCTCTACTGTCACCGTCCGGCCACGACGGTTGTTGCCTGAGAGGTTAGCTACCTGCTCGAAAGTGGGAACTACAGAGTCTGTGCCGACACAACAATTGCTTGTACATGTTCATGGGTGATTCATAGCATAGCATTCATTGCATCGCATTTCATTGTATTTCATTGCATACACAAGATCCTCATCGTATAAGTTTGTATGAGCACTCTTATATGATGTGTTACTTTTCTATTGAGCTGATCCTCAACTTATATGTCTGTATGAGCATTCATATAAGTTGAGTTACTTTCTGTTGTAGCATTATATTATTATGCTGTTGTAGTTGATAGAACTGCTAGAGTGACGGTTAATCATTTATTGTACTGCTACATTATTACAATGTTTACTGATTACACTATGCCACCTGCTTGTACTTATGCTTACATACTTTATATATATTGTACCTTTGTCCATTTCTCTGCCCGGTGTCGAGGAGTCACTGGGGGAGCGGATGTGAAGCCACTAAGTATTTATGACAAACGGTTGCTACGTCTTCCTTTTTAGGAGGAAACCCCGCAGGCGGAGCAGTGATGACGCATATTTTGACTAAAATATATTCATCATTATTATTATATTTATATTATAAATTATATGTATTTACTCTTAATTTTAATATAATTATCTAATTATTAATATATCATAATTATTTATACTAATATCGTTTTATTTTGTTTTGTGACAGGCCTGGGGGGAATTCGGCACGATTCGACGTAAAACGCCCGCTGTCAATTTTTATACGAGAAATATTTCCCATGCAAATAAGTTTTGCATGCATGTTGCTTTCCCACCACCTTTTTCTCTCTCCTCCCCATACATGAATTATCCTTTCTTATTATTATCATTGCATGAAATATATATATGCATGGTAATTGATTTTTCGTGCATGACCATTTATAACTATCAATATATATAGCCTCCTTTCCCATGCAAGCCTCTTTACAAAATTATTTCAAGTAGCATCTTCTTATTTTATTTTTATATAATCCTCTCCCATAAATACATCATGTCATGTTCCCACTCATTTTATTTTTTTTATCTTCATTTACATGTGGCCGGCCACCCCTTTCTCTCCCCCTCATTTATTCTCTATTTTTAGTATGACAACTATTATTAGCATTATCAATCCAATTAAAACCGGCCAAACCTTTCAATTTAATTAAAACCGGCCATTCATTTTCTCCACCACTATTAATATTAAACCCCAATTCATATGGCCGGCCAAACCTTTCAATTTAATTAAAACCCACCATTCATAACCGGCCACTTATAACCCCCTTAATCAAAACCGCCCACCATAAGTTCCTCCTTCATTTCTTAATTAATCACATTAACTCCAATCAATTAAAACCCCATATTCATTAATTCATCACCATTTCATGTGGCCGGCCCTCCTCTTTGCATGATTATTTTCTTTTATTTTATTTCTATTTTATATCACATTAAATCTACTCATTCCATGCATTCACCTTTTTACCTCCCTCCACCTCTTCATTTCCCCACATTTATTCTCACCAATTAAACCATATATCCTTTCATTTTCTTCTTTATCTAGATCCTTCCATGGTTGCTATAAAAGGAGCATGAGGCCAAGGCTTTGAAAGGAGGAAAAAAAGTGTTAGAGTTGGAGAAGAGAGCAAGTTCAAGAGAGAGAGAGTTCTACCTTGTATGAGAGTTTCTTTTGTGTTGTTTCTTATGCTTTAATTTTCATTGTGTTGTGTACTTTTGTTATTTCCTTTCTAAAGAAAATGCAAACTTTTTATTTCATTGTTGTTGTTTTCTTTATCATGAGTAGCTAAATCCTTTCTTAGTACTTGATTGGTTAGTATTGGGATGAAGATTTAATTATAATCTTTCGTCTCTAATTTTTGAATTTCTCATTGCGATTTATTTCCGATTAAAATTTGGCGGCGGGTTTATATTGCTAGTATATAAAATTTCGCTATTCGATTGGTAGTCTAGTTAGCCGAGAGGCTCGTGAATGTCATGGATCGCTCGGAAATAAAGAGATTTTGATATTCTTCTTTGAGAATTGAGATTATCAAATCTTTTGGATTTGGGATTTATTGTTCATGCAATTTTAAATTACTTTCAAATTTTAAGAGATTATGTTTGAAATGTTTTTAAAATTAGGCGGTAGTTGTCTCTAGCGAGTTGCTATTGTATTTTTCAATCCCCCAATCAAAACGGATTCTCAAGAATTAGAACGCATCTTTTATAATCGGATTCCCAAGAACGCCCAATCAAGTGCTAAGGCTTTTAAATCGTGAATTTTCTCGTTAGTCAACTCTCTTCATTTTTACTAAAACCAAAAACCAATTTTCGCTCGATAAGTTAATAGTTCCACCTTGTGAGTAGAAGTACTCAAAAGACCCGGGAAATACGACACTTGATCATACTACATGCGATAGGTGCACTTGCCTACTGCAACAAAAAGATTTTAAGCATCAAGCAGCAACAGGTTTTGGAGTAGGACAGCCAGGCCAGGACGATAGGGCCTGAGGGGACGGTACGGTCGTTATCGTCGGTGATTGATGTGAGTTTTTGAGAGACTTAGTGTAGCCCTTTAGGGCAAAATATTTTACGTACTCTGATTATAGAAGCTTGTTGTAGCTTCTTTACTTGTTGTGTTTGGACTATTATATACTTGTGTGGATTTTGACTTCTAACTCTATATCTTGGTTGGGTTGGCATTGATTGATATTGATAAGGCCGGCAGAATAGGCATCTTGTAGTACAGGTTAGCCCGAGTGCTAGTACTACCGCAAGGCAGCTCTTCTGGGCATAAGACCCCTCTCATGTCGTGGTCTGTGCTCCGGGAGGGGGGTATTACAGAAGAAGGGAGCAGACACAACTTTTAATCCGCCGGCGAGATTCTTCCTGACCACGACTCAACTAAAAAGCAAAGCACAAGAGATCGCGCGGCTATGGAAAGAAAAGTTAAAGCGGATAGGTTCCGAACGATTAAGGTGACCAGTGTTTAGATTTGACACTGCGACTATTGAAGGAGAGATGACCAAGAGCTGCGGTCTCGTCCTGCCGAGATCCTTTAAGAGTTTGCAATTGTATGACTGAATCTGACCGCTTGTTTATCCGATGCAGGTATATCCGATGTCGTGATGAAGCAGGGCAACCTGACGACCTTATTTCCTCCACTGCCACCGTTGCTGTCGAATATCAATGACCAAAGGGCGGCCGAATTCCGGAAGGAAGTCGCAGCATTGCAGGAAAGGATAAGGGAGCATGGCGAGGCCCTTCGGGCTAAGGAAGAAGAATGGCGGCTTCACAGAGAAGAGCAGTGGTATGCCCTCGAGGCCGCTGAAAAGAGGACACAAGAAGTGCTGGCCATCTTGGAGAAAGAGAGAGAAATAATGCGGTCTGCGACAGAGACCGCCGAGAAAGGGACCCAGGAGGTGCTGGCCACTTTGGAGCAGGAGAAAGCAATAATGCGGTCTGCGCTGGAGGCCGCTGAGAAAAGGACACAAGAGGTGCTGGCAACCTTGGAGCAGGGGAAGACAAAAAGTTTGATTTGCAAGCTGTAGTGTTGATGACCGGGCGGATTGAGAGGGAGAGAGCAGGCGTTATCTGATATGATGGGGGAATGGATAAGGATCCTCCAGCAGAGGCTGGCAGAGGCATGCGACCTGCAGGGACGACTCCTGAATAGAAGACACCACCAAACCTCTCGGCTTCCGGAGAGGCTTCAAACCCACCAATAGTCGCGGCAGTTAGGCAGGTCGCTGCTGCTGGCGACCTGGAGATTCGTGCTCTACTAGAGGTTCCATTTGCCCCCATGGAGCGTGACACCTCGCGAGTTTACCGGACTCTGCATTCCATCACAACCTCGTAAGTCAGGTTTTTTTCTAGCTAGTACAGGCCGGCGACTAAGTCACGCGGGTTGGGTGAGAAGCTCTTAAGAGCGAAGGCAAACAAGCTTGAATTTTTTTATTTGGTTCTATAATAATTATCGACTGTTGATGTTGGACAACTTGATTGCTGTAAATAACTGTTGAATATTCATTTTTTGCTTCTGCTAATTTCTTGTCGCTTTGTGTGGTTTTTTTAAAAATCATAGTCGCGATATTTTCTTCTTCGGAAATCTTCAAAATGCAGGAACGTGGCCGCGCCAACTGCCGAACTGGTCTATGGTTTGCATATATGCTTTTGCAGGTTAAGGCCGCGCGGCTTGATAACTAATCGCGATTTGACATCGATCACTATAACTGCATAGAAATTCTATAAATAGAGATGATCCTGGAGACTTTTGCACGAAAAATCAGGATGCGGGCTAAGGCGAAGGCGATGCGGTCTGACAAAGCACCTGCTATCAGGACTGATGCGGCTTCCGCCTTCCACTCTGCAGACCACAAAGAATACCGGCTTAATTAAGCCGAGCTAGACAGTTTCATAGAGAAATACATGCAAGATATTCCGCTGCTCGCGCGGCTTCCTTTCCCCCATGAGCGAATTAATACCTCTGCTACCAACCAAATCGATATCCCCATAGACCACTTTGATTGCAGCTTCCGCTTTCCCGTGCTGATGGAAGTCGTGGCGATCTTTAACCATTATAGGACTGTGCCCGGACAGTTGCCGCCGAATTCCATCGCTGCCATATACAGCTTCATTTCTTATCTGAGGTCAGAAAGAGTCCGCTTCTCCATGAAGCTGTTCCGGGAATGCTTCTCCATCCGGTCTATTCCGGACTCCGGGACGAAAATTTTCCACGGGCATCTGTAGTTTGGCTGCAGGGGGCTAAAGGTCGTCAACTTGGCAAATAAGATCCCGAACTGGTCGGAGAGATATCTGATCTTTGAAGGACAACTGGGGTTCATGCAGGTCTACCCGTAGGTCCGCGATGAAGCTGCCTTCGGCAGCAGCGTGATGGACGGCAGGGAGAAGGAGATATATGACTTCTTTAAGGGTGAGTGGCTTGATTTCAATCACTACCTCCCGCTGCTCCCGTCCTTGGAGGGCGTTCAAGCGGAAGACAGTAAGTATCAAACTAACCGAACTATTCCGTTAGCCGCGTTGTTTATCAACTGGCTTCTTGCTTTGGTCACGTAGTTGCAGTGGCGCTCCCGCTGAACAAATTGCTAACTCCAAGCGGTTTAACCCTTACTCAGAGGGAGAAAAGGGCCAGGCGAGCCAAGCTGGAGCGGACTGAGGGGGAAGAGGAATCAGACTCCTCCGACGAGTTCACGTGTAACACCTCCCCTGTAAAGACCATATAATATGGGTCCGGCCGGGGCCCCACAACATACGGAGACCACAGCTTTAGTATTAAAAGATGATATGAAACTACCCAAACTCAAAACTCCAGACAAACACAGCGGAAACATAAAACTAAAAGACAGAAGTTATCCACTAACAATAAAGTAACGAAATGGCCGTAAGGCCTTACACAATATAAGTCCAAAAAATATAAAAGTGCCAAGCACTCCTAGGCTACCTCGGCATGCAAGCCGGACATGATCAAACAACATCAGCAAAACAAGGAAAAGAAACTAGCCAAGCACAACAACACTTCATGAGGCTTAGGGCTTTTCGCCCGGCACGCTAGCTCCTGCCTGCGATCCTTGCCCTGTAAGGATTTGAAGTAACGTGGGTCAGCAAAGGCTGACCTCTACTGTGTAACAAACACATCTCCTCACGGCCGTCCCTAACGGACCCCGGGGTACCACTCCACCTGCAAGTTAACACTTCGTATACCAAAAGAGCATATATATTAAAGCGGTAAACAGGCTTGGATGTCTCATACAGCATACATGTTCTCTATGTTTTGTACAAAGTAAAAGGGGCCTACTATGCAACATGAATGCAACCCGGGTTTCACCCAAGGCACCCTAGCTCGTATGCATCTAGCACAACATCAAACATTGGGTACTTCCGTTTCCCCATTGGCTTAAAGCCGCAACAAAAGGGAAACACCGTGTCCCCAACGGCACACAGGCCGTCACATGAAACCTTGCAATGGCCCCACCCGCACATGGGTCTTAAACCCCGGGCTTGCCCGCATAATCTGACGTCGCACGTCAGGGTTCCGTCTCACACTGACCGATTCTAAGAAGCCTTGATGGACCCCACCCGCTCATGGCCACATTGCCCGGGCTTGCCCTCCGCTCGGCATTCTCGTCAGTCTCACACAAGGGCTAGTCTCGCCGGGACACTTTCCCCACATGACTTGCGCGTCACGGGATAGCCAGCCGACCACGGAGACCTAGCCGCACCTTTGCACAGCACAAAACAGGGTTTCCCCACCCCAATTACCACTTGCACTGTGTCTTTCCCGTGCTCCAAGGAAACCATCTACCGCACAAAGCGGAGCTAACCTCGTCCGGTTCCGACTACGAGTACGCACTCAAATACAAGGGGGAAAACGCATACATACAACGGCGTATTGCCGCAACGGATTTTCTACCGAAGCTCGCTATGCAACATCACCGGGTCGGACTATCGGTCGCGACCACGGCTTCACCCACAATCCCTAATCCGCTAACGGAGCGGATCTCTAATGCAAGCATGCCGGGATGAACATACTCAACCCGGAGGTTCCTCTTGAACCGCTACACGAATCCCTCTCATTTGAGAGATTCGGCGCTCAAAATACGAAAGGAAGGGGATGCTATTCATGCATCCTAAATCCTAAAAACCGAGAGGAGAAGTGTTGTTACCTTCCGTCCCCTCTTCCTAGCCATGGAGAAGATTTGCTCGGTTGAACACCACCGCAACGCTCCCACCTTCGCGGATCTGAACTCCGCTCGCGAAACGGACCTCCGAAGCTTCGCCGGCGGCCGGAACTTGGCCTCCTTGCTCTTCCTTCTCTCTAGAACTTAGAGAGATAAAAGAAAATGGGGAATGAGGGTTTGGAACCCTATTCCCGGCCTTAAACCGCCCAGGGAGACCCCCCACCGTTGGATCTTCCAAGGAAAAGAACGAACGGCCACGATCGGAACCTAAATTAGAAAAACAGGGCCGAACACGGGTTGCAACACGGCCGTGTGCCTAGCCGTATTACCCATTCGTCGTCTCGATCGATTCGAAAACCAGCACACGGCTCCTGACACGGCCTTCGACACGGCCTTCGACACGGCCGTGTCTCGCTCCACACGGCCGTGTCGTGACCCGTGTCACGGCACCCGTTTTCAACATTTTCAGTCAGAGAAGTACACGGCCTCTGACACGGCCCCTGACACGCCCGTGTCACCTGGGACACGGCCGTGTACAGACCCGTATCATGCCCTGTGTGCAATACCTCAGAAAGTTTCGAAACTACCCGATGCTACACGACCTGGGACACGGCCGTGTGCCTGGCCGTGTTCCATACTCGACTATCGTCGACCTTAACATGGTCGACCACACGGCCATCTCAATGACCGAGCTCGTCACGGCCGACACGGCCTCCGACACGGCCGTGTTGGGACCCGTGTCACCTGCTCCACAAAAACTGTCTTGGCCAAAAGCGATCCCCGTCGCTCCTACAACATTTTGGGGCGTTACAATCCCCCCCCCCTTAAAAGAATTTCGTCCCAAAATTTAAAACATGGAAAGAACACAAATTCTAAACGATACCTGAGGAGAAAAGCTCGGGGTACTCCTTCAGCATGGCCTGCTCTCGCTCCCATGAGAGCTCCTCGCAGCCACAATTGTCCCATCGGACCTTTACGAGTCGGACCTACTTGTTCCGCAGTTGCCGAACCTCCGAATCTTCTATCCCGACAGGACGTACTCGCGTCCTCAAGTCTTCCTCTACCAGCACCGCCGCCGGTTCAATCACCACGCTGGCCTCTAACAAGGCTTTCCTCAAGACGGAGACGTGAAAAACGTCATGCAATCCACTTAGCTCCGTGGACAACGCCAACCGGTACGCTGCCTCTCCCACTCGCTCGATGACCTTGAATGGTCCCAAAAATCTCGGACTTAGCTTCTTGAGTCGGCGAATTCGTGAAACGCCTTTGAACGGCTTGATCTTAAGATACACCCAGTCGCCCACCGCGAATTCCACATGTCTGTGGCGAGCATTGAAATACTTCGACTGCCGATCTTGAGCTACCTTCATGCGCTCTTGGATGGTCTGCACTAGCTCACTAGCATCGGCTACCACTTCTTTCCCCAAAAGCTTTGTGTCTCCCGCCTCTGTCCAAGACATCGGTGTTCGACACCGCCTCCCATAAAGAGCTTCATATGGCGCCATCTTGATACTAGCTTGGTAGCTATTGTTATACGCAAACTCCACCATGAAGAGGTGATCCTCCCACTTCTTGTCGAAGTCGAGAGTGCACATCCTTAGCATATCTTCCAAAGTACGGTTTGTTCTCTCAGTTTGCCCATCGGTTTGAGGATGAAAAGCTGTACTGAACTTGAGTTTTGTGCCCAAGCTCTTCTGCACCAACCGCCAATCCTTAGATGTGAAACGTCCATCCCGGTCGCTGACTATACTCTTCGGAATCCCATGGAGTCGTACAATATTGCGGACGTACAACTCCACCAACTTTTGCACACCGTCCTCCTTCCGGTTTGGGATGAAATGTGCCACTTTGGTCAAGCGGTCTACAATCACCCAAATGGCATCATTACCCTGCTGCGATCTAGGCAACCCATGCACAAAATCCATGGAGATGTCATCAAATTTCCCTTCGGGGATTGGAAGAGGCTTCAAGAACCCGCCCGGCTTCTGACACTCGGCCTTCACCAAGGCACAAGTTTGGCACCGACTCACACACAAAGCTACGTCCCGCTTCATCCCAGGCCACCAATAGGACTTCTTCAAGTCCAAGTACATCTTTGTACTACCCGGGTGAACGGAGTACTTAGTGAAGTGGGCCTCATACATCAACTCCTCGTGGAGCTTGCCGAACTGCGGTACACAAATCCTTCCGCCCTTCCTCAGAACCCCATCAACCATCTCCCAGGCGCTACCCTCGCCCTTAAGAGCTTCCTCCACGAAGGGTTGGAACTCCTCATCCACACGGATCGCTTCCCGAATACGATCGCATAAGTCATTCTGCATCTCAATCCAGTTTAGCCGAGCCACGCTAGACTCGCCTCTTGCCACACATTCCAAACCAAGGGACTCCCAGTCCCGCCTTAACCGCTCATCATGAGCTTCAATCCAACTTCCTTGCCCCGAGTATTTTCTACTCAAAGCATCCGCCACCACATTGGCTTTTCCTGGCGTGTACTGAATCGCCACCTCGTAGTCTCCAAGGAACTCGACCCACCTGCGCTGCCGCATATTTAGGTCCTTCTGATCTAGGAGATACTTTAGACTCTTGTGGTCCGTGAAGGTCTCCACCTTCGCACCGTAAACGTAGTGCCTCCACAGCTTCAAAGAAAAAATTACCGCTGCCAATTCCAGATCATGGACGGGGTAATTTCTCTCATGAGGCTTCAGCTGCCTCGACCCAAAAGCTATCACACTGCCATGCTGCACCAATATGCACCCTAAACCGCATCCGGATGCGTCGCTGAAAATCTGAAATCCTTCGGTCCCCTTTGGTAGACTTAGGATCGGTGCCATCATCAGCCTCTCCTTCAGGGTTTCAAATGCCTGAATGCACTCTTGAGTCCACACGAACTTCTGATCCTTGCGAGTTAGCGAAGTGAGGGGTAGAGCTATCCGCGAAAACTTTTCCACAAACCTTCGGTAGTACCCGGCTAGTTCAAGAAAGCTCCGGACTTCCGCCACAGTCCTCAAAACTGGCCAATCTTTTATGGCTTCCACTTTCGTTGGATCTACCGCCACCCCATCCCCACTAATCACATGGCCTAAAAACGCCACCTTCTCCAACCAAAACTCGCACTTGGAGAACTTCGCATAGAGCTGGTTCTCTCTCAATACTTGCAACACTGTCCTCAAGTGCACCTCGTGCTCCGCTTCCGACTTGGAATACACCAAAATGTCATCAATAAAAACGACGACGAACCTGTCCAAGTATTCGCGAAACACTCGGTTCATCAAGTCCATGAACACGGACGACGCGTTCGTCAACCCGAACGGCATCACCGAGAACTCAAAATGACCATATCTCGTACCAAACACTGTCTTGGGTATGTCTTCGTCACGAATTCGCAACTGATAATACCCGGACTTCAGGTCCAACTTGGAGTACACCACCGACCCCACCAACTGGTCAAAAAGGTCGTCTATCCGAGGAATCGGATACTTGTTCTTAACCGTCAATTTGTTCAACTCTCGGTAGTCTATGCACAGACACATGCTACCGTCCTTCTTCTTTACAAATAACACCGGCGCACTCCACGGTGAAGAGCTGGGCCTGATATACCCTTGCTCCAAAAGCTCCTGCAACTGAACCTTGAGCTCGGCCAACTCCTTTGGTGCCATCCTAAATGGTGGACGTGACACCGGTCTAGCCTCGGGCACTAACTCGATGGAGAAATCAATCTCCCGCCGAGGAGGTGCTCCCGGTAGCTCCTCGGGAAAAACATCTCCAAACTCCGCCACCACGGGCACTTCCCCAAGAGACAGCCTGGAAAGGCTAACCTCCAACAACGCTACTAGAGCTACACCTCCCTGGTTAACAGCTCGCACTAGCTGAAGTGCCGAAACTAGGGAACAGGCCACTCCATGCAGGCCTTCAAACTTGACTTCCGCTTGCCCCACGCCCCTCAGGGTTACCACCTTGGACAAGCAGTCGATATTGGCACGCTGCTCCGCTAGCCAGTCCATCCCCAAGATCACATCGAACTCAGACAATGGCAAGATCGCCGCTACCAACACGAAGTCGACCCCCTCAAGACTCCAACAAATCCGGCCTCTAGCCCTGGTAGTCATAGACGACCCATTGTGCATGCGCACCTTCAACTCTGAGTCCGTTGAGAAGGACTCAACTCCAATACTCCGGATGAAACTTTCCGCAAGGAAGGAGTGCGACGCTCCCGTATCGAAAAGTACCCTAGCGGGGTACCCTGATACCACTACAAAGCCTACACACATGCAACAAACATAAAAAGGCTTGAAAGGAAGAAATCTAAGGTGCAGGTTGAATTCTCGTACCTGTCACCACATCGGGTTGACGGATTGCTTCCTGCTGCCCAAGGTTGTAGGCCCTTGGCTGCACTGGTTGAAACCGGGAAACACTAGACTCCGCCATCTTCCCTTTCTCTGCGGCACTGGGGCCGGAGCGCACAGTCTGCTCCTGCCTTGGCTCTTGCTCAGCGCCCCCTTGGGTACAAAATCTTGCTATGTGGCCTGGCTTGCCACAACTGTAACACGTCTGCGGTCCCTTAGAGCGTGACCCTCCGGACGTCCAATTACTTTTCTCGCCCGACTTAAACGGGGGAGGCTTCTTCTTCCATCGGCTCCCTTCCGCCTTTCCATGGGACTGAGCTGACTTCTTCTCTTCCCCCTACTTGGGTGTGAAACCCTTTCGGTGCTGGGATCGCTCCATATCGCTCTCCAAAATTCGGGCCGCCTCCACCAATTCGTTGAAGCCCGCACGCTTCATCGATATGAGGGGTTGTCTTAGATTTTCCCTCAATCCATGGTAGAAGAGATTGTCCCTCTCTTCATCGTCCGCCATGGTCGTCACCGCATAACGACCCAATCGAGTAAATTCCTGAACATACTCATCCACTGTCTTGTCTCGCTGCACAAGATGTAGAAACTGCCTCTGGAGGGCTAACCTTGTTGATGCGGGAATGTACTTCTTCAGAAAGGCATTCCCAAATTCCTCGATGGACGGTGTGTGTCCTGGGAACTGCCGACCACTGTGGCTCACCCACCATAACTTGGCATCTCCCTCCAACATAAAGGCTGCGAACTCTGCCTTTTCTCATCTGGCGCCTCTGCTGCCCTCAGAAGTTCCTGAATCCTAGCCCACCAATCCTCTGCATCTGTGGGCGTGCCGATTCCCTTGAAGGTTGGAGGGTGGAAACTCAAAAAGTACTTTATTTGTCGGTCCCCATGCCCGACAACCACTCTCTCGGCCTGCGGCTCCGCCCGCCTGGCCTCCTCAACCTGCACGGTCGCTGCCGTGACCGGGGTAGCAGGAGTTGCTTCCTGAGCAACGGGAGCTGCTACCTGTGCTGTCGCTGCAGCTTGGGCCGCCACCATCGCTTCTGCAAGCATACGGCAGAAGTTGGCCGGTGTGACCCCCATCCCTAGCGGACCTTGCGCAGTCGCACTACTTTCCGAGAGCCCTTCTCTTGGCCTCGAGGTCCCAGCCTCGTTGCTTGCACTCTAAACACAAGCAAGAAAACACAAATCAGTCTCTAATCGCAAGACTCGAACACCAGGACACTCATGGTCCTGCGATACTCCTATGTGCATAACTTCTTATACGCGACTCGACTTATACTTTCGACCGCGAAACTTCTCACTGGAACGCGAACCTCCCTCTGATACCAAATTGTAACACCTCCCCTATAAAGACCATATAATATGGGTCCGGCCGGGGCCCCACAATATACGGACACCACAACTTTAGTATTAAAAGATGATATGAAACTACCCAAACTCAAAACTCCAGACAAACACAGCGGAAACATAAAACTAAAAGACAGAAGTTATCCACTAACAATAGAGTATCGAAATGGCCTTAAGGCCTTACACAATATAAGTCCAAAAAATATAAAAGTGTCAAGCACTCCTAGGCTACCTCGGCATGCAAGCCGGACATGATCAAACAACATCAGCAAAACAAGGAAAAGAAACTAGCCAAGCACAGCAACACTTCATGAGTCTTAGGGCTTTTCGCCCGGCGTGCTAGCTCCTGCCTGCGATCCTTGCCCTGTAAGGATTTGAAGTAACGTGGGTCAGCAAAGGCTGACCTCTACTGTGTAACAAACACATCTCCTCCCGACCGTCCCTAACGGACCCCGGGGTACCACTCCACCTGCAAGTTAACACTTCATATACCAAAAGAGCATATATATTAAAGCGGTAAACAGGCTTGGATGTCTCATACAGCATACATGTTCTCTATGTTTTGTACAAAGTAAAAGGGGCCTACTATGCAACATGAATGCAACCCGGGTTTCACCCAAGGCACCCTAGCTCGTATGCATCTAGCACAACATCAAACATTGGGTACTTCCGTTTCCCCATTGGCTTAAAGCCGCAAACAAAAGGGAAACACCGTGTCCCCAACTGCACATAGGCCGTCACACGAAACCTTGCAATGGCCCCACCCGCACATGGGTCTTAAACCCCGGGCTTGCCCGCATAATCTGACGTCGCACGTCAGGGTTCCGTCTCACACTGACCGATTCTAAGAAGCCTTGCTGGACCCCACCCACTCATGGCCACATTGCCCGGGCTTGCCCTCCGCTCGGCATTCTCGTCAGTCTCATACAAGGGCTAGTCTCGCCGGGACACTTTCCCCACATGACTTGCGCGTCACGGTATAGCCAGCCGACCACGGAGACCTAGCCGCACCTTTGCACAGCACAAAACAGGGTTTCCCCACCCCAATTACAACTCGCACCGTGTCTTTCCCGTGCTCCAAGGAAACCATCTACCGCACAAAGTGGAGCTAACCTCGTCCAGTTCCGACTACGAGTACGCACTCAAATACAAGGGGGAAAACGCATACATACAACGGCGTATTGCCGCAACGGATTTTCTACCGAAGCTCGCTATGCAACATCACCGGGTCGGACTATCGGTCGCGACCACGGCTTCACCCACAATCCCTAATCCGCTAACGGAGCGGATCTCTAATGCAAGCATGCCGGGATGAACATACTCAACCCGGAGGTTCCTCTTGAACCGCTACAAGAATCCCTCTCATTTGAGAGATTCGGTGCTCAAAATACGAAAGGAAGGGGATGCTATTCATGCATCCTAAATCCTAAAAACCGAGAGGAGAAGTGTCGTTACCTTCCGTCCCCTCTTCCTAGCCATGGAGAAGATTTGCTCAGTTGAACACCTCCACAACGCTCCCACCTTCGCGGATCTGAACTCCGCTCGCGAAACGGACCTCCGAAGCTTTGCCGGCGGCCGGAACTTGGCCTCCTTGCTCTCCCTTCTCTCTAGAACTTAGAGAGATAAAAGAAAATGGGGAATGAGGGTTTGGAACCCTATTCCCGGCCTTAAACCGCCCAGGGAGGCCCCCCACCGTTGGATCTTCCAAGGAAAAGAACGAACGGCCACGATCGGAACCTAAATTAGAAAAACTGGGCCGAACACGGGTTGCAACACGGCCGTGTGCCTGGCCGTGTTACCCATTCGCCGTCTCGATCGATTCGAAAACCAGCACACGGCTCCTGACATGGCCTTCGACACGGCCGTGTCTCGCTCCACACGGCCGTGTCGTGACCCGTGTCACGGCACCCGTTTTCAACATTTTCAGTCAGAGAAGTACACGGCCTCTGACACGGCCCCTGACACGCCCGTGTCACCTGGGACACGGCCGTGTACAGACCCGTGTCATGCCCCGTGTGCAATACCTCAGAAAGTTTCGAAACTACCCGATGCTACACGGCATGGGACACGGCCGTGTGCCTGGCCGTGTTCCATACTCGACTATCGTCGACCTTAACATGGTCGACCACACGGCCATCTCAACGACCGAGCTCGTCACGGCCGACACGGCCTTGTCGGGACCCATGTCACCTGCTCCACAAAAACTGTCTTGGCCAAAAGCGATCCCCGTCGCTCCTACAACATTTTGGGGCGTTAATACAACACGGGGAGAGAAGGGCGGTGGATAGGAGAATTCGCTCTGGTCGCTTAATACTGCACAGGTCGCCAGGCCGCGTGGCTTGCTACCTCAGGCCGCGCGGGTTGCTTCCTCAGGCCACACGGGTTGCAGCTTCAAGTCGCGCGGGTTGCTGCTTTAGGCCGCATAGGTTGCCAGGCAGGATGTGCGAACTGACTTTATGTAGCTGCAGCCTTGGTCCCCTCTTGTTGTCCTCCCATCTAAAGAGGTATGGGGGCCTATTTATAGGCACGGGGAGGATTCTTCTAGAACTAGGCCTAGTGACATCACCCCTATGGTTTGGGAGGTCTTAGAAGGTAGTCCGCCCCTACTGAGCAGACTCGAAGAGCAAACCTCCCCTACTGGGAGAACTCGATGAGCAGGCCGCCCTTGCTTAGCAGACTCAGAAGGCAGGCCGCCCCTGCTGGGCGAACTCAAAAGACAGGCCGCCCCTGCTGGGCAGACTCGAAGAGCAGGCTGCCCCTACTGGGCGGACTCAGAAGACAGGTTGCCACTACTGGGAGGACTCAGAAGAGAGGTCGCCCCTGTTGGGCAGACTCGAAGAGCAGGCTACCCCTGCTTGGCAGACTCAGAAGGCAGGTCTCCCCTACTGGGCGAACTCAGGAGATAGGCCGCCCCTGCTGGGCAGACTCGAAGAGCAGGCCGCCACTGCTGGGAGGACTCAAAAGGCAGGCCTCCCCTGCTGGGCGGACTCAAAAGAGCAGGCCGCCCCTGCTGGGCGACCTCAAAGCTCAGGCTGACCCTATTGGGCGGACTTAGGAGACAGGCCTCCCCTACTAGGCGGACTCAAAGAGCAAGTAGCCCCTTCTAGGCGGGCTCAGAACGCAGGCCGCCCCTGCTGGGCAGACTCATAAGAGCAGGCCACCCTTGTTGGGCGGCCTCAAAAAGCAGGCCGACCCTATTGGGCGGACTCAAGAGACAGGTTGCCACTGCTGGCCGGACTCGAAGTGCAGGCCCACCTTCTAGGCAGACTCTAAAGGGAGGTTGCCCCTTTGTTGGCATACCATACCTTCTGAGCCATGCTTCCTGTAGAAGAAAAGTATAAAATGGCCTCCTTGGAGAGGATCGCCGAGTTCTGGGTTAACAACCTGCTAAGCTCTACAAAAGTGAAGTCAAAAGCAGGTATATAAACATATTACGCAAGTACCTGAGGTGACCTGGTGAATATTTTCTAATCTTTGCAAAAGAGAAGTAAAAAGAAGGTAAATTTAAAATATAATGCGAGTACTTGAAGAAAACCTGCGAACACCAGCTAATCTCTTCAAAAGAAAAGTTAAAAGTAGGTAAATTTAAAATATAATGTAAGTACCTGAAGAGAACTCGCAAACACGTGCTAATCTTTGCAAAAGAGATATCAAAAGCTGGTAAATAAGAATATAATGCGAGTACTTGAGGAGAACTCGCGAACACCTGCTAATCTCTACAAAAGTGAAGTCAAAAGCAGGTACATATACATATAATATGAGTACCCGAGGAGAACTTGCGAACACCTGCTAATCTATACAAAAGAGAAGACATAAGAAGGTAAATAAACATATAATACGAGTACCTGAGGAGAGCTGGAGAACACCTGATAATCTCTACAAAAGTGAAGTCAAAAGCTGGTAAATAAACATATAACACGAGTACCGGAGGAGAACTCCCGAACACCTGCTAATCTCTATAAAAGTGAAGTCAAAAGCAGGTAAATACACATATAACGAGTGTACCTGATGTGAACTCATGAATATTTGCTAATCTCTGTAAAAGAGAATTCAAAAGGAGGTAAATTTCAAATATAAGGCGAGTACCTGAAGAAAACTCACGAAAACCTGCTAATCTCTGCAAAAGAAAACTCAAAAGTAGGAAAATTTAAAATATAACGTAAGTACCAGAAGAGAACTCACAAACACCTGCTAATCTCTACATAAGATAAGTCAAAAGGAGGTAAATTTCAAATATAACGCGAGAACCTAAAGAAAACTCGTGAACACATGCTAATCTCTGCAAAAGACGAGTCAAAAGCAGGTAAATTTAAAAAATAACTTTAATACATGAAGAAAACTCATGAACACCTGCTAATCTCTACAAAAGAGAAGTTAAAGTAGGTAAATAAAAATATAATGCGAGTACATGAGGAGAACTCGCAAATACCTGCTCATCTCTACAAAAGTGAAGTCAAAAGTAGGCAAATAAAAATATAATGCGAGTACCTGAGGTGAACTTAGGAATATTTGATAATCCCTGCAAAATAGATGTCAAAAGGTGCTAAATTTAAAATAAAATGCGAGTACCTGAAGAGAACTCGTGAATATCTGCTAATCTCTACAAAAGTTAAGTTAAAGGCAGGTAAATAAACATATAACGTGAGTAGTTAAGGAGAACTCATAAATATCTGCTAATCTCTGCTAAAGATAAGTGGAAATAGGTAAATTTAAAATTTAATGCGCATACCTAAAGAGAACTCATGAACACCTACTAATCTCTACAAAAGAGATGTCCAAAGTAGGTAAATAAACATATAATGCAAGTACCTGATGTGAACTCGCGAACATCTGCTAATCTATGTAAAAGAGAAGTCAAAAGCAGATGAGAATATATAATGCGAGTACCTGAGGTGAACTCGCGAACATTTGCTAATATATGTAAAAGGGAATTCAAAAGTAGTTTAATTTAAATAAAATGCGAGTACCTGAAGAGAACTCGTGAACACCTACTAATCTCTATAAAAGAAAAATAAAAAGCATGTAAAATTAAAATATATCGCGAGTACCTGAAGAGACTCACGAAAACCTGCTAATCTCTGCAAATGAAAAGTCAAAAGCAGGTAAATAAACATATAACGCGAGTAGATGAGGAGAACTCATGAACATCTGCTAATCTAAGAAAAAGATAAGTCAAAAGCAGGTAAATTTAAATTTAACACGAGTACCTTAAGATAACTCGCAAACACCTACTAATCTCTACAAAAGAGAAGTGAAAAGCAGGTAAATAAATATATATTGCAAGTACCTGAGGTGAACTCGTGAACATCTGCTAATCTTTAAAAAAGTGAAGAAAAAAAGCAGGTAAATTTAAAATATAATGCGAGTAGCTGAAGAGAACTTACGAACATCTGTTAATCTTAGCAAAAGGGAAGTAAAAATAGGTAAATAAACATATAAGGCAAGTACCGGAGGAGAACTCGCGAACACCTGCTAATCACCATAAAAGTGAATTCAGAAGCAGGTAAATAAACATATAACGTGTGTATCAGATGTGAACTCATGAATTTTATCTAATCTCTGCAAAAGAGAAGTCAAAAGGAGGTAAATTTCAAATATAACGCGAGAACCTGAAGAAAACTTGCGAATAACAGATAATATCTACAAAAGAAAAATCAAAAACAGGTAAATTTAAAATATAAAGTCAATACCTGAAGTGAACTCGCGAACACCTACTAGTCTCTGCAAAGGAGAAGTCAAAAGCAGGTAAATAAGAATATAATGTGAGTACCTGAGGAGAACTCTTAAACACCTGCTAATCTCTGCAAAAGTGAAGTCAAAACTAAGTAAATAAATATATAACGCGAGTACCCGAGTAGAACTTGCAAACACCTGCTAATCTCTACAAAAGTGAAGTCAAAAGTAGGTAAATAAACATATAATGCGAGTACCCTAGGTGAACACGTGAATACTTGGTAATCTCTGCAAAAGAGAAGTCAAAATGAGGTAAATTTAAAATATAATGTGAGTACCTGAAGAGAACTCGTGAACACATGCTACTCTCTGCAAAAAATAAATTAAAACTAGGTAAATAAACCTATAATTCAAGTAGTTGAGGAGAACTCGTAAACATCTGCTAATCTCTACAAAAGATAAGTGAAAATCAAGTAAATTTAAAATTTAATTCGAGTACCTAAATAGAACTCACAAAAACCTACAAATCTCTACAAAAGGAAAGCCAAAAGAAGGTAAATAAATATATAATGCGAGTAACTGAGGTGAACTCGCAAACATCTACTAATCTATTCAAAAGAGAAGTCAAAAATAGGTAAATTTTAAATATAACCTGAGTACCTGAAGAGAACTCGTGAATACCTGCAAATCTTTGTAAAAGAAAAGTCAAAAGTAGGTAAATTTAAATCATATCACGAGTACCTGAAGAGACTCACGAACACCTGTTAATCTCTACAAAAGAGAAGTCAAAATAGGTAAATAAACATATAACGCGAGTAGCTTAGGAGAACTCACGAACATCTGCTAATCTCAGAAAAATATAATAAGTCAAAATCAGGTAAATTTAAAATTTAACACGAGTACCTTAAGAGAACTCACGAACACCTGCTAATCTCTACAAAAAAAGAGGTCAAAAGCCGGTAAATAAACATATAATTCAAGTACCTGAGGTGAACTCATGAACGTCTACTAAGCTATGCAAAAGAGAAGTCAAAACCAGGTGAATTAAAAATATAACGCGAGTACCTGATTAGAACTCACAAACACCAACTACTCTCTACAAAAGAGTAGTAAAAATAGGCAAATAAACATATAATATGAGTACCTCAGGTGAACTCGCAAACATCTGCTAATCTAAGCAAAGGAAAAGTCAAAAACAGGTAAATTTAAAATATAACGCGAGTACCTAAAGAGAACTCGGGAACACCTGCTAATCTATGTAAAAGAAAAGTCAAAAGCAGGTAAATTTAAAATATATCGCGAGTACCTAAAAAGAACTCACGAACACCTACTAATCTCTGCAAAAGAGAAGTCAAAAGCAGGTAAATTAACATAAAATGCGAGTACCTGAGGAGAACTCGCGAAATCCTGCTAATCTCTGCAAAAGTGAAGTCAAAACTAGGAAAATGCACATATAACACGAGTACCCAAGGAGAACTCGCAAACACCTGCTAATCTTAACTAATGTGAAGTCAAAAGTAGGTAAATAAACATATAATGCGAGTACCTGAGGTGAACTCGTGAATATTAGCTATTCTCTACAAATGAGAAGTCAAAAGGAATAAAATTTAAAATATAATGCGAGTAACTTAACAAAACTCACGAACATCAGCTAATCTCTACAAAAGAAAAGTCAAAAGAATGTAAAAAAACATACAATGTGAGTACCTGAGGTGAACTCACAAATATCTGCTAATTTCTTCAAAAGATAAGTCAAAAGCAGGTAAATTTAAAATATAATGCGAGTATTGGAACAGAACTCGTGAACACCTGCTAATCTTTGTAAAAGTGAAATTAAAAGTAGGTAAATACACATATAACATGAGTACCTGAGGAGAACTCGCGAACACCTGCTAATCTCTGTAAAAAAAAGTCAAAAGTAGGTAAATAAACATATACCATGAGTACCTTAGGAGAACTCACGAATACCCTCTAATCTCTGCAAAAGATAAGTAAAAACAGGTAAATTTAAAATATAACACGAGTACCTGAATAGAACTCGCGAACATCTGCTAATCTCTACAATAGTGAAGTTAAAAGTAGGTAAATAAACATATAATGCGAGTACCTGAGGTAAACTCGTGAATATTTGCTAATCTCTGCAAAAGATAAGTCAAAATGAGGTAAATTTAAAATATAATGCGAGTACCTGAAGAGAACTCGTGAACACCTGTTAATCTCTGCAAAAGAGAAGTAAAAAGCAAGTAAATAAACACACAATGCGGGTAGCTGAGGAGATCTCACGAACATTTGCTAATCTCTGTAAAAGATAAGTGAAAAGCCGGTAAATTTAAAATTTAATGTGAGTACCTAAATAGAACTCACGAACACCTACAAATCTCTACAAAAGAGAAGTCAAAAGTAGGTAAATAAATATATAATGCGAGTACCTGAGGTGAACTCGCGAACATCTGCTAATCTATGTAAAAGAGAAGTGAAGCAGGTGAATTTAAAATATTACGCAAGTACTTGAGTAAAACTAAAAACAGCTGTTAATCTCTACAAAAGAGATGCCAAAAGAAGATAATGAAACATATAATGCGAGTGCTTGAGGTGAACTCGTGAACATCTGTTAATCAATGCAAAAGAGAAGTCAAAAGTAGGTAAATTTAAAATATAATGCGAGTATATGAATAGAACTCACAAACACCTGCTAATCTCAACAAAATAGAATTCAAAAGCAGGTAAATAAATATATAGTGTCAGTACCTGAGGTGAACACGCGAACATCTGCTAATCTATGCAAAAGAGAAGTCAAAAGCAGGAAAATTTAAAGTATAACGCGAGTACTTGAAGAGAAATCGTGAACGCTTGCTAATCATTGTAAAATAAAAGTCAAAAACCGGTAAATTCAAAATATATCATGAGTACCTGATGAGACTCACAAACACCTGCCAATCTCTGCAAATGAGAAGTCAAAAGCAGGTAAATAAACATATAATGCGAGTAGTTGAGGAGAACTCACGAACATCTGCTAATCTCAGAAAAAGATAGGTCAAAAGCAAGTAAATTTAAAATTTTACACGGGTACTTTAAGAGAACTCGGGAACACCTGCTAATCTCTAAAAAAAGAAGTCAAAAGCAGGTAAATAAACATATAATTCGAGTACATGAGGTGAACTCGTGAACATCTATTAATCTCTACAAAAGAGAGGTCAAAAGGAGGAAAATTTAAAATATAATGCAAGTACCTAAAAAGAAGTCACGAACTCAAGCTAATCTCTGCAAAAGAAAAGTCAAAAGAATGTAAATAAACATATACTGTGAGTACCATAGGAGAACTCGAGAAACATCTGCTAATCTCTGCAAAAGATAAGTCAAAAGTGTTAACCCCAGAATCCATAATATGTTCAGCAGGACAGATCCTCCTCCTCATTCGGCGGACTCGGTTTTGGCAGTCCGCTCAGGTCATCAAGACCATATAGAATCTAAGGCTCCCCAGCGGCAGACTCAGTTACCAGTCCACCCAGGTCGCCAGGCCGGATTTCCAGTTGACCTCCTTCAGCGGCGGACTCGAGCCTCCAGTCTGCCCAGTCCGTCGAGCCTCAGTTGATTAGCTTCCATATCATCCGCCAGCTCTTAAGGCAGACTCAAGAGTCAGTCAACACAGGTTGTAGACCTTCAGCTAGGATTGCACCCTATAGCAAGATGGAAGCTCCATCTCACGAGCCCAGTCCGCCCCTCCTGCGCGGACTGCTTGTCTTTTCTTTTTTGATTCCTGTCACTGCTGTCCTGTTCTCCTGTACCCCGGGCAACCAGTTATTTTAGCCCTGCCCGTTTGGGCAGGCCCCCGAACCTATAAATAGGGGGAAGTAGTGCACGCAATATCACAACCCGCATTTTCTCAACGATTAGATCGTATCAGAGTAAGAGAAAATATGTGTCGTGATGCCACGTCATGCAGGGGATAACTTCACACGCTCAGGCAAAACTCCAGACTTTAGATTTAAGGAAAAATTTATAGTTTAATATGAAAGAAAACCAGTTATATCTTAATGGTCGTACCCCTCGGCACAATGGATCTGCTAGTCCAAAATATATATTTATATGCAGCGGAAAATACTTTGGTTAAGTTGCTTAGTCATCCTGAATGAGCATAAGTGTCCCTGAGGGATGACTCATGGTATGCATGAACTCTAGAGGTTAGTACAATATATATAAAAAAAATACAGTCTTTACGCTATTAGGAAAAATAGTGTCTGAGTTTTAGAAACATGACGTGCATGAGATACATATAGTAATGCTTTAGGGTTTTACAATACCTAACATGCAACCTAGCATAAATCCTTCCCAGATAACAAGTGAACAACCCCAAATAGGCAAAAGTAGCTGTTTTAGTTCATACCCAGCATCATAAGTAAGCCACCAGTGGGCGTCAACAACATGACACGAACCCACTGGTGAGTATGCATGTCTATATAGAAAGGAAGATAACTACCTCACAAGGATGAAGAACAACAACCCCAGCTACCTAGAAGGCCACAAGCAAGCTCCACAAGAGTACTAGCCGTCTAACTGGCTACAATCTGAACCTGAGGATTTCAAAAAAAAGAACACCTCAGCAAGTAAAAAAAGAAACAAAGGAAGTGGAGAGTTAGGTTCATAAGCAATAAAAGAAGGGGCTTTACCAACCCTGCAACAAAAAGCTATCAGTAGAAGAAAAGGCATGAAAGTAAGAAGAAACACTGTCCAAAGAGCAGTAAAAGTACACCAAGTGCGAACATAAATAGCAACAAGCTCTGCTAAATACCCGCAGTAGCACCAAGGCAAACATATGCCAAAAGAAATAGCCATGAGAAAGGAAAGGGTCTAACAGTCCTAATCTTTGTGAATTATTAGCCGTGGTGAAAACCTTGGGTCGAAGTGGGCGGCACAGCCCTCACCATTAACCAGACTCAAAAACACTCCAAGATGAAAACAACCGGTGGCAGCTACAGGGTCCACACACCCAACCATACCAGCCCAACATGGCCTAGGTGGTGGTGGCCACAGCTCATCACACACAATTCACCCCTTATAGAGCCAACAAAACCACACCAACTGCCATAATCCACGAGTCGGCATTCAAAAACAAGCCGGACACAACCCCCCCCCCCCTTCTAAGGGAAAAAGCCATACTAAAATTCTTAAGGAAACACACCAAACCCAAGGCAAAAGCATCGAGTCCACTCGACGCGGCGTTGAGTGAGCTCCACTCACTCAATGCCAATCCTGACACAGCATTGAGTGATCTTCACTCACTCAGTATTGAACGCTAGCCAGGAACGTCATCGAGTTGACTCGACGTGGCGTTGAGTGAGCTCCACTTAATCAATGCAAAAAGACTTAGCCGCAAAACTTCCGCTTGTTGATGGCGTCGAGTGAGCTCAACTCACTCAACGCTGTCAATGCTTTTCTACTTAGCCGCAAAAACTAGCCTCGACATTGAGTGAGTTCACCACACTCAACGCTAAACCTGACTGCCAAGGCATTGAGTGTGGTCCACGCACTCAATGCTTTGGACTTAGAGCAAAAACATGCTTTGGTGTTGAGTGAGTCCACCACACTCAATGCCGAAACAGCCATGGCGTTGAGTGAGGCCGACTCACTCAACGGCAAATGACTTAGCCGCTGGGAAAAGCTGCGGTATTTAGTGAGTCCACCTCACTCAATGCCAAACAGCCACGGCGTTGAGTGAGGTCCACTCACTCAACGCCAAAACACTTAGCTAAAAAAATGACCATGGCATTGAGTGAGGGCACCACACTCAATGCCAAAAGCCTAATAGTCTAGGCATTGAGTGAGGTACACTCACTCAATGCTTTTGACTTAGCCTATAAACCACTCGACGCCAGCAACCTGAGAGCTCTAACTGGCCTAAAAAAAGTCTCCTAACCCTTCCACCCAGCTACAACAGCTATCAGACTTGTACTACAAACCCTACCTCCAGCTACTTACCTGGACTTAACCCTACCTCCAGCTATTGACCTGGACAACCCACAGTAACAAGTAGAGAGAGAAAACTTAAATTTGGACAAGGTAAAAATCAAGCCTGAAGCAGTCCTAGCTTCTAAGAGAAGAACAACTAAGCTACAACTATACCAAAGAAATAAAACAACACACACACAAAAAAGGGAACAAGCTTGGCAAGGGCAAAGGGCTCCACTTGCCTCTACCTCAAGGAAACTGCAGTTAACTCCCAAGCTTGGCACCGACGGTAAGATCGGACACCTAAGAGAAATTTTAGAGCTTTTAGAGGGAAGAAGAGAAAACCCGAAAACCCTAGCTCCTAAAGACAACCCTAGAACAAGGGATATTTACCTAGGGAGGAAGATCTGGAGGAGAGTAAACCGAATCTGCTATCACACGAGAAAACCGAGCTGAAATCCTCCAGCAATCGCCGACCAAAGCTCCAGGGCCTTCGCCTCCCGCTCCTTCCGTAAGAAGCTAGCTGACTTCTTCTCTTTTTTTGGGAAGATAAAACAAGCTAACTATTTTATAATATCTCCAACCACTAAGCTAATATAATAATAGCATAATGGAGAAGCTCGACCACCAAGCTGATAGAAAATTATATAAGCTTGGAAAACTCCCCACTCAGCTAGATAATTAAATAAACTAATCCTCAAGCTTGGCAAGCTCGGCCACTAGCAGCAAAGGAAGGTCTAATACATATAATATATATATATAAATATCATAACAATATTATATAAACATATATATATATATACACGTATATATCTATAACAACATATACTTATATAATACATAAACTTATATGCTAATATAGCTACTTAAATAAACTTAGCTATCCGCACCCAAGCCAAAATCCAAACATATATATATATATATATAAATAATTAGCTAAGCAACTTAGTCAAAAAACAGGGCACCATCCCTACCAAGCTCGGCCACTCAAGGCCATGCACAACAAAAGCAACTACTACTAGCTAACAAGCAAACGTCGAAACGACGCGAAAACAAAAATCTCGTACTTCGACGAAACTCACACTGTAGCTAAACAACCATGCTACGAAAACAACGGCGAAGTCGAAAACAACATCCAATGATCAAAACTCGGACTAATACCTCCCGAAGCCAAAGCACAAGCATTCCCTGAGAGGCTCAGCCGAGTCACCAAAAAAGATTCCAGCTAGCTGGAGAATCTTGCAAACAGGCTACAAATAGGCCACTCAAGGAACCTAAAGAGCTAAGACCACGCTCTAATAATGGCAAAGGCCGACAACGCGTCATCGTAATGCCAAACAACGATCAAACAAAACACAGAAAAATCGAGGGCATTACAGTCACTCCCCCTAAAAGAAAGTTTCGCCCCGAAACTTTACACACAAACCTTCTAGCAAAAAGGAAAAGAAAAAGCTAACCAAAAGCCATAAAAGAAAGTGTGCAAACATACCAGGTCAGGGAAACAGATGAGGGTAAGCCTTACTCATCGCCGAATCTAGCTCCCAAGTCGTGCTTTCCACACCCTGATTTTTCAACAAAATCTTAACCATAGGAATTGTTTTCCTCCGCAACATGCGATCCTGAGCCTCCAAAATGCGTACAGGCATCTCCATATAAGAAAGATTCGTCTCCAACTGAGGCACATAATCCAAAACCTGCCTGCCACTCTGCACACATTTCCACAGCTGACTGACATGAAAAACATCGTGTACGCCCAAAAAACTCGCGGGTAAATCCAGCCTATAAGTTGCCACACCGATCTGCTCAACAATCTTAAATGGCCCCACATATCTCGGGTCCAACTTTCAGTTCTTTCCAAACCTTGTGACTCCAATCATCAGGGAAACCTTTAAGAACAACAAGTCCCCCACAACAAATTCCAAGCTAGATCTACGCCGGTTAGCATTCTTCCCGTACCTCTCCTGGGCTATTCGAAGCTTCTGCCGAATAAGCTTCACAGCAATTTCCATCTCTTTGAGCGCCTCTAGACCCAACAACGGTCCCTCGCCAACCTCAGCCCAAAACAAGGGAGTGCTGCAGCGCCTCCCATACAATGCTTGTAACACCCCTATCCGTCGCATAGTATATAGCAGTAGGTCCGGCCGGGGCCCGACACCATAAACTACGGACAGACCGGTTGGTTATGCGTTGAAACCATAAAACCAATCACAAACGTCCTACACAGAGTCATTCTAGCGGAAGCAATTTCTTAAGTTGCACAAATAAAAGAACCCTACCAAGCACGAATGTCCACTACTTAGATAAAATAGGAATGATTAATACAAATGTACCGGCCTTATGGCCTTACAATAGTTCCCTCATATAAGAGTGTCTTTCATACTTCGGCTCGCAGGCCAGCCATACATGAGATAAACGGAAAACGTAAAAAGGGTAGGCCTTCGAGGGCCAGCACCGCAACATGGGCTTTAGCCCGCTATTTCCCGCTCGGCTCCACAGCACATGCAAGCCACAATCCACCGCCCGGTTGTAAACAAAAGCAACGGCCAGCTATGCTGACCAAATTATAACGATCCCGCCCCCATAATCGGGGCGGCGATGCTCTTTCCCTGCACTTTATTAGTATAGCATAAATATTGTGTAAACACACTTCAACACAGGCGTAGGCTCGCATGGCCACACACCTCTTGTACATAGGGCACATTCACGGCGAACCGACCAATGTCACGTCAATTCAAGCCATAGACATTCCCGTTCCACCACCGCCCCTTGGACGGCCAATCACATGAGCATTTTGTCTTCCTGGCCTTGGTCACGACAATTTAAGCCATAGACCGCCGAAGACTCTCATCCATGCCAACGGTCCCACCAAACGACATAGATCTTGTACGGTTCCGCCTGACCCGTTCCGCAATGACAATATAAGCCATATGCGTAGGTCAAGACTCACCGAGTCCCGTTTCCGCCACAACAATCACATAACCCGGTTATGTTCATGTTGGCTCCCCGGCCATCATGTTGGCAAAACCCGCTTTTGCCCATTTTTCTGGGTGCACCTTGGAGTAAATCCCCAAGGCTCCCTGCTGCAATCTACCACGTAGAAAACCTGAAAAAACGCCCAAACACCCGGAGTCTTCCCCGGTTCATATGCAATACAATATCACCGATCTGGCTCTACTTGTCCGGATAGGCTTCGCACACAATGCCTATGCCCGTTTTCGCATACGGACTCTATACAAGGGGGACTTTACATATCTACCCCAAGGAACGCTCCAACTCTTCGCTCACTCGCGAGAGAGGGCTTCCTATGCAAAGGGAAAAAGGGCTTCACATGCCCAAGGATGATAAATCGTTACCCCTGCGTTCTTCCGCGGCGCCATGAAAAATCTATGCGGTTAGAAAGCACTACAACAGCGTCGCCTTCGCAGATCTAGACTCAGATCGCGATTCGGAGCTCCGACGCTCCACCGACGGCCGGATCTTGGTCTCCAACCTCTTCCTTGCTCTCCCTTCTCTCTAAACCCTTAGAGAGAGAATGCCCAAAATAAAATGGGGTATTCCACCCTAATTCTCGACTAAAAGACCCCAGTAACAGCCCCCAACCGTTGGATCCAAAGCCAAGGAAACGAACGGCCACGATTAGGCCTGAAATTACAAAAACTGGGCCGAACACGGGTTGCAACACGGCCGTGTGCATGGCCGTGTCACCCATTCGCCGTCTCGACCGACTCGATAACCAGCACACGGCCTTTGACACGGCCTCCGACACGCCCGTGTCGAATGCGACACGGCCGTGTCACGACCCGTGTCACCCCCGTGTGCAGCGACCAACATTCTGAACCCGAGAAGGACACGGCCTGTGACACGGCACCCGACACGCCCGTGTCACATGTGACATGCCCGTGTCTGTGCCCGTGTCATGACCCGTGTACACCTCACTCAACGATCGTTGAGTATGGGCTTTGAGGGACTGACACGCCCTAGGACACGCCCGTGTCCCAGGCCGTGTTCAGCCTCTCAACAATCGTCGACCCCAGCAACGTCGACCACGCGGCCAAACAGCGAACCCGAGCATGACACGCCCTGGGACACCCCTGTGTCCCAGGCCGTGTCACCCCTGCCAAAATACAGATTTGGCTCAAAACGCCCCCCGTCACCCTATTGAGTTTCGGGGCATTACAACTCTCTCCCTCTTAAAAGAATTTCGCCAACGAAATTACTAAAGGAACAAAAGGAACTCAAAACTATAAATGGTACCTGAGCGGAATAACTCTGGGTACTCCTCCAGCATAGTTTGCTCCCGTTCCAAAGAGAGCTCCTCCCGACCGCAATTATCCCACCGGACCTTAACCATCCGGATCTCCTTGTTACGGAGTCTCTTGACCTCAGAGTCCCCGATACGAACGGGCTTGACCCTAGTCGTCAACCCTTCGTCCACCGACACTTGATCAACTGCGATCACTAGCGAAGGCTCTTGCACTGCCGTCCGCAACACAGAGATGTGGAACACATCGTGTAGCCCACTCAACTCCACCGATAGCTTCAAACGGTATGCTGCTTCACCGACTCGCTCCAGAACCTCAAAAGGTCCAAGGTATCTTGGGCTCAGCTTCTTCAAGCGTCTCACCCGCGAAACCCCCTTGAACGGCTTCACTTTCAAGTATACCCAATCGCCTACCGCGAACTCCACGTTCCGGTGCTTGGCATTGTAATACTTCGCTTGTCTGTCCTTAGCGATCAACAAGCGCTCCTGAATGATCCGTACCAACGAGGTAGCACTCTCCACCTCCTGCTTCTTGTACAACCTTGCCTCATCCGTTTCTAACCAAGACAACGGCGTGCGACATTTTCTACCATATAGGGCCTCAAAGGGCGCCATTGGGATACTCGCCTGGTAGCTATTGTTGTACGCGAACTCCACCAAATACAGGTGGTCCTCCCAATGCTTCCCGAAGTCTAGAACACAAATGCGGAGCATGTCCTCCATCGTCCTATTGACTCTCTCGGTCTGCCCATCCGTCTGTGGATGGAAGGCTGTGCTGAACTTCAACTTTGTCCCAAGCATCTGTTGCACCAACCTCCAATCATTGGACGTGAAACGCCCATCGCGATCACTCACAATGCTACGAGGCACACCATGCAGTCTAACTATATTATCCACATATAGCTTCGCCAACTTCTCCACCGAGTCGTCCTTCCTATGCGTAATGAAATGCGACACCTTAGTTAACCGATCTACGATCACCCAGATGGCGTTGTTCCCCTTCTGCGACCTTGGCAACCCATGCACAAAGTCCATAGATATGTCGTCGAACTTCCACTCCGGTATAGGCAAGGACTTCAGAAATCTTCCCGGCTTTTGGCACTCCGCCTTCACCAAGGCGCACGTTTGGAACTTAGCCACAAACAACGCTATGTCTTTCTTAAGCCCCGGCCACCAAAACAGCTTCTTGAGGTCACGGTACATCTTTGTGCTCCCTGGGTGGATCGAGTACTTGGTATGATGAGCCTCGTACATCAACTCCGCCCGCAGGTTACTCCCGCTTGGGACGCACAACCGATGATCCTTCCTTAACAACCCATCTTCCACTGAAAATTAGGAATTTGACCCATCCAACGCAGTCTCCATAAGCTCCTTCATGGAGTCATCTAACTCCAATGCTTGTCGAACCCGGTCAGCCAGGTCATACTGGACCTCTGTCCAGTTCAACATTGCTTTGGCGCTCGTCTGCTTGTCAACGCAACAGATCTCAAGCTTCTCCAACTCCCGTATCAGCCGCTCATCATGCACCGACAACCAGTTGGCTTGGGTGGGAGCCCTGCGACTCAACGCATCAGCAACCGCATTGCCCTTCCCGGGTACATAATGAATCTTGAAGGTGTAGTCCCCCAGGAACTCCATCCACCTCCTCTGCCTCATGTTAAGATCCTTCTGATCCAACAGGTACTTCAGGCTCTTGTGATCGGTGTAAATATCGACCCTTGCGCCGTATAGGTAGTGCCTCCACAGCTTAAGTGCAAATATCACGGCCGCCAAATCCAAGTCGTGGACCGGATAGTTCCTTTCATGCACTTTTAGCTGACGCGATCCATAAGCTATCACGCTCCCATGCTGCAACAGCACACAACCCAACCCACTACCCGAGGCGTCACTATAAACCTCGAAGCCCTCGGTCCCACTCGGCGAACTAAGCACTGGCGCTGTGGTCAACCGTCTCTTCAGCTCCTCAAAAGCTTGCACGCACTCCTGCGTCCACATGAATCTCTGATCTTTCCTTGTCAACTTCGTGAGAGGTAGCGCTATCCGCGAGAAGTTCTCTACGAAGCGCCTATAATATCCGGCAAGCCCGAGAAAACTACGGACTTCCGCGACAGAAGACAATGCATGCCACTCCCGTATCACAACGATCTTCGCTGGATCCACAGCTATACCTTCCCCACTAACAATATGACCAAGGAACGCTACTGAGGGTAGCCAGAACTCGCACGTGGAGAATTTCGCATACAGCTCATTCCTTCTCAAAGTCTCCAACACCAGATATAAGTGCTTGAAGTGATCTTCTTCGCACTGCGAGTACACCAATATATCGTCAATAAAGACGATCACAAAGCGGTCCAGGAAATCTCGGAACGTCCTGTTCATCAAGTCCATAAACACTGAAGGCGCATTCGTCAGTCCAAACGGCATGACCGTGAACTCGAAATGCCCATACCTTGTGCTGAACGCCGTCTTCGGGATATCACACTCCCTGATCCTCAACTGATAGTACCCCGACTTCAAGTCCAACTTAGAATATACCGACGATCCGACTAACTGATCGAACAGATCATCAATCCTCGGGATCGGGTACTTGTTCTTCTCCGTCAGCTTGTTCAACTCTCTATAGTCGATACATAATCGCATACTCCCGTCCTTCTTCTTAACGAAGAGGACCGGTGCGCTCCAAGGCGACGAGCTTGGACACACATAACCTTGCTCCATCAGCTCCTCTAGCTGAACTTTCAACTCTGCCATCTCCTTAGGCGCCAACCTATACGGAGCACGTGACCCCGGTTTGGCCCCCGATATGAGCTCGATGGTGAAATCAGTCTCCCGCTGTGGTGGGGCTCCGGGAAGACTATCCGGGAACACATCGGGGTATTCACAAACCACGGGGATGCTATCCAACGTTGACTTTGGCTCCACAGCCCCCACTATTGTGAAGAACAGCTCTGCACTAGCACGAACTTCCTTTACCACCTGAAGAGCAGACATCAACGTCTTGCTCGACCCCTTGAGTCCCTCGAATGTTGTCCCCCTCCTAACACCCAGCTTGACTTCCTTCCGATCGCAGTCAATCCAAGCTTTCTGCTCCGAAAGCCAATCCATCCCAAAGATAACGTCGAACTCTACTAGCGGCAGCAATGACGCTAGCAAGTCGAACTCTTGGCTCCCAATGTGAACCTTTACGGCGCACACTCTGTCCGCACGCATCGAGCACCCATTCGGTAGCAGCACATCCAACTTGTCCTTCGCAATCGAAGAAGGGACTCCGATGCGCGATATAAAATTTTCGGACAAGAAGGAGTGTAAAGATCCCGTATCGAACAGTGCCCGTGACGGACTATCGCTAATCAAAACAAAGCCTATGTAAACCATATTAGGCTAACAAGCAATAAACAACAGTATCTAAGTTAACTAGCTATAAATTAACTCGTACATGTCACCACATCCGCTTGTTTAATGGCCTCCTGCTGCCCCAAGTTATAGACTCTAGGCTGAGTCGGAGCATAGTGGGACGCGGTTGACTCCACCGCCTTGCCCTTCTCTTCGTAGGTAGCTCCTTGTTTTCTCTCGGACTTTGGGCGTCCGCTCCAGCAATCGCGGGCAAAGTGCCCCGTCTTTCCACACGTGAAACAAGCGCCCGGGGTTCGATTGGTAGTTGCCCCTGAGGCACCTGTAGAAGAAACTGGACCTGACGTCCTAGCCTTCTTGTAGAATCTTCGATAGCCCGACTTCGACGTAGTCGGCGCTTTGAACTCCGATTTCTTCCTGCCAGATTCCTTCTTAGCTTGCACATTTCTCATGTCCTTCTCCAAGGACCGGGCCGTATTGACCAGGGTTAGGAAACCCTGCGCCATAGGCCCCGACAGTAGTAACCTCAGCTCGTCTCTTAACCCTTCATAGAAGCGGTTAGTCTTGCGCTCCTCATCGGCAAAGGTAGCGCCAGCATATCTCCCCAACCGAGTAAACTCGTGGAGGTACTCGTCTACAGTGCTATCTCGTTGCACCAACTTTTGGAACTCGTTCTCTAGTGCGATCCTCTGCGCTGAGGGGAGGTATCGAGCCATGAACAGTCTCGAAAATTCCTCCATAGATACTTCGGCCAACGGCCTTCCCCTCAACTGGTGTAGCTCTAGACCTTCCCACCATAACCTTGCGTCCCCATCCAATAGGAACGTCGCTATTGTGGTCTTCTGCCACTTCCGTTTCTGTCGCTGTCATGACCCTATTGACTCTTGAGAGCCAATCCTCAGCCTGGGTCGGGGTTCCCGTTCCCGAGAACACCGGTGGGTGGAAGCCCATCACATGCTTAAGCTGTCTCTCAGTTGCTCTTCGAGGCAACTCCGGCTCCACCGCCACCTGCTCAACCCTTCTAGGCTCCGCCGCTTGGAGCGGCACTTGCTCCTCCGCAGAATCAGGCTGCTGCACCTGTCTTGCATGTTGCGCATTAATCATCGCCATGATAACTTCTGCCACCAACCTAATGGTTTCGGCTGATAGAGGTGTTGCAGGCGCTTCATTTGGCGCACTGCTTGCCTCAGAACCTGGTCGTTCTGACGGCCCAACACCACTTCTGGTCACCTATAATCGTGCAAAACACCGATAAGCGACCAAATACTATTGCAAACAGCAATTATAGGAACACGCAGGTTCCTCAAACATGTGTATTTTCATTCCTAAGTGGACATTCATGGGTTCTTTTCATGCTATAACGATGACGCACACACATGTGCTCACCACCCCTTAAAGTGAATTCGCCCACGAATTCATTTAAGGTTGACCGAAACCAGTAGTCTGATACCACTTTGTAACACCCCTATCTGTCGCATAGCATATAGCAGTAGGTTCGGCCGGGGCCCGATGCCATATACTACGGACAGACCGGTTGGTTACGCGTTGAAACCATACAACCAATCACAAACGTCCTACACAGAGTCATTCTAGCGGAAGCAATTTCTTAAGTTGCACAAATAAAAGAACCCTGCCAAGCACGAATGTCCACTACTTAGATGAAATAGGAATGATTAATACAAAAGTACCGGCCTTATGGCCTTACAATAGTTCCCTCATATAAGAGTGTCATTCATTCTTCGGCTCGCAGGCCGGCCATACATGAGATAAACGGAAAACGAAAAAAGGGTAGGCCTTCGAGGGCCAGCACCGCAATATGGGCTTTAGCCCGCTATTTCCCACTCGGCTCCGCAGCACCTGCAAGCCACAATCCACCGCCCGGTGGTAAACAAAAGCAACGATCAGCTATGCTGACCAAATTATAACGATCCCGCCCCCGTAATCGGGGTGGCGATGCTCTTTCCCTGCACTTTATTAGTATAGCATCAATATTATGTAAACACGCTTCAACACAGGCGTAGACTCGTACGGCCACACACCTCGTGCACACAGGGCACATTCACGGCGAACCGACCAACGTCACGTCAATTCAAGCCATAAAAGTTCCCGTTCCACCACCGCCCATTGGACGGCCAATCACATGAGCATTTTGTCTTCCTGGCCTTGGTCACGACAATTTAAGCCATAGACCGCCGAAGACTCTCATCCATGCCAACGGTCCCACCGAACGACATAGATTGGGTACGGTTCCGCCTGACCCGTGCTCATTCCACAACGATAATTTAAGCCATATGCGCAGGTCAAGACTCACCGAGTCCCGTTTCCGCCACAACAATCACATAACCCAGTTATGTTCACGTTGGCTCCCCGGCCATCATGTTGGCAAAACCCGCTTTTGCCCAGTTTTCTGGGTGTACCTTGGAGTTAATCCCCAAGGCTCCCTGCTGCAATCTACCACGTAGAAAACCCGAAAAAACGCCCAAACACCCGGAGTCTTCCCCAGTTCATATGCAATGCAACATCACCGATCCGGCTCTACTTGTCCGGATAGGCTTCACACACAATACCTATGCCCGTTTTCGCATACGGACTCTATACAAGGGGGACTTTACATATCTACCCCAAGGAACGCTCCAACTCTTCGCTCACTCGCGAGAGAGGGCTTCCTATGCAAAGGGAAAAAGGGCTTCACATGCCCAAGGATGAGAAATCGTTACCCTTGCGTTCTTCCACGATACCCTTAAAAATCTACGCGGTTAGAAAGCACCGCAACGGCGTCACCTTCGCGGATCTGGACTCAGATCGCGATTCGGAGCTCTGACACTCCACCGGTGGCCGAATCTTGGATCTCCAACCTCTTCCTTGCTCTCCCTTCTCTCGAAACCCTTAGAGATAGAATGCCCAAAAGAAAATTGGGTATTCCACCCTAATTCCCGGCTAAAAGACCCCAGTAACAGCCCCCAACGATTGGATCCAAAGCCAAGGAAACGAACGGCCACGATTAGGCCTGAAATTATAAAAACTGGGCCGAACACGGGTTGCAACGCAGCCGTATGCATGGCCGTGTCACCCATTCGCCGTCTCGACCGACTCGATAACCAGCACACGGCCTTTGACACGGCCTCCGACATACCCGTGTCGAATGTGATACGGCCGTGTCACGACCCGTGTCACCCCCGTGTGCAGCGACCAACATTCTGCACCCGAGAAGGACACGGCCTGTGACACGGCACCCGACACGCCCGTGTCACATGTGACACGCCCGTGTCACATGTGACACGCCCGTGTCACATGTGACACGCCCGTGTCACATGTGACACGCCCGTGTCACATGTGACACACCCGTGTCACATGTGACACACCCGTGTCTGTGCCCGTGTCATGACCTGTGTACACCTCACTCAACGATCATTGAGTATGGGCTTTGAGGGTCTGACACGCCCTGGGACACGCCCGTGTCCCAGGCCGTGTTCAGCCTCTCAACGATCGTCGACCCAAACAACGTCGACCACGCGGCCAAACAGCAAACCCGAGCACGACACGCCCTGGGACACGCCTGTGTCCCAGGCCGTGTCACCCCTGCCAAAATACAGATTTGGCTCAAAACGCCCCCCGTCACTCTATTGAGTTTCGGGGATTTAAAATGCTCCAAAAGGAGCCATTTCCAAGCTTTCCTGATAACTGTTGTTATACGCAAACTCCATAATCCGCAAATGCTCATCCCACGCTCCTTCGTGGTCTAGAATATAGCATCGGATCATGTCCTCCATGATCTGATTGACTCGCTCTGTCTGGCCATTAGTCTGTGGGTTGTAAGCAGTAAAATATCTCAAATCCGTACCCAAACCCTCTTGCAGGCTCTTCTAGAAGCGAGATGTAAACCGGGATTCACGGTCTGAAATAATGCTGACTGGAACACCATGTAATCAGATTACCTTATTCAAATACAGATCAGCTATCTTCCTCATAAGATAGTCGATCTTAAACAGTACGAAGTGAGCACACTTCATCAATCTGTCCACGATCACCTAAACTGAATCATGCCCCCTAGGAGATCTGGGTAAGCCAGTAATGAAATCCATCGAAATGCTTTCCCACTTCCAAGTCAGAATCTCCAAGGGAGTCAGCTTGTCACCAGGCCTTCCATGATTAGCTTTCACACGCTTTCAAGTGTGGCACTCAGAAACAAATCTGGCTATGTCTCCCTTCATCCCATACCACCAGACAATCTGCTTTAAATCACGATACATCTTAGTAGATCCAAAATGGTAGGCAACACTAGATCTATGGGCTTCCCTACACACCATCACCCGGATATCTTCAACGGCGAGGATGCAAAACCTGCCGAGGTACTACAAGGTACCCGCATCATCAATAGAAAAATCTTGCAATTCACCTTTCTAAGCTCGAAGATACAAATGTAGAAAATCAGGATCGTCCTTCTGATGTTGTCTCGTAAGCGCAATCCATGAAGACCGGGCGGCCTGACATTGAGACAGCTCGGCCTCTCTGACAACTAGCTAGCTTACTGTGAACAACGGCTAGAAAATACAGGCCGCCCGGTCTTAAAAGCCATGAGAACTAGTCGCGGATTCCGGGTTAACACCAAGTTAGTTCTTGAGAAAAGCAAAGTAGTTCTTGAGAAGTCAAAATCATTTCTCGAGAAGCTAAGTCTTTTTCTCGAGAAATCAATTATTTCTTGAGAAATAAAATCTTCAGTTCACAGAATTTTTGCTAAGTGAATTTCTCGAGAAGGTAAGACCATTTCTCGAGAAAGCAATTCTTTTCTCGAGAAATCATACTCTTCTCGAGAAATCTGTCTTCTATTCTAAATTTGCGCTAAGTACTTTTCTCTAGAAATAATATCCTTCTCGAGAAATCATGTACTTTTCTTCAAAGAATTTTCGTCAATTCTTTTCTCAAGAAGCCAAGTCTTTTTCTCGAGAAAGCTAATCATTCTCGAGAAATCTATTTCTTCTCGTGAAATGGACTTGCAGATTTTTCTTTTCAAATATTCTGACGGGATTTCAAATTTATCTAAGTTAATGATGATTGATCCATTAGTGTATCTTTCCTTAATGACTCATGATCGTTAAACGATGATCTATATATAGTCTTTTCAATCGGAATCGAAAACCCTAATCATAATTTCAGTAATCAAAATCATATTTCGCCCTTTCCAAATAAAATCGGGAGAAGCTGCCGACTCCATCAACATTTTTCTTTGCTGCTCTCTGCCGATCCAGCGATTCAAAAGGAGAAACGATTCGTTAGATCCAAGATTCCAAGATTCTTCAACATCCATTTGATCGTGTCGGATCCAAGGTTTTCAGATCAAGTTTTCTCGGATTTCTTCCTCAACTTTCTTCACAGCTTTTTAGTTTTCAAGAAGGAAGATCCTTGGAGATTTTAGATCTGGAAGAGTAAAATTTTTATTGTTTGTTGTAAAAATTATTTTAACATTTGTAGGAGCTTTGTCTCTGAGTTTGTAGGAAGTTTGTTCTTCCGAGTGTAGATCCATTAGTGGATCGAGACTGTAGATCTGTGTGTGGATTGAGTTTGTAGATCAAGTTTGTTGATCGAGGTGTAGATCCAGTTGTGGATTGAGGTGTATGAGCGTTGCTCTGAGTTATAAGATTGTGATAATCTGAGAAAAGTGAAGTAGCTGAATCTATCCCTTCGTGGTTGATAAGCAAGGCGGGACAGTGGACGTACCCAATACCAGGAACCAATATAAATCTCTGCGTTTGTGTGCTTGTTCTTTAAGATTATTTTTATTCCACAAAAAGACGCAAACATCACTTATTCACCCCCCCCCATCTAGGTGATTTAGGTAGACGCTAGATACTTTCAATTGGTATCAGAGGGGCGTTTTGTTCGATAAGGGTAACACCTTGAACAAGATCCCTGATCTAGCATTCAGAGAATCCGCATATTCACCTTGGATCGAAGCAAACTTATGCCATCCATGAAGCTACCGATATGCATTAATGAAAACTTTCCCATGTGGAAAGAACGAGTACGGTTCTACATGGAAGATGCTGATCCGAGGATTTTTCATATAGTGGAAAAAGGACCGCACATTCCCACTCAGGCTTCAATAATAAATACAACAATTATGATTCCCAAGAAGATGATGGATCTCAACAAGGATGATATTTCCTTAGTATCCCTAGACAAGAAGTCAAAGTATATCATAGCAAGTGCAGTGAACGATTCAATGCTCCAGAACTTATTCCACTGCAAATCTACCAAAAAGATGTGGGACTGTCTTGTTGTCTTGATGGAAGGTTTTAGTTCTGGTAGCAAGTGGATAGCCCGTGGCAGACGAGGAGCAGAGGTCGGCAGCCGAGCCTATGGTTCTGGTGAGCTTGATAGACAAGGAGGTCGCGTACATGCACCGCACTTTCAACTAAATGCACCATCTCGTCTACAAGCTATACGAAGAAATACTATGAGGAAGCGACCAGACGGCTCATCTTGGGAAGGATAAGCAGTAGCGACCTGCTCAACCTGACCGTAGAGGTCGCTGAGTCCGCGAATGAACGAGAACAATCAATTTGATTTGTTGTTTGTATGTTATATAATTAGTGTGCTCTTGGACATTGCTTGTTGCTTCATTTGAACTGTGATGTGAACTTTATTTGTTCTGTATACTATCTCTCTGAGATTTGAACAACGTTGCGATCTGTGTGATGAAAATCTTTCTGTAGGTTTTTGAATGCGAATTATGCGGACTGACTATGTGTCTGCATATTTTACTTGTAGATTTCCTTAAAATTGCAAGAACATTGAATAAAGCGAGCTGGGCGGACTGCCTTTGAGACTGCTATCTTTGACTTGTAGATTTGCTTTGAAATTGAAGGAATACTGAATAAAGCGAGCTGGGCGGACTGGATTTGAGTCCGTTATCTTTGACTTGTAGATTTGCTTTGAAATTGCAGGAATACTGAATAAAGCGAGCTGGGCGGACTGGCTTTGAGTCCGTTATCTTTGACTTGTAGACTTGCTTTGAAATTGCAGGAATACTGAATAAAGTGAGCTAGGCAGACTGGCTTTGAGTCTGCTATCTTTGATTTCTCTGCGCGGACTGAGCGATTAATTTTTGCAGACTGGCTGAAAAAATTGTCAGACCAGTTTTTTTATAAATAGATCCCTAGTCTTCTTTATGTATAGGAAATGCAATCGAAGCAGAAGTCCTTGAGGTCTGTGAAAATTGTGTCCGCACGAACTGATGCAGCGATTGCTTTCCATTCTATCGACCACAAGAAATGCAAGTTAACAGAGGCCGATCTGGATGCTTTCGTCGAGAAGCATATGGAGGACTCGCCATTGCTCGCCCGCCTGCCCTAAGATCAAGAGAGAATCAATTTCTCTACTGCAATGCAGATCGCAGTGCCAATCGACCACTTCAACTATGGATTCAAGTTCCCCCTACAGTGGGAGATCGCTGAAATCTTTGAGCATTACAGCATGGTCCCAGGGCATCTCGCGCCAAACACTTTAGCCATCATTTACAGCTACTTGTCTTATTTGCGATCTGAAAAGATTGCATTTTCTTTAAATATATTTAGGAAAATATTTTATGTCCGCTCAATCACTCCAACCAGAGGCCGCCCGTATTAAGGCATTATATACTTCTATTGCCGAGGAATGAAAGTTATGGGCTTACCGTACAAGATCCTTAACTGGATCTTGAGGTACCTCATCTTTGAAGGTGACCTGGGGTTTGCACATACGTATTCATAAGAGAGCGCGGACTCTGTCTTCAAAAGCGTGAAGCTTGATGAGGTGGAGGCTGCCATCGTTGAATTCATGGCAGGGGCAAGGCTCGACATTAAGCATTACATCCAACTTCTGCCCATCTTGGATGCCATAACCCACTAATAAAGTAAGTCCATCCTGTCTTTGTATCCGCCGCGACCTAGAGCGTATTCGCCGCGACCTATAGTGTATTGATTTAGTTTCCTTTCTTGCAGCAACCTTGGCGGTGCCAGCGAATCTGTCCTATACACCGGGCGGCCAGACTCCTACCCAGGGAGAAAGGAAGAAAGAAATAGCAAGGAGAAGGAAGGAGGAAGGGGATCCCGCCGCAAACTACTCTTCCTTCGAAAGCTTCAACATGCAAGGCTTCGGAAAGAACCAGATGGATCTGAGGGAAACCCTATGATCCACTGGCACGGAAAAAACAAGCACGTCCACCTCTCCACTGCTCTTCCCTCCTGGAAGAGTCTGCGGATCTCTCTCCATGCCCATGTGGCGGTTTCCACGCTTTATGGGAAGTGCAATTTACACGACCTGAAGAGCGTGCCGCCTGTGGATATCCCCTTGCTCACTGCTGAAGCCAGTGCAAACATTGTTGTGACGAACCACTTCATGGGTCGCTTGACGTGCGACCTGCTTAAAGAAAACGAGCAACTTCTGCGAGAAAACAAGTTGCTGAAGGGCAAGAACAAACCATTAGGAAAGAGGATTAGTCTATACAAAGAAAATGAAGCGGTAAGTTTCGGTATTCGCTGCAATCTTTGTTTTTTGTCCGCAGCGCACTAACTCATTCTTTCCTTTTGCAGAATGTATGATGTCACTAACCATAGTTTCCAAGATGAGATGTTTCCCTTTATGAGGGAGAGCGTCGAGGTTGCTATTGAACGCTTCATTGACGGAGGCTTCGCAAATGAAGGGGTGGTTGAGGTCCCTTTTTTGAAGCTCTTCCTCGAGCAATAGGAGAAGGTCGCTGATCGGGAGCGGCTGCGAAAGGAAAAGCAGTTACTGATGAGGATGGTGAAGAAGGAGATGAGGGGCTAGCTGAAGATGAAGTTCCTGACGATGATGTTTCAAGCCAGCAACAGGGGAGCCAGTCTGGGCAGTCCGCATCTTCTTCAAGTTCTGATGAGGGAAGTCCGCGGAGCAAGTCCACAAATAGCAAAAGTTTAGATGGCAGTAGCAGCGACTCAGGAGGTTACTCTCCTGAAGTAGATGTTGATGGATCTTCTAGACCGGATGTGCTTGCGGAAAAGAAGCAGCGGACATCAACAGAATAAAAGATGTAATTTGATTTTGTTTTTTCTAAAGGGCGGACTCAGTTAGAGTTCTCCAAAGATGAAAAAGATGTAAATTTTTTACAATGAATACAAAGGATATTTTGCACAGTCCGTGCCTTCTGCTATTTTTATTGTTCATTTCTTTCTTCTTTAATGCTTTGATGAGACTTGTTGTCTGTAATGTATATGATCAATAATAGCTATCGTAGATTAATGAAAACCAGTCCGCGCCTCTTAGATTTTAGGTCGCATGCTTTGGATAAATATAGCTTGAAGGTAACTAAGGTTGACAGTAATCCAGTCCACGATGCTTGATCGGCAACTCACAAAATTCATATCACTTGCCAAAAGATAAAAGGAATGTTGGCAGACTCTGACGGATACCAATTCTAGCTCGCATGTATGTTAACAATATGCTGATAATATAAGGTCGTGAGCAAAGAAAGGATTGATGTTTGTCGTTGCGAAATGAGAAAAATATAGATAAACCTCTGCAGGCTGAGAAAGATGGGTTATAGACTTAAGAGACAAAGAGGGCAGGTGCGTATAGCATTGTTTTCCTCGCAAGGTTTGAGTTGTAAACCACATCATCCAAATAACTTTGCGGCTAGAAAGATCAAGCCTTGCAGACTGTAGCGGATACCATAAATACATTCCGACTGAATAGAGATGATCCACAGCTTCGGTGACCAAGCGGGCAGGTGCATATAGCATTGCTTTACTCATAGGGTCACAGAAGATGTAAGACAAAACCACTGCACAAAACGGCGAACTACGCGGATACCAAAATACAGTACGCGAAGAGAAATGATTCACAACTTAACAGAGCGAGCTGGTGCATATAGCATTGCTTTCCTCGCAAGGTCATAGTTTTAAGATCAATTAAAAACTGACGGACTGAGCGGACTCAAAAGATGCGTGCACGCACTGCCAGAATTCCATCAAAAATGAAGGGAAAGATCTACTGCCCCCTTTGCTTGGAGTACAGTCAGGGTTAAACTTTCGGGAAGGTGCATATTGCATTGCTTTCCTCTGAGATCAACGTGGTTGTGGGTCTCCTGCAGGCACTCTTCGGGGGGTTCCAAAGAGTATTCGAGGGTCACAAGCTAGGATGATCTGCGGGCAGGTGCATATATCATTGCTTTCCTCACGTGATCATCAAAGTTGTAACGATATCCCTTGCGGGGAAATGTAGAGCTAGCACCCACCTTGTCCCTCCAAAATGTAGAGGTAAGGTTAGATACTAGCTGAGATCCGAGAATCAGTAGCCCACCGCGCTTGAATCTGCAAGATCCCGCTACACGGTGCGAAATCTCTCCACAACTCGTGGTCTTGGTGGTGTTACGCTAATGACAACGATTCAAGGGGGTCCAAGCTGATCACGGTGATGTCTTCTGGAGTTAGTTATCCTTGCCTTGAATTGTACAAGAGACAGAAAAACACTCAAGAAGGTGTCAGTAAGGGGCCTTTCATTAATGATAATCTTTCAAAAATTAAAAAGGAAGAGTAAGAGAGGAGTTGGTTCAGGAATGGAACCGATTAAGATCATCCCCACTCTATGCATGTGGTACATCGTTTCCCTCGTAAGTTTGTAGGTGATAAGCCTCGTTCTTTAATACTTCTTTGATGACGAATGGACCAGCCTAAGTTGGATTCAGCTTTGCTACTGAGCCGGTTCTAGCAGCAACATCAACTTTTTTAAGAACAAGGTCTCCCACTTGAAAGTGTTTGATCCTTACATTCTTATCAAAGTATCTAGTCATCCTTCTTTTTACTTCTTCATGTCTGATTGCTACTTTATCGCTGATCTCTTCAATATGATCTAAACTGAATTTGATTTCTTCATTATTCAGCTCAAGCCAATCTTCCTTGCCCTACCTAGCAAGCAGAACTCTTGGTGAAGGAACTTCAAACTCCACTGGAATGAGGGCCTCTGAACCATGAGAGAGCTTGAAAGGAGTCTCTCCAGTAGCTACTGAAGGTGTTGTCCTCAAGGTCCAGAGAATCGATGGAAGTTGATCAGCCCAATTACCTTTGAGATTCTGCACTTTCTTCTTGAGCAAGTTAAGAATTTTCTTGTTCACTGCTTCAACCTGGCCATTACTTCTATGATGATGGACTAATGCAAAATGCGGCTCTATTCCCATCTTCTTGCAAAAATCAACCATCTCACTATTGTTGAACTGTGGCCCATTGTCTGTGATAATTGCCATCGAAATTCCATGTCGACAAACTATTTCTCCCCAAATGAAGTTCTTCACAACTTGAGTTGTCATTTTGGCTAATGCTTTGGCCTCGACCCACTTGTTGAAGTAATCAATCATCACCATAATGAAATGCCGCTGTCCACTTGCCATAGGAAAAGGACCAATGAGATCCATTACCCAAACTCCAATGGTCCATGGTGTTGCAATTGATCTGAGCGACAGAGCTGACTAATGCTGCAGCGGAGCGAACTTCTGGCATTGAGCACATTTCTTTGCATAAACTTTTGAGTCTTTCTTCATAGTGGGCTAGAAATAACCCTGCTGGAGGATCCTTTTCCCTAAAGTCCTTGCCCCTGAGTGACTTCCACACTCACCAGAAGAAACTTCTTGAAGAATAACAGGAGCTTCCTCTTCTGAAACACACCTTGCCATAGTTGACAGGAAAGTCTTTCTATACAGGATGCCTGATACCAAGTTATAATGTGCTGCTTTTATTCTAAACTTCTTCTTAACCTTGATTGAAGGATGAAAGTTGCTTATTGACAGATAAAGAATAAATGGATCCATCTAGGAGGAATGCTGATCAATCTACATCATTTATTCTTCATACACAGCCGAGCGGAAGAGTTATGAAGTTGTTCCTCCTAATGGAAGGCCATGCTTAGCAAGAACATCTGCCTCTTCATTTTCGGTCCTCCTGAAATGCTCAATCGTAAAACTTCTGAATTTGCCAATTTCAATCTTAACCAGAGCAAGATATTTCTTCAAGATCGGCTCTTTGGTCTCAAAGTTGCCTAACACTTGCGAAGCCATTACCAGAGAATCTGTTTTGATATGAACATGATATATTCCAAGGTCTCTTGCAAGCCTCAAGCTGGCCAATAAAGCTTCATACTCTGCCTGATTGTTGGTTGTTGGAAAGAAGAACTTTATTGCTTGCTCTAATTTGATTCCATTGGGGTTAATAAGAACCACTCCTGCTCCAGAGGAATTTTTGCCAGAGGCCCCATCAACATAGATGGTCCAAGCCAAAGGAGATCTTTCTTCTTGACCAATGGTGGACTCTACTATATCAATCAAAAAATCAGCCAACACTTGAGCTTTGATTGCTGTTCTGGGCACATAAGAAATTTCGAACTCGCTCAGCTCTATTGCCCATTTAGCCAATCTTCTTGAGTGCTCTGGCTTCTCTAGTAAACTCCTCAACGGTTGATCTGCCACTACTTGAACTGCATGAGCTTTGAAGTATGGACGAAGTCTCCGAGCTGACATTACTAACGCCAAAGCCAACCTTTCAAAAATTGGATCTAGTTTTTGCGCTCTTGTGAATATGGCTGACATAGTAAATCGAAAACTGCCTCCTATTCTCTTCGCGAACAAGGACAGAGCTGACCGCCTCTAGGCCAACTCCCAAATACAAAAACAACACATCCCCTGATTACGGGCTCTGCAAAAACGGTGTTGAAGTTAATTGCCTTTTCAACTGCTCAAAATCCTTTGAATACTCTTCGGTCCACTCAAACTTGGATGCTTCTCGAAGACTTCTAAAGAATGATGCACTCTTATCTCCAACTCGAGAGATAAATCTCCCGAGAACTGCTAACCTCCCTCCTAACTGCTGAACTTCCTTAGGCGATTTAGGAGGCGCCATATCAAGAAATGCTCTGACTTTGTCAGGATTGGGGGCAAGCCCTTCCGGAGTAAGAAGATGGCCAAAGAATTTTCCCTTACTCGCTCTAAAAGTACATTTTAACGGGTTAAGTTTCATCTTATACTTTTGTAGAGTAGCGAACGTCTCTACTAAGTCATGCAAGTACAGCGAGAAGGCTTTGCTTTTGATCAATAGATCATCAACGTGTACTTTAAGATTTCTTCCTTTTTGATCTTTAAAAACGCGATCCATCATTCGCTGGTAAGTTGCAACATTATTTTTAAGCCCGAAAGTCATTACTAAGTAACAATAGCAGCTGTCATTTGTAATGAAAGATGTATGAGGAATATCAGGCTTATGCATTCTAATTTGATGATAACCAGAGAATGCATCTAAAAAACTCATGAAAGAATACCCTACCGCAGAATCAACTAATGAATCTATCTTAGGCAAGGGGTAGCAATCTTTAGGGCACGCTTTATTCAATTGAGTGAATTCTACACACATTCTCCACTTCCCCCCCCCCCCAGGTTTTTTTAACCATTACAACATTTGAAACCCAAGCAGGATATTGAATTTCTTGAATGAATTGCGCCTTGAGGAGTTTGGCAACCTCCTCTTTGATCGGCTCAGCAAGCTTTATCACCACATCTCTTTTCTTTTACTACACCGACTTGGTAGTTGGATCAATATTGAGATGGTGGCAGGCAACATCTGGATCAACTCTTGGCATGTCCTCCGCTGACCAAGAAGACATCAAGGTTCTCTGGCAAGAAAGAGATCAACTCGGCCTTCTGATCTTTTGGCAACTCTGAGTTGATGGAGAGCTTCCTCTCCTCCCCCTCAGCAATGGGGACTCCTTGAGTCACCTGGGCAGGTTCCAGGTGAGCTCCTTCTCTGTCATCTGTCGCCTCTGAACTGGAAGACTCCTCAAGTACTACAGCTGGAAGAGCGGGAGGATTGGATTCAGTCACGTTGACTGTGCGAACATAGCATTCCCGCGCCTTCTTAGGATCACTCCTGACCCTGCACTGACGACCATCAACGTTGAACTTGATTGCAAGGTGGTAGGTTGAGATGATAGCTTGATATTTATTGAGCAGCGGCCTCCCAAAGATAGCATAATATATGCTTGGAGCATCAACTAATATGAACTGAATCTGCTTTGTCACCCCTCCAAGCCCTATTGAGAGCATGACACTTCCTTTGACATCCTTCCTCTCGCTAGAAAAGCCATAGAGTGGCCCTTCGGTGGAAATCAATGGCTTTCCGGTCTTCAAGGCCTCAAAAGTTGGCTTGAACAGAAGGTTGACGGAACTCCCTGTGTCAATCGAGAATCTATCATCGGTGTAATCTTCAATGGCAGCCTGGATCACGAAAGCATCATTGAATGGGTTGGCAGTTGGGGGAAGGTCTCCTAGACCAAAAGTGACACTTCCAGCTGATGGAGCAGAAGAAGAGGTAGAGGCGACCTCTGCTCGAGAGACCCTTTAAATAGAAGATTTTCGAGTAGACTCGGTCCCTGATCCACCGTGAATACAGAAGAGCCACCGCAAGGCTCCCTCATTGTTGGCGTCAAAGCATTCACTTTGAATGTTGATAGGCCCTGGACGGCCAACATCCTCTATCTCCTCGTACTCCCAATGAGCTACGGCTACCTCCTTGCCCTTGGAGGTAGATGGCTTTGATGAAGCATCTTTCGTGCCCAGATCTTTCATTTTTCCTTCGGCAATCAGTTTCTCCACCAGCTGACGAAGGGCTCTACAATTATCAGATGAATGCCCCTTCTCCTTGTGGAACTCACAGAAAAGGTTAGAGTTCCTCGACTCCCACTCTCTTGGAGGTCCTTATTTCTTCTCATCAGACTTCCTCTGCAAAATCTGTACGACCTCATCAATATCAAGGTCTAAATCTGCAAACTCCTCCGCGGAGTCACTGCTTTGCTTCCTTGGAGCGTCCATCTGGCTACAAGGTGCGATCCTGGCTGAAGGGTCGCGACCTATGCGTACTGACGCTTGATTCCTCTTGAAGAGCTAGCGGATGATCTGGAGGCTGATCACCTAAGGCTGGACAGCCTAGGAGGACTAGAGGATCGAGTCCGCTACTGAAGGAGGTTGGAACTGGAATTGACTGGGCGACCTGGGCGGACTGAGAGCTGAAGTCTGCCCCTAGAGAGCCTTGGACCTGCATGGTCTTAACGACCTAAGCAGACTGCCAGAACCGAGTCCGCCGAAAGAGGAGGAGGATCTGTCGAGCTGAACATGTTGCGGATTCTGGGGTAGACAGACCCATCCCCGAAACTATGGTGAGAGTATGTTCAAAGCATCTTACGAAGAAATTCATTAGAAAAATTATTGTCCATATGTTCATGGTCATAACATTAAGAAGGCACCTAAAGCCAAGCCCATTGTATAAAAGGAAAAGGAGATGCAGAAACCTTGTGTATGTTGCAATCATGAGGCCTCCACCTCAAAGTACAGTGCCTCTACTAGACCTAAGTTTTAAAATGTAAAGCAGGAACACCCGAGAAAGTACAACATATTTGACTGTTAGTGTTGCGACAAAGTTGGTCACTTTGGCGTAGATTGCGGATACAACCCCACAAATTTTGTAACCCCAAGAGTTAGCTATGCGAGACCGACCATTCGCAAGGTTAATGTTCCTAGTGGTGTGCAGCTGACCAGGAACCAAGGACCCAAATATGTTTGGGTTCCTAAGGTAAAATGATCTGTTTTTGCAGGTATGTCCAAAGGCCAATAGAACTCCAATCTGGTATTTGGACAGTGGATTCTCTCAACACATGAACGGGACAAGAAGCCTTTTGCATGATGATACCCCAGTCAAAGACGGACCAAAAATCATCTTTGGAAGTTCAGATAGGGGAACAACAAATGGTTATGGCATGATCTCCAACGGCATAGTCTCTTTCATAGACGTGGCTTATGTTGAAGGATTATACCATAATCTCATAAGCATAAGTCAACTATGTGATAAAGGCTAGATCGTTGAGTTCTACAAGGACAAGTACTTGATAAAGTCATTTGTAAATTTGGAGACGGTCTTAACAGGCACTCGGAGCAGAAATATTTTTTGTCTAAATTTCCTTTGCTTAGACAATTCTACCCCAGTATATTTAATTGCAAAAGATAGTTCGTCCCTTTGTGACCAATAGCACAAGAGATTAGCACATATTAATTTAAAAACATTAAATATGATATTTTCTCACAACTTAGTGCGCGATGCCCCCAACATTAAGTGCCTTAAAGAGATTCCATGTCACTCCTGTCAAATAGGTAAGCAGACACTGGCTACCTTCAAAGGTATTGCTGAAAATGATTCTTCACGAATCTTATACTTGCTTCATATGGGCTTATTCGGTCCTATGCCTATTCAAATCTTAGGAGGTAAGGTCTATACGTTAGTGATTGTTGAAGACTACTCGCATTTCACTTGGGTGCTCTTTCTGAAACACAAGTCAGACACCTTCGATTCTTTCATTAACTTTCTCCGGCAAATTCAGAACAAATTGGACTGCTCAGTGGTCAAAATCAGAAGTGACCATAGAACAGAGTTTGAGCCTGGTGATATGACAAAGTTTTGTGAAAGTGATGTCGCGGCCTCTCCACCACCACTTGATGATGATCCGGACGATAAGATGCTACAACGAAAAGATTTCAGGCGACATGACGACTCTTTGGCCGCTAACGGAAGGCAATGTTTCAATCTCCGTCTGTGGCGCACGATGCCCACATAAAGGTTTATTTGAAGAACATTTCATATTTCCTTAAAATGCTTTAGTTTATTTAAAGCTTGAAATTTTTAATTTTCTGAATTTTTTTTTTGGTGTCCTAATAGCCATCCGGATTAATAAGGTTTCATCTCAATCTTGGATGGTTGGATCTATTTTTTAACTCTTATATATAGGAGGCTTATTAAGAGAATGAGATGATGAAGATTGAACCCTAAAGTAGCCCCCAAAGGAGGAGTTCGGCCAAGGCTTGTGAGAAGCCACCCCCCCCCCCCCACCTCTTGCCCCTCTCTTCTCCATCTGCCCCCCCCCCCCACCTATGGAGCTTCCGGCGTGGTCTCTTGGTGCGATGCCAAGTAAGAAGGACGGCAACCCCACTCGGTGCGACGCCGGTGGATCCATTCGGTGCGACGCCGGTGGGAATCGTGGAGAGAGTGATTCTCTCACAAGTTATCAAGTGTATTTCCACCAACGGGTTAGGTAAACTCTTCCCCTCTCTTGTGCTTCTTCTCTAGATTTATGGAAGTTGAACCATCGTTTTCTTCGCATTTTTAAAACTTTAATCGCTTTAAAATCTTTGAGTAGAAATTGTTATTTTTATTGTTTCTTATTTCCGGACCGGGTAGGTGTAACATCTCATTTTCAACTAGACCCCTAAGAGTGGTTTTGGTCATGACCAAGTAATGACAAAGCCCTAGGGAGCTAGAAAGGGCCAAGTAATCAAAGGCAAAGGTGAGACTCACCTTGGTCTGCCTATGGCACAACCTCATCACCAGATCTAAGGTTTGACTTTAGGGATTCACCATGACTCCATGACCCCACCACAACACCACTAACCTATTAGAGGATCCACTAAAGCCCTAAGGGTCCATGCAAGTCAACCCAAAGTGACCAATCTGACCTGGGACCACCACAGGCCAAAAATTGGACAAGGTTCCCTAACTAAGGGCAATTGGCCTCTAATGTGCTCAAGGGACCCCACCATGCCTCCCTAACCTTAAAGTGAGGTCAAAGGGTCACCAAGGACCCATTGGAGTCATGCCTAGTGGCTAAGTTGACCCAAGTCAACTCTAGACCTAGATTGGTCAAAGTGCCCTAACCTAGGGGCATGTGACCTTCAATGGGCCAAGTCAACCCTACCCAACCTTTCCTAGACCTCTAGGGAAGACAATGAGTCACTAAGGACCCTTGGGGGTCAACCCAAATGGTCATATGGACCAAAGTCAACCCAAGCCCATTTTGGGTCAACCTAGCCCAAATGGGCTAACCCAAGCTTTAGCCATTGCTTCCCAAGGCTAACTTCAATTCTCATAATTCTTATGAGTGGAATGGATGCATATATCCTAGGGGGTTTGACCAGTCAACTTGGTGACTAGGAGAGAGAAAGGGGGACTTCATTTCATGGTAATGGTGGAGAGAGAAAATGGGGGGGAAGAGGAATGGTATGGGGACCGGCCAAAGGAGGCTAACAACCACCCTTTATGGTGGAGAGAGAAAATGGGGGGAGAGGAGTTGATTCCAGTCGTTTCCCGGCCACTAAGGGGCAGATTCAACCCCCCACCTCTCAACCCGAGCCACCCCTTTAATGGCTTTAATGGCCATTGAAGCTACAACCCTTCCCCTCCCCAATCCAGCATTTAAACCCCATCAGTGGGTCAAGGGGAAGATTTCCCACCACTTACCCGAAGGAGCCAAGCCAGTGCATAGTGTTATTATAGAAGCCGAGCGCCGCCGCCGTCGACCATGGCATCCCGTCGTTCCTCCCGCATTCAGGCCGCCGGAAAGGTCCTCCTCCACTTCTCTCTTCATGGGTAGATCTTAGGAATTGATTAGGGCAAGGTTCGGGCTCAATTGAGCCCGATCAAAAATTCCAAATCCATGGAAATCGGGTGAAAATTATCCTCCCGGGTTCGCCAGAACAGTCGCCTCTGGCAGCCGTGCTGCCAGCTGGGGGTAGCCCCCACCTCCCCGAAGGTGGTGGTGTCGTTGGCCGGCCGGGGAAGTGATCGGGTGGCCGAGAAATTGGCCCGCAAGCCGCTCCAGGACGGGTCAATCTGGGTCGTTGGCTGGAGGAAGGAGATGAGCCGATGCCGTCCAAAAGTGTGCTTTAAGATTCGTGCAGAGATTATTATTAATCTTTATTTCCTTGATTTATTTAATTCTGTCACACTTTTTTACAGTATTTGGTTTAAATTTTTAAAAATACTTAGGCTCACCTAATGGAAAAGTCATCAACATGAAATATGTAGCCCTAAGGGTCTACTTTAATCCAAAATTTATTTGGACAAGTTTGGACCACAGGTTGGTCCAGGGCACCCATTTTGGTGGGACTTATACCTAGGGCTTTCCTGAAATTCAAATGGATGCCCACCTCTCATCCCTGGTCCAAATGTCCTGAAATTTGGGCAGGGATTCTATCCTAACTATACCTAGAGCCTGTCCAGAAATCAGAATTTTTGGAGATCTATAGTTTTTGTAAAAATTTAATAAACCATGTATAATTTAATTAGGTGTCCTAAATACCTCAAAATCCCCCCACATTTGGGTGGGTAGTCTTAAAGGGCATGCTAAGGCTCTGCTAAATTTTCATCTCATTTGGAGATGTTTTGATTAGGTTTCTATCCAACCCTAGGTTGACCCTCATAGGGGTAATTAGGTCAAAACATCCCATTAGAGTTTTGAGTGGCCAAATCACCTCAACAGAGGCTGAAACTTTGGTCACTAACTCTTTATGGTATGACACACCATCCAATGGATTTTGGAGTTGTTTGGGGCAGGGTATCCCTAGGACTCTAGGGTAGACCCTTTTATGGGATTTTTAGGGTTTGATGGTCATATGGTCGAATGACTTTGGAATGGCCTGAAATTTAGTGGGGAAGATCATAGAGAATATATTGTCCTATGGATGAAGTTTCATTGAATTTGAAATCCTTTAACCCCCTCAAAACTCTAACCCTAGTTTAGGGCACCAACCTTATTTTGAATTATTAGGGCTTCAATTGAACTTCTAATTAAATGAAATTTTGGGCAGGGTTATGTTCTGGTGTAAATGGCCATAATATAATTTTGTTGAGATTTTTGGATTAATTTATATAGTACCTTATTCACAACCCTAGTTGTGCCCTAGATATTTACTTTGATGATTCTGGAATTTCTGTTCACTGGAATGTTATGAAATCTTGGATTAGGGCATATTATACCCTCTGTATTTTTCTTGGGAGTTTTATCTGATTATTTTAGGTACTTTATTCATAAAATTATGAACTATGAATTTTGATCAAAAATAGATGTTGAGCTTAGTATTATTATAAAAATTATGAAATCTAGTCAGTATGCGTTTTATATCAATATGTAAGTCCTGGAATTTTCTAATAATTTTTAGGTAATCATTTACAGTACTTGCTTCAATAACCCAAGAGCTTGGATTAACAATGTAAAATTAAATTAGTTGTTACTGTTTACTGGAAAATTGTGAGAATACTCCTAGAGTGTTTTTAGGCCATGATGATCTTACTGGAATTTTGCTATAATTTCTGGAACAATATTTCTGGCCTTTGATTCTTAAAATAGGTATTATGAACCTTATATGCTAAATTATGATTTTGGGGCCTAAACCATTTTAAAAATTCACATGTCTTTGATTTACTGTTGATTTGCTCTGTAAAATTTATCATGATTTTATGAAGTCTTATACTTACTTTAAAAGTGCACTTCATGACCAAATGGTAGCTCTTGGAACCCTTAAGAAAATTAATTAAAATATCAGAATATTTAGGAAAATTATTATTTTATGGATTTAGTCTACTTGTGTCATGATAAGCCTCCAGTAAATAACTTAGGGCACTTGGATGATTATTTGGATTGTCCCCTATTCGGTTCGACATAGAGCCTAGGTTGGTCTGCATGTAGCAAATTGCTAAATAGCAATAGGACATGATCCGGGATAGTTGTTGAAGTTGTCGTTTTGGCTTGGTGGACTGGTGTGGATGATTTCACTATAGAGGGATAGGAAGAGCTGTGAGAAGTGGTTTGGCTAGATTCTAGGGGTATTTGGGTTCGACGAAAGATCGTCTTCCCCGAGGAAAGGAAGAGTAAAAATCACTCTAGGTTTGTATATCGTAACACGAGAAAGTAATGGGTAAGGGATTCAACCAATAATAATAAGTGTCTTGCGAAAGGGAACGATGGGATTCAGCTACCATCATAGTTCCTAGTGCCCTTTGAGAGCCCTTCACAGGGAATACCGGGGGAAGTCCTGGGTTAACGTAAACTGTAATAACAAACTGAAAAGAGTAACATAGTAATTAGGATCTCATACTTCACAAACACTATTTGCACCAGGAGATTGTTGGGAGCTTCGGCTCGACTGGTTAAGAGACGGACGGAATAGTCCGGGGAGCTTCGGCTCGATTGGCTAAGAGACAGATGTTTTGGTCCGGGGAGCTTCGGCTCGATTTTTGTCTGATTACGGTTAAAATTGCATGTGCATAAAACAGAAGGTCTGTGTTATTGGAAAGGAAATTAAGGTGGTGGGTCTTTGTTATTGGAGGGTCGATGCACCGACGCCAATACGCTGACTCGGCAAGTGTAGTTAGCACTTCGCCAACAGAAGTCCGGTGCGCAAGCCGGCAAGAGTACGCAGGCGTCCGCTTAGTGCACCAAGCATTGAGGCGTACGATAGGTCTGACCGGTAGTGCTTTACTGGTTTAGAGGTGGGCGAGGCCCAACCCACCGCTTCCGTCTGCCACTACGGAGGTATCCTAGGAGGTAACGGCTCCGAAAGGGGGAACTAAAGGTATGTGTGCACAGAATCGGGTGTGTGAGTTACACTTGCATGTTCCATCATACCCACTTGCATGTCATAGCATAATCGATTCATTTAACCCCTGACACCTAAAGTATAAGTGGAATGGGACTCTTATACATTAGGACTTGCAAAACGACCCCTTGGTCTATAAGCTTGTGTGGGCAGGTTTATAAATTAAGGTTAAATTCAATATAAATATATGCTGTTGTTTGATAACCGATATCCCAACGTATAAGTGGTATGGGACACTTTATACGATGGAGCTTTGCAGAAGATCCCTTGGCTTATGCATTTCCGCTCATAAGTCAAGGTTATAATTCATACTTTACCTTACTGCCATTTAAATTATAAAATGCTAGTATAGGTCTGCCGCCACCTGCTTTGTCTTATTCTCCACCTTCACGTCCATCTCTCTCATCCTCTCCGCTCGGTGCCTAAGGGCCATGAGGGAAGGGGTGGGGGATGATAGGACTTAGTCTTTATGACTAACGGTTTTTGAACCGCATCATTTAGGGGATCGTGGAGCCCAGCATGGAGGAGCAGCCCCAGAGACCGGTGCGCTTGGAGATGGGGCAGTCTAGCTCCGGAGTTCATACAGTCAGGACCGTGAGTCTCGACCTTGAGTAGTTTTTGTTTTTGCTACCGCTTGTGTGATTTGTAGTGAGGACATGTTGTACCGGGCTTAAGCCCGTATTTTTAGAACACTGATATAATATTCTGTGGACACTCCCTTCGTGGAGTTTTATTTCTATATATGTGATTTATTTCAGTGGACTTGCTTTTACATACTTCATTTTATGCTACCTTTCTGTGATCAAATTGGCCGGCAGAATCGGCGCCTTGTGGTGATGACCCTTCAGGACGTGAAGGTGTCACCGCAAAGCGGCGATTTTGGGCCTAAGACCCCGGGTTTAAAAAGAAAAAAAAGGGGGGTCTTACAGTAAGTCCGTTTTGCTTGAGTAGATCTTGGCCTATAGCCTTGATCTTTCTCTCAAAAGGATTGGCAACCTTTGCGTTAATTTTGGGGAACGAGTCGACTCATTTTTCACCACTGTTTTAGAGTCAACCATTCTTCGATTATGTTTATGTTTGTGCGTGAAACGATTACGTAGTAAGGGCGATAGATGCTTATGTTGGTGTGGTGGAACAAGAGTGTGTAGAAGGGCGATCTAGAGCCTTCCCTCGTGTAGATGTTCGTGGAGGCATTCGCTACATCATTTGTGTATCAGATGCAGTCATTTCAACTTCTATGTTGTAAAACGTCCTCACTGTCTTTTGTTGGCACGAATTAATCAAAAAAAATATTTGTTGGTCTGCCAATAGCGGTCTAGAATCTTTATTTTATTGCGAAATTAGGGAAAAAAATTTTAACGTTCCTCGTTCCTATCACTTCGGGAAAATTTTAAAATATCATGTTTTTAATTTAGGTCCAACCCTATGGAAAATCGTCTTTCAAAATTTTTGTAACTCTGTATGCGCACTAGGCTAGGAACGGAGTACACTACACCATCTTCATCTAGGATGGCTGTGAATGAGCACGGAAATGCAAATACCAAGGCTCTTGAGGGACTACGAACTGAGATGAAGGAACTTAGGACCATGTTAGCAAAACTTCTAGCGAACCAAGGGCGACCGCCTCCACCCGTTAACGTGGGACAGCCTAACCGGCACCAACCGGTAAGCGATTCGGACTCTGATGGGAATTCTCCCCGAGTGCCTCATCAGGACCGTCACCACGGGCGTGACTTCAATATTACTAGGGCCATTAAGATCGATGCCCCTACCTATGATGGCATGGGAGACCCCCAGATCTTTCTCACCTGGGTGGTAGACATGGAATGTTACTTCGAATGGCACACTCTCACGGACGTCCAGAAGGTCCAAGTTACCAGGATGAAGTTAACTGGGCGTGCCAAGACATATTGGTTTAACGAGGAGCGTAGACTAGGGATCGGGAACGGAGTCCCACTAGTTGGATGGCCCGTTATGAAGAACCTGTTGTCCGATCAGTACGTCCCTGCGTACCACCGTACACAGATATTCGATGAGCTAGCCACTCTTCAGCAAGGCTCAAAATCTGTAGCCGAGTACATGGGCGAATTGAAGAATTGTATGGTGCGTTGTGACCTCAGAGAGGTTCCCGTGGTTACCTTATCTAGATTTTGTAAGGGAATATCTCCCGACATCCAAAGGAAACTCCTATGCTATAGACATACGGATCTGAACACGACTTTCAATGCCGCCCTTGACATTGAAAAACATTTAGCCTCTAAGGCTCACACCCGTTATTCCTAAGCAAAGGGTAAGTCCACACTAGGAGTATCCTCTTCCACATATCAGGATAAGGGAAATTTCGGTCCAATGAGTCAAAAGCAGTAGTTATCACAGCTAGGAATGCTTAGAACCCCACCAGTGAGCGGATCCCCATAGGGAAGGTTAGTAAGGCCAATACTACGTGTTACACTTGTGGTATTCAGGGCCACTATGCCTATGAATGCCCAACAAAAACTAAGGCCATCGCCCTATTAGACTCGACTCCTGATGATCTAGTTTATGAAGCTGCTGAAGAGGATGACCCAGATTGTGTCCCGAGTGACTTAGAGGATGATCACCCCCTCATGGTGATGCATTTCATCTTGACCACTCCTCGTCCATTAGATGATTGGAAGAGGACGAGTATATTTTCTCTGATTTTTAAGAGTGGAGAGAAGTTCTGCAAGTTGATCATTGATAGCGGTAGTTGCGTTAATGTCATATCTTAGAATGCCGTTACACGTATGACCCTGATCACGGAGCCCCACCTGACCCCATATCAAGTAGCTTGGATCAATAAGGTTACCGTCCTGGTCATCAAGCGATGCCTAGTCCCCCTCTCATTCAAATCCTATACTAATAAGGTGTGGTGTGATGTCCTTCCTATGGACGCTTGTCACGTATTATTAGGCCGCCCTTGGCTTTTTGACCGTGATGTGATGAATTTCGGCAGGGGTGAATTTCGGCAGGGCCAACACGTATGAATTCAAGTTCAATGGCAAGACCATTACGTTGAGGCCGACCATCTCGAAGGGACCTGTAGGACCGGGTAAGGAAACCACGATCCCAGTTGAGAGAAAGACTTTGAGCCTTGTCGGGAGAAAGGATTTTATTAAGGACCCATTTCTTGATGGCGTGATGTATGCTCTAGTCCTTCTGAGTGCAAAGATAGATTCCAGAGTATTGGATGATCTCCCCAGTGAGCTACGGGTATTGTTGGAAGAGTATAGTGATATATACCCGGATGAGTTGCCCTCGACGTTACCCCCACTTAGAGATTTTCAGCATGCGATAGATCTCATCCCGGGGTCTTCCTTGCCCAACCAGCCCCATTATTGACTCCATCCTGCTTCCCATAAGGAGTTTCAGGGCAGATAGAGGACTTGTTGAAGAAGGGGTTTATTAGGACAAGTATGAGTTCATGTGCTATACCAGCTCTGCTTTCCCCCAAAAAGGATGGTTCATGGAGAATGTGTGTTGATAGTCGGGCTATCAATAAGATTACCGTCAAGTATAGCTTCCCTATGCCACTTTTAGATGACCTCTTGGATGTTTTATCTGGCACCACTATATTTTCTATGTTAGATCTTAGGAGCGGTTATCACCAGATTAGGATCCGTGAAGGAGATGAGTGGAAGACTGCGTTTAAATCTAAGGATAGGTTATATGAGTGGCTCGTGATGCCCTTTGGGTTATCCAATGCCCCCAGCACCTTCTCCCGGATGATGACACATGTCTTTCAACCGTACTTGGGGAAGTTTGTGGTAGTCTATTTCGATGACATCTTAGTCTATAGCACCTCCACTGCCGAGCACATCTCCCACTTGAGAGTGACTCTGTCCACCTTGAGGAAGGAAACTTTATTCCTTAATCTTAAGAAGTGCATATTCTCTGTTCCAGAGGTAGAGTTTGTAGGTTATATAGTCGGGTCTGAGGGTATTCGAGTTGATCTTGGAAATGTTCAAGTGATTAAGGACTGGCCCGAACCGACTAGCCTACGAGAGGTGCGTAGTTTCCATGGTTTGGCTACTTTCTATCGACGCTTCATACGAGACTTTAGTATCATTATGGCACATATTAGTGACTGCATGAAGAAGGGTGAGTTCACCTGGATGAAGTCTGCCACCTTTGCCTTCCAATGTATTAAGAAGCTCATGACCGAGGCACCCGTGTTATGTCTACCTGACTTTACCAAGGTCTTTGAGCTTACCTGTGATGCATTGGGGGTGGTAATTGGAGGTGTTTTAAGTCAAGAAGGTCACTCGGTCAGTTATTTTAGCGAGAAACTAGCGGGCGCTAAATTGAATTATTTGAACTACGATAGAGAGTTTTATGCTGTTATTCGATGTTTGCGTCATTGGAGGCACTATCTACTCTAAAAGGAGTTTGTGATCCTCTTTGATCATGACGCTTTGCATTTCATAAACGGTCAGCATAAAATCAGCCCGCGTCACGCTAAATGGGTGGCTTTCTTGCAAGGGTACACGTTTACTCTTAAGCACCTTAAGGGTCTGACAACCGAGTTGCCGATGCACTTAGCCGCCTTACCCTTCATATGTCTACCATGGAAGTCAATGTTATAGGATTCGAACGAGTTAAGGAAGAATACGCCACTTGCCCGGATTTACACGAGGTTTATTTATCCGCCTAGGATAGCTCTCCAATGACCGTATCCGCTTTTGTTCTTAAGGATGGTTATCTTTTTAGGCACGGAAAGTTGTGTATTCCGCGATCCTCCTTACAGCACCACATTATCTGGGAATTACATAGCGGAGGTCTGAGTTGACACTTTGGGAGGGATAAGACCATTACACTCGTGGAGGAGAAATTTTACTGGCCTAAACTTAAGGCGATGGTTGGACGGATAGTCTGTAGTTGTCGTACAGTCAAGTATCTAAGGGCACTAAAACCAATGTTGGGTTATACACCCCTCTACCTATTCCTTCCGTACCATGGGAAGACGTGAGCATGGATTTAAAATTAGGCCTCCCCATCACTCTTCGTCGACACAACTCTATTTTGGTTGTTGTGGATAGATTTTCAAAAATGGCATACTTTCTCCCTTGTAGCAGGACCAATGACGCATCTCATGTATCTAAATTATATTTTAATGGGGTCGTTAGTCATCGCAGAGTGCCGAAGACAATTGTATCAGATAGGGATGTTAAATTCACTAGCTATTTTTGTAAAACTTTATGGATTTTAATGGTAACCAAATTATTATTTTCCGCTGCATATCATCCACAAACCGACGGGAAGACAGAAGTGGTCAATCGAAGTTTGGGGAATCTTCTAAGGTGTCTTGTGAGTGATCACAAGGGCACTTGGGATCTACTTCTCCCCCATGCATAATTGGCTTACAATAACTGTAAGAATAGGTCCATGGGTATGTCCCCAAACAAGATTGTTCATTTGTATAAGGCTCATGTGCCTCTTGACTTGGTTCCATTACCTCCATCCTATAAGGCAAGTCAATTTGCAAAATCTTTCACCCAACACATTCATGACTTGCACACACATATCCGAGCAACCTTGACCTCCCAATACGAATCCTATCAAGCACACACTAATCAACATAGGAGAGTGTCACACATTAAAGTCGGCGATCAAGTCTTCGTCCGCTTAGTTCCCGATCGACTGTCAACTGGCACCGTTAGAAAGTAAGCTCCAAAGCGTGTCGGCCCCTTCCGGATTATAAAGAAACTTGGTGATAATGCTTTTGTCTTATATTTGCCGGCTGATTGGGGTGTTTCACCCATTTTTAATTTCTCGGATTTGATGATGTTTGTTTCGCCTCCACAAGATTTGACTTCTTTGTCGTCTTCTCCTTCCACCCAAAATTCTTTGGGTTTGGGGAGTGGTAGTACGGATGATCTCTCTCCTCTGGTCTCCACAGGTTTAGCATCGGATGGTAAGTTGCCTTCTTTTATTCCCACTGCTGACATGTTTCCAAGGTTTCCCAAAACCTTTCTTATACCAGACAGGATACTAGATGCTGAGCTGCTCACTACTACTGATGGTATTACCCGCCGCTTTCTCATCCGTTGGCGTGAACGCCCTCCTTCTGATGACTCATGGGTTCTCGAGATAGAGCTACAACAATTGGATACCGCTCTTCTCCGCCGCTATCTCCTGGACCATGCATCGGTGATACGTGACTTTGAGTGGGGGAGGATTGATGTCGCTGCCTATCCACCACCACTTGAAGATGATCCGGACGATGAGATGCTACAATGAAAAGATTTCAGGAGACATGACGACTCTTTGGCCGCTAATGGAAGGCAACGTTACAATCTCCGTTTGCGGTGTGCGAAGCCCACTTAAAGGCTTATTTGAAGAACATTTCATATTTCCTTAAAATGCTTTAGTTTATTTAAAGCTTGTAATTTTTAATTTTCTGAATTTTATTTTTTGCCGTGGAGCTTCCGACGTAGTCTCTTGGTGCGACGCCAAGGAAGAAGGATGGCAACCCCACTCAGTGCGACGCCGGTGGATCCATTCAGTGCGACGCCAGTGGGAATCGTGGAGAGAGTGATTCTCCCACAAGTTATCAAGTGTGTTTCCACCAACAGGTTGGGTAAACTCTTCCCCTCTCTTGTGCTTCTTCTCTAAATTTGTGGAAGGTGAACCATCGTGTTCTCTGCGGTTTTAAAACTTTAATCGCTTTCAAATCTTTGAGTAGAAATCGTTATTGTTCTTGTTTCTTATTTCCAGACCGGGTAGGTCCATTTTGCTTCAGCGGATCTTGGCCTATAGCCTTGATCTTTCTCTCAAAAGGATTGGCAACCTTTGTGTTAATTTTGGGGAACGAGTCCACTCATTTTTCACCGTTGTTTTAGAGTCGACCATTCTTCGATTGTGTTTATTCTTGTGCGTGAAACGATTACGTAGTAAGGGCGATTGAGGCTTGTGTAGGTGTGGCGGAATAAGAGTGTGTAGAAGGGTGATCTAGAGCCTTCCCTCGTGTAGATCTTCGTGGCGGCATACGCAACGTAAGAAATCCAATGTATCTTTCATGAGTTTTCCTCCCCGCGCACTCCATAGCAAAATGGAGTTGCTAAGAGAAGGAATAGAACCCTAATTGAAGCATGTACAACCTTGTTGAAAGACGCTTCACTTCCGGAGTACTTTTAGGCTGCAGCAGTCAACACGGCTTGTCACGTGCAAAATAAAGCATTTGAAGGGCAGAAGACCAACTGTGTCCTAATTTAGAATCTTTGGAAGTAAATTCTTCGTTCTTAATAATGTGAAATATTACCACACAAAGTTTAGTGAAAAGTGTTTCGAAGGTTTTTTTGTAGGATATAGTAGCCATAGTAAGGCATATAGGATTTTCAATAAGAAAACTCAAGTGGTAGAAGAGTCGATAAATGTTGTATTTGATGAGATAGCATGCTTCATAGCAACTCATCTAGTGTTATTGGTGCGGATGCAGGTACCAGGTTCAAGGAGCTTAAGCTTGGATGAAGATGTTAAGGAAGAAGCTCCAAGCACAGTCAAGATCGTCGATCCAGGCCTGGTGGATGAAGAACCTCTAGAGGAAGAATTGTCTATACCCATAGAGGTTGCACAAGATGCTGCAGAGCCTGCTGGAGGGAAGGAAAGGAATCTAGGATTTAGACACCTAAGAGATCACCCAGCTGATCAAATTATTGGAGAGCCAGGCGACGGCGTTAGAACCAGGAGAGGTACAACTAATGAAATTTTGCATCTCAGCTTTCTGTCTAAGGTTGACCCGAAGAAGTTTGAGAAAGCGAACAAAGATGCCTCATGGATAATGGCAATGCAAGAAGAGCTCAGCCAGTTTGAGCGATGCAATGTCTGGGAGCTAGTGCCCAGGCCAAAAGGACAGAACGTGATAGGTACCAAGTGGATATTCATAAACAAGCTGGACGAACACGGAGTAATTATCAAGAACAAAGTCAGGCTTATAGCGCAAGGTTATAGACAAGAAGAGGGGATCGACTTCGACCAGACATTTGCTCTAGTGGATCGGCTTGAGGCGATCAGGTTGTTTCTTGCGTATGCTGCCCTCAAAGGCTTCACCGTCTACCGAATGGACGTGAAGTAAACATTCCTCAACGGGGATATGAAAGAGGAAGTATACGTAGCACAACCCTCAGGTGGTAGGGATGACAAAAAAAGCACTTCCGGGTCGTGCCAATTACTCGAAAGGCGGCTTACTTCTTGGAGTAGTAAGAAGCAGAATTGTGTGGCATCATCTACTGTCGAGTCAGAGTATGACTCTACAGGTAGTTGTTGCACACAGCTTCTATGGATCAGAACTCAACTCGAAGATTATAATTTGAAGTTCAGAGAAATTCTGATATATTGTGACTCATCCAGTGCAATAGCTATCGTAAACAATCCAGTTTCCCACAGCCGGACCAAACACATCGAGTTGCGCTACCATTTCATCCGGGATAATGTGGAGAACAAGGACATAGCCCTCAGCTGTTTCTCGACGGACAAGCAAATTGCAGATATCTTTACGAAGCCACCGGACATGGCCAGGTTCTCCTTCTTTAAGACATAACTTGGTATGCTTAACTTGTAATCCTAAAAAGTTCATTTTTGAAGTCAAGAGAAGATTCAACTTCAACCACTCAGAAGATCTCAAGAGAATTCTTACTCAGAAAAATCTCAAGATCAGAAATGGATTTCGCGGAAAGCTATCTATATTTCTTGAGAAGTACTTATATTTCTTGAGAACTTACTGGATTTCCTGAAGGCTTCTGACTTTCTCGAGAAAAACTACTGGATTTCTCAAGAAGAAATATATTTCTCTAGATATGGATCATACTTCCCGAGAAGTCCTATATTTCCCGAGAAATGACTTATATTTTTAGAGAAATTGCTTCTGGTTTTCTCGAGAACCCCAAAATTTCTCGAGAAATGCCAAAACCCGCCAGAATGATTCTTTAAATAATTCGAACCGCCATTCAGGTACAATTTTCATTACACTTCAAAATTCTTAAATTTATATAAATAAAATTTAAGTCCATAGAAATTTCCAAATCCACGAATTTGAAAAACCTTTCCCGAGAAAGACGGTTCAGTTCCGCGAAGGTCACCGTTGTTCTTCTAGAAAAATCCTCCGCTTCTCCAGAAAATCAGAAGTTTCTCATTCTCTCCATTCAATGGCTCCCTCTGCTAAGATTGGCATCGGCAGTGAATTCGTTCGCGCAGGTATTGAGGATATTTCTGATGATTTCCGAAATGTTCTGCTACTTCTTGAATCCGCCGGCCTCACCTTCATCCTAGAACATCCTTGCAAAGTTTTTCTACCTGAAGTTGAGGAGTTTTTCCATAATTCCAAGATTAAAAGGTCCGGGAATTTGTTGAAGAGCTCAGTAAGAGATATCAAAATTAGAATCAAGCCATCTTCCTTGACGCAGTTTCTCAGATTACCATCAATTGATGAGGAAGACTATCTGGAAGCAGATGATTACTCATGAACCTTCTTCTTCTGTGGTCTTCCCCAGGCCACCACTTCTGTTAGAAGACAACACATGACATATGAGAGTAAACTTCTGGCCGACATTCTAGGCAAGGTTCTACTCTATAAAATAGGTTCTATTAGATACATTTCCTCAGATTTCTTTGACATGATGACTGTTATTGTGTGTCAAAAGAAGTTCCAGTTGGGATATTTTTTATTTGAGAAGATCAAGGAAAGCTTGAAAGCTCCAAACTTTTGAAGGATCATCTCTCTTTATCTGAATCAGGCACACCCAGAAATTTTTTTACTTGTCTAAAGGTGTGTCCATTCTCCACCTAAATAAAGTCACTATCTCATCCATCTGCAGATGGGAGATCAAAATTCCAAGGTAAGGCCAGGTTCCTGTTGTTACCAGGATAGTAGATGATGAGGACAGGACCCCATCTCCTCCTCTTACTGATGCAGTTGTCATATCTTGTGTAGCTATTAAGGGGGAGCCTGCTCCTTTAGCTCATGAAGAAGTACACCAAGCTGAGGTTCCAGACACAGAGGTTCAGTCAGATTTTCCTACAGCCCAGGTTCTAAAGCAAGTTGTTGATGATGTTGAGACAGTGGAAGAGGGAAGTCTAGCTCAGTCTAATAATGAGAAGAGCACCTCTATACATAGTGGTGGCTCAACTGAAATTGATAGATTGGTATAAAATCTAACTTCAGATGATCCCCTATTCATCACTCCTGAAAAGTCTCCTTGAAAGACTCCTGAATAGATCCCTGAAGAGACTCCTAAAGACACTACAGAAGATTCTCAGCCCCAGGCACACAGTGAGGGGGAGAATGGCTTGTTACTTTCTGATGAAGATATAATTATCCCAGAACCAGCAGAACCTCCTCTCAGGAACTTAGATTTCTCCATGCCTATTATTCTTGGATAGGAAGGAGATATTATGACTTATGCCCAAAGAATGAGAAGCACAGTTGTTATTGAAGACATCCCAATATGGACAGCTCCAGCTCTACCTCAACCATCTCCTCCAACTCCAGTCATTACTGAAGATACCCTTTTGGGTAAAATTGAATCTATGTTAACCACGCAAAGAGAGTACTTTGACAAGTCTCTCAAAGAGGTAACTGATAAAGTAACTGCTCTTAAAAAAGAAATGAGCAGAGGATTTGCTGAAATACAGCATAATACATATGAGTTCAAAAGAATGTTGAACATTGGTGGCAAGGCTCTAGACCACACTATCACTAATGTTGGTCAAGTCATGGGTCAAGCAATTACAGTGGCAAATAATAAGATCATATTGTTGAAGAAAACTGAAACACAAAACTTCAAACTTGTGAAGAAGTTGAAAAATTCAAGGAAGCTGTCATAGAAACCCTTACTGTAGAAGTCAGAAAGGGGGAGGATAAAGTAAAAGAAAATCTAGATAAGAAAGTTCAAGAGATGAAAAGTCAGTGGGGTGAACAACTAAAAGAAATCAATACAAGTGTGGAAAAGCAGATTAAAGGTGTATATATATATACTTTTGAGACTGTTGTATGAATGCATAACAAAATCTTTCTAGATTTTGAGGTTGACTCAAATGAGGCTCCACCTCCTCATCTTGATCCCAATGTATTCAAGCATACTTTTTCTCCTAGACCTGAACTGTATGAACTTCCTCCTGAAAGTTATTCTCATGTATGGATTTCTTTGCAACCAGAGTTTGCTCAAGATCTACCCTCTGATATATCAGTTCAAAAGAAGAGAAAATATTGTGATGGTTCTTCTGCCAGCAGATCCATCCCCAAACGAAGTACTGCTAAAAGAATTGAACAAGAATTTGCTGAAGTGTGGAGTCCAACCTCAAAGTCTCTTATTCTGGATACCCTGAAGCTAGTAATGGAATATAATGAAAATAAAGATGATCACTACAGTCATAAAGAGTGGGAGTTATATGAGAAGTCATTGACTAAAAGAAGGATCTATGATTGAGAATATGGTCGTAAAAATCCTACAGCTCCTCCTCGACCATCTAAGTACTATCTCAAGCCACTCAATTATCAGAAGAGACAACAAGAGAAGAAGGAAAGACAACACCAACAATAATTCAAATTATTTTATGTTTGTCAGTTGTATAGAATTTTGTGGACTAAGATATTCCTATGGACAACCTCTATATAAATATAAAATTCTGAATTTTGTTGATCTTATTATTTCTTATTTCTCATTACTTATATTGTTTTACTTGTTAGATAATTATTTGATTATCTTGATATAATTCACCTTAGTGTAGAGGGTTCTGACTTCTACAAATAGGGGGAGGTTGTTTGGTATTGTATCTACAATAACCCAAATTTACATGAAGTCACCCTTGATCTAAGATGAATTAAGTTTGTATTTGATGCTATTATGTAGTTGAGTGCTTGCAGGTCATTATTGTTAAGTGTAGACCAATGTCAGTTTACAATGAGTCACTAAACACAGGACCATGCAATATAATCCCTCATTGTGTTATCCATGATGTTGACTCATGTATAACCTCTCTATTAGGATGCACTTCATTTTCAAGTACTAGAGCAATAGAAGAAAAGAAGGGTTGTTGGTTTCAATAAAGAAAAAAAGGAAATTTTTCTGAAAAATTTCCTAAGTCTTTTTCTCGAGAAATGACAAGTATTTCTCGAGAAGTCTAATTAAATTTCTCGAGAAAGCATAGATGTTCTCGAGAAACCATAAGACTTCTCAGAAAATTATCTGAAAATGTTCTAAGTCCTTTTCTCGAGAAATGCCCTGGAGATTTCTCGAGAAAGCCAAATTAGTTCTCAAGAAAAGCAAAGCAATTCTTGAGAAGTCGAAACCATTTCTTTAGTAGCTAAGTCTTTTTCTCGAGAAATCAATTCTTTCTCGAGAAATCAATTCTTTCTCGAGAAATCAAATCTTCAGTTCACAAGAATTTTCTCTAAGTGAATTTCTTGAGAAGGTACGACCATTTCTCGAGAAAGCAATTCTTTTCTCGAGAAATCATACTCTTCTCGAGAAATCTGTCTTCAGTTCTAAATTTGCGCTAAGTACTTTTCTCGAGAAATAATATCCTTCTCGAGAAATCAGGTACTTTTCATCAGAGAATTTTCGCCAAGTCTTTTCTCGAGAAGCCATGTCTTTTTCTCGAGAAAGCTAATCATTTCTCGAGAAATCTATTTCTTCTCGAGAAATGAACTTGCATATTTTTTGTTTCAAATATTCTGATGGGATTTCAAATTAATCTAAGTTAATGATGATTGATCCATTAGTGGATCTTTCCTTAATGACTCTTGACCCTTAAACGATGATCTATATATAGTCTTTTAAATCAGAATCGAAAACCCTAATCATAATTTCAGTTATCAGAATCGCATTTTGTACTTTCCAAAAAAAATCGGGAGAAGCCGCCGACTCCATCAAAATTTTTCTCTGCCGCTCTCTGCCGAACAAACTATTCAAGAGGAGAAATGATTCGAAAGATCCAAGATTCCAAGATTCTTCAACATCCATTTGAACGTGTCAGATCCAAGGTTTTCAGATCAAGTTTTCACAGATTTCTTCCTCAACTTTCTTCACAGAGATTTTCAATTTTCAAGAAGGAAGATCCTTGGAGATTTTAGATCTTGAAGAGTAAAATTTTTATTGTTTGTTGTAAAAATTGTTTTAACATTTGTAGGAGCATTGTCTCCGACTTTGTAGGAAGTTTGTTCTTCCGAGTGTAGATCCGTTAGTGTATCGAGATTGTAGATTCGTGTGTGGATCGAGTTTATAGATCCGGTTTGTGGATCGAGGTGTAAATCTGGTTGTGGATCGAGGTGTAGGAGCGTACCCAATATGCGAGGCGGGACAGTGGGCGTACCCAATATAGGAAACCACTATAAATCTCTGTGTTTGTGTGCTTGTTCTTTAAGATAATTTTTATTCTGCAAAAAGATACAAACATCACCTATTCACAACCCCCCCCCCCCCCTCTAGGTGATTTAGGTAGACGCTAGATACTTTCAGATCATTTCCGTAAACAAGATGTACTGAAAGATAAATGATTTGATGTGTGTGTGCATACTAAACTTAAAAAAGGGGGCTAGATGAATATTACGCCAATGGTCATGTTATGAGCTTATTGATCTTATGAATTCAAAGTATGATTGGAATAAGTCCACCGCTTAAAGTTGTGTTAACTCTTTACGGGTAGAAGTGAGGGTCGTATAGCAATCGAAGCGATTTGATATCTTAGGTTATGATAGAACCTTGCGTGCGTGGAGCACGAGTAAGGGTCTATGATGGGACTCAGTGTGGAGCCCTTGCGTGCTTTTGAGCATGGGATTGGTATGATGAGAAGGGACTCGATTGGAGCACTTGGATGTTTGATGGCATGGCTAAGTGTAATTGCATGCGGTATGTGTTGATACGCGGTGTCATAATCCTGGGTTAAGGATAGTGTGGCAGGTCTACGGGCATGCCAGTCATCACACCGACGGTAGTTGATTGATAGACCTTTGGCGGTTGGACTTGGTCCTTGGTGCTCATTCTCGAGGCTCCTTTCATTCCAGTTGACGTTTGGGCTTGGTCCTTTTGTGATATGCTCCCAAAGTATCCTTTAGTGCAAGTTATAGGCTAATTAGGCGGTGTTCTTGGTGCACATCTATGCAAGACCCCTTCTGAGCCATAGTATGGAGAGGCTCCACTGTTAAGGTCTTTGTGTTGAGGCGTATGGAGACTTAGGCCTTGTAGTGTGGATACTCGCCTAGTACTGGAGATGCCCACTCTACTATCACCGTTTGGCCATGATGGATGACGCCTGAGAGGTTAGCTACCTACTCGAAAAGTAGCAACTAATGAACTATGTCGACATAGCAAAATAGAGTGCGTGAGTTGCATGGATGCATCATAAACCATCATTGGATTGTATTGGACCACATAAGATCCTCATCATATAAATTTGTATGAGCATCTTTATATGATGAGGTACTTTCTGTTAAGCTGGTCCTTGACTTATAAATTTATATGGGAATTTTTATAAGTTAAGTTCTATTTCTTTTTATAGATTAAATGCTGATAGTTGACTGCTCTTTCTCTTATAGTACTTCTAGTGTAGAATGATGTTTATATTTGATGTACATTGCTACCATTACATTTATGATATGTAGAGATATACCACATGCATGTACTTACAGCTTATATAGATATATGGTACCATTCCTTCTTTCTCTTGCCCAGCGCCTAAGAGCCACCGAGGTGAAAGGATGAGATAGCCACTTAGTCTTTATGACTGACGGTTGCTACGAATATATTTTTAGGAGGACACTCAACGGATAGAGCAGCTACAGCAGTAGAGTATACAGGACGGCAGCCAGGCTAGGAGGACAGGGCCTGATATGATGATACCCTCGCTATCGTCGGTTATTGATGTGAGATTTTGAGAGACTATATGTTATATCCCTTGGGGCACTTAACTCTAATGTATTCAGGAGCTATGTAACTACCTATCTCTTATCTTTTGGACATGTACTAGTGTGGATTTGGACTTATGTATATTCTTTATGTTGGGTTGGAATGGATAATATTTGTGAGAGCAGGCAGAATAGTTGTCGTGTAGTACCAGCTAACCCATGTGTTACGCAACCGTATGGTGGCTGTTCTGAGCATAAGACCTTCTTTAGTCGTGTGTTGTGTTCCAGGAGGAGGTTCTTATAGGCACACAGGCCTGCCACACATGAAAAATTATAAAACATGCTTCGCTTGGCCTTCGAGGGCTGGCATTGCACAAAGGGTTTCCGCCTGCTACTTTCCTCTTGGCTCCCCAGCACCGGCATAGGAACAATACACAAAGATGTGGAAAACAAGGCAATGGTCATCTTTAGCTGACCAAATTAGAATGACCCCGCCCCTCGCTTGGGGCGAGAATGCTCCTTCCCTGCAGGCAAAAATAAGTACAAAATATGGCAACAGAACATGCAACATAAGAACCATTCACCAAAAACATTAGCACGCATGAGCACTTGCCCCGAGCATACAGGCCCCCTAGTCTTGTAACGCCCATATCCGTCGCATAGCATAAAGCTGTAGGTTCGGCCGGGGCCCGACGCCATATACCACGGACAGACCGGTGGGTTACTCATTATAACCATTCAACCAATACACACGTCCTACACAGAGCATCTAGCGGAAGGAATTTATAAAGTTGCAACAATAAGAACCCTGCCAACAAGCATGAATGTCCACTAACAGAAAACCCAGTAGGAATGAAGTACAAAATACACAAAAAGTACTGGCCTTAAGACCTTACAACAATTCACTTGAATAAAATTGTGTTTTACAAACTTCAGCTCGCAGGCCGACCACACATGAACTAATAAAGTAAACACACAAGGCCTTCGAGGGCCGGCTCAACAACTTGGGCTTTGGCCCGCTCTTTGCCGCTTCGCTCCACAGCACCTGCAAGCACAAATCACCGCAATGATGGCAAACAAGAATAACGGTCAGCTAAAGCTGACCAAATTATAACGATTCCGCCCCCAAATCGTGGCAGCAAAGCTTCTTCCCTACACTTGTTAGCAAAACAAGCAACATAGCGAATAAACATCACATCACAAGTGCATGCACACACGACCGTACACCTCGTGCTCTCAGGGCACTTACTCGGCGAAGACAGTCTGATCCTTGACTCCACCACAACCCACATGGCGGCAAACCTCATGAGCATTTAGTCCTTTCAACCGTAGCCTAGACTCGATCTCCAAATCATCAGTAAGTCCCACGTTAACTTTAGGTCACTTTAACCGAAATAGATGGAGCGGTTAGGGTTCCACCTGTAACGTCCCAATTCGCGCTAGGCCCCTTGATTGCGTATTTAAGTCAAGGGGGCTGTGGTGAGCCCAATGGGGGATGTGGGTGAACAGGTGCGGACGTGCGGAAAATGAGGAAAACAAGGCAAAACAGCATTTTTGGCTGACACGGGTATGGACACGGCCGTGTCCATACCCGTGTGCCTCATAAAAATAGGTTTACCAGTCAGAGAGGTACACGGGCATTGGACACGGGCGTGTCCCTAGCCGTGTGCCAAGGACACGGGTTGGGACACGGGCGTGTCCCTAGCCGTGTGCCAAGGACACGGGTCGGGACACGGCCGTGTCTCTACCCGTGTGCCGCAACCCTGACCCGGCAGAAAGTCGTTCTGGGATGAACACGGCCCTAGACACGGCAGGCAACACGGCCGTGTCACCTGAACACGGGTAGGAACACGGCCGTGTGCCTACCCGTGTCTGCGATGTATAAAAAGGAAAAAGTTGGAAACCCTAGCATTCACTCCCCTTTCTTCTGCCCCGAAATTCCTGAGAGGGTTCTTGGCTGGAGGAGGAGGAAGAGCTTGCCGGAGCCATCCTTGGAGGAATCAAAACGCCGCCACCGTCAAGGGAAAAACAATGCCGCCGCGAAGGAGTGCGAGGCTCATGGCCGGCCATGGTGGTACCGCTGGACTTGAGGTGAGCTTCCTCCCCTCTCCCTTGGTGCTAGATCTATAGTTATTATAGGAGAGACATCGACTCCATAGAGTCTTGATGGTGAGGAGGAGAGTTCTTAGGATAAGCCATGCCTAGGTTTTAGGCTTAGTCTCCCTCAACCTTCTCATCCTTCAAAGTGGAGATGAGAGGGGTTTTCGTTGGGGGTTTGGCTTTGAAAGGAGAAATAAGGTTGGGTGTGATTTCTGGAGAAGTTTATGCGAGGTCGTTGCAAGGAAGAAGATGAACGGATGCCGTTCATCTCGCCTTAAGATGCGTGCAGAAATCTGATTTCTGCACGCTGCGACCTTCGTGGCCAATTTCGGAGGTGTTCTGGCCAAATATGGGTGAACGACTCAACACGAAAGTCGTATCCCTCGAAATTACCTTTCCAACGAGTGGTTGCTCGTTTCCATGCAATACCTGTAGCCACGGGAAAGCTGGTTCGAGTCCGCTGCGTTCGGGAAAATTCCTGTACAGGAAACTGTTTCCTATACGTATTCGAGTTGAATTTCTGGTATGTTGCGACCAGATCTGGGCGATCGACTCAACACGAAAGTCGTAGCCCTCGCAAATACCTTTCCAACGAGTGGTTGTGCATTGTGATCGGATTCCTGTAGCTCCGAGAATCCCAGTTTTAGTATAGGACTATCCTATGTTAATGCACTTGTTAAGTTATAATGTTAGCTCTCTTGCAATGATTGTGATTTGTTCATTTGATATCTTGCTCCCATATATCTATAATGTTGTTGTTGCTATAATTTAGCATGGTTACTCATTTGGTTGTGTATTGGGGAAAAACCATGTGATGGTAGAGAAATGGATTGGATGGGAAGGCTAGATATTAGGAGTTGCTATTGGTAAAGGATATATTTATACAAATTGGTGTTGAACATATCTAATGTACGTAGTGTTAAGGTGAAATCATTGAATAGGTGGGCGTGAACATGATGAACACTATGTGAAGAGTATTTTGTAACTGTAATCCGAGCCTAAGGGGTTTATTAACAACCGATGCTTAGAGTTGAAGTCTCCCTACGGGTAGCATCGAGTGAGTTGTTTTGGGGCATGTGATGTGCGACGATTCATCGTGTCGCGATGTTGAGATAATGATTGTGGCAGGTCTACGGGTTCGCCAGTCGTCACACCGATGGGAGCCAAGGGGTAGACCTTGGGCGGTAGGGTTAGATACTTGGTGTCCATAACCCGAGATCTCCTCCGTGCCATGAGAACGGTTGGGCTTGCACCTCGTGCGTTTCCGAGGTTCCATCCGGTTCGAAATCAAAGGCCAGGTTGGGCTGTGTTCTTGGTGCACATTTACCCAAGACCCCTTCTGAGCCGTAGTACGCATGTGAGCTCCGCTGTTGTGTTCTTAGCGTTGAGGCGTACGGGGGCCTAGGATAGGTAGTGTGATACCACCTAGTAGTGGAGACGCCCGCTCCACTGTCGCCGTCTGGCCACGACGGACGATGCCTGAGAGGTTAGCTACCTGCTCGAAAAGTGGGAACTTCTAGTCTGTGTCGACATAGCAAGTTGCATGTGCGTGCGCATGAGTCGGTCATAACATAACATTCATAACATGTCATTCATTGCATACACAAGATCCTCATCGTATAAGTTTGTATGGGCACTCTTATACGATGAGTTACTTTACTGTTAAGCCGATCCTTAACTTATAAGTTTGTATGGGCACTCTTATAAGTTAAGTTACTATTCTGATTAATTATACCTGCTGTCATTTATATATATTGTTGATATTCGTAGAACTGCTAGTTGTGTAGCGTAGTTTATACTTCACCATACTTATTGTCACCTGCTTGTTTACTTGCATATATATATATATATATTGTACCTTGTTCCTTTCTCCGCCCGGTGCCGAGGAGTCGCCGGGGGAGCGGATGTGAAGCCACTTAGTCTTATGACTAACGGTTGCTACGTCTTCCTTTTTAGGAGGAAACCCCGCAGGTAGAGCGGCAACGGACTATGCAGCAGGACAGCCAGGCCCGGATGATAGGACCTGAGGTGGTGGTGCCATCGGCACCGTCAGTGACAGTAGTGAGTGTTTTCATGTAGCCGTTTGGCAAAACATTTCTAGACTCTTGTTTATTTGTACAAGCCTGTTGTGCTTGTTATCTTCCGCTATTTTTGGACTTTAACTTAGCTGTGAACTGAGCTGCTTTTAGCTTTACTTTTCTGTTATGGTTGGGTTGGCATAATTGTTGTGATATGGATTGTAGCCGGCGGAATAGGCGTCTTGTGGTAAAGGCTAACCCGTGTGTTAGTGCTACCGCAAGGCGGCTATTTCGGGCATAAGACTCCCCTCGTGCGTGTGTTGTGTTCCGGGAGGGGGGTCTTACAAATGGTATCAGACTAAGCCGATCTTCACCTACAGCAGTCAGGTAACAATGGGCCACTCCCGTTCGATTAGTCGGTTTGGGGACAAACCGACTTAGCGGAAGCAGTGGTGTGCCCATCTGTAATTCACACTAAGTTGTCCAACTTTGACATTAGTTTTAGCCAACCTGACCCTAGTTTGTACCTTGGGTATAGGTCCCAGCGCAGGTGGAGCCGGTTGGGGGCACTCCTACCCCTTCCGTCCCTTCACAATTCCAGCAGTCGGAACTGGGACAAACGCTGTCAGCCATATTGGATGCATTTAAAGCCCAGCAAGCTCCGGTGCAGCAACAAGCGCCAAGCTCCAACTGGTTGAGCACCTTCCGTGCCCTGTCCCCTCCTGCCTATCTTGGGACAGAATCGCCGGTGCGCACCGAGGAATGGCTTGATACCGTGCAGGAATTGATGGCTGGCATAAGATGTCCGAACAGCATGGCGGTGACATTGGTAGTGACGCTGCTAGAGCTGCACGCCAAAAGGTGGTGGAAGTCCCTCATGGGCTCCATCTTCCAAGGGCGGTTGTACACGGACATCGGTTGGAACGAGTTCACCGAGGCTTTTCTGGAGCACTTCATCCCTTCTTCTGCTCGGGATGGACTTGAAGAAAAATTTCTGCAGCTGAAGCAGGGATCGAATTCGGTAACGGAGTACCAGAGGGAGTTCCAACACCTCGCTAGGTTTGCCGATTCCTATGAGTTGGACGATAGAGGCTATGCGAAGCGCTTCTACAAAGGGTTAAGGGACCCCCTGAGGCAGGCCCTTTTGTTTATAGCCGATGGAAGCCTGGCAGAAATCATTGACATGGCAAAGAGATTGGAGGCGGACCACATGGGATGTGGCAAGAGACCTGCGGAAGGAGTAATTGAAGTCGGCCCTAGTAATAGAAGGCGGAATGATCATGGCAGAGGAAGGGGAAACCACAGAGGCGGTCGGTGGGTCAACCGGAACTATCGGGTGGAGTACCCAATTCCGTAACCACTACCTTTACCACCACCACCGCAGCAGCAATATTATCAACAACCTGGGGGCCGACGTGAGATGATATGTTTTGAGTGCAACCAACCGGGGCATGTCCGACGAGTTTGCCCGCGACTGATCGGGGGTGCCCCTATTGCTCCCCCTCCAGTAGCTCAACAGGGAAGAGGGCACATGCGTGGCCGAGGAAGAGGACCACCAGGGAGAAGTCAAGGACATGCACGGGAGCATGTATTCGCATTGGATATGACTCAGGAGAGAAATCCGCAGGAAGTCATCACCGGTACGTGCAAAATTGTTTTAATATTATATGACTTGTTGGATTTATGATACAAATGATACGCGCTATTCTGAATAGTGATTACCCCTTTTGGAACCTAGGCACTGTCGTGGTTAGCGGGAGACCCGCCTATACGTTATTTGACACGGGTGCGTCTCACTCGTTCATTTCGGAGGACTTCGTGAAGGACTTGGAGGGAGTGCAACACTTCACGGGCATTACTCAAAGGGTGCGCCTTCCGGACGGCTCTGAGATGACGTCGTCAGCAAGTTGCGACTTCGACACCCTTATTGGAGGAAAGTTCTTTGAAACTCCGGCTACAGTGTTAAGAATCCCGGAGTTCGATCTCATCCTGGGCATGAAGTGGTTGGACTGGCACCACGCCAGGATCAATTGTGCGGAGAAGCAAGTTATGTTGAGGCATGGAGACTCGGAAGTCATCTTCCAAGGTATTAAATTCGCACCCCGTAAATTATTATCTTCAATCCAAGTTATGAAATCTCATATGGAAGGGGACGAGGTCTATGTAATTTGCTTCGAGTTGAAGAAATTGACATTAGAGGTCAAGGATGTGCGGGTGGTGCGAGAATTTCCCGAGGTATTTCCCGAGAAATTGCCAGGACTACCCCCGCATAGGGAAGTGGACTTCCAAATCAAGCTAATTCCGGGTGCCAAGCCCGTCTCGCGAGCTCCATACCGAATGGCTCCGAAGGAACTTGCAGAGTTTAGAGTCCAGCTTCAGGAATTGGTGGAAACAGGGTTCGTTCGCCCAAGCTCGTCGCCTTGGGGAGCGCCCGTTTTGTTCGTCAAAAAGAAGGATGGCACCTTGCGGTTATGTATTGATTATCGAGAGTTGAACCGGTTAACGGTGCGGAACACCTATCCCCTACCGCGCATTGATGAATTATTCGATCAATTGGTGGGATCGTATTGGTTCTCCAAGTTAGATCTGCGTTCGGGATATTATCAGCTGAGGATACAAGAAGATGACATTCAGAAGACGGCGTTCAGTTCGAGATATGGTTTGTATGAATTCACCGTGATGCCGTTTGGGCTCACAAACGCCCCTTCCGCCTTTATGAGCTTGATGAACAAGGTGTTCAGCCCTAATTTGGACATCTTTGTCATCGTGTTCATCGATGATATCCTAGTCTACTCCAAGACTGAAGCAGAACACGCCGAGCATCTAACTTTAGTGCTGAGGAAACTAAAGGAGCACACTTTGTTTGCCAAGTTCAGCAAATGTGAGTTTTGGCTTCGAGAGGTCGCGTTCTTGGGCCATGTGATTAGTGGGGCGGGGCTAGCAGTAGATCCGGCCAAGGTGCGGGCCGTGAAGGAGTGGTCGCCATTGAAGTCAGCGGCCGACATACGAAGCTTTCTTGGACTTGCCGGGTACTATCGCAAGTTCGTGAAAGGCTTCTCGAAGATCGCCCTTCCCCTTACTACGCTGACCAAGAAGGGTGTGCCGTTTGAATGGACACCCCAGTGCGAAGCTGCATTCCAAGAGTTGAAAGACAGATTGACGACTGCACCCATCCTAGCTCTTCCATCTGGGAAGGAGGGCTTTCAAGTTTACACGGATGCGTCGTATCAAGGGATGGGAGCTGTGTTGATGCAGAATGGGCATGTGATCGCTTATGCTTCAAGACAGTTGAAGAAGCATGAAGCCAGCTACCCGGTGCATGATCTAGAGTTGGGAGCGGTGGTATTCGCCTTGAAGATGTGGAGGCATTATTTATACGGCGTCCACTGCGAGATCTACTCGGATCACAAAAATCTGAAGTACGTTCACACCCAAAAGGAGTTAAACTTGAGACAGCGGCGGTGGTTGGAGTTCTTGTGCGACTATGATTTCACCTTGAACTACCACCCCGGGAAGGTTAATTCCGTAGCTGATGCCTTGAGCCGGAAGGCGCCGGAAGCGAGCACGGAATCCCGCTTGATGAGGATGGAGTTAATCCGGACGTTGCAAGAGATGGAAATCACTTTGGTCTTTAAGAATCAACCGGAAGAGTATACCGAATATTTGGCCGCGATGAGTATAGTTTGCAACATACGAGACCGGATCCGTACGGAACAAAAGAAGGATGCGGCTTTAACCCCGGCTTTCAAGTCAATGGAGGATGGGACTACGGAAGAATACTCCCTAAAAGACGGTCTCGTCCATTTTCGTGGCCGGCTTTACATCCCCGAAGGTGACAACATTCGGGAGGATATTCTAAAGGAGGCCCATTGCTCCAAGTACTCGGTGCACCCGGGGATCGCGAAGATGTACACCGATTTGAGAAAGACGATGTGTTGGCCGGGCATGAAAAGGGATGTCAAGTACTTTGTTACTCATTGTGTGGCCTGCCAAATGGTGAAGGCAGAGTGCCGAAGCCCCGGTGGAATGCTACAGTCGTTGCCCATCCCCGAATGGAAATTTGAGGACATCTCCATGGACTTCGTCCACGGGTTACCTCGCTCGCGCTCGGGGAATGATTCTGTGTGGGTGATAGTTGACCGGTTGACCAAGGTAGCCCGATTTATCCCAATGAAGAAGGAGGCGCAAGTGGGCGTCTTAGTGCGTCTCTTTGTGGAACAATTTGTGCGGTACCATGGTGTGCCAAAGACGATCGTCTCCGACCGGGATGGTCGGTTTACTTCAAGAGAATGGAGGGCTGTACAGGCTTATTTGGGCTCGCGCCTCGCCTTTAGCACAGCCTTTCACCCACAAACGGACGGGCAATCTGAACGAACCATCCGAACATTGGAGGACCTATTGAGGTTGTGTGTGCTAGATAAAGGAGAACCATGGGAGGGACTCTTACCTCTCGTGGAGTTCTCTTATAATAACAGTCGTCAAGCTAGTATTGGAATGGCACCTCATGAAGCTTTGTATGGAAGGAGGTGTAGAACACCCTTGTCCTGGGTGCAAGACGAAGATCCGAAGACATTGGGAAATGAGTATATTGATGACACGGACGCGGTGGTTAGGTTGATCCGGAATCGAATGCTAGAGGCTCAAAGCCGACAGGCGAAATATTACAACGCAAGGCACCGTATGGTAGAGTTTCAAGTGGGTGATAAGGTGTTCCTGAAGATTCGACCGATGCACGGAGTGTCACGAGTACGTGGAGTCAAGAAGCTCAGCCCAAGGTATGTTGGGCCCTATGTTGTAGTGGAAAGGATTGGCCCTCTGGCCTATCGATTGGAGTTACCACCGGAGCTGGAGAACCTTCACGACGTGTTCCATGTATCGTCGCTTCGGAAGGCTTTGTTGCGACCTGAACAGTATATCCCCACGGCGGATGGTGCCGTGGCGTCTGATAGGTCTGTGCGACTGGAGCCGGTGCGGATCGTTGATAACGAGACAAGGACCTTGCGCCGCAAAAGTGTTCCCTTGGTGAAGGTGCTATGGTCTAATCACGGGAAGGAAGAGTGCACATGGGAGCCAAGGGATTTGATGCAAGAGTGCTACCCGGAATTATTTACTCCAGGTAAAATTTTATTTGAAAGCATAGTTCCCTTTTTATGTGTTTCACTCCCATAGCCTTACCCTGATTTCGGGGACGAAATCTTTTATTTTGTTTATAGGATTTGTAACGTCCCAATTCGCGCTAGGCCCCTTGATTGCGTATTTGAGTCAAGGGGGCTGTGGTGAGCCCAATGGGGGATGTGGGTGAACAGGTGCGGACGTGCGGAAAATGAGGAAAACAAGGCAAAACAGCATTTTTGGCTGACACGGGTATGGACACGGCCGTGTCCATACCCGTGTGCCTCATAAAAATAGGTTTACCAGTCAGAGAGGTACACGGGCATTGGACACGGGCGTGTCCCTAGCCGTGTGCCAAGGACACGGGTTGGGACACGGGCGTGTCCCTAGCCGTGTGCCAAGGACACGGGTCGGGACACGGCCGTGTCTCTACCCGTGTGCCGCAACCCTGACCCGGCAGAAAGTCGTTCTGGGATGAACACGGCCCTAGACACGGCAGGCAACACGGCCGTGTCACCTGAACACGGGTAGGAACACGGCCGTGTGCCTACCCGTGTCTGCGATGTATAAAAAGGAAAAAGTTGGAAACCCTAGCATTCACTCCCCTTTCTTCTGCCCCGAAATTCCTGAGAGGGTTCTTGGCTGGAGGAGGAGGAAGAGCTTGCCGGAGCCATCCTTGGAGGAATCAAAACGCCGCCACCGTCAAGGGAAAAACAATGCCGCCGCGAAGGAGTGCGAGGCTCATGGCCGGCCATGGTGGTACCGCTGGACTTGAGGTGAGCTTCCTCCCCTCTCCCTTGGTGCTAGATCTATAGTTATTATAGGAGAGACATCGACTCCATAGAGTCTTGATGGTGAGGAGGAGAGTTCTTAGGATAAGCCATGCCTAGGTTTTAGGCTTAGTCTCCCTCAACCTTCTCATCCTTCAAAGTGGAGATGAGAGGGGTTTTCGTTGGGGGTTTGGCTTTGAAAGGAGAAATAAGGTTGGGTGTGATTTCTGGAGAAGTTTATGCGAGGTCGTTGCAAGGAAGAAGATGAACGGATGCCGTTCATCTCGCCTTAAGATGCGTGCAGAAATCTGATTTCTGCACGCTGCGACCTTCGTGGCCAATTTCGGAGGTGTTCTGGCCAAATCTGGGTGAACGACTCAACACGAAAGTCGTAGCCCTCGAAATTACCTTTCCAACGAGTGGTTGATCGTTTCCATGCGATACCTGTAGCCACGGGAAAGCTTGTTCGAGTCCGCTGCGTTCGGGAAAATTCCTGTACAGGAAACTGTTTCCTGTACGTATTCGAGTTGAATTTCTGGTATGTTGCGACCAGATCTGGGCGATCGACTCAACACGAAAGTCGTAGCCCTCGCGAATACCTTTCCAACGAGTGGTTGTGCATTGTGATCGGATTCCTGTAGCTCCGGGAATCCCAGTTTTAGTATAGGACTATCCTATGTTAATGCACTTGTTAAGTTATAATGTTAGCTCTCTTGCAATGATTGTGATTTGTTCATTTGATATCTTGCTCCCATATATCTATAATGTTGTTGTTGCTATAATTTAGCATGGTTACTCATTTGGTTGTGTATTGGGGAAAAACCATGTGATGGTAGAGAAATGGATTGGATGGGAAGGCTAGATATTAGGAGTTGCTATTGGTAAAGGATATATTTATACAAATTGGTGTTGAACATATCTAATGTACGTAGTGTTAAGGTGAAATCATTGAATAGGTGGGCGTGAACATGATGAACACTATGTGAAGAGTATTTTGTAACTGTAATCCGAGCCTAAGGGGTTTATTAACAACCGATGCTTAGAGTTGAAGTCTCCCTACGGGTAGCATCGAGTGAGTTGTTTTGGGGCATGTGATGTGCGACGATTCATCGTGTCGCGATGTTGAGATAATGATTGTGGCAGGTCTACGGGTTCGCCAGTCGTCACACCGATGGGAGCCAAGGGGTAGACCTTGGGCGGTAGGGTTAGATACTTGGTGTCCATAACCCGAGATCTCCTCCGTGCCATGAGAACGGTTGGGCTTGCACCTCGTGCGTTTCCGAGGTTCCATCCGGTTCGAAATCAAAGGCCAGGTTGGGCTGTGTTCTTGGTGCACATTTACCCAAGACCCCTTCTGAGCCGTAGTACGCATGTGAGCTCCGCTGTTGTGTTCTTAGCGTTGAGGCGTACGGGGGCCTAGGATAGGTAGTGTGATACCACCTAGTAGTGGAGACGCCCGCTCCACTGTCGCCGTCTGGCCATGACGGACGACGCCTGAGAGGTTAGCTACCTGCTCGAAAAGTGGGAACTTCTAGTCTGTGTCGACATAGCAAGTTGCATGTGCGTGCGCATGAGTCGGTCATAACATAACATTCATAACATGTCATTCATTGCATACACAAGATCCTCATCGTATAAGTTTGTATGGGCACTCTTATACGATGAGTTACTTTACTGTTAAGCCGATCCTTAACTTATAAGTTTGTATGGGCACTCTTATAAGTTAAGTTACTATTCTGATTAATTATACCTGCTGTCATTTATATATATTGTTGATATTCGTAGAACTGCTAGTTGTGTAGCGTAGTTTATACTTCACCATACTTATTGTCACCTGCTTGTTTACTTGCATATATATATATATATATATATATTGTACCTTGTTCCTTTCTCCGCCCGGTGCCGAGGAGTCGCCGGGGGAGCGGATGTGAAGCCACTTAGTCTTATGACTAACGGTTGCTACGTCTTCCTTTTTAGGAGGAAACCCCGCAGGTAGAGCGGCAACGGACTATGCAGCAGGACAGCCAGGCCCGGATGATAGGACCTGAGGTGGTGGTGCCATCGGCACCGTCAGTGACAGTAGTGAGTGTTTTCATGTAGCCGTTTGGCAAAACATTTCTAGACTCTTGTTTATTTGTACAAGCCTGTTGTGCTTGTTATCTTCCGCTATTTTTGGACTTTAACTTAGCTGTGAACTGAGCTGCTTTTAGCTTTACTTTTCTGTTATGGTTGGGTTGGCATAATTGTTGTGATATGGATTGTAGCCGGCGGAATAGGAGTCTTGTGGTAAAGGCTAACCCGTGTGTTAGTGCTACCGCAAGGCGGCTATTTCGGGCATAAGACTCCCCTCGTGCGTGTGTTGTGTTCCGGGAGGGGGGTCTTACACCACCGGCCCGTTGCTCACCCCGTCGCGGCCCTTTGGCCTTTGATGCAGGACCGGCTTCCCCCAGTCCCAACTTTCGATCAAACACGGTACATAGCCCCGCTATATACGCGGCTGGATCCCAGGCCACCGAAATGACAGAAATACATTTCCGCCCAGATTTTTGGGTGCACCTTGGGGTTAATCCCCAAGATTCCCTAATGCATTCTAACGCATAGCAACCCGAAAAAAAACAAAATGCACAGAGTCTTCTCCGGCTAACAATGCATAGAAAATCATCACCGATCCAGACCAACATGTCTGGGTAAGCTTCACACATCATGCCTATGTCCGTACTACGATTCCAGACTCTAACAAGGTGGACTTTACATATCTATCCCAAGGAATACAGCAAACTCACCGCACACTCGCGGGAGCGGGTTTTCCCATGCTAAGGAAGAAGAGCTTCACATGTCAAGTTTAAAATTGTTACCCTAGCATTTTCCTCGGCGCCATGGAAAACTACACGGATGAAAAGCACTGCGATGATCTTGCCTCCGTAGATCTTGGCTTGGTTTGCGATTTGGCGCTCTAAATCTCCTTCGGCGGGCGGATCTTCCTCTTCCTCCAAACTCCTTTCTCTCCCTTCTCTCTAGGTTTTAGAAAGAGAATGGCTACGTGAAAGTGAAGGTTTATACCCCCAATCCCACCTTAACCCTAGCAAGGAGAGCCCTGGGCCATTAGATCCCAAAATAAGGAAACGAACGGCTGTGATTCAACCCAAAATTAAACTTCCTGGGCCGAATATGGCTTGTGAAATGCCCGTGTCCAAGGTCGTGTGCCTCAATCGACACCGAAAACGTCACATCCCGAAAAGAACACGGGCATTCGACACGCCCGTGTCAGGCTTGACACGCCCGTGTCATACAGTACACGCCCGTGTAGATGGGCGTATTCCTCCAATGACACAGGTCCAAAACGTCCATAGCATGACACGTCCATGTGACATGCCCATGTCACATGTCGTGTGCTAGACACGTCCTGGGACACGCCCGTGTCCCAGGCCCTGTAGCTGCCTTAACACAACTCGTCAAACAACCCAAGCAGGACACGGGTATTCGATACGCCCGTGTCAAATTTCATACGCTCGTGTTGGACCCGAACATGCCTGGGCTCAGGCCGTGCATCCTCACTCAACGATCATTGATTGAAAGGCTTTGAGTGACTGACACGCCCGTGTCTCAGGCCGTGTTCACACCCCGACGACCGTTGACTGCGATTTCATCGACCATGCGACCATCGCCAAACCCGAGCACGACACGCCCTGGGAAACGCCTGTGTCCCTGTGTTGGTTCCCTAGTTTTTGATTTGGGCCATATCATCTCAATTAGGCTTAATTGACCAAAGATTTATCTATTGTTAATGGTTAGACTAGAGGATAGTCTACCCTAGGTCTAGTTAGAATAGACACAGATAGGATAGTTGAGATTGGATAGAAATAGAAATTCTGTTTAGTAGATTTGTGCTCGACGATAGTCGATTGTCGCTCGACGATCTTCAAATGATGATCGACGATCTCAGAGTTTTATGTTCTCTTAAGTGAGATCGACGATCTACTTGCTCAGATCGACGATCGTTTAGCCTAGGTCGACGTTTTCTATTTAGACTTTGTTCTGTGTTCAGGTCGACGATCTGCTTGCCCAGATCGACGATCTTCGATCTTTGCTTGACGTTTTCGATCTATTTTATCTATATTCAGTTCAGATGATTCCTGTAATATTCAATCTTATTTAAATCATATCCTGTTCAAATATTCTGCTTATTAGAATGCCTATACTCTATTGCCTATTTGCAATATTTCTTATACATTGATTTAAAAGATTTTGACAGTATAAAGCCATTTGTTTTATTAAAGGAAAGATTGGATTTTGTACAGCTGTATTATAGCTGTTAGGCTTGGTTTCCTGTGCCAGTTTGTTAAGTCAAATTGAAAGGATATTTCTTTTATTCTTAATTCCTTTTTGGGAATGACAGAGAGATTGCAGGTATAGGTTTCCATACTTTGTCGTATTCTATTATTATGAAAGACTTTTTGTGCAGGGCTCGAGACCATTTCACACAAGAGAAGTTTCTATCTTTTATTAAGGCAATCAGATGAAGACAACATAACAACAGACACAGAAACAAGAGAACGAAGAAACAAGTGTGATACAACAAGAGCTCTCAAGAAAAAGAATTTGTTCTTCTGCTGCTTCCTGAGTTCATCCTGTCTTCAGGAAAATCAACACTCAGTGCTCAAGCTTTCAAGAAGAACTCTCCTCCCAGATTGCAAAGTTGCTGAAAAAGAACAACCATCAACATCTTGAGTCTTCTTCAAAGAAGCATCAGAAAAAGCTTTAAAGCAATCTGGAGTTCCTACACCCTGAAGCAAAGCTTCTTCCTAGACATTCTCTAAGCCAGGGGGAGCTTTGATATATTCAGAGCAATCCACATGCTTCTCTGAACACAGAGAAGACACCTTCAACTCTTTCCCTTAACCTCCTGTAAAAGGGTTATTACTCTCTTCAAAAGTTAACCTTTGGTGGCAGGGCATCTGATAAAAACCTGTGTGTTTGGTTCTTAGGCACCTGTTCAAAATCTTGAAGGGTTTCTAGATCTACCTAAAGCAGATCTTGTGGTGGCATGGCACCTGAACAAAAACCTGTAGTGGATTCCTACCAGGGTGGTAGAAGAGTGGATGTACCTAATTGGGGAACCATTATAAAGTTCTTGTGTTGTCTGGTTGTTTACTTTAATTGATGCACTGTGGCTGTGATAGATATAACTAGGTTTCTAGTTTCTGTGTTAGGTATAAAGCTCAACTGAAACTTCAGTTAGCTTGTTTGTATTCACTACACTCTGATAAGCTTTAGGTTTAAAGCTTTTATATTTCAATTCTGCAATTTGCTAAAGAGAAGTGTTTAGAGTCTCTTAATTTTTGAATACTCTATTCACCCCCCCTCTAGAGTAGTAAGTATCTTATCCCCTCTCTTTCAATTGGTATCAGAGGGAGGTTGGTTATTCAACAGCTTAACCATTCCTAGGTTGATTGGTTGAACAGGCTAACACCTAAACCATAAGATCTTGTGATAAGATACTTTGATACCATATTCACTCACATTAGATTCATGTCCCAGTACAAAGATTATTCTAGCACCAGACCTTCTGTATGCAACTTAGCCAAGTTTGGCATCTGGAAGGCAAGAATCAGACTTTACATGAACTCTATTGATGAAGATATTTGTTCCTCTATCTTAACAGGGCCACCAACACCACCTGTTGCTGCTACAACATCTGCAAATCTCAGTGCAGTGCCACCTCCAGACTACAATGAAACTTACAAGAAGGCCAAGATAGCCGATGCCAAAGCTATGAATATTCTGGCTCAAAACATGTCTGATGAGACATTCCAAAAAGTGGCTGATTGCACCTCAGCAAAAGCCATGTGGGACTCACTGAATCAGATTGTAGCTGGTTCAGCTGATGAGAGGAAGGACAGAAGGTCCAACCTCATATCCTAATATGAGAACTTCAATAAAGAAGAGGCTGAGACTGTAGAAGCCATGTACACAAGGCTCAGCTCCATCATCAATGAGCTGAGGACACTTGACAAGGAGATCACATTGACAGAGGTCAATGATAAAATACTAATGTGCTTTCCCAACACATGGGATCTCAGAATCTTGCCAATCAAGGAGTCCAGAAGTACAACAGAGATCTCAACTGAAGCTCTCCTTTGCAAGCTCAAATCATTTGAGCAAGTACTGAAGTCCAGGGAAGCTGAAGCTGAAGCTAAAGCACCTACTCCAACAAGGAAAGTGCAAACCCTTGCTCTTAAAGCTAATGATGAGTCAAAGGTGACTCAATCAAATGAACAACTGATGGCACTCTTTGCCAAGAGGTTCTACAAGATGGGAAGAAAAGACAATAGAAGAAAGTCATCAAAATATGATGACAAGCCAAGGTATGATAAAACCCCTTCTAAAGAAATTGTTTGTTATGGATGCAGGAAGCCTGGACACATTCTCCCTGAGTGTCCAGAGACAAAGCATAAAGAAAGGAGAAAAGAAAAGGAACATGAGAAGCGCCACTCCAAGACATCTTCTCACAAATACAAGAAGAAAGAGAAAGGTCTAGTTGCAAAGACCTCGAGTGATACTGAGGAATACTCATCTTCTTCCAGCTCCAGTGAAGATGATGAAGAAGAGAAGAAAGCTAAGGAGATTTTCCTTATGGCAATCAATGCCTGCAGTAGTAACTCAGCTGCAGAGATGACTGAAGATGAGGAAGATGAATTGTTTGATGAAGATCAGGTAATTGCATCTTATGATTTTACATATGATGAATTCAAGCATGAATTTAAAACTCTCTTCCTAGACTTACTTAGCTCAGAATAGGAGATTAAGTTGCTTAGAGATAAACTAGCTGGATCTGAATCTATATCTAATGAAAACATTAATTTGAAAGCTGAACTCACTAGATCAACTGAAGAAATTAAATTTCTTAAATTAGAACTAGCTAAAGCTAAAAGGTTAGAAGATTCACTTAATGGCAGAAGCCTTAAGTTGCTAGAAATCACAAGCACAGCCAACACTAGGACAGGCAACAATAAATTAGGTTTAGGTGCCTCACCTAGTGAACCCCCACTACTCCTTGAATACAATCTATCCACTCTAGTAAAGTTCATTTCTGAAAAGGGAATAAACAACACTGAGGTTATTCAAAAAGCTAAGAAAACCTTAAATAAAATCAAGAGAGACAAAAGGAAACAGAAGTTCATAGAAATACAAAAATTGTCGAACGCCTATCGACGATCGCTGAACCCATCGTCGAACGACAATCGACGATCTATGAACTCACTTGCTTGGTATAACTACTTGGCAATGAGGGATCGACGATCTCATCCTGAGTCGTCGAACCCTGAATTCTATTCTGTGAACCAAGATCGACGATCTGGGTACCGATCGTCGACCACCGATCGACGATCAGAACTAAACTTTCGGAATTACAACAATGCTAATAGAAACAATAAGTTTAATAGCAACCCTAGGTCTGCTAATTGGATTATCCCACCTAGGAGATCTCATCCCTTAGGATATCACCCTCAACCAGCATACTCTTTTATTTCTAGTTTTTCTTATGTGAAGAACAATGGACCCAAGGTTACCTGGGTCCACAATGTTTAATCTATCTTATTGCAGGTGAAGACCTATCCTATCACTCAGGACAAGTGGTATTTGGATAGTGGATGCTCCAAGCATATGATTGGAAAGAAAGAAAACCTGTCAAGCTTCAAAGCCAAGTTAGGACCAAAAGTGGTCTTTGGTGATTCAAGCTGTGGTCAGACCTAAGGATATGGTAAATTCACCATAGGATTAGTGACTTTCAAGAAGGTAGCTTATATCACAGGACTGAAGCACAACCTTATTTCTATAAGTCAGCTGTGTGTTGCTAGCTATCAAGTTTGGTTTTATAATACTTTGTGCAATATTACTTTGAATAATAAAATTGTCTTAGTAGGTATTAGACAAGGAAATATATATCTTGTAGATTTTAATTCCACTTCTTCTGAAATTTGCTTATTTAATGAAGTGAGTAGCAATAATACTTTGTGGCATAAGAGGATTAGTAATGTTAACCTTAAAAATATATCTAGGTTATCTAAATAAAACCTTGTTAGAGGTTTGCCCTCTTGCCCCTACAAGAAGGAAGGCCTGTGCAAGGCTTGTCAGCTAGGCAAGCAAACCAAGAATAGTTTCAAAGCTGTAAATAAAAGTGATTCACCTAGAATCCTGTACCTATTGCACTTGGATCTCTTTGGTCCAATAGCTTTATAGAGTCTAGGAGGTAAATTCTATACCCTAGTTATTGTAGATGATTACTCTAGGTTCACTTGGGTGTTCTTCTTGAGAACTAAATCTGATAACTTTAAAGTTCTTATAGATTTTCTACTTTGTATACAGACTGAGTACTCTACTCAAGTTGCCTTGATCATAAGTGACCATGATACTGAGTTGACTCTCTTCTTATGCAAGAATTCTGTGAGAAAGAAAGTATCAGGCATAGCTTATCTGCTCCTAGAACTCCTCAACAAAATGGCGTAGTTGAAAGGAAAAACAGAACCCTGATTGAAGCTGCAGGAACATTGTTAGCAGATGCTAATATGCCTCTATCATTTTGGGTAGAAGTAGTTAGCACAGCTAACTATGTACTGAATAGGAGTTTGATACACAAACTTAAGGGGAAGACACCTTATGAATTGCTTAAAGAAAAGAAACCTAAAATAGATTATTTTAGAGTTTTTGGCTGTGTAGTCTTCATTCACAACAATAACAAAGAATACATTAGAAAGTTTGAAGCAAAGGCTTCAATGGGAATCTTTCTAGGATATTCCCAGGTAAGCAAAGCTTATAGGTTATTTAATAAATCCACATTAAAAATTGAAGAGTCAGTCCATGTATCTTTTGATGAGACAAAAATGTTTTACAGAGAGAAGGAAACTTCCACCAATAGTTCTTTGCAGGTACCTGGATTATGCAAGAATTTGGATGAGCTGAAACTCTCTCAGGGGATTCAATAAGCTCCTTAGATAATTGATTCAGATAGTGATGAAGATCGGGTAGAAGTGATTGTAACTGTACCAACAGCCAATCCAATTCCACCAGAGGAATTAATCCCAATTGCTGTTGAAGATCACGTACCACCAACCGATTATATCATACTTAGAGATCATCCTACATCTCAATTGATTGGAGACATTTCAACTGGTGTGCAAACTAGACATCAACTAAGTCAAGATGTGATGCTTGCTTGCTTTCTTTCTCAGGTTGAGCCCTTAACCATAAAAGATGCTGTGCAAGATCCCCACTTGATCATTGCTATGCAAGAAGAGCTAAACAAGTTTGAAAGATGCAAAGTTTCGAAGTTGGTCCCTAGACCAAAAGGTCAGCTTATTATAGGCACCAAATGGGTGTTTAGAAATAAGTTGGATGCACAAGAAATTATCATAAGGAATAAAGCAAGGCTTGTAGCACAGGGCTACAGACAGGAAGAAAGAATAGACTATGATCAGAATTTTGCTCCTGTTGCAAGGTTAGAGGCAATAAGGATCTTTCTAGCATATGCAACCTACATGAAGTTTAAGGTGTTCCAAATGGATGTAAAGAGTGCATTCCTGAATGGTGAGCTAAAGGAAGAGGTATTTGTTGAACAACCCCCTGGGCTCATTTCTTAAACTTATCCCTCATATGTTTTTAAGTTGGAAAAAGCTCTGTATGGACTTAAGAAGGCTCCTAGAGCATGGTATGAGACTCTAGCTAGTTTCCTATTAGAACATAATTTTGTAAGAGGCATAGTTGATAGAACCCTTTTCATTAAGCACCACAAAGACAAAATCCTGTTAGTTCAAATATATATGGATGATATTATATTTGGTTCCACTGATTCCAAACTATGCAAAGGGTTCTCAGACCTGATGCATTCTAAGTTTGAGATGAGTAGTATGGGTGAGCTGTCTTATTTTCTTGGTCTTCAAGTGAAACAAGATGTTGATGGCATCTTCATCTCCCAATCTAAATATACCAAGGAATTTGTAAAGAAGTTTGGGATGGCAGATGCTTCAGCAATGAACACTCCTATGGCTACTAATGTAGTTATTGATTCTGATGATAAGGGAAAGCCTGTTGATCAGAAAAATTATAGGGCCATTGTTGGTCCCCTATTATATTTAACTGCAAGTAGGCCTGATATAATGTTTTCCATATGCCTATGTGCTAGATTTCAGGTCAACCCCAAGAAATCTCATTTAACTCTTCTCAAGAGAATCTTAAGATACTTGAAGGGATGCCCAGATTTAGGACTTTGGTATCCAGCTGAATTAGAATTTAAGTTGATTGGATACTCAGATGCTTATTATGTTGGCTGTAGAGTTGACAGGAAGAGCACCTCTGGGACTTGTCAGTTCCTAGGTGAGAGATTAGTCTTATGGTTTTGCAAAAAGCAAACTTCTGTTTCAACTTCAACTGCAGAGGCTGAATATATAGCAGCTGCTAGTTGCTGTTCACAGATTCTGTTGATTCAAAATCAACTCTTGGATTATGGGTACACACACAAAAACACCAAAATTATGTGTGACAGTACCAGTGCTATTTCCATAGCACAAAATCCTGTGCACCATTATAGGACTAAGCACATTTAAATTAGACACCATTTTCTTAAAGACTGTGTTGACAAGAATAAGATAAATCTTGATTTTATACCCACAGATCTTCAGAGAAGTGATATTTTCACAAAGCCTTTAGATGAACAGAAACATCTATTCTTTTTGAATCAACTAGGCATGATGAATGGATCAGACTAAGTGAAAAATCTGTTAAGTTGAAATCTGTTCTGAGATCGTCGAACGGTGTTCGAAGATCGTCGAACAGGTTGAGCTATATCGTCGACCCTTGGTCTACGATAGCTCTTTGCCTTTAGAGACATAAATCGTCGATCGACGATCGACGACTCTGCTTCGGAAATCGATCGTCGACCGACGATCGATGACCGATTCTCTTGATCTTCATTAAGTGATCGACGACTTTCGTTTATTTCTAAACGATCGTCTATTTAGGTCTTAAGATCGTCGACGGAGCTCGCCGTTTCATATTCTGCTTCCAGAACTATTTCGAGCTCTCGTCCCGCGCTTTCTCCCTATCTTCTTGCGATTTCTCTCATCAACTCCATGGCGATTTCCTCCGCAATCTTATCCGTGATGAAGTTTGATGCAGGCTTCAGTGTTGACTTCGATTCCTTTAGTGACAGTGAACCAATTTTCAAAGAAATGCTGCAGTTGTGCGATGAACAAGGACTCAAAAATCTTATGACTACAAAGATCAAACTGCACCTATTAGAAATCAAGGAATGGGTGTATACATCATCTTCTGATGACAAAGAGATGAAAGGACCAATCAGCGGCGTGGAGGTAATTCTCACTCTCGATATTCTAACTGAAATTTTTGAGTTAAAGAATGGCTCTGATGAATATGAGCAAGATTCTGCTAAGTACGGAAGGATGTTGTTGGAAATGGGTCATGCAGAAGGAATCCCATCCAAGCTTCTGAAGGTAAACCTATCTGTTTGTTTTAAGTTTTTGGCGGATCTGGTTGGAAAAGTGCTGCTTGGAAAGCACTCAGCTCATGACAACATCAATCGGCAACAGTTTGCCTTGATGTCATCCATTGTGAATAAGAAATAAATCAACTAGGCTGGTTTGTTGTTTGATTTGATCAGGAAGAAGAATAACAAGAAAGAGGTAACACAAGGATGGCTGATCGGGTTCTTTCTCTCTAAGAAAGCTTCCCAGCTTTTAGGCTCTGTTCCTACAGCCATCAATGCCAGCAAAAGGATCGATTCTTCCCTGTTTGCTAAGTGGAAAAGGGTTATTCATAAGCCTTTAAAGGCTGGGTTTGCCCTTCCATTGTCTGTGGGCATAAGGGCTCTTGAAGCCGCTTCCCGCCTTAGTGAAGAAATCCCTGCTTCCTCCTCCTTGCCATCCACCTCCATTGACATTCCTTTTTCTCCTGTGAACCACCCATCTCCACCTGCTTCTCCAACACCAGCTCACATAACTGAGATTCCAAATCTAATTTTAGAATCTTTGTTCAATCTGCTTTCTCCATCTCATTCCCCAGCTACCTCAAATAATCCCTCACCAGTTGCTGATCATTCAAATCATCATAATCCTCCAAATACTGAAACCCCAGTTCAGAAGAATATTAATTCTGATGATTCCCCCGCCATCATTCCTCCATTGTTATCAATAACACCAGAATTCATTGCAACTGTCCTTCAATTCATAACTCCTTCCATCAAAGCCATGATAGCTGAGGCCATTGCTCCTCTTGCTTTATCTATCTCTTCTCTTGCTACCTCCATTTCCACCCTCACAGACCCTTCTTCATCTAGGGGCCTTGGTTGAGTTCTCATTGAACCCAGGCAGGGGGAGATGTTTGATGAAGATGATTCAGGCCCTGCTTTGGAGTTAGAAAGATTTCCAGAGTTAGAAAGATTTTCAGTTTCAGCTCCTGATGCAGTTGTTTAAGCTCCAGATACAGTTGTTCAAGTTTCTGTTCAGAAGATAGTTGAAGATTCTGATGCTCCAGTAGTTTTGGAAGAGGAACTGGATGCATTCCTTGACTCAGATGATGAGTCATCCCGTTGAGAACCTTATAATCCTATCTCCTCCCCTTGTTATTTTGATCCTTTTCAGGCCATTGTGTGCTACCAGAGACCAATGTGCCTTCAGCTTTTGGATTGCTTTGTTATTTCTGAAGCAATAACTAAAGTAACCTTTGCCCTCAAATTCTGTCTTGAGGAGATTTCTACCCCTATTATTGTCAGACATCTAGAAGGAATCATCACCTCTTTCCTAGAAGATAAATGGAATTCATTAGAGCTTTTAGATTAAAGTGTGCTAATTGTAGTTCCAGAAGCTGAGTCTGCACCATCTACTCTTTGGGATGATACCCCAGGTCCAGATTTGGACTATCTCCTAGCCCAAGACATTCTAGAAAAAGAAAAAGAAAAAGCTCTTCTACAAGCTAAAGAGAAAGAAGAGGCTATGTTTAAGGAAATTGATGATTTGTATGCAGAACCTCTACCCTCACATTCTGAGGATGAAGATGAAGATTCTGATGATTCTGATGGTAAAAAGAAAAAGAAAAGGTTTGTTCAAAAGAAAAGGAAAGCTATAGCTCCAGCTCCTTCTAATCCAGATAATGATATTCCTTACTACATCTTGAAAGGAATTGATCCCAAAGCTAAGAATTTTGAGGCTTGGATGTGGTACTCTAAGAATGAACAGAAAGCAAGGAAGAAGAGCAGGAAGTACTCTCCTCCTCCCAATGGAATTCAGAAAGGTCCTCCTCCTCCCTCTGCTGGTGCCTCAGGAAATATTGCTCCCAGAGCTTCTGCTCCTTCAGCAAGGCAAAATCAGTCCTATACCTATCAGAGAAAGGGAAGACAGCCTCCTCCAAGCAGTTCTAGTGATCAGAGGCAGTTTAAAAAGTCAAACAGTCAAAGAGAGCAAGTTAAGGAAATTGTATATCATCAACCCACCTTCTCTCCTCCTCCAGCCTCTAGATCATCTTCAAAGGAAATATAAAATCAAGCTAAGCTAGTAAATTTCAAAGGAAAAAGAGTTATAAATTCTGATAAATCAAGCAAAAAGTATGCTGAGTTTGCTCCTCCATTTAGTCTTATAATTCAAGAGCCAGCAGATATAAAGATCAAGCTAGTTCAAGTGCAAACTGAGAGTTTCTTAACTCAATCTGTAAAATTCAAGACTATAAATCCACTGGATCCTTCTGATGATAATGCCTATGAAAGTCAAGAGCTTGATCCTAACTATAAAATGGCTAGACTGTTAGAATTAGTTGGATCTGCACAAATCAAGAAAGCTAAAGCCGAAGGAAAAGAAATCTCAGGATTCTCTACCATGTCAAAATACAGAAAGAAAGAACTGGACAGATTTCAAGTCAGTTCAGAAGTGTTTGATGCTTCCAAGTATATGGAGAAACATCCTGAAGCTGTTCTACCCAAAGCTGGAGAGCTAAAGATCATTGGAGAGCAGGACTTGAAGCTGTCAAAGAAAGATGCATATGATCCTAATAGGAAAATCACTTTCTCTCCTGCTACTTCTACTCTTCCTTCAGATTCTGTTGACAAACAATTGTGACTTCTGTGTTGCTTATCTATTTCATCTGTTTGATGATTTATCTGTTGCTGTTTGTTTTATCTGATTATCTTAGTTTTGTTAGTGTTTGAGTGACATCACCCAAATAGGGGGAGATTGTTGGTTCCCTAGTTTTTGATTTGGGCCATGTCATCTCAGTTAGGCTTAATTGACCCAAGATTTATCTATGCTCAATGGTTAGACTAGAGGATAGTCTACCCTAGGTCTAGTTAGAATATACCCAGATAGGATAGTTGAGATTGGATAGAAATAGAAATTTTGTTTAGTAGATTTGTGCTCGACGATAGTCGATTGTCGCTCGACGATCTTCAAATGATGATCGACGATCTCAGAGTTTTATGTTCTTTGAAGTGAGATCGATGATCTGCTTGCTCAGATCGACAATCGTTTAGCCTAGGTCGATGTTTTCTATTTAGACTTTGTTCTGTGTTCAGGTCGACGATCTGCTTGCCCAGATCGATGATCTTCGATCTTTGCTCGACGTTTTCTGTCTATTTTATCTATATTCAGTTCAGATGATTCCTTGTAATATTCAATCTTATTTAAATCATATCCTATTCAAATATTCTTCTTATTAGAATGCCTATATTCTATTGCCTATTTGCAATATTTCTTATGCATTGATTTAAAAGATTTTGACAGTATAAAGCCGTTTATTTTATTAAAGGAAAGATTGGATTTTGTACAGCTGTATTATAGCCGTTAGGCTTGGTTTCCTGTGCCATTTTGTTAAGTCAAATTGAAAGGATATTTCTTTTATTCTTAATTCCTTTTTGGGAATGACAGAGAGATTGTAGGTACAGGTTTCCATACTTTGTCATATTCTATTATTTGGAAAGACTTTTTGTGCAGGGCTCGAGATCGTTTCACACAAGAGAAGTTTCTATCTTTTATTAAGGCAATCGGCTGAAGACAACATAACAACAGACACAGAAACAAGAGAACGAAGAAACAAGTGTGATACAATAAGAGCTCTCAAGAAAAAGAATTTGTTCTTCTGCTGCTTCCTGAGTTCATCCTGTCTTTAGGAAAATCAACACTCAGTGCTCAAGCTTTCAAGAAGAACTCTCCTCCCAGATTGAAAAGTTGTTGAAGGAGAAGAACCATCAACATCTTGAGTCTTCTTCAAAGCAGCATCAGAAAAAGCTTCAAAGCAATCTAGAGTTCCTACACCCTGAAGCAAAGCTTCTTCCTGGACATTCTCTAAGTCAGGGGGAGCTTTGATATATTCAGAGAAATCCACTAGCTTCTCTGAACACAGAGAGGACACCTTCAACTCTTTCCCTTAACCTCCTGTAAAAGGGTTATTACTCCCTTCAAAAGTGAACCTTTGGTGGCAGGGCACCTGATCAAAAACTTGTTTGTTTGGTTCTTAGGCACCTGATCAAAAGTCTGAAGGATTTCTCGATCTACCTAAAGAAGATCTTGTGGCGGCAGGGCACCTGAACAAAAACCTGTAATGGATTCCTACCAGGGTGGTAGAAGAGTGGATGTACCCAATTGGGGAACCACTATAAAGTTCTTGTGTTGTCTGGTTGTTTACTTTAATTGATGCACTGTGGCTGTGATAGATATAACTAGGTTGCTAGTTGTTGTGTTAGGTATAAAGCTAAACTTAAACTTCAGTTAGCTTGTTTGTATTCACTACACTCTGATAAGCTTTAGGTTTAAAGCTCTTATATTTCAATTCCGCAATTTGCTCAAGAGAAGTGTTTAAAGTCTCTTAATTTTTGAATACTCTATTCACCCCCCACCCCTCTAGAGTAGTAAGTATCTTATCCCCTCTCTTTCACCCTGGCCATGTCACCTCTACCAAATCCCAGACTTGGCTCAAAATGCCACCCATCACATTTTTGAGTTTCGGGGCGTTACAACTCTCTCCCTCTTAAAAGAATTTCGTCCACGAAATTACGAAAGGAAAAGAAAACATAAGACAAAAAGCGGTACTTGAGTGAAATAACTCTGGGTACTCCTCAAGCATGGTCTACTCCCATTCCCAAGATAGCTCCTCCTGACCGCAATTGTCCCAACGGACCTTGACCATTCTGATTTCCTTGTTACGAAGTCGCTTGACATCAGAGTCCTCAATACGAACGGGCTTTACCCTAGTCGTCAACCCTTCGTCCATCGGTACTTGATCAACTGCGATCACCTGCGAAGGCTCTTGCACCGCCTTTCAATACACTGATATGTAGAATACGTCGTGTAGACAACTCAACTCCACCGATAGCTTCTGACGGTAAGCCTCTTCACCGATCCGCTCCAGAATCTCAAATTGTTTAAGGTATCTCGGGCTCAGCTTCTTCAAGTGTCGTACCCGTAACACACCCTTGAACGGCTTTATCTTAAAATACGCCAAATCGCCAATCGCGAACTCCACGTTTCGATGCTTGGCATTGTAGTATTTAGCTTGTCTATCCTAAGCGATCAACAAATTCTCCTGAATGGTTCGCACCAATGAAGTAGAGTTTTCCACCTCTTGCTTTTTGTACAACCTTTCCTCACCCGTTCCTAGCCACGACAACAGCGTGCGACACTTCCTACCATATAGGGCATCGAAGGGCGTCATTTGTATACTCTCCTAATAGCTATTGTTGTACCCTAATTCCACCAAATACAGTTGGTCTTCCCAATGCTTTCCGAAGTCTAGAACGCACATGTGGAGCATGTCCTCCATGGTTATGTTGACCCTCTCAGTTTGCCCATCCGTCTGCGGATGGAAGGTTGTGCTGAACTTCAATTTAGACCCCAGGATCTGCTGCACCAACCTCCAATAATTGGATGTAAAACGCCCATCTCGATCACTCACGATACTGCGGGGCACACCGTGCAGTATGACTATATTATCCACAAACAGCTTCGCCAGTTTCTCCACTGAATCATCCTTCCTATGCGGAATAAAGTGTGATACCTTTGTTAACCAGTCTACGATCGCTCAGATGACGTCATTTCCCTTCTATGACCTTGGCAAGCCATGCACAAAGTCCATCAAAATGTCGTCGAACTTCCACTCTGGAATAGGCAAGGATTTCAAGAATCCACCTGGCTTTTGGCACTCTGCCTTTACTAAGGCGCAAGTCTGACATTTAGCCACAAACAGTGCCACATCCTTCTTGAGCCCTGGCCACCAGAATAACTTCTTTAGATCCCGATACATCTTCGTGCTCCCTGGGTGGATTGAGTACTTGGTATGATGAGCCTCGTACATCAACTCCGCCTGTAGATTTCCCACATTTGGGACGCACAAACGATTGTCATTCCTTAATAGCCCATCTTCAACTTAAAATTGGGAATTTAACCCGTCCAATGCTGCATCCATGAGCTCCTTCATGCTGCCATCCAACTCCATAGCCTGCCGAATGCGATCAGCCAGGTCATACTGAACTTTCGTCCAGCTCAATAACGCTTTGGCGCTAGTCTTCTTGTCCACACAACATATCTCTAACGCCTCCAACTCCGGAATTAACCTCTCATCATGAACCGACAACCAGTTGGCTTGGGCGGGAACCCTGAGACTCAACGCATCCACAACTACATTGCCTTTACCAGGTATATAATGAATTTTGAACATATAGTCCCCCAGGAACTCCATCCATCTTCGCTGCCTCATGTTCAGATCCTTCTGATCCAACAGGTACTTAAGGCTCTTTTGGTCGGTATAAATATCGACCTTTACGCCGTACAAGTAGGTCCTCCACAGCTTTAGCGGAAGAATCACGGCCGCCAACTCCAAGTCATGGACCGTATAATTCCTTTCGTGCACTTTCAGCTGACGCGAGCCATAGGCTATAACACTTCCATGCTGCAGCAGCACGCGGCCCAAACCACTGCCTGAGGCATCACTGTAAATCTTGAAGCCTTCGGTCCCACTTAGTGAACTTAGCACTGGCGTCGTAGTCAACCGACTCTTCAACTCCCCAAACTCTTGTGCGCACTCCTGCGACCATACTAACTTCTGATCCTTCTTTGTCAACTTCATGAGAGGTAATGCTATCCGCGAGAAGTTCTCCACGAAGCGCCTGTAATAGCCGGCAAGCCCAAGAAAACTCCGGACTTCCGCTGCTGAAGACAACACAGGCCACTCCCGTATCGCAACAATCTTCGTTAGATCAACCGCTATCCCTTCACCACTGACTATATGTCTAAGGAATGCTACTGAGGACAGCCAGAACTCGTATTTGGAGAATTTTACGTAGAGTTCATTCCTCCTCAGCGTCTCCAACACAAGATGCAGATGCTTGAAGTGATCTTCCTCGCACTGCGAGTACACCAATATGTCGTCAATGAAGATGATAACAAAATGGTCTAGGTACTCTCTGAACGTCCTATTAATCAGATCCATGAGCACCGAGGGCGCATTAGTCATCCCAAACGGCATGACCGTGAAATCTAAATGCCCATACCTTGTGTTGAAGTCTGTCTTTGGGATATCACTCTCCCTTACCCTTAGCTGATAATAACCGGACTTCAGATCAAATTTTGAATATACCAAAGAACCGACTAACTGACCAAAAAGATCATCGATCTTTGGGATCGGGTATTTGTTCTTTTCCGTTAGCTTGTTCAACTCTTTGTAGTCGATATACAGCCGCAAGCTTCCATCCTTCTTCATAACAAAGAGGACCGATGCGCTCCAAGGAGACGAACATGGATGCACATAACCTTTCTCCATCAACTCCTCTAGTTGAACCTTTAGCTCTTCCATCTCCTTATGCGCCAACCTATAAGGAGAGTGTGACACAGGTTTGGCACCTGGCACTAGATCGATGGTGAAATCGATCTCTCATTGCGGTGGGGCTCCGGGAAGATAGTCCGGGAACACATCGGGGTACTCACAAACCATAGGGATACTACCCAAAGTGGGCTTAGGATTTACAGCCTCCACTAACGAGAAGAACAGCTCTGCACCAGCACGAACTGCCTTGACCACCTGAAGAGCAGACATCAACGTCTTGCTCGACCCCTTCAGTCCCGCAAACATAATCTCCTGCCCAACACCCAGCTTGACCTCTTTATGGTGGCAATCTATAAAAGCCTTCTTCTCCGAAAGCCAATCCATACCGAAGATGACGTCGAACTCTACTAACGGCAGCAACGACGCTAGCAAGTCGAACTCTTGACTTCCAATATGAACCTTTACGGCACATATTCTGTCTGCGCGCATCGAACACCCATTCGGCAGCAACACATCCAATTTGTTCTTTGCCATCGAAGAAGGGAATCCGATGAGCGTTATGAAACTTTCGGATAAAAAGGAGTGTGAAGCTCCGGTATCGAATAGTACTCGTGTCGGACTATCGCAAATCTGAACAAAGCCTATACAAGACAGTATTAAGCTAACAAGCACTAGGTAACAGTATTTAAAGCTAACTTGCTATAAATTAAACTGTACCTATCTCCACATCTGCCTATTTGATGGCCTCCTGCTGGCCCAGATTATAGACTCTCAATTGAGTCGGAGCATAATGGGATGCGGTTGACTCCACCGCCTTGCCCTTTTCTTCATTAGTTGCTCCTTGCTTTCTCTCAGACTTCGGACGTCCGCTCCAACAATCACGGGAAAAATTCCCTGTCTTACCACAAGAAAAACAAGCTCTCGGGGTTCGGTTGGTAGTTTCCCCCGAGGCACCGTAAGAAGGGGCTGGACCCGACGTCCTAGCCTTCTTGTTCCATCTTCGAAAACTAGGCTTTGCAGGAGGCACCTTGAACTTTGATTTCCAGCCATTGGAGTCCTTCTTCTCCTGAACATTCTTCATGTCCTTTTCCAACGACTGGGCTGTGTTGACCAAGGTCAGGAAACCCTACGTCATCGGTCCCGATAGTAACAGTCTCAAGTCATCCCTTAGACCTTCGTAGAATCAGTTGGTCTTTCGCTCCTCATAAGCTAAGGTAGCGCTTGCATAGCGACCTAATTGAGTAAACTCATGGAGATAGTCATCCACGGTACCCTCTCATTGAACCAACTTCTGGAACTCATTTTCCAAAGCAATCCTCTGAGCTAAGGGGAGGTATCGAGCCAAGAGCAGCCTTGAAAACTCCTCCATTAAGACATCAGTCAACTGTCTACCCCTCAGATGGTGTAGCTCCAAGCCTTCCCACCATAACCTTGCATCGTCATCCAGCAAGAATGTCGCAATTGTGGTCTTCTTGCACTCTTCAGTGCCAGTAGCTATCAGCACTCTCTTAATTCTAGAGAGCCAATCCTTGCTTGAGTTGGGGTTCTCGTCCTCGAGAACACAGGAGGATTGAAGCCCATCACGTGCATAAGTTTCTTCTTCGTTGCTCTCGTAGGCAACACTGGCTCCAATACAACCTGTTCGACCCTCATTGGCTCTGCCACTCGGAGCGGTACTTGCTCCACAACAGGAGCAGGCTGCTGCACCTGCCTCGTAGGCTGCGTATTGATCATCGCAAACACAGCCTCCTCTACCAATCGAATGGTCTCAGTTGAAAGAGGTGTTGCAGGCACATCATTTGGTGTGCTGCTCGCCTCAGAAACTGGCTGTTCTGACAGCCCAACACCACTCCTGGTCACCTATAATCGTACAAAACACCGATAAGCGACCAAACCACATTGCAAAAAGTAATTATATGAATACGCAGGTTCTCAAAACATGTGTATTTTACAATCCTAAGTGGACATTCATGAGTTCTTTTCATGTTATAATGATGACGCACACACATGTGCTCACCACCCCTTAAAGTGAATTCGTCCACGAATTCATTTAAGTCTGACCGAAACCGGTAGTCTGATACCAAATTGTAACGCCCCTATCCGTCGCATAGCATATAGCAGTAGGTCTGGCCGGGGCCCGACACCATATGCCACGGACAGACCAGTGGGTTACTCATTGAAACCATTCAACCAATACACACGTCCTATACAGAGATCTAGCGGATGAAATTTATTAAGTTGCAACAATAAGAACCCTGCCAACAAGCATGAATGTTAACTAACAGAAAACCCAGTAGGAATGAAGTACAAAATACACAAAAAGTACTGGCCTTAAAGCCTTACAATAGTTCACTTGAATAAAATTGTGTTTTACAAACTTCGGCTCACAGGCCGGCCACACATGAATTAATAAAGTAAACACACAAGGCCTTCGAGGGCCGGCTCAGCAACTTGGGCTTTGGCCCGCTATTTGTCGCTTAGCTCCGCAGCACCTGCAAGCATGAATCACCTCAACGGTTGTAAACATGAATAACGGTCAGCTAAAGCTGACCAAATTATAACAATTCTGCCCCCAAACCGGGGCGGCAAAGCTTCTTCCCTGCACTTGTTAGAAAAACAAGCAACATAGCGAATAAACATCACATCACAGGTACACGCACACACAGTCGTACACCCCGTGCTCTCAGGGCACTTACTCAGCGAAGCCAGTCCGAACCCAGTCCGATCCTTGACTCCACCACCACCCCCAGGGCGGCAAACCTCGTGAGCATTTAGTACTTTCAGCTGTAGCCTAGACTCGATCTCCAAATCATCGGTAAGTCCCACGTTAACTTTAGGTCACTTTAACCGAAACAGATGGAGCGGGTAGGGTTCCACCAGCCCGTTGCTCACCCCGTCCCGGCCCTTTGGCCTTTGACGTGGGCCCGGCTTCCCCTAGTCCCAACTTTCGATCAAAAACGGTACATAGCCTCGCTATATACCCGGCTGGCTCCCAGGCCACCGAAATGGAAGAAATGCGTTTCCTCCCAGATTTTCGGGTGCACCTTGGGGTTAATCACCAAGATTCCCTGATGCATTCTAACGCATAGCAACCAAAAAACAAACAAAACGCATAGAGTCTTCTCCGACTAACAATGCATAGCAAATCATAACCGATCTAGACCAACATGTCCGGGTAGGCTTCACACATCATGCATATGTCTGTACTACGATTCTGGACTCTAACAAGGGGGACTTTACATATCTACCCCCAAGGAAAACCGCAAACTCACCGCACACTCGCGGGAGCGTGTTTTCCCATGCAAAGGAAGAAGAGCTTCACATGCTCAAGATGAAAATCATTACCCTAGCATTTTTCCTCGACGCCATTAAAAACTACGAGGATGAAAAGCATCGTGATGATCTTGCCTCCGCAGATCTGGGCTTGGTTTGCGATTTGGCGCTCCAAATCTCCTCCGACGGGCGGATCTTCCTCTTCCTCCAAACTCCTTGCTCTCCCTTCTCTCTAGGTTTTAGAAAGAGAATGGATAAGTGAAAGTGAAGGTTTAAACCCCCAATCCCGGCCTTAACCCTAGCATGGAGAGCCCTGGGTCATTAGATCCCAAAATAAGGAAACAAACGGCTGCAATTCAACCCGAAATTAAACTTCCTGGGCCAAACACGGCTTGCGACACGCCCATGTCCAAGGCCGTGTGCCTCAATCGACACTGAAACCGTCACGTCCCGAAAAGAACACGGGCATTCGACACGCCCGTATAAGGCTTGACATGCCCGTGTCAGGCTTGACACGCCCGTGTTAAACAGTGCACGCCTGTGTAGCTGGGCGTGTTCCTCCAACGACATAGGTACAAAATATACAAAGCATGACACGGCCATATAACACGCCTGTGTCACATGCCATGTGCTAGACACGCCCGTGTCCCAGGCCATATAGCTGTCTTAACACAATTCGTCAAACAAGCCGAGCAGGACAGGGGTATTCGACACGCCCTTATCGAATTTCACACGCCTGTGTCAGACCAGAACACGTATGGGCTCAGGCCATGCGTTCTCACTCAACGATCGTTGAGTGAAAGGCTTTGAGTGACTGACACGCCCGTGTCTCAGGCTTGTTCACACCCCGACGACCGTTGACTGCGATTTTGTCGACCGCGCTACCATCACCGAACCCGAGCACGACACTCCATGGGACATGTCCGTGTCCCAGGCCGTGTCACCTCTATCAAATCCCAGACTTGGCTCAAAACGCCACCCGTCACACTTATAATGGTCCAGGCCCACCAACCCTGCGGGACCCAGCTGGCACCGCCGGCCTACCAGAGTCCAAACCCGGGCCCACTACTGGTAGTCAGCCTATCACATCAAGCCTGCAGGCCATGCACCCCAACCACTCTTCGCGCCTGTTTTTCAGCAGTGGTAGGTTGTTGCCACTAGGGATCGAACCCAGGACCTTGATAAGAGACTCTGAAAGTATCTAGTGTCGACAAAGTCCACCTATGGGGGGGGGGGAATAGGTGTCGTGCAATCTTTTGCAAAATTAAATTTACCTACACAATTAAACAAACACAGCACAAAAACACACAAGAAATTATAGTGGTTCCCCGATTTGGGTACGTCCACTTTCCCCCTTCGACCTATCTCCCACCAAGGTACGACTCGGTCACTTCACCAAACGGATTGAAATCCAATCCTCACACTACGGAAGGAACCCTTCCAACCAAAGGAGTCACTACTCCTCCACAACGGGTTGCACCCAACCCTTACAACTAGGAATCAAAATTCCTTTACAATAAACTAAAATTGAATGTAAAGAAAATACAAACAAACTTTTGGAGTTTCTGATGTCCTTCTTCTATCGTTGAGGCTTTCTTGAAAGATGCGAAGAGTCCACAACCGGAGTACTCTCTTGGAGAGGAACTTGTCAAGATAGGCGGCGGCAAGTGATTGCGGCGGCAATGCTTTGTAGATCCAGACTTCTTGACGAAGCAAGCAAGGTCTACGAATGATATCAGTTGGATCAGTCATCTAAATCGATTCGGAATGAAGAACAAACCTTGTTCAACGAATCGAGAGACAAGAGATCTCAAGAGAGAAGCGTGAGACGCACTGCTACCCTCGGTCTTATCGATGGAAGATCAAAGAATCTCTGAGATCTGCGGCGGCAACGAGCTTGCCAGCGGCGACAACGATCGGCGATTTTCGCGATCTGCAAGGGCACGGCATCGGCTTCTTGATTTCGAGTGAATGAATTACTGTAGATGTTCGAAATAAGCATGTATATATACCCGAGCCAACCCTAATGACCGTTGTGGAGCCCACAAGGAAAAACCCTAGCCCCGGCCTAAATAGCGCACGGCTTCTTGGTTCGGTCCAGCGAACAGGCGAAAATTGCTTAAGGCAAAATCGGCGAGAATCGTGGGTGATTCCCGTCGAAGTCGGCAGGAATCACTCACAATTCCCGTCGATTCTGCCTTGGCTAATTTCTAGTTGTAAAACTAGTCAGCCTGTGGGAATCGGCGGGAATGCAACCTGATTCTCGTCAAATCGGCGGGAATCAGAACGATTCCCGTCGAAGTCGGCGAGAATCACTTGGTGATTCCCGTCGATTCTGCCTTAGCAGAATTTCTGTAGGAAAAAAGTCATCCGGAAGAGGTCGGCTGGAATGAAGCCTGATTCCCGTCGAATCGGCGAGAATCACAAGTGACTCTCGTCGAAGTCGGCGGGAATGACTTAGTGATTCTCGCCGATTTTAACTTAGACAATTTTTCTCTTCCTTTCTATGAACTTGGTCTTTGACCCATCTTTGCTCCTCTTCTGCTCTTGATCTATCTTGACCCTGTACTTGAAAATAAGTACACTCCAATAGAGAGAGCACATGTGAGTCAACACACTGATCTGCTCAACGAGGGATTACGTTGCGCATACCCGTGTATATTGACCCACTGCACCCTGACATTGGTGTGTACTTAGCATGGAATAGCTGCAAGCACAACTTGATAGAAAATCATTAAATACATTGTCAATTTTGTTGGTACCCTAGTTTGATTTGAGTTTAGTCTTCTCCTTTGTGCCCCTTGACCCAAGAAATATCTATGGTCAATGTTTAGGAGTCTAGCTGTAGAGTCCTCGCTTTTCCAAATTGAGAATTTGGTTAAGTAGTTTTTTCGTTCGACCATAGTCGAACGCCGTTCGACTATCGTCTATCGAATGATCGACGATCGTCTATCATTTGGTCGACGCCTTGGTCTGCGCTGATAGTTCGACTATCTGATTGATAGTTCGACTATCTGTTCTGCGCTGATAGTTCGACTATCTGTTGATAGTTCGACTATCTGTTCTGCGCTGATAGTTCGACTATCTGTTGATAGTTCGACTATCTGTTCTGCGCTGGTAGTTCGACTATCTGTTGATAGATCGACTATCTGTTTTCTGAGGTAGGTCGACTATCTGCTTGATAGCTCGACTATCTCTGTGCGCTTGATAGCTCGACTATCTGTCCTAGATAGATCGACTATCTGGTAGTTCGACTATCTGTTCTGATAGTTCGACTATCTGCTGCGGTAGCTCGACTATCTGTTTGATAGCTCGACTATCTGGATCGTTCGACTATCTGCCCGGTAGTTCGACGATCTCCTGGCGTCGTTCGACGATCTTCGAAGGTCGTTCGACGTTTTCTGTCTGCCTTTGGATTTTGTATTTATTTATTATATTTAATTATTTAATACATTTTCTGGCACGATATTTTAAGCTGTATGATAAAGTTTCCAGGCATTTCTATTTGCCTGAGTTCAAATCTTTTAAGATAAAGTTGTTTGTCTTATTAGCTGTCTATTTAAATTACTTTATCCGCTGTCAACCCCTTTATAGCCGTTGGACTGAAAAGTCTTCTTTTGCTATAAAGAGATAGTTTCTGATGTGACTTTATTTAGTCCTCTGTTTATTTGATTTAAACCTGCAGCTTCTTAGAAAGAGATTTATTCCTTTTTATGGAATGTATTGCTGCAGAGATATTTCTGTCCTCTTGATATTTACAGCCCAGGTCTCAAGGCTCACAAGAAGACAAAGAATTCAAATGGAAGAGAGCCGTTGCTTGCTGCTAATATATAAAGAACCCTTTGCAGAAGGATTCAAGCGAGTTTTCTAGTTAACAGAGTGTTACATACATATTCAAAAGCACTCAAGCCTTTATCAAGCTCAAGCCTCCTGCTCTCAGCAAACTCCATCTAACTGAGAAGTGTTAAGATCTTCATCTCTTCTTCACCTGAGTTCTCCTGCTTTCAGGAAGTTCAACTCAGAGTTTCTCTGAAGAAGAAGAAGAAGAAGAATAGCTGCTTGAAGAAATTTCTTTTTGTTATTTATTTTCTTCCTGTAGCTCTTTCCTTCAGAACTTTCTGAAGAGTTTCTGCACTGAAGCAAGACTTCACCTGGACATCTTTGAGCCAGGGGGAGCCTTGATTCTTTAGAGCATTCTAGCTCAGTGCAAGCTTTTTGTGCTTCTCTAATCTATTGTAAAATAGAGAAGACATCTTAACCTTCTTCCCCCTCCTGTACAGGGTTATTACTCCCTTCAAAAGTATCCCTTGGTGGCAGGGCACCTGATCAAAAACCTGTGCTTGGTTTTTAGACACCTGATCAAAAGTCTAAAGGGTCTGTTTGATCTACCTGAATCAGATCATTGGTGGCAGGGCACCTTAGCAAAAACCTGTAGTGGATTCCTACCGTTTGGGTAGAAGAGTGGACGTACCCAAGTTGTTTGGGGAACCACTATAAATTCCTTGTGTCGTCTGGCTTGTTTATTATTTTTCTTGTACTGTGGCTGTGAATAGATATAACTAGGGTGCTAGTTGCTGCTTAGGTTTTCCAGGCTTTAACTGTAATTACAGTTAGCTTGTGTTTGCACACAACACTTGTGTTAGGCTTTAAGGTTAAACCAAAATCTATAATCTCTTCATTCCGCACTTCACTCCAAGGGAGTTGGGTAGACAGTTAAGTTTTGTATTGTGCAAAATTTGATTACTCTATTCACCCCCCCTCTAGAGTAGTATCTATCCCTTCACTTTCAATTGGTATCAGAGGGAGGTTGACTGACTGTATAGGCTAACACCTAAGTCACAAGATCCTGATAGATACCAAGAGTTTATAGAAATTCACTATCATGGCCCAGTCTAAGGATTATTCTAGCACCAGACCTCCAGCATGCAACTTAGCAAAGTTTGGCATCTGGAAGGCAAGGATCAAACTTTATATGAACTCTATTGATGAGAGTATTTTTGCTTCTATTTTGTCAGGTCCCCCAAGAGCACCTGCTGCTGCCACTGCTTCATCATCTGATTTGAGTGCAGTGCCTCCTCCAGACTATAATGATGAGTACAAGAAGGCAAAAATTGCTGATGCCAAAGCAATGAACATACTGGCTCAGACTATGTCTGATGAAGTGTTCCAGAAGGTTGCTGATTGCTCTTCAGCAAAGGCCATGTGGGACACACTGAACCAGATTGTAGCTGGTTCAGCTGATGAAAGGAAGGACAGGAGGTCCAACCTTATCTCACAGTACGAGAACTTCAAGAAGACTGATGCTGAATCAGTTGAAGCGATGTACACCAGGCTCAGCTCAATCATCAATGAGCTGAGGACCCTTGACAAGGATATCTCATTGACAGAGGTCAATGATAAGATCCTTATGTGCTTTCCTAGCACATGGGATTTGAGGATCTGGCCAATCAAGGAAGCCAGAAGCACCAACGAGATATCAACTGAAGCCCTTCTCGGCAAGCTCAAATCTTTTGAGCAAGTGCTGAAGACAAGGGAAGCTGAAGCAGAAGCCAAGACCCCCACTCCAACAAGAAAAGAGCATTCTCTAGCTCTTAAGGCTGCTGAGGCCTCAGAAGGCAGCCAATCAAATGAGGAGCTCATGGCTTTGTTTGCCAAGAGATTTCTCAAAATGGGGAGAAAAGAGTTCAGAAGAAAATCTTCAAAGTATGAAGAAAAGCCAAGGTATGATCGTACTCCATCTAAAGAAATTATTTGTTATGGGTGCAGGAAGCCTGGACACATTTTGCCAGAGTGTCCAGAGGAGAAGAACAAGGAAAAGAGAAAAGAAAAGGAGCAGCACAGGAAGCACTCCAAGCCATCCTCCTACAAGAACAAGAAAAAGGAGAGAGGTTTCATTGCTGAAACCTGGAGTGATTCTGATGAAGAATCCTCATCCTCAAGCTCTAGTGAGGATGAAGAAGAAAAGAAGGCAAAAGAAGTTTGCCTCATGGCAATAGATGCCTGCAGCAACCACTCTGCTGCAGAGAGTTCTGACTCAGATGAAGAAATGCCGACTGAAGATGAGGTACTCTCATCTTATGATTTTACTTCAGAAGAGTTTAAGTTAGATTTTAAATCTCTATGTTTAGATTTAATTAGTTCAGAAAAAGAGATAAAAGAACTTAGAAATAGGCTAGCTGACTCTGAATCAATAGCCTCTGAAAATGTTAGGTTAAAGGAAGAACTCACTACTTGTAGTGAAGAAATCAAATTTCTTAAAATAGAATTAGCTAAGTCTAAGAGACTAGAAGAGTCACTTAATGGTAGAAGCCTTAAGCTGTTAGAAATTACCAGCATGGCTAACACTAGGACAGGAAATGATAAATTAGGCTTAGGAGCTTCTCCCAGTGAACCCCCAGTCTTGCTTAAAAATAATCTTTCAACTCCAGTGAACTTCATTTCAGCTAGTGGAAAGAAGAACACTGAGCAAGTAAACCTTGTAAATAAAACATTGAATAAGGCTAAGAGAGAAAAGAGAAAGAAGTTTTTCAAAGAAATGCAAAAAGCGTCGAACGCAGCTCGACGATCGGATGCTACATGGTCGAACGAAGCTCGACGATATGAGCGCCCATCGTCGAACGTCGATCGACGATTTCAACATGATTTTCAAAATCATAATTCATTCCATAGAAATCTAAATGAAAATAGAAACCCTAGGTTTGTTGACCCATCATCTGCATGGAGAATCCCACCTAGGAGATCTCACCCTCTAGGTTATCACCCTCAGCCTGCATTTTCTTATATCTCCAGTTTTTCTTATGTGAAAAACAAGGGACCCAAGGTTACCTGGGTCCACTCTGTCTAAATAGTTGTTTTGCAGGTGAAGGCCTATCCAATCACTCAAAATAAGTGGTATTTGGATAGTGGATGCTCTAAACATATGACAGGAAACAAAGAGCTTCTGTCAAAGTACAAAGCAAAGCTCGGCCCAAAGGTTATCTTTGGAGACTCCAGCTGTGGTCAGACAGAAGGATATGGCAAGATCACGATTGGAGCTGTTACATTCAAGAGAGTTGCTTATGTCAGTGGACTGAAGCACAACCTGATTTCAGTTAGCCAGCTATGTGATGCTGGCTACCAGGTTTCTTTTTCTAACTCCTCTTGCAATATTACTTTAAATAATAATGTTGTCTTGATAGGTAATAGAATAGGCAATATATATTTAGTAGATTTTAATTCATCTCGCTCTGAAATCTGCTTGTTTAATGAATTAACCCTTAATAATAATTCTTTATGGCATAAAAGGCTTAGTCATGTAAACCTGAAAAATATATCTAGGTTATCTAAGCACAACCTTGTTAGAGGCTTACCTTCTTGCCCCTACAAGAAGGAGAGCCTGTGCAAGGCTTGTCAGCTAGGCAAGCAAACCAAAAATTCATTTAAATCTGTTAATAAAAGTGATTCACCTAGAATCCTGTATTTATTACACTTGGACCTTTTTGGCCCAATAAATGTACAGAGTCTAGGAGGGAAGTATTACACATTAGTAATTGTAGATGACTTCTCTAGGTTCAGTTGGGTTTTCTTTTTGAGAACTAAGTCTGATAACTTCAAAGCCCTTACAGACTTTCTACTTTGTGTGCAGACTGAGTACTCTACTCATGTGGCCTTGATCAGAAGTGATCATGGTACTGAGTTTGACTCTCTTCTCATGCAAGAATTCTGTGAGAGAGAAGGTATCAAACATAGCTTCTCAGCTCCTAGAACTCCCCAACAAAATGGGGTAGTTGAGAGGAAGAATAGAACACTAATTGAAGCTGCTAGCACATTGTTGGCAGATGCTAACATGCCTCTATCCTATTGGGCAGAAGCTGTTAGTACAGCTAACTATGTCTTGAATAGAAGTTTGATACACAAACTTAAGTGTAAAACTCCTTATGAGTTGCTTAAAGGAAAGAAACCAAAAATTAATTACTTTAGAATTTTTGGCTGTACTGTCTATATTCATAACAATAATAAAGAATATATTAGAAAATTTGAAGCAAAAGCTTCAATGGGAATCATGCTTGGATATTCCCAAGTAAGCAAAGCTTATAGGGTTTATAACAAATCAACCTGTAAGATAGAGGAATCTGTGCATGTGACTTTTGATGAGTCTCAGATGTTTTACAAGGAGAAAGAAAATTCTCCTTCCTCCAGTTCTTTGCAGGTACATGATGCCCCTCAAGAAATCCTTCAACTTTCAACTCTTCAGATCACTGAATCAGACAGTGATGAAGACATTGCTGAAGCTGTTGAAGCTGTTGTTGTTCCACCAACAGTAGATCAAATTCCTCCTGAGGAATTAATCCCAACTGTTGCTGAAGATCACATCCCACCTGCTGATATTGTCACACTTAGAGATCATCCCACATCTCAAGTGATTGGAGACATATCAGCTGGTGTGCAAACAAGACATCAATTAAGACAGGATGTGATGCATGCTTGTTTCCTCTCACAGGTTGAGCTCCTCACCTTTAAAGATGCAGAGCTAGATCCTCACTGGATCATTGCAATGCAAGAGGAGCTCAATCAGTTTGAGAGATGTAAAGTTTGGACTTTGGTTCCAAGACCTAAAGGCCAACTGATCATAGGCACCAAGTGGGTGTATAGAAACAAGTTAGATGCAAATGGAATAATAGTAAGGAATAAAGCTAGGCTTGTAGCTCAGGGCTACAGACAGGAGGAAGGTATAGACTATGACCAAACTTTTGCTCCTGTTGCAAGGCTAGAAGCAATAAGGATCTTCTTGGCCTATGCAGCCTACATGAAGTTTAAGGTGTTCCAAATGGATGTCAAAAGTGCATTCCTGAACGGTGAGCTTAAGGAAGAGGTGTTTGTTGAACAACCACCAGGGTTTGTTTCTTCAACTCAGCCTTCTCATGTTTTTAAGTTGCAGAAAGCTCTTTATGGACTAAAGCAAGCTCCTAGGGCCTGGTATGAGACTCTAGCTAGTTTCCTGTTAGAGCACAACTTCACTAGGGGAGTAGTTGATAGAACCCTTTTCGTCAAGCATCACAAGGACACAATCCTGTTAGTTCAGGTGTATGTAGACGATATTATCTTTGGCTCCACTGATCCCAAACTTTGCAAAAAGTTTTCCAACTTGATGCACTCTAAGTTTGAGATGAGTAGCATGGGTGTGCTGTCTTACTTTCTTGGTCTCCAAGTTAAGCAAGATGCTGATGGTATCTTCATCTCCCAATCCAAATATGCCAAGGAATTGGTAAAGAAATTTGGGATGGCTGATGCTTCAGCAATGCCTACACCCATGGCTACTAATGTAGTTATTGATTCTGATGATCACGGCAAGCCAGTTGATCAAAAGAATTATAGGGCCATTGTTGGTTCCCTATTATATCTAACTGCAAGTAGGCCAGATATAATGTTTGCTACATGCCTTTGTGCTAGATTCCAGGTCAACCCCAAGGAATCTCATCTGATTCTTCTAAAGAGAATCCTGAGATACCTGAAAGGATGTCCAAATCTAGGACTTTGGTACCCAGCTGAGTCAGAGTTTGAATTAATTGGATATTCTGATTCTGACTATGCTGGTTGCAGAGTTGACAGGAAGAGCACCTCAGGAACTTGCCAGTTCCTGGGAGAGAGATTGGTCTCTTGGTTCTGTAAGAAGCAGGCTTCTGTCTCAACTTCAACTGCAGAGGCTGAATATATAGCAGCTGCCAGTTGTTGTTCACAGATCCTGTGGATTCAAAACCAGCTTGTGGATTATGGTTACTCACACAAGAACACCAAGATCATGTGTGATAGTACCAGTGCTATTTCTATTGCACAAAATCCAGTGCACCACTCTAGAACCAAGCACATTGAGATTAGGCACCATTTCCTGAGAGATTGTGTGGAAAAGAACAAGATCTGTCTTGATTTCATATCCACTGAGTTTCAGAGAGGTGATATATTCACCAAGCCTTTAGATGAACAGAAGCATCTGTTCTTTTTAGTCCAACTAGGCATGATCAATGGACGAGACTAAGTATGACGATATCTGCCTATGTTGAGGTCTGCTTGAAGATCGTCGAACGATGATCGAAGATCGTCGAACGGATTGAGCCTATCGTCGACCTCTGGTTAATGATAGCTTCTGTTTGAAGATCGTCGATCGACGTTCGACCATCGTCGAACAGGCTGAGCTCATCGTCGATCTCCGGACGACGACAGCCTTTTGTTTGAGAAGCCAGAAATAGTCGAACGTTTGTTCAACTATTCTGCTTCTGAGCCGATCGTCGAACGGCCGTTCGACTATCGGTTCAAGATTTTTTTAAATAGACCGACTATATCCGGTTCAATATAAAGCCGATAGTCGACCTAGGTTAAAAGATCTGTCGCTTTATCGTCGACGGAACGTGCCCTTTCGCATTCTGCTTTCCCGCTTGTGATTTTCTGCCGCTCCGTCCCCTTCGTCTTCCTCCTCCCTCTCGCGTTTCTCCAGCGATTCAATGGCGATTTCTCCAGCTGTTCTAGCCGTCGTCAAGTTCGATGCAGGATTCAGTGTAGATTTCGAAGCTTTCAGCAGTTGCGATGCCGGCATAGTGGAAGTTCTCCAGCTCTGCAGAGATCAAGGCCTAGAGAAGCTCATGTCTGAAAGGATCAAGATTAATATTCCAGAAATAAAAGAATGGGCTTTCACGTCGTCTTCCACAGACGAAGCGATGATCGGTACCATCGGCGGAGTAGAAGCTACCCTGACTCCGGCCGTTCTTTCTGATGTTTTCGGTTTAGTTATTGGTGATGTGGATTATGAGCAAGATGCTCAGGAGTTCGGAAGGATGCTCGTTGAGCTGGGACATGCTGAAGGCATTCCCTCCAAGTTGCTTAAGGTAAACTTCCCATTCAAGATTAAGTTCCTCGCTGAGATTGTTGGAAAAGTGATTCTGGGCAAGCACTCCGCCCATGATAATATAACAAGGCAACAATTTGCACTTATGTGTGCAATTGTCAATCGAAAGAGGATCGATTGGGCTGCTGTTATGTTTGATTTGATCAGGAAGAAGACAGGAAAGAAGGAAGTTACCCTGGGAAGGGTTATAGGTATTTTCCTGAAGGAGAAATTCCCCCAGTTGCTGAGTTCTGCCGCAACAACCATCAATGCCAGCAAGAAGATGGATCCCCATCTGTTTTCAAAATGGAAGAGGACGTTCGTGAAGTCTGCTCCAGCGCAATCTGAGGACACAAGGACTGCTTCAGTCGCTCCTCAACCTAGTGAAGCTGGCTCAGCTATCCCTTCCTCCTCCTCTGTTTTGCCGTCTGCCTCAGTTGAAGTACCATCAACTTCAGCTGAGGTACGACCCTCCTCTTCTGCTGCACCTGAAACAGCTATGGTTGTTTCTCCTTCCTCTCCAGTCTCTCCCATTCCTTCTAATCAAACTGGGTTATCTATTCCTAGTTTTGATTTGTTAGGTTCTGAGAGATTTCCCTCTCCTCCTCCGTCCCCCAGTCACGTTAATTCCCCAGTTCATTCTCCATCCCCTGCTCATTCTCCTGCTACATCTCCAGCTCGATCCCCAGTCCCCATTATTTCTCATCCCAGCACATCTACCATATTTGCTGCAGCTCCATCCACCTCAAATTCATCATCTTTTGAAATTACCCCTGAATTCCTCTCCCGCATTGTGGAGCTGATTACCCCATCAATCAAAATCATGATTGAACGAGGCAATCGCTCCCCTTGCTGCCTCCATTGACCGTCTCACTGCCTCCATCCAATCCATTTCTAAATCAGCTGAGCCATCTACCTCTAGGGGCCTGGTTTCAGTTGTTACTGAAATCAGGCAGGGGGAGATGTTCAATGAGGATGTCTCAGACCTTCCTGCCTCTACTCCAGCTGAATTAGTGACAGCTCCAGATGTTGTCGTATCTGTCCAGCCAGAATCTGCTCCAGTTGAGCCAGAAGAAGTTCAAGATGTTGCTATGACTGATCAGGAAGAAACAGCTCCTGCTGAGGAAGAGACTGTTCCAGCTGAGAAAGTGGCAACTCCAGCTGAGGAAGAAATTGTTCCAGCTGAGGAAGAAATTGTTCCAGCTGAAGAAGAGATTGCTCCTGCTAAGAAAGTTTTAGCTCCAGTCTTAACTGAGAAGGAAATATCAGATGGTATTCTGCTATCAGAAATTGCTGTGAAAGTATGCTTAGAAGATATAACCTCTCCTACGATTGCCAGATTCCTGGAAGGAATCATAACTAAATATCTGAATGACTGCTGGGAGATGGTTAAATATGAAGGTAATTCCCTAATCCGGTTTATTGATGAGTCAATTTATTTGCTTGCTGGTGTATACCTTGAAGGGATGATTCAAGCTTATTTAGCAGATCTGTGTTCTACAGATTTTATTAAAGAAGATTTAACTGCCAAGAAAACAGCAGTTGTTTCTAAGGCTGCTCCAAGTGATTCTGATACTAAATTAGATCCAGAATTGGATGTGTTTTTAAATGATAAAGAGAATGAAAATCAAGAGGAAATCAAAGTTGATTCTCCTGTTTTAAATTTGGAAGAAATTCAAGCAAGGGCTGCTTGGGACTTAAGAGTAAAATCTTTACAAGAAAAAGAGAAAGAGTTGCAATTTGAGAAGTCATCCATCTGGGATGATTCTCCTGGTCTAGATTTAGACTCCCTTCTGGCTATGGATGCCCTGGAAGAAGAAAGGGAGAAATCTGTTTCAAAGCTGAAAGAAAAGGTTGTCTCAGAAGCCTATGATCCCTATGAGAACCCTCCATCATCCCATTCTGATGATGATGATGATTCAGATGTGTCTGAAAATTCAAAGAAAAAGAAAACTGCTGCTAAGAAAAGAAAAGCTCCTCCTCCTCCTCCTCCAAACAAGGATAATGACATTCCATATTATATTCTGAAGGGCATTGACCCCAAATCAAAAGATTTTCAGCATTGGATGAGGTTCTCGAAAAATCAGCAAAAAGAAAGGAAGAGAACAAAGAGGTATGACAGTCCAGTCTCCAGATGGACTCCCAAAGGTCCTCCTCCACCTCCTGGTGCAGGAGCCTCTGGGAATCTACCTGCTAGTCGATCTGCTGCCTATGAAAAATCTGCATCTGCTCAGCCCCAACCAAGGCAAGGTCATCAAGGTTCTCAAAGCAGATCATCTTATGGATCTCAAAGACCAATGAAGGAGGTTGTGGCCCAAAGACCAACTTTTTCCCCACCTCCTTCTCCAGTTCAAACTGAGAAAAGTGTTTCAAAAGGTAAATAGTTTACAGTGCTTTAAAACCTTCTAGCAAGTCTCTTTTGCTAAGTTTATTCTAATGTCTTATCTAGATATAATAGCTGCTGCTTCTCCAGAGCCAGTATATGAAAATCCTGAGCTCGATCCTAATTTTAGGATGGCTCGATTTCAAGAACTTGTAGGAGCAGCCCAAATTAGAAAAGCAAGAGCTGAAGGAAAAGATGTGACTGGTTTCACTACCATGTCATCTTATAGAAAGAAAGAGTTTGAGAAATTCCAAGTTAATCCTGAGATCTTTGACCCAGCAAAGTATATGGAGAAACATCCTGAAGCTGTGGTCCCCAGAGCAACAGAGCTAAAGATTCTTGGAATGCAGGACTTGAAGATGTCGAAAAAGGAATCAGATGATCCTCTGCGAAAAATTTCTTTTATCTCTAGTTCATCTGACCCATTACCTGACTCTAAAAACTCTTAATAGTTTATTTAAACTGCTGTGATATATGTGATATATTGGTTTATCTAAATTGTTTATCTGCCAATCTTGTTGCTATTCTTTTTCTGTAGTATTTTAGTTTTCTATAGCTAGTTGTTTTAGCTGTTGAGAGACTTAACTCAAATAGGGGGAGATTGTTGGTACCCTAGTTTGATTTGAGTTTAGTCTTCTCCTTTGTGCCCCTTGACCCAAGAAATATCTATGGTCAATGTTTAGGAGTCTAGCTGTAGAGTCCTCGCTTTTCCAAATTGAGAATTTGGTTAAGTAGTTTTTTCGTTCGACCATAGTCGAACGCCGTTCGACTATCGTCTATCGAATGATCGACGATCGTCTATCATTTGGTCGATGCCTTGGTCTGCGCTGATAGTTCGACTATCTGATTGATAGTTCGACTATCTGTTCTGCGCTGATAGTTCGACTATCTGTTGATAGTTCGACTATCTGTTCTGCGCTGATAGTTCGACTATCTGTTGATAGTTCGACTATCTGTTCTGCGCTGGTAGTTCGACTATCTGTTGATAGATCGACTATCTGTTTTCTGAGGTAGGTCGACTATCTGCTTGATAGCTCGACTATCTCTGTGCGCTTGATAGCTCGACTATCTGTCCTAGATAGATCGACTATCTGGTAGTTCGACTATCTGTTCTGATAGTTCGACTATCTGCTGCGGTAGCTCGACTATCTGTTTGATAGCTCGACTATCTGGATCGTTCGACTATCTGCCCGGTAGTTCGACGATCTCCTGGCGTCGTTCGACGATCTTCGAAGGTCGTTCGACGTTTTCTGTCTGCCTTTGGATTTTGTATTTATTTATTATATTTAATTATTTAATACATTTTCTGGCACGATATTTTAAGCTGTATGATAAAGTTTCCAGGCATTTCTATTTGCCTGAGTTCAAATCTTTTAAGATAAAGTTGTTTGTCTTATTAGCTGTCTATTTAAATTACTTTATCCGCTGTCAACCCCTTTATAGCCGTTGGACTGAAAAGTCTTCTTTTGCTATAAAGAGATAGTTTCTGATGTGACTTTATTTAGTCCTCTGTTTATTTGATTTAAACCTGCAGCTTCTTAGAAAGAGATTTATTCCTTTTTATGGAATGTATTGCTGCAGAGATATTTCTGTCCTCTTGATATTTACAGCCCAGGTCTCAAGGCTCACAAGAAGACAAAGAATTCAAATGGAAGAGAGCCGTTGCTTGCTGCTAATATATAAAGAACCCTTTGCAGAAGGATTCAAGCGAGTTTTCTAGTTAACAGAGTGTTACATACATATTTAAAAGCACTCAAGCCTTTATCAAGCTCAAGCCTCCTGCTCTCAGCAAACTCCATCTAACTGAGAAGTGTTAAGATCTTCATCTCTTCTTCACCTGAGTTCTCCTGCTTTCAGGAAGTTCAACTCAGAGTTTCTCTGAAGAAGAAGAAGAAGAAGAATAGCTGCTTGAAGAAATTTCTTTTTGTTATTTATTTTCTTCCTGTAGCTCTTTCCTTCAGAACTTTCTGAAGAGTTTCTGCACTGAAGCAAGACTTCACCTGGACATCTTTGAGCCAGGGGGAGCCTTGATTCTTTAGAGCATTCTAGCTCAGTGCAAGCTTTTTGTGCTTCTCTAATCTATTGTAAAATAGAGAAGACATCTTAACCTTCTTCCCCCTCCTGTACAGGGTTATTACTCCCTTCAAAAGTATCCCTTGGTGGCAGGGCACCTGATCAAAAACCTGTGCTTGGTTTTTAGACACCTGATCAAAAGTCTAAAGGGTCTGTTTGATCTACCTGAATCAGATCATTGGTGGCAGGGCACCTTAGCAAAAACCTGTAGTGGATTCCTACCGTTTGGGTAGAAGAGTGGACGTACCCAAGTTGTTTGGGGAACCACTATAAATTCCTTGTGTCGTCTGGCTTGTTTATTATTTTTCTTGTACTGTGGCTGTGAATAGATATAACTAGGGTGCTAGTTGCTGCTTAGGTTTTCCAGGCTTTAACTGTAATTACAGTTAGCTTGTGTTTGCACACAACACTTGTGTTAGGCTTTAAGGTTAAACCAAAATCTATAATCTCTTCATTCCGCACTTCACTCCAAGGGAGTTGGGTAGACAGTTAAGTTTTGTATTGTGCAAAATTTGATTACTCTATTCACCCCCCCTCTAGAGTAGTATCTATCCCTTCACTTTCAAATTTAACATAGCTTGTTCAGGGGCTTCTTCAAATCAGGTATATTGTGGATACAATACCCAACAATCTCCCGCTATTTGAAGAAGGCTAAACCCTACAAGCTAAGGTGAATAGAACAGATGAGAATGAAAATCATAAAATGAAAATTCAGCTGAGAGTGAAATTCATTACCATTTTCCTGAGAGCATACTTAACATTGGCAGCCCCTTAGCCTTAGCCGAGAGGGTAATCTCCCCCTTTTCGGCTTCTGTAAATCTGGGATTGCACTTGGAGCACAAATCTACCCCTCATCTCTTACATCCGTGCTCGATCTTGAATCCATAGCAGATGCTCCCCCTTGTTCCAAGAGCCTTGAGCCCTTCAGGCTTCAATCTTCATAGTTCAGCATGCCGAGTTCAGTTTTGAAGAGACTGAACTTGGCCTCGTCTAGGGGCTTTGTGAAGATATCTACAATCTTCTTATCCGTGTGGAGATAGCAGAGAGAGATATCTTTGTTTTCCACATGCTCCCAAAAGAAGTGGTAGCGCACTTCAATATGCTTGGTTCTGCTGTGCGACACAGGATTGTTCGCAATTGCTATTGCGCTCGAGGAGTCGCAATACATGAGAACTTCTCTGAACTGCAAGTCATAATCTTTGAGTTTATTTCTGATCCATAGAAGTTGTGCGAAATAGTTGCTTGCTGAGATGTACTCAGATTCAGCCGTAGAGGTTGCGAAACAATTCTGCTTTTTACTGTTCCATTAAATAAGCCTTCTTCCGAGGAATTGGCACGTCTCGGAAGTGCTTTTCCTATCATCCCTGCTTCCTGCAAAGTCAGCATCTGAAAAGCCTATCAGCTCGACATCATTGTTTCTTAGGTAACACAAGCCAAGATTTGGTGTACCTTTAAGGTATCTAAGAATTCGCTTTGCAGTGACATAATGAGATTCCTTAGTGTTCACCTGATATCTGGCACAAATGTATGTGGAAAATATAATATCCGGTCTACTAGCAGTAAGGTAGAGCAGGGATCCAATTATGCTTCTGTATTTTGTTTCATCAAAAGGTTTTCCTTTCTCATCCTTGTCCAGAGACACAGTGGATCCCATTGGAGTCCTCATAAGGGTTGCATTCTACATTCCGAATTTCTACGAATGATCTCAGTTCGATCAGTCGTCTAAATCGATTCGGAATGAAGAATAAACCTCGTTCAACAAATCGGAGACAAGAGATCTTAAGAGAGAAGCGTGAGACGCACTGCTAGCCTCGGTCTTGTCGACGGAAGATCAAAGAATCTTTGAGATCTGCGGCGGCAACGAGCTTGTGAGCGGCGACAGCGATCGGCGATTTTCGCGATCTGCAAGGGCATGGCGTCGGCTTATTGATTTTGCTTGAATGAGTTACTGTAGATTTTTGAAATAAGCATGTATATATACCCGAGCCAACCCTAATGACCGTTGTGGGGCCCACAAGGAAAAACCCTAGCCCCGGCCGAAATAGCGCACGGCCTCTTGGTTCGGTCCAGCGAATAGGCGAAAATTGCCTAAGGAAAAATTAGCGAGAATCGTTGGTGATTTCCGTCGAAGTCGGCGGGAATCACTCATGATTCCCGTCGATTCTGCCTTGGCCGATTTCCAGTTGTAAATCAAGTCAGCCTGTGGGAATCGGCGGGAATACAACCTGATTCTCGTCAAATCGGCGGGAATCAGAACGATTCCCGTCGAAGTCGGCGAGAATCACTTGGTGATTCCCGTCGATTCTGCCTTAGCAGAATTTCTGTAGGAAAATAGTCATCCGGAAGAGGTCGGCGGGAATGAAGCCTGATTCCCGTCGAATCGGCGAGAATCACAAGTGACTCCCGTCGAATTCGGCGGGAATGACTTAATGATTCTCGCCGATTTTAACTTAGACGATTTTTCTCTTCCTTTCTATGAACTTGGTCTTTGACCCATCTTTGCTCCTCTTCTTCTCTTGATCTATCTTGACCATGTACTTGAAAATAAGTACACTCCAATAGAGAGAGCACACGTGAGTCAACACACTGATCTGCTCAACGAGGGATTACATTGCGCTGACCCGTGTATATTGACCCAATGCACCCCTGACATTGGTGTGTACTTAGCATGGAATAGCTGCAAGCACAACTTGATAGAAAATCATCAAATTAAATACATTGTCAATTCAACTTATCTTGTTCAGGGGCTTCTTCAAATCAGGTATATTATGGATACAATACCCAACAGACTCTTTACCCCAGCTCTCATCACCAAGTGAGCTGCAGCTCACTTAGTGATAAGAGCTGTGGTAAAGAGTCTCTAATCAAGGTCCTGGGTTCGATCCCCGGTGGCAACAACCAATCGCTGCTGAAAAACAGGCGCGGAGTGTGGTTGGGGTGCATGGCTTGCAGGCTTGATGTGATAGGCTGACTACCAGTAGTGGGCCCGGGTTTGGACTTTGGTAGGCCGATGGTGCAAGCTGGGTCCCGCAGGGTTGGTGGGCCTGGACCGTTATAAAAAGTGCAGTTTTTGTAACGGCCTCCCCAGCACCATGCTCTCAAGGACCGCCGCCGGCACCCCCAGCACCACGCTCTAAAGGGTTCAGCCAAACCAAGTCTGCAGACCATACACCCCAACCCCTCTCCGTGCCTGTTTTTCAGTAGCGGTTGGTTGTCCCCACTAGGGATCGAACCCAGGACCTTGATAAGAGACTCTTTACTACAGCTCTCATCACCAACTAAGCTTCAAAAATTTCATCCTCGAAATTCAAGTTAGGCCTGGGGGGTTTCTACTAAGGGTAACTGCTTGTAACATCCCATAGGAAGTTGAATGTATACTTTACCCAGAGAGATCCGGGTACCTCCGTTGCATTATATTCGGTGGATCCAATGTATGCTCCTCATGCCCATAGTTCGTCTATAATACCTTGACCAGTGGGACCTTCTTGTGCCACAAGACCCTCACCACTGTGTCATCTATCCTGACCGGCTCATCTTGTTACCGATTGATCAAAATCTGTCGAGCCATCTATGCCAAGACCCTGTTGTTCCGGCCGTAGTAGAGCCATCCTGAGAAAGGAGATGTGGAATACATCGTGCAAACACGCTAACTCCGGTGATAGCTCCATCCTGTAAGCCAATGGGCCGATCTGCTCTCGGATCCTGTAACACCCCATATTCCATGGACTGAGCTTCTTCTTCCCGAGTACCCGCGAGACTCCATGCACCAGACGTATATTCAGGAATCATGGTCTCCATCTTGAGAATCTACTTGGAAATGTCGTGCATCGTAATATTTTTCTGGTCTGCTCTGGGCCTCCAGCATCCTATCGTGAATTAGTCACACCCAGGTATCTAGGTTCTTCATAAATTCTGAGTCGAGTGCCTTTGAATCCTCGTCCTAGATCCACGACAGTGGAATCCTGTACCTCCGTACGAGGGTGGAGTGTTGTGTTGAATGTCGACCGAGAGTCCAGATAAGCCTGGACTGACCTTTTCTCCTTGGACGTACACTATCCATCCTGATTTGACATGATCACCTTAAGCATACCATGATAACGGACTTCTACTCCCAAACTTCAAGAAACTACTACGGTAGTTTTCTTCCGGGTCGGGGTGACCTTAGCTTCCTCAGTCATTCTATCCTCGATGTTCCCTTTATAATTATGCCCGGAGTGGGGATGAGGAATCCTGTGTATGAAAATCCTTAAATATACCCTTGAACTTCGACTCTAACTCGGGCAGTGTATGATAATTGTGCCTCTTTCTTCACTCCGGGGAGATACATGTTCTGAGATACACCATACTTCCGGTGATACATCATAGCGATTAAATTTTTTACCTTCTCAGATATCTTGAATCTTGTTACCCATCATCTAATTTTTTGTGATCATAGTTAATCCTTGTCTTATCACCAAGTCATTGTCTTGGTAATGCTACAGGTCATCATTCCAAACATGTTTTTACAAAATCTTATCTTCGCCCGAATAACGTCGAATTATATCGACTTCAATCTCACTATGTTTGTTATGCCTCATTCTCTAAATTAGTTCTAAGGAAACCCAAGTCAATACTAATTCATCTAATAAACGAAGGACAAGTCCTCAATAAACAGAAGGTAAGCTCTCAATAAACAAAAGATAAGCCCCTACCTATCTTGGGCTAAGTATCTTTGATATTACCATGCTATATCCGTCCCAGTTGGGTGCACAATCCCTAGGGAATCAATCTTCGACTTGGGGTTCCACCCTGAAACCTGTTGATATACTCCATACTCTAAACCCTCCGATTCACATTTACGACAACCTTATCCGGGTCAACATGTTCCCAATCCAACCTGTGTCTCTTCTGAACTTGAATTCCTATCCAACCCTCGGTGTTTGTTGTGGTGGTTTTCTCCATGTAATTTTGTTACTGGTACGAGGTTTGAGACTATGTGTCTTCTACCATTCTACTAATGGTTATTGGTTTCAATTCTCCTTAAAGCAATCCTACTAGTTTGAGTAATGGACCGTAGGGTCACCTGAGTTTATGTCTTAGGTTGTCATTCTCGTGTTAAACTCCTCCTTTATTCTCTTTGGGTATCTCCTTACCTTAACCAAGTTCATACCGAAGGTCTATTTCTGGCAAGGGCATACTATAAGTTGTCATGGTTAGTCATGAGTCCTAGTGGGTTGAGTATAACTCGTTGGCTAGAGAACTATAAAATGAAATCTTCGAGCCGGAGGTGCTCCCTGCTAGGGCAGGGCTTGCCGTAGGCTACAAATAAGAATTCCAATTAATGATGAAGTGGACTTTTATATGTGATTTCCCTTATGGGCACACCACTACTTCCACTGCTAGTTTGTCCTAAAATTAAGCTCGCGCGGGAGTGACCCAGAGTTAGTGGACTTCTACTTTTCCGATCGAGGTTTGCATCTGATACCACTTGTAAGACCCCATTTTTTTTCTTTTTAAAATCACCGGGGTCTTAGGCCCAGAACCGCTGCTTTGCGGTGACACCAACATGTCCGGGAAGGTCTTCACTACAAAACGTCGATTCTGCCGTCCATACCGATCGCAGAAGTGTAGAATAAAGTATAAGAGTAAAAATGAACTCAAAACTAGTCCACAAGAATCATATGTATATAAAATAAATCTCTATGAAGGGAGTGTCCACAACATTAATATATAAAGTACTGAAAATACGGCTCATGCCCGATACATCCAAATCCTCACTACAAGTCACTCATCGCGGAAGAAAAACTAGAACAACTACTAACGATTTGGACTCACTGTCCTAGCTGTCTGAACTCCGGTGCTAGACTCTACCGTCTCAACGAGCACTGACCTCTGGGGCTGCATCTCCAAGTTCGGCTTCACGATCCCCTAAAATGATTTGGTCCGAAAACCGTTAGTCTAAAAGACTAAGTTCTATCATCCTCCACCCCTCCCCCATGGCTCCTAGGCACCGAGCGGGGAGAAGGAAAGGGAAGCTATGAAGGTGGAGAGTAACAAATGTAAGCAGGTGGCGACAGAACTAATCTAGCAGTTCTATGAGAATAAGCAGCAGTAATAAAAGTATGAAATACATAACATGAAATATGTAACCTTAACTTATATGAAAACACATAAGCTAAAGGATCTTCTGCAAGGCTCCTATTGTATAAAAAGTCTCATACCAATTTATACGATGAGGTGTCGGTTTACAAGCAAGCAATATTTATAAACAGAATATAAACCTTAACTTATAAGCACGCTCACGCGAACTTATAAGCCAAGGGGTCATTTTGCAGGGCCTATTGTATAAAGCGTCCCATACCAGTTTATACAATAGGTGTCAGGGGTTGATGAGATGATGATGCTATGACATGCAAATATGCTATGATGTGATCATGCAAGTGCAACTCACCCACCCGACTCTGTGCACACAGACCTTTAGTTCCCCCTTTCTGGAGCCGATCCTCCCAGGATACCTCTGTAGTGGCAAATAGAAGCGGTGGGATTGGCCTCGCCCATCTCTAAACCGGTATCAATACTACCAGTCAGACCTATCGTACGCCTCAACGCTGGTGCACTAAGCGGAGCTCTTGCGTACTCTTTCTGGCTGGCGCACCGAACTTTATTTGGCTAAGTGTAAAACCACACCCGCCGAGTCTACATACTGGTGTCGGTGCGACGACTCTCCAATACTGAAGACCCACCACCTTATATCTTATGCACATGCAATATTAATGTATTATCCACCGAGCCAAAGCTCCCCGGACTATCCTGTCGGTCGCAGCCAACAACCAAGCCAAAGCTCCCCGGGCTATCCTGCCCGTCACAAATATCTACCGAGCTATTGGCTCACCGGGCTACCCTGCCTTTTTCCACAACCACCAAGCCTACCGCCCGAACATCCTAGTCACCCTATCTTCCCGAGACACCGGTGTGTGTGAAAGTGAACCCCTAGTTATACTAGTTACTCTTTAACATTTATTATTCCTTTGGTTTAGGTTAGCCCAGGACTTCCCCCGGCATACCCGGTGAAGGGTTCTCAAAGGGCACTAGGAACTATGATGGGCTGAATCCCAAAGCTCACTTTCGCAAGGCACTTAATACTATTGATTTCTACCCATGACCAATCCTCTCTTTTATTTCAATGTGACTCCCCTAATTCTGTTTAAGCTCTTCGAGCTAGCCTATTTCAGTTCTATGTACTATATGCAAACCGTACTAAGCTACATGATGCTCCCACTAGGGGGTACTCCATTTACTCATCGAACAGATCCATAACAATTTCTGGGAGTCTACCATGACCTATTTAGACTAACACTAGAGTTTCATACTTTTCCTAATTATTTGGGCATTTAATCTAATTAACCTAAGACTCCAAATGCCCTACTTTGAACATGAAATGCACTTTTAAATCAGAAATAAATCACCACAAAATAATGATAAATACTATGTAACATTTTTACAGCAAATCCAAGGTCTAAGAATTTTCAGAATTATTTAGGCCACAAATCAAAAATTTAGAACATAAAGTCAATATTACCATTTTAAGAAGCAAAGGCAAGTACTATTATTCTAAAAATTATAATAAAAATCCAATAAATCCATCATGGCCTAAAACCACTCTAGAAGTATTCTCCAAATTTTCCATTGAACAGTAGCCCCTAATTTAGTTTTAAATCAATAATTATATAGCCTTTGGTTATTGAAGCAAGTACTATAAAACTTCATATAATAATTATGAAAAAATTCCAGGAGATAGATAATAATCTAAAACTAACTCTAACCAATTTTTACAATTTTCTAAAATATGAGGGGCTCTGAATCTAATTAAAAGTAATCTTCCAGATTTATAACTTTGTGAAACAAGTACTGTTTTTATTCGCCTAAAAATTATGAGAAAATTCCATAGCCAACATAATAACATAAAACACTCACTGACCAAGTTTCATAATTTTCGTAGCAATATTGGGCTCTATATCTATTTTTGATCATAAATCCACAATTCATAATGTATGAAACAAGTACTTAAAATAATCATCTAAAATTTCCAATAAAAAACAAAGAAAACTAGCATGATGTAAAACTTCCAAATACTAAATTTCATAACTTTTTAGTGGACAGAAATATCATAACAAGCAAAATAAACTTAAGGACACAGCTAGGGTTATTAAGGAAGTACTGATTTTATTAGCCCAATAATTCCACCAAAATTATTTTAGGACTCTTTTTATCAGAGAAATATCCTGCCCATGCTTCAAGTTATTGTGAGGTGTTTTGATTGCCTAAACCCAACTATTGGGCTTGTGCCCTAAACTAGAATTAGGGATTTGAGGGGGTTAAAGGCTTCCAAATTAAATAAAACTTTAACTAGAGGACCATAGACACCCTAGGATCCCTTCCACCAAGTCTCAAGTCATTCCAAGGACATTTGACCCCCATGACCTTCAAACCCTAAAAATCTCCACAAAAGGAGCCTACCCTAGGGTTCTAGGGATACCCTACCCCAAACCACCCCAAATCCCATTGGAGGGTGTTACATGCAATATAAAATTAGTGGCCAAAATATCAGCCTCTGTTGAGGGGATTTGACCACTCAAACACCAAAAAGAGCACTTTGACCAAAATACCCTTATTATGGCAAGGCTAAGGTTTGCAAAATTCCAAACTAAATCATCTCCAAATGAGATGAAATTTTATCTAGAGCCTTATACTGACACCAAAAACCACTCACCAAAACTTGGGAGCCCTTGGAGGTAATTAGGCCCTTTAATTAATTTAATCATGGTTTATTAAATAATTACAAAAACTATAGAAAAATGTTCTCCAAAAATTCCCATTTTGGATATTTTTTAGGTATAGGTAAGAGTGACCCCCATCCAAAATTTCAAGTCATTTGGATGGCTGGATTGGTGCAACACGCAAACCAAGTTCTAGTCAAGCCTATGTATAGACCCCACAAAATGGGTGCTGTGGTCAAACCACTTACCCAAATGGGTTCAAATAAATTTTAAAGTAAACTAGACTTCACGGGCTACAACTTTGATATTTGCCATATTTTCTGTAGGAGAGCCTAAGTATTTTTAATATTTAATTTAAAAGAGTCCAATAAACAGGATAGAAATTTCAGAATTTAATAAACATGATCCAGCACGAATCTTGAAGCAGATCCAACGCCTCTTGGTCATCTTCTTCCTACAGCCATGGGCTATGATTAGCCCGACCTGGAGCATATTCCAACCCCTTTTTCCGGCCACCAATCCACCTCCCTGGCCGGCCACCACCGCCACCACCTTCGTTGAGGTGGGGGTTAACGCCGGGCGGCGTCACGGCCGCCGGAGGGGCGGTTTCCGGCGAACCCGAGTGGTATATAAACCATGAAAAATCAGAAATTTTGCTCACACGATCCAGCTCATTTGAGCCCAATTTCTCTCCTATTTGATTCCTAAGATCTATCCATAGAAGGAGTAGAGGAGGACCTTTAACCGTGTTTGCCGACGGGTTTGGTGGTGGTGCGCCATGGCCGGTGGCAGAGCTTTCTGATGCTTTACAACAACCCCGTGAACTCCCTCGTTTTCTTCAGTGGGATGGTGGAAATGAATGCTCTTGGCCTAGGGGAGCTTTTAAAAGGTTGAAATGGGGGAGAGAAAGGGTCATGGCTTCAAAGCCATTTATGGCCATGAAAGGTGAAATTCGGCCATGGCATATCCCTTGTATTCAGCCACCTAGAGGCTGAGGAAAACCCTTGGTCTCCTTTAAATAATGAGGGGAAGATGAATCAAGGTTTTGGAATCAATTGGAGAGGAACTCTTGCTCTCCCATGGCCATTAATGGCTTTCTCTCCCCTCTTTCTCTCTCTTCCTTATGGGAGAAATAAAATTCAACCACTTTTATGGCTGGTTATGGTTATTAAACTCCTCAAAACTGATGAGGGAGAATATATTCAGCCCTTGGAATCAAATGGACAGGCCCTTGGTCTCCCTTGGCCATGAATGGCCCCTTTAAACCACTTTCTCTCTCCTCCATTAAAGGGTAAAATGGAGTTTTATCTCTCCTAGTCATCAAGGCCGAATTTGTTCATCTCCCTAGCCTATTGGAAGCCCATAACCCATATGAATAATAATAATGAGGTTAGCCCAAGTGGGGGAAATGGGTTTGAGCTTGGGTTTGCCCATTTAGGCTAATTTGACCTATTTCTAGGATTGAGTTGACCTTGGTCAAATTGACCATTTCGGTTGACCCCAATGGGTCCTTGGTGACCCATTGGCTTACCCTAAGGTCTAGGTAGGGTTGGTTATTGTAAGACCCCCTTTTTTTCTTTTTAAAACTCGGGGTCTTAGGCCCAGAATCGCCGCTTTGCGGTGACACCTTCACGTCCTGAAGGGTCATCACCACAAGGCGCCGATTCTGCCGGCCAAATTCGATCACAGAAAGGTAGCACAACAATTGAAGTAAGAGCAAGTCCACTGAAAGTAAATCACATATATAGAATAAAATCTCCACGAAGGGAGTGTCCACAGAATAACAATAATCAGAGTACTATAAATGCGGGCTTATGCCCGGTACATCATGTCCTCACTACAATCTCTCATGCGGAAGCAAAAATAGAAACTACTCAGGGTCGAGACTCACGGTCCCGGCTGTATGAACTCTGGAGCTAGACTGCCCCATCTCCAAGCGCACCGGCCTCTGGGGCTGCTCCTCCATGTTGGGATCCGCGATCCCCTAAATTATGCGGTTCGAAAACTGTTAGTCATAAAGACTAAGCCCTATCATCCCCTACCCCTTCCCCCATGGCTCCTAGGTACCGAGCAGAGAGGAAGAAAGGGAATGACATGAAGGTGGATATTTAATCAAGAAACAGATGCCAACGAAACTAATCTAGCAATTCTATAATAAATATGACAAAAACAGAAAGTAGGAAAGGTAACCTTAACTTATGTGCGAAAGCGCATAAGCCAAGGGATCTTCTATAAGGCTCCCATCGTATAGAGTGTCCCATACCACTTATATGTTGGGGTGTCGGTTATCAAACAGCAACATATATTTATATTGAAATTAACTTTAATTTATAAACATGCCCACACAAGCTTATAGACCAAGGGGTCGTTTTGCAGGTCCTAATGTATAAGCGTCCCATACCACTTATACTTTAGGTGTCAGGGTTAAATGAATTGATTATGCTATGACATGCAAGTGGGTATGATGAAACATGCAAGTGCAACTCACACACCCGACTCTGTGCACACAGACCTTTAGTTCCCCCTTTCGGAGCCGTTACCTCCCAGGATACCTCCGTAGTGGCAGACGGAAGCGGTGGGTTGGGCCTCACCCACCTCTAAACCAGTAAAGCACTACCGGTCAGACCTATCATACGCCTCAACGCTTGGTGCACTAAGCGGACGCCTGCGTACTCTTGCCGGCTGGCGCACCAGACTTCTGTTGGCGAAGTGCTAACCACACTTGCCGAGTCAGCGTATTGGCGTCGGTGCATCGACCCTCCAATACCGAAGACCCACCACCTTAATTTTCATTCCTTTTTATGCACATGCAAGTTTAATCGTGAACACACAAAAACCGAGCCGAAGCTCCTCGGACCAAAACGTCCGTCTCTTAACCAACCGAGCCGAAGCTCCTCGGACCATCTCGTCCGTCCCTTAACCAACCGAGCCAAAGCTCTCATCAATCTTCCTGTGCCAATAGTGGTTGTGAAAGGTGCAGCCCTAATTACTAAGTTACTCTTGTCAGTTTCTTATTACAGTTTACGTTAACCCAGGACTGCCCCCGGTATTCCCCGTGAAGGGCTCTCAAAGGGCACTAGGAACTATGATGGTAGCTGAAGCTCATCGTTCCCTTTCGCAAGGCACTTATTGTTATTGGTTGATCCTCTTTACCCATTCCCTTCTCATATTACGATAGACTATCCTAGGGTGATTTTAACCTTCCTCTCTTCGGGAAAGACGATCTTTCGTCGAACCCGAGCACCTCTTAACTCCAGCTATCACTACTTCTTTCTACTCTTCACATCATCCTATTGTGATATCATCCACAATTATCCACCCAGACAAAATGACTAACTCCAACGACTTTCTCAGACCATGTCCTATTGCAATTCACAAATTTGCTATATGGAGACCAACCTAGACTATTTGTCGAACCGGTTATGCAATGATCCCAAAACTCATCCAAATGCCCTAAATTATTTACTGGAGACTTGTCATGATATAAATAGCCTAAGTCCAGAATGTGGTAATTTTCCTAATTTATCTGGCATTTAATTAATTTCCTCGAAAATCCCAAGGGCTACTGGTTTGAACAAGAACTACCCTAAGTTCTCATGCAAGATGTCCAGCAAATTTATAATAAATAGTAGGTTATCTCAATAGGGTGAATCCAAAGTATCATAAATCTTCTATCATCAAAAGGGAAACAAAACTATTTTAGCAATATTTAGTATCTTCCATTATTTATGAACCAAGTACAGAGAATATTCTTCCAAAAATTGTAAATAAATTATAATATGTAGACAAAGACTTAAAAACAGCACCGGCCTAGTTTCATAATTTTTCAGCAACAATATCATCCATAATTAATTTCCAAATCATAGAACCCCTTGTTAACATTTGTGAAGAAAGTACTTGATTTTCTCAACTAAAAATTATACAAAAATTCAAGGGTAACCACTATGTCCTAAAACATATATTTCCAAGATTTCATGAGATTCCCTTGAACAGAAAGGTACAAATAACTAAAACATCAATTGGGGTTATAATCAACTTTACAAATGAAGTGCTGGAAATAAACATCATAAAATTCCAATAAAATTTCTATAAATTCTAACCACTTCAAAACTAACTTTACCCGAGTTTCACAGCCTTTAGCTAATGTTTAGTGACGGATTGTGCTTATTTAGTATTTTACCCTAAAGCTAAGATTAAGGTTTTAATGTATCTACTTGTCTCAAAATTCTCCAGGATTCCATTCCGATGATTCTTATCATGCTAATGTCAACTCTACAGAGTTTCAAGGCAATACGAGAGCAATTGCCCCCATGTCCTTCACAACCCTCAAAACCCTCCATCTAGGGTTTGAGTTTGGATCCTAGGGTAAACCAACCCTAAACCACACCATTTTCTCCATGTGGGTTATAATAACCCTTCCAAGTCAGTGGTCAAGATATCAGCCTCAGTTGAGGTGATTTGACCGTTCCAACCTCTCGTGCACTTTTTACTTAAAAATGCCTCACTTTTGCCTAGTTAAGAATATGTGACTCCCTATCCAAAACTCATCCAAATGAGTTGAAAATTTGTACAGAGCTAAGTTTTATAGCCAGGGACCACTCATTAAAATTTGGGAGGGTTTGGAGGTTATTTGACTACATAAATAAATTCCTCTGTCTTTATTAAATTAAAACAAAAACTTTAGGCAAAGTGTCTCCAAAAATTCCTATTTTTGGACTGCCTTTAGATATAGCTAAGGTTAACCCCCTGCCCAAATTTCAGGTCATTTGGACAAGGGATGAAGCGTAAGCATCCATTTTAGTTTCTGCCCAACCCTAGGTATAGACCCCATTAAAACGGGTGCTGCGGTCAAACCGCTTACCCAAACGAGTTGAAACTAATTTTAAATTAATCTAGACTCGAAGGGCTACGACTTCCGTGACAGGTCATTTTTCCTAAATCGGCTTCTAATTGCCTCAATTTGCAGCCTCAAAATATACTCAAATAATTTAACTTTTCATTATGTATTATATACATAATTTATATATTTTAAATTGATTTTACTGTTCATCTTCTACAGAAACCCGAAAACTAGAACACAGAAAACCCATATTTCCTGTAGCTCTTTCGTGATCCGTCGCCGGCTATCCGGTCACTTCCCTGGCCAACCTCCACCACCACCACCTTCGTTGAGGCGATGGCTATCGGTCGGCGATGGTTTGGCCACCGGAGGTGGCGGTTTCCGGCGAACTCAAAACAATATTTTTTCCATGGTTTTCCATGAAAACACGAGGTTGGTCCGGATCCTTTGAGCACGTACTTCATTTCTAAGAACCTAAGATCTACCCATAAGAGAAGAAGTAGAGGAGGACCTTGTTCGTGGTTTGAAGGCGAGATGAACGTCGGATTGTCATGGCACGGTGATGGCGTTCCCGAACTTCTCCTACAGCAAGAGCAAAAAATCTGAATTTGTTTGATCGAGCGTGTAACCTTCTCATCTTGCTCTAAGGGGTATTTTATGAATCAGCAAGTGGGGAAGGGAAAGAGGTAAGCAATTATGGTCATGAAGGCTCCTCTTAATGGTGTTTCGGTTATGGTAGAGGCAGTTGAAACGCTGGAAACGAAGAGGTGTTTGTCAGGTGGCAATTTCCTATTGGACCAACATTTCCTTATTTTATTAAATAATTAGAGTAGGAAACGGCCCATAAATTCTCCTGGTATAACTTCCCATACCAGCATTTATTACCACGCGTGTTAGAATAATTTCTGGCCTGAACCGGCGTTTCGGCCTCTGTCACGGGCGTGACATGTCGGTCACGGGCATGACAGACCTGCGTGGAAAACTCTGAGTTCGAGGATCGTTTTCCTGAGATCGACGATCGTCGAAGGGGGTCACGACCTTGGTCACGGGCATGACACTTTGGTCACGGGGGTGACACCTTGGTCACGCCCTTGGTCACGGGCGTGACACCTTGGTCACGGGCGTGACACCTTGGTCACGGGCGTGACAGGGTCAAGTTTGCAAATTCTGCGCTCGGCGATCGTCTCGCTGAGATCGACGATCGCCGAAGGGGGTCACGCCCTAGGTCACGGGCGTGACACCTGGGTCACGGGCGTGACAGGCCCGGGCTGCAAGTTTGACGATCGTCTCACGGAGATCGACGATCGTCGAAAGAGTCACGCCCTAGGTCACGGGCGTGACACATATGTCACGGGCATGACAGGCCCGAGTTTCAAATTCGACGATCGTCTCACGGAGATCGACGATCGTCGAAGGAGACACGCCCTATGTCACGGGCGTGACACATAGGTCACGGGCGTGACCAACCCGTGACCCGAAATCTCAGTCGATGTACTTCAAATCTTGGGCTTCTAGGGTTCTCTCACGACAGACCGACTCCTAAGAGTCTAGCCGGAAATGGGATGTTACAAATCCCAATAAACAAAACAAAAATTTCGTCCCCGAAATTGAGGTTGAGCCTACGGGGATTTCTACCGAAATAAATTAAACTTGTAACATCCCATACGGTTTTTTTCTATCGGGTTCAATCGACTACTTGTTTGATAAACGAAGACAATCTCCCAATAAACAAAAGATTAGCCCCTACTTTCCTGTGCATGCCTAGGTTCTCAATTTTTCCTTATCTAGTCCTACCGGTTTAGTATAAAAAGGTAATTTATAGTACACCAAGAGGTGGTGAGGTATACCTGACTGAACAACTCCGGATATTTTTGCCTCATCAGGTCCTGCGGTTCCCAGGTGTGTTCCTCCTGACCGTGGTTTCTCCACAGAACCTTGACTAAGGGGATCTTCTTGCGGCGCAAGATCCGTACTCCTTTGTCGTCGATCCGAACCGGCTCTAAGTGAACAGATCGGTCTGAAGCTACCGGCCCTTCGGTGGTCAAAATCTGCTGCTCCGGGCGTAGTAGAGCCCTTCTCAGCGAAGAAATGTGGAAGACGTCGTGTAGAGCTGCCAGCTCTGGTGGTAACTCTAGCCTGTAGGCTAGGGGCCCGATCCGCTCCAGGATCTGGTAAGGGCCCATATACCTAGGGCTGAGCTTCTTCTTCCGACCGCGCACCCGTGAGACTCCATGCATGGGCCGGATCTTCAAGAACACTCGGTCCCCTACCTGAAACTCCATCTGACGATGTCGGGCGTCATAGTACTTAGCCTGTCTACTCTGCGCCTTCAACATCCTATCTCTGATCAGTCTCACCTGAGCCTCGGTGTCTTCAACAAAATCCGATCCCAACACTTTCGGATCCTCGTCTTGAACCCAAGAAAGCGGGGTCCTACATTTTCTTCCATACAAGGCTTCATAAGGCGCCATCCTGATGCTGGGCTGGTAGCTATTGTTATAGGAGAACTCGACCAACGGCAACATCTTCTCCCACGGCTCCCCTCGGTCTAGTATACACAGTCGTAGTAGATCCTCCAACGTCCTGTTGGTGCGCTCTGTCTGCCCGTCCGTCTCAGGGTGGAAGGCCGTGCTAAAAGTCAATCGGGTGCCCAGGTATGCCTGCACTGACCGCCACTCCCTGGATGTAAACCGTCCATCGCGGTCCGACACTATCGTCCGGGGCACGCCATGATATCGGATATACTGCTCCACGAACTTCCGTACCAGCACTCCCACCGAGTCATCCTTCCTGATTGGTATAAAGCGGCCACCTTCGTCAACCGATCAACAATCACCCAGATCGAGTCATTCCTCGTCCGAGACTGGGGAAGACCATGTATAAAATCCATAGCTATATCATCAAACTTCCACTCCGGCACCGGGAGTGGCTGCAACAATCCTGCGGGATTCCTGCACTCTGCCTTCACCAACTGACACGCCTCGCAATGCGTCATGAAGTACGTAATGTCCTTCTTCATGCCCGGCCAAAACATCGTCTTCTTCAGATTAGCGGTCATCTTTGTGATCCCCGGGTGCACAGAGTACCGGCTGCAATGCGCCTCCGTCATAATATCCTCTCGGATCTGGCCTCCTGCGGGTATATATACTCTGCCTCTGAAATGTAGCAATCCATCTCTCAGGGAATAATCTCCTGTCGAACCCTCCTCCAAGGCTCGGAACATCGGCTCTGCCCATGCATCTGTCCTCTGTCCGTCCCGAATGCGATCCCGAATATCATCTATGGCCACCATCGATGACAGATACTCCCTATACAGCTCTGGATCATCCTCGGACACTAGGTATATCTGCATATCTCTGAATGACCGGACTAGCTCCATGGACATAACCTGGGGCCCAGCTTCGGAAGTGGCACCTCTCCGACTCAACGAAGCGGCCACCACATTTGCCTTCCCTGGATGGTAGTGCATCTCATACTGATAGTCTGGTAAGAACTCCACCCAGCGCCTCTGCCTGATATTCAGCTCCTTCTGCGTGTCCACATATTTCAAGTTCTTGTGGTCGGCGTAGATGTCGCAGTGGACTCCATAAAGATAATGGCGCCATACCTTCAGAGCAAAAACGACCGCTCCCATCTCAAGGTCGTGCACCGGGTAGTTCTTCTCATGGGTCTTCAGCTGGCGGGAGGCATATGCTATGACGTGTCCGTTCTGCATCAGCACTGCTCCCATCCCCTGGTATGATGCGTCGGTATACACCTGGAATCCTTCCTTTACAGATGGAAGGGCCAGAATAGGGGCTGAGATGAGTCGGTCCTTTAGCTCCTGGAAGGCTGCCTGGCACTGCGGGGTCCAAACGAAAGGTGCCTCCTTCTTCATAAAAGACGTGAGTGGGAGGGCAATTTGAGAGAACCCCTCCACGAACTTCCGGTAATAACCGGCAAGTCCCAAGAAACTTCGTACATCGGTGGTTGTCTTTAACTGCGGCCAATTTCGAACTGCCTGAATCTTTGCCGGATCCACCGCCAACCCGGCTCCGCTGATAATATGGCCTAGGAAAGCCACCTCCTTCAACCAAAACTGACACTTGCTGAATTTCGCATAAAGACGATGCTCCCGCAACCTTTCCAAAGTCAGTGCCAGATGCCGAGTGTGCTCCTCCTCCGTCCTAGAGTAGATCAGGATGTCGTCTATGAATACTATGACGAACACATCCAAGTAGGCCTCGAAAACCCGGTTCATGAGGCTCATGAACGCCGACGGAGCATTCGTGAGCCCGAAGGGCATCACGGTGAACTCATACAGGCCATATCTGCTACTGAAGGCCGTCTTCGGGATATCCTCCTCCTGGATCCGCAGCTAGTAGTATCCTGACCTCAAGTCCATCTTCGAGAAATAATTGGCTCCCTCCAGCTGGTTGAACAATTCGCCTATCCGTGGAGCGGATATGTATTCCGGACGGTCAGCCTGTTTAGTGCTCGATAATCGATGCACAGGCGAAGTGTCCCATCCTTCTTCTTCACGAATAGGAACGGGGCTCCCCATGGCGAGGAACTCGGCCTAACAAATCCTGCCTCAACCAATTCCTGTAACTGAGTCTGAAACTCTGCCAACTCCTTTGGGGCCATCCGATAAGGGGCCCTAGATGCCGGCTTGGCCCCCGGCACAAGCTGTATCTGAAAGTCCTGCTCTCGGTGTGGAGGTAGTCCTGGCAGTTTCTATGGAAAGATGTCAGCGAAATCTCGCACCACCGGGATGTCTGTCAGCGACTCCTTAACTTCCGCCATCTCAAATAGAATCTGATAGACCTCCTCTCCCTGCAGATGGGCCTTAACGGCCTGTACCGAAGATAAGAGTATACGAGAGACAGGTCTTATACCTTCGATGACAATGAAAGAGTCCCCGTATCTCACGGTGATCCTCTTTGCGTGGCAGTCAATCTGGGCATGGTTCCAGTGCAGCCATACCATACCCAGGATCAAGTCGTAGTCTGTCAGCCTCAAAATTGTCGCTGGAGCCTCGAATGCCTTTCCACCAATTTCTGCCTCCATATTGCAGTGATCCGTGGTAAGGAGCTCAGATCCATCCGGTAGTCGCACCCTCATCCTCGAGCCTGTGAATCGCTCCACGCCTTCCAGTCCTTCTACGAACGTCTCTGACACAAAGGAGTGAGTAGCTCTAGTATCGAACAACGTGCGGGCAGGCTTGCCACTGATGAAGACTATACCTGGGGTGATTAGATGTCTTAGGGTTCTATAATGAGTTTTACCTTCCTTGCTAATCTATCTAGTGCGGTTCAAAGTTTTAACAATTGAAAGGGAAATTCTATGAAAATAAAGAGGCATTGCAGCGTACCTGCTATGACCTGCTCCGGATTCCGAGGCTGCGCAAGGTCCAAGGCATATACCTGCTCCCTTTCCTATCTACGATCTCCCCCCTGGTATCCACGACTGCGCCCGCATCCTCGGCCTCCGTAATGCTGAGCTGGTGGGCCACCCTGTGGTGCTGGAGGTGGTGCCCCCCTCATGGGGCAGTTCCTCCGGATGTGCCCAATCTGATGAAAAAGGAAGCACTCTGGTGGGGGATACACCATTCCCCCGGGTCTCGGCATCTCCTGCATCCGAAGAGGTTGAGGGGCCAATATCACCTGTTCCCTCGGCTCCTGCCTCACCTCCTGACGAGGCTAGTCCTCTGTCCTTCTCCCCTCTGGTATAGCACCTCGCCACTGGTCATTTCTAACTCTCCGTTCTTGGTCCTCTGCTGGCTGCTTCCGGCCCCGAGTGGTGTGCCAATCAGACTCAATCCTTTTTGCCATCTCCAAAATCCGGGAGATAGGCCCGTCGGATACAAACAACAAAGCCTCCCTCAAGTCCTCCCGCAGGCCCTTATAGAACCTCCTGATGTACCCTGCTTCGTCCAGCTGGTAGGAATCTGCGTATCGAGCCAGATGGTCGAACTCCCGATGGTACTCCACCACCGTCCAGGTGCCCTGCTTCAGCTATAAGAACCGCTCCTCCAACTCATCCCTGGCCGACTGTGGAACGAAATGCTCCAGCAGCGCGGCCCTGAACTCTTCCCAGGTAACCTCTGCAACCTCTCTATTGGCAAATGCCGTATCCAACAGCGTCTTCCACCACCTCTTAGCATGGGACTCCAGGCAAGAGACAACCAGAGCCACCCTCTCCTCCCAGGGACACCGTATCCCGGTCAGCATCTCGTATATGATATCCAGCCACTCTTCCGTCCGAACCGCCAACTCTGTCCCCAAGTAGGACGGGGGAGACAGTCCTCGGAAGATGCTTAGCCAGTTGGCCCCCGGATTGGGCTGCGGGACCGGAACCTGCTGGGCCCTAAAAGACTCCAGGATGGCAGTCAGAGTCTGTCCCATGTCTGACTGAAGGAAAGGAGTGGGGACCGATGGAGGTGGTGCAACACCCTAAGCCTGCTGAACTCTGCCTTGTGGCGTAGGCTGTGCTGGAGGCTGCGTAACAAAAACCCATACTGAGAAAACGCTCAATCTTAAATAAAAGTGGACAATTTATATGTGATCCCCCAATGGGTACACCACTGCTTCCGCTGCTTAGTTTGTCCCAAACTAAACTCGAGCGGGGGTGACCCAGGGATAGTGGACTGCTACCTTTTTTAGATTGATGTTTTCTCCTCTGATACCACTCGTAAGACCCCCTTTTTTTTCTTTTTAAAACCCGGGGTCTTAGGCCCAAAATCTCCGCTTTGCGGTGACACCTTCACGTCCTGAAGGGTCATCACCACAAGGCGCCGATTCTGCCGGCCAAATTCGATCACAGAAAGGTAGCACAACAATTGAAGTAAGAGCAAGTCCACTGAAAGTAAATCACATATATAGAATAAAATCTCCACGAAGGGAGTGTCCACAGAATAACAATAATCAGAGTACTATAAATGCGGGCTTATGCCCGGTACATCATGTCCTCACTGCAATCTCTCATGCGGAAGCAAAAACAGAAACTACTCAGGGTCGAGACTTACGGCCCGACTGTATGAACTCCGGAGCTAGACTGCCCCATCTCCAAGCGCACCGGCCTCTGGGGCTGCTCCTCCATGCTGGGCTCCGCGATCCCCTAAATGATGCGGTTCGAAAATTGTTTGTCATAAAGACTAAGCCCTATCATCCCCTACCCCTTCCCCCATGGCTCCTAGGTACCGAGCGGAGACGAAGAAAGGGAAGGATGATAGTTTTACTTTCAAGACTACCTAAACACCTAGAGGGGGGGGGGTGAATAGGTTCTAATGCTTGTTCTCACTTTTAGGCAGAATATAATAACTGAATTAAATCACACAGCACAGCAATCACAGAAATTCATACAATACAGATTGCACACAGTTTTATAGTGGTTCCTCAAGGTCTGGGTACATCCACTTTCCCCCTTCACTTATCTAGCAGTGTGCTAGATTCGGCCAAACTTCCTCTTTAACTCAGATCAGCAGATCATACAGCTCAGAACCTGGAAAGGTTCCTACAACTCAGAACCCAAAATGGTTCCTACAACTCAGGCTCAACAACCCTACCTCAGCCTTGACACAAGGCCTACAACTCAGAGAAAAACTTTCTCCTACACTCAGGCAACAGCCCTACCACTCAAAGATCAACTCTCCTACACTCAGCCTTTATAACATAGGCTTACAACTCAGATATATATTGATAGACACTACAAAAATTAGAAAAGAGTTTGTATTATCTTGCCCTTGATGAGAGAGAAAAGGACAAGACAGTTCTTGATCAGCTGATGAATGAAATCAACTGAATCTGAGCTTTCTTCAAAGCTTCTTGAATCTGAACTTAGCTGAGTTGATTTCCCAAACAGCTTCTTGAGAAACCAGTGACGGCTTCCTTCTTCTTCTTCAAGTGGCTGGATCCCTCTCTATCCAACACCTTTGATGATACTTCTGAATTCTTGATAGAACTCTTCTTAGACAGATCTTGAGATCGTCTTCTTAGATCTTCTGATAAAGATCTTCTTTCGAGCCTTGCACTTTCTTGATTTGATTCTTCAATCAGTTTGTATGTTTGTTGCTCTCAAAATCAAATCATTAATTTCGCCTTCTGAATCTGTCTATTTATAGACCTTCTTCATGGTAACCGGCTGATCCGGTTTCTAACTGTCTTCTGACAAGTCTGACAGCTTCAGTTAACCTGTTGCAACCCACAGCTGTCAAATCTTCAAACAGATCCTGTGCCTTTGTCTTGGACAGCAAAGTGTCGAGACTGACTGTCAGAAAGTGTCGAGACCATTTGTCTATATGTGTCGACACAAGTAACTTAGGTGTCGACACAGCCTTTGGTGATGTCGACTGGTTTGCCTTTAAGTCAACTCAGCTTCTTCAGAACTTCATCTTGAGAATGAGTCGACACTGAATATTTGTGTCGACTCAAGCACTTCATCATTCTTCAGAAAATGACTTGGTCTAGACATTGCAGTGTGTCGACACAAGTCCTGTGTGTCGACACAGTTGTTGTAGATTCAGAACATAATATGTGTCGACTCTGCCTTCAGGTGTCGACACAGCAATTGTCGACTCTGCCAATATGTGTCGACTCAGTCTTCTGGTGTCGACTCAAGTATTGTCGCTTCTGCCTCTGTGTGTCGACTCTGCCTCAATGTGTCGACACAATTGAGATCAACTATACTTCTGTGAGTCGACACTGCTTCCCAGTGTCGACATAGTTGAGATCGACTATACTTCTGTGAGTCGACACTGCTTCCCAGTGTCGACATAAATGTGGTCGACTATCTTTCTCTGTGTCGACACAGCCTTCTTCAAGTGTCGACACAATTGTTCAGAAGTGTCGACATAGCTTTTTCTGGTGTCGACACATGGACTTAGAATAATTTCCTGTACTTGTAGTACTTTCTTAATCTGCACATATCAACTCAAAATAACATCAAATACACCTTGATGTATATCATAAAGCTAAGTTAGGCTTCTTCAAATCAGGTACACATTTTCCAATGTACCCAACAATCTCCCCCTATTTGTAGAAGTCATAACCCTTTTAGCTAATGATATACACCATTTAAAAATATATAATATGATGATGTATATAAGCATGACATTACAGGAATACTTTAATAAACAAAACATACAGCAAATTCATCACAGAATAAAGAAGAACATTAATAAATGATTACAGAACAATGTTTTGTTTATAACTTGGAAATGTTTGTTACAGATGTTTACATTGAATGACTTAACAAAACATTACAAAACAATTGAAAGGACTGGTAAGTTTAAGCTAAGACTGATCAGGCTCTCTTATGACAATTCCTTTGCCAGATTGAATTTGAGCCTTCACAGTTGGTTCAGCAACCTCAGCAGGCTTCTTGCCTTTCAGATCAGCTTTCTTCTGAGCTTCTTCCTTGAGCCTTTGCCTCTCAAAGTAGTGAAAGGGCTTTGGAAAATATTTGCTTGGCTCCTGAGCATCTGGTGGTAGCCTCCCCATCTTGGCTTTTCTTCTATATTGAACTATAGCCTCCTGCCTAGCTTCATACTTTTGCCATTCAATCTCATTATACCACTTTCCTCTTTCCTGGACTTGATCCTTTACAGCCTTCCATGATATCAGTATAATGTTTCTTGAAGTGGGACTCCATTGCTCAAAGTCAGGCCTAAGTTCAGCTTGCTCTCTAAATCTTTTCTTGGATAGTAGAGCATCTTGTTGTTCTTTCAAACTTGCATCAGGATTATCAACTTTCTCAATAACAACATTTGTAACCTCCTATGGAGGACTATACTTAGCCTGTACTTACTGATTAATCATATCAAAATCTGCAGGGGGGTAAATGACTTGGGCAACCTCAGGTTGATTGCCTTCAAGTAAACCTTGTTGAATTCCTGACTCAGCCACCATATCATCATCACATAAAGGTGGATATCCCAATGTGGCTCAAATACTATTAGTCACCCATTTGGTGTGTTCTGAGCCAGCATGAACTAATAATCTCTCCCCCTTTAGGACTTCTCTTTCAATATGGTCTCTGAGATCATCCTTCTGAAATCTGATCTGGCCATCAAGATAATTCACACCCTCTTTAAAATATGGTTTCAACTTTTGAAGCTTAGTAGATATCTCTGTCTGAGAGGTTGTGATAGCAGATTGAACTGAATCTAAGGCATCCTTGAGTTTCTTATCAAAATTTACAATCTCTTGTGCTCTTGCTTCAGTCATCCCTGTAGCACTATTTGTCAACTTATCAAGAATTTCATGGTGAGATTCAGCCAGATTCTCATTCATTCTTAGCTGGTTTTCTAGAACATAACCTTGCTTTAGTGCAATATCATCTACCTTGGTAAGAATTGACTGCTGTTGTTTAGCCAAAAATACTACAGCATTACCTCCTTTGTGGAAGCAATCTGTCATTTCCTTTTTATTTAAGTTGACTTCAAATCTGATTGATTTAATATCCTGGGCTAAGTCAAATTGAAGTGACTTATTATTCTCATCAACATATTTTTCCACAGCCAATCTGTGTTCTTCCAACTTAACTTGCAAGTCCACCATGAACTTATTATAATCAAAAGCAGCAGGAGTTTGGTGACTTGCAGGTTGGAGAGCTTGCTTATAGGTTTGGCTCCTTATCTTGAAGACTATAAGTTTCCGTTTCTTAGCCTCTCTGGCTTCTGCAGTCTCAAATTCTGATGAGCTTTCAATCTGAACTCTCTCAGGAGGTGTAGGAGGTTTATCTGTCTCAGTGACATATTGATCAGTCTCAACATTCACAGGCTCCCCCTCAATAACTGGCTCCTTCTCAACTTCTGGTTCTACCTAAATTTCTTGCTCTACCTCAATTTCATCAGCAATATTATCATCAGCAATTCCATCAGTAGCAATTCCATCATTAGGAAACAACTCATCTAGAGTGAATTCCTTTTGGGCCTGAGTAGAAGATGAGGCATCTAGATCAGCTATATTCAGATCTTTTGGTAGGTTTTCCCTTTCTACCTCTTGGACTTGTTCAGAAATTTTCTTCCCCTGCACCTGTTCAGTATGGGGAATGTCCTAGGCAGGAGAATAACCTTGCTCCCCCTGCACCTGAGCTGGATCAGTAATATCCTGAGTTGGAGAATGAACTTGCTCCCCCTGCCCCTGTGCAGGTAATGTTTCTTTCTGGACTAGAGTTGATCCAGACTGATCTTCACCCTGTTCTCTCACTTGATCTCCTTGATGTTGTTCAGTACTTTGCTCCTGTCCAGGTGACATCTCAGTTATGTCTTGCCTGACCTCTTCAGGCATCTCTTTGGATAGTACTCTATCCCACCTTGAGAATAATCTCATGTCCATCTTTCTCATATGATTGATCTTAGACCCTGATATCTATTGCAGGACTTCTGGAATCACTCCAATCAAGTATAAACTCAAAATCCTAGCCAGATTTGGCTTCTTAAGTCCTTCCTTGATCTTATCAAATACAACTGCTGACCAGTCAGTTGGAATTTTAAAAACAATTCTTGTCATAAGGCAGAACATATAGGCTGAGATCCTATCATGTCCACCAGGTTTACACAGAATCACCTTTCCAACAATCTCAGACAGAAATTTGTCTTGGTGATTCATTCATTTTCTATTGATGGCTGCTCCAATCTTTATGGTTGGATCCAACCCACACCATTGGAGAGCCTCCCTTGTCTTAGAGGCTGGAACCTCTTCTTCATTCTCAATGCTTGGCAATTGAAGAATTTGTCTTAAACTCCATAGAGTAAGTTTGACCTTGGTGCCATGAGTTGTGGATTTGATCTTGAGTCCAGAAGAATCCACTGATGCAGAAGTGTAAAATTCAAGTACCTCCTTCTTCCAGATCTTCGTTGGTTCAGAAACCAGAAATTCCAATCCATTTTCAGCAATAAGGGAAATCACTTGTTTGAATTCTGGTACGGCGGTGTCGAACGCAGCCCTAACCAGCTTATATCCTTCATTCACGTTGTCTTCAACCTTTGGCGTCATTGATCGGACGAGAAAGCTTGAGAGAGAAGAGAGAGATTGTCGACACAGGGTTTCAGTGTCGAAAACCTTGTAAGCGTGTCGATAGAATAAGTTCTTGACCTATTTATACCTTCTAAAGAAAGAAGATCAAAAGTCGGGCAAAAACAGTTTAAATGTGTCGACACAAACTTCTATTGTCTCGACAAATAATTCTGTCTACTATGTGTCGACACCAATTGAGGATATGTCGACACCTGAGATACATAGTAGAGCATCAGAAATTCTGTGTCGACTCTTTGTTCAAGTGTCGACACAAAATTTGTAAGTGTCGACACCAATGTTCTGGTGAAGTAGACACTATATTTCTGGATGAGTCGACTATTTGACCCTTAAGTGTCGACACATATTCTCTGTGTCGACACAATTTCTCTGACTAGTCGACCAGACTTCACTGAGTCGACACTTTATCACTATAAGTGTCGACACCATTTTACTTAGCCAATATTTGTTTGTTGATACCACTTGAAAGTTTATTGATATACTAGTCAATGGTCAGTATTCCTAATTCAATTTTTAATTTATTGAATTTTGTTTCATCCACTGGCTTAGTAAATACATCTGCTATTTGATAATCTGTTTTAACAAATTCCAATGAGATGTCTTCTCTTTCTACATGCTCTCTAAGAAAATGATATTTGATTTCTATATGCTTAGTTCTACTATGAGAAACAGGATTGTTAGCAATAGAAATAGCACTCTTAGAATCACACAATAAAGGTGTTCTACTTACTTGAATACCATAATCCTTCAATTGATGCTGTATCCACAATAGCTGTGCACAGCAGCTTCCAGCGGCAACATATTCTGACTCAGTTGTGGATATTGCCACACTGGTCTGCTTCTTACTGCTCCATGATATCAGTCTTCCTCCCAAGAATTGACAAGTACCTGTAGTACTCTTTCTATCCTCTCTACAGCCTGCAAAATGTGCATCTGAATAACCTGTTAGTAGAAAATCTCTATTCCTAGGGTACCAAAGACCTAGATTAGGTGTGCCCTTAAGATATCTCAGAATCCTTTTGACAGCAGTATAATGAGATTCTTTAGGGAAGGCTTGGTACCTAGCACAGACACATGTAGCATACATAATATCTGGTCTACTAGTAGTGAGATATAGTAGTGAGCCAACTATTCCTCTATACAAAGATTCATCAACAGGTTTACCTGCATCATCTTTGCATATAGGCATACTTGTTCCCATAGGAGTTCTCATGGTAGAGGATGACTCCATACCATACTTCTTAATTAATTCCTTGGTGAACTTAGACTGAGATATGGACAAGCCATCTTCAGTCTGTCTTACTTGGAGTCCCAAGAAGAACATAAGTTCCCCCATACTACTCATCTCAAACTTCCCTTGCATAAGTTTGGCAAACTTTTTGCAAAGGTTATTCTCAGTAGATCCAAAGATTATGTCATCTACATAGATCTGAACTAAGATGATCTTACCTTTAGATTCCCTAAGGAATAGAGTTTTATCTATTTTTCCTCTTGAGAATTTGTTCTCAATAAGGAAAGTAGACAGGGTTTCATACCAAGCCCTTGGGGCTTGCTTTAACCCATACAAAGCTTTCCTAAGCCTATAGACATAATCAGGTTTAAGAGGATCTACAAAACCTGATGGCTGCTCTACATAGACTTCCTCTTTTAGATCACCATTCAGGAATGCTGATTTCACATCCATCTGGTACACTTTGAAGTCTTGATATGCTGCATAGGCAAGGAACATTCTGATTGCCTCTAGCGTTGCTACTGGGGCAAATGTTTGATCAAAGTCAATCCCTTCTTCCTGCCTGTATCCTTTAGCAACCAACCTAGCTTTGTTCTTCACAATTATTCCATTCTCATCCAACTTATTCTTATAGATCCATTTTGTGCCAATTATATTGTGGCCTTTTGGTTTAGGAACAAGCTCCCAAACATTGCACCTTCTGAATTGATGCAGCTCCTCTTGCATAGCATCAATCCAGTGTTGGTCTTGGATGGCTTCTTCAAACTTCTTAGGCTCCATTTGAGACAGGAAACTTGAATGCAGAACTGTGCTCAGATTTTTGCTTCTTGTCTGAACTCCCTGTCTTGGATCACCTATAATCTGATTAGCTGGATGATCTCTTAAATGTCTTGTAGCTGGAGGTAGATTCCCTTCTGGTTGAACATCTCCAGCTCCTACATCATGCTGTACCTCTTGGATTTCATCAGCTTCTATTGAGTCGTGTACTCCCCCTGTACAGTAGCCTTCATTTTTCAATGCTTCATCTGCATTTGTTGCTTCTGCAATGGAAAGCTTGTCCATCCTTTTGCTTATATCCGTTGAATCATTTGATCTACAAGACAACTCACTGTTGATTAATCTTGTTTCATCAAATACAACATGTACAGACTCCTCTACAACTTGAGTAGTCAAGTTGAAGACCCTATAGGTCTTACTATTTATGTTGTACCCAACAAATATCCCATCTTGGGATTTGGCAGCAAATTTAGTCAAATATGACTTGCCATTGTTAAGTATATAGAACTTGCAACCAAAGATCCTGAAGTAGGATAGATTTGGTTTTTTACCTTTCATAATCTCATAGGGAGTCATTTTGTGGCTCTTGGTGATAGAAGCCCTATTGATCACATGACATGCAGTGTTTACTACCTCAGCCCAGAAATATTCTGGAATAGAGGTGTCACTCAATAGGGTTCTACCAGCTTCAATTAATGTTCTATTCTTTCTTTCAGCAATGCCATTTTGCTGTGGTGTTCTAGGTAAGGAGAACTCTTGGAAAATCCCAAAGTCTTCACATAATTTTGTCATGCTTTCAGATTGAAACTCAGTACCATGGTCACTTCTGATTTTGACCACTGTACAATTCAGTTCATTCTGAATTTGCTTCACAAAACTAAGTAAGACACTTGGGGTTTCTGATTTCTGTCTCAGAAAGAACACCCATGTAAATCTAGAATAGTCATCTACAACCACAAAAGTGTAGACCTTCCTACCTAGACTACGAACTGGCATAGGACCAAAAAGATTCATATGTAAGAGGTATAGGCACCTCACAGAATCCTTGTTTTCAAGGCTATGAAAGGAGAATTTTGATTGCTTGCCCTTTTGACAAGCAGAACATATCCCATCTTTTATACACTTATCTTGAGGACCATTCCTCACTAACTCTTTGCTAAAGAGTTGGCCAATTGTCTTGTAGTTAAGATGAGCCAATCTCTTGTGCCACTTGACATAATGAGATGCATTATCATCAGCTATAAGACAGATGGGAGAAACCTTGTTCTCACATACAAAATTAAGACAATATACATTTCTCTTCCTATACCCAGTCAAAATGATCTCTTGATCACTTGACCTTTTGATATGACATCCATCCTTAACAAATGAAATGTCATATCCTAAATCACTCATCTGGCTTATGCTTATCAGATTGTGTTTCAAACCTTTTACATAAGCCACTTGGGTAATAGTAATTAGGTTAGAAGAAATGTTACCAAACCCTTTGATGACTCCTCTTTCAGATCCACCAAAGATTACTTTAGGTCCATCTTTGACAGATGTGTACTCCTTCAGTAGACCCTTTGTTCCAGTCATGTGCCTGGAACATCCACTGTCCAAGTACCATATAGGGGCATGACAACTTGGACTCACCTACAATACAGATTTACTTTCCCTTAGAACACAAGTAAGTCTTGGGTCCTTGGTTCAGGTTAGCACCAACAAAACTACCAGCAACTCTTCTAACTGGTAGACTACTATTCTTCCTAACACTTGTGTTATGCCATCAGTCAAAGGAAAAATGGCCTCTCTTGCCACAACACCAACATTCAAACTTATTGTATCTAGATCTAGATACACCCTTGATAGAAGAATTTCTGTCCAGTGCTGGTGCTGCAGCAGCCTCACCCACAGGTTTCTTATAACCATGGGGTTTATGAACATGGGTAGACCTGTTGGAATTTACACCTTTATTTATCAGAACATTAGTCTTAATATGACCATGAATATTCTCAAGATCATATTTGTTAGAAGGCACTTGCACCTTTCTAAACTTAACAGGGACTGATAGGTTTAGTGGCTGGACAGGAGCTTTGCCTTTTCCCTTGAATTGGGCAGCCCTGGGGTTACCTTTGAAGCCTAATCCTGCCTTACCCTTTTGAGCCACAAACTCATCTATCAAGGGTAAGACAGATTTTGGCTTTGAGTAACTAGCCACTAAATCTTTTTCTATTCTTAGTCTGGCCTCCAGACTCTTAACTTGAACATTAGTATATCTGATTGTGCCCATCTGAATAATAGTTATATTTTTCAGTTTGGCAATCTCATTCAACTTTTGATATATTACTTTTTCCAAACTCAGTTGCTGCAACCTTAAGATCTGCAATTTCCTGAGCCTGAGATTTGACTAGGTTCTTGCTTTTCTTAAGGGCCTGCAACAAGTCCTCATACTTATCTATCAACTGATAGACATCTCCTTCAGATTCAGATCCATCTACATCACTTGATGCAGATGAAGCTGATTCTGCACTAGTACTACAAACTGAATTTATAGAAAGACAATGTACCTTACTAGGACCAGACTGATTCTGGCACATGTCTTCTTCTGATCCAGCCATCAGTCCCATGTACTGATGGTCCTCTTGTTCATAGATGGAGTCCAGCAATTGCATAAACTCCTCTTCTTCAGTAGCAGCATACAGTCCAATATATGCCTCAGCTTCAGATTCTGACTCTGAATTTGATTGATCTGTAAGGCTCTTTTCCTTCTTTGCAACAAAGGATTTCTCCTTCTTGCCTTTCTGATGAGTCTTCTTCTTGTCTGATGACTCCTTTCTCTTATCAGGACAATCAGCCACTACATGTCCAGGCCTATTGCAACAATAGCAGACAATCTTTGATGTAGTGGCTTTGCTGGGCTTAGTTCTGTTCCTTTACTTCCTTGATGACTTATTCTTCTAATAATAGTCATCAACTTGCTGTGATGTGGAGGGCCTAGACTTCCACTGCTTCTTCTTCAAGAACCTCTGGAATTGTCTTGTGAATGCAGCAAAGTCTGCATCTGAATCACTCCTCTCTGAACTCTGACTGTCTGAATTTTCAGAATTAACTTCTGTAACTTCCTTAGGAGGAGATGAAAATATCCTCCTATTCTTTCTATTGGCTTCAGCCTTGAAGGCCACAGATTTTTCTCTATGCTCACCTTTTGAATTCTTTTCTTCCTCCTTCCTCACCATTAGTTGCATTTCATAAGATAGCAACTTTCCAAACAAGGTTGGAGGAGAAATTTCTGCCAGTTTAGCTACTTCTCTTATGGCATAGATCTTAGTGTCCCAATCCTTTGTCAAGGATCTTAAGAATTTGTCATTCAGTTCATAGGTACTGAAGACTCTTCCATAGGACATTAATTCATTCACTATTCTGTAGAATTTCTTATAGCATTCAGTTATGCTATCAGATTTTCCTTGTCTGAAACTTTCATACTCTTGGTTGAGCATAGACTTCCTATCCTGTCTTACTTCTTCAGAACCCTCCATGTAGACAATCAAGGTGTCCCACATTTCTTTGGAGGTTTTGCAGTGAATCAAATTTTGGAATGTAGAATCATCTATGACACTTACAATAATGTTCTGTGCTCTTTTATCCATGGTTGCCAAAATGATTTCATCCTTTGTCATTTCTGAATAACTCTTTGCAGTTTGGATATTTGCATCAAGAACTGATACCTTCATTGGAATGAAGGGACCTTCCTGTACTGTAATGTATATCCTTGGGTCAGAAGCCTCCATGAACAATCTCACCCTTTCTTTCCAAATTCCAAAGATTTCTTTTCTACAGATTGGTAATTTCATTGACCCTAACTCCTTGTGATTCTCTCCAGAACCCATTTTCTTGAATCTTGATTCTGCCTTAGGGATCTTACTCAGACTGTTAAGTCCTTATTTGAGTAACGTCCCTCTGATACCACTTGATAGTTTTACTTTCAAGACTACCTAAACACCTAAAGGGGGGTGAATAGGTTCTAATGCTTGTTCTCACTTTTAGGCAAAATATAATAACTGAATTAAATCACACAGCACAACAATCACAGAAATTCATACAACATAGATTGCACACAGTTTTATAGTGGTTCCCCAAGGTCTGGGTACATCCACTTTCCCCCTTCACCTATCTAGCAGTGTGCTAGATTCGGCCAAACTTCCTCTTTAACTCAGATCAGCAGATCCTACAGCTCAGAACCTGGAAAGGTTCCTACAACTCAGAACCCTGAATGGTTCCTACAACTCAGGCTCAACAGCCCTACCTCAGCCTTGACACAAGACCTACAACTCAGAGAAAAACTTTCTCCTACACTCAGGCAACAACCCTACCACTCAGAGATCAACTCTCCTACACTCAGCCTTTATAACATAGGCTTACAACTCAGATCTATATTGATAGACCCTACAGAAATTAGAAAAGAGTTTGTATTATCTTGCCCTTGATGAGAGAGAAAAGGACAAGACAGTTCTTGATCAGCTGATGAATGAAATCAACTGAATCTGAGCTTTCTTCGAAGCTTCTTGAATCTGAACTTAGCTGGGTTGATTTCCCAAATAGCTTCTTGAGAAACCAGTGACGGCTTCCTTCTTCTTCTTCAAGTGGCTGGATCCCTCTCTATCCAACACCTTTGATGATACTTCTGAATTCTTGATAGAACTCTTTTTAGACAGATCCTGAGATCATCTTCTTAGATCTTCTGATGAAGATCTTCTTCCGAGCCTTGCACTTTCTTGATTTGATTCTTCAATCAGTTTGTATGTTTGTTGCTCTCAAAATCAAATCATTAATATCGTCTTCTGAATCTGTCTATTTATAGACCATCTTCATGGTAACCGGCTGATCCAGTTTCTAACTGTCTTCTGACAAGTCTGACAGCTTCAGTTAACCTGTTGCAACCCACAGCTGTCAAATCTTCAAACAGATCATGTGCCTTTGTCTTGGACAGCAAAGTGTCGAGACTGACTGCCAGAAAGTGTCGAGACCATTTGTCTATATTTGTCGACACAAGTAACTTAGGTGTCGACACAGCCTTTGATGATGTCGACTGGTTTGCCTTTAAGTCGACTCAGCTTCTTCAGAACTTCATCTTGAGATTGAGTCGACACTGAATATTTGTGTCGACTCAAGCACTTCATCATTCTTCAGAAAATGACTTGGTCTAGACATTGCAGTGTGTCGACACAAGTCCTGTGTGTCGACACAGTTGTTTTAGATTCAGAACATAATATGTGTCGACTCTGCCTTCAGGGGTCGACACAGCAATTGTCGACTCTGCCAATATGTGTCGACTCACCTAGATCACTATTTTTTCCAAAATGACGAGAGTGCCCACCTTCCCCCCAGGCAGTTCGAGGTGGCCCGGGTAAGGTGCTCGGAGGCGACGACGACGGCTTGAGAAAAAGAAGGCGGCCACGGATGGCAAGGTTCATCGTCAGCGGTGACGGCGGCCACTGCTGATGCCCGCTCGTGAGGTAGCGCGCACTTGTATGTGCCGGAGCGCGCAGTGCGCGCGTTAGAGTGTCGGACACGGCTGCGCGTGCTGTGCGCGGGCACGCGCAAAGCGCGTGTGCATGGGGCTACCACGTGTTGTAACATCCCATTTCCGACTAGACCCCTAGGAAGGGTTTTGTCATGACCAAGTCATGACAAAACCCTAGGAAGCCCAAGAAGGCCAAGTGAACCGGGATCAGGGTGGAAATCACCTTGGTTTGCAAATAGTAGGTCAGAAATTTTCCTAAAATTGGATTTGGGCTTGGGCGTTGAGTGCGTCGAGTGCACTCAACACCAAAGGCTGGCTGGCGTTGAGTGTGTCGAGTGCACTCAACGTCATAAGCAGTATGGCGTTGAGTGCACTGACTGCACTCAATGCCATCTTTCAGGCTGGATGGCGTTGAGTGCGTCGAGTGCACTCAATGACATAAGCTGAATGGAGTTAAGTGCACTGACTGCACTCAACACCATCCTGTGTAGACTGGATGGCGTTGACTGAGTTGAGCTCACTCAACGCCGTAGTCTGGATTGCGCTGAGTGAGCTGAGCTCACTCAACGTCATAATCTGGATTGCGTTGAGAGAGCTGAGCTCACTCAATGCCGTAGTCGGGATGGCATTGAGTGAGTTGAGCTCACTCAACGTCGTATGCTGGATGGCATTGAGTGAGCTGAGCTCACTAAACGCCATTTTACTTGGAATTTTTTTCGACAGTTTTGGCTTGGCTGCTGGTTCAGTTGAACCTGGCCGTTTCGGGAAGCGGGCCAGGATGTCTTAAATTAGCCTTTTTTTTATTAAGACCTAATTAATTCTTATTTTAAAATGTTGACCGGTCAAGTGGAGTGATGTCACGTGGCCGTCGGTTTTGAAAACAAAGTGAATAGCCACGACCATGGCCGAGAACCAGCTTTCACGGCCAATAATGGCACTTGATGCTGTGGCTCCCTTCCCCTCCTCTTTAATGACTGGATTCAACTCCTCTAGGGAACAGGAGGAGTTTCTAGCTGTTATCTTGCTGGATAGAGCTGTGTTCAGCCTACCCCCACCCCCCACCCCCATGGCCGAAAAAGCTTTAAAGGACCATTAATGGCCACCAGCAGTTAGACCTTTCCCCTCCCTCCTTTTACTTGTTTAAAAGATTCCCTAGACCTCAAGCAATCGTTTCCAAACTTTGTATGAAGGAGATGAGAGAGTTCTGCATGCTATTGAAGACCGTCGGCGACACGTTCACCATTAATGGCTTTTCGTCGATCTGCACGCCTCCAGCCCGCGAATAAGGTCCTCCTCTACCTCTTCTTCTATGGATAGATCTTAGGAATTATCAAGAGAGATATCGGGCTCAAAAGAGATGGATCGGGCGAGCATTTCCATGGTTTTTCCAAAATTCACGGTGGTCGGGTTCGCCGGAAACCACCACCTCTGGCGGTCAAACCACCGCCGACCGATAGCCACCACCTCGACGGAGGTTGTGGTGGCGATGGCTGGCCAGGGAGGTGGCCAAATGGCTGACGGTGGCTCATGCAAAGCTACAGGTTTTATGCATTTTTTTTAGGGTTGCTGGTTTCGGGTTTTTGAGAAGATGAATAGTGCCATGCTATTTTATTATATTTTAATATATTATATAGTGTATTGTTTTACTAGTATTCTTCTCCTTTTAAAATAAATAAATGAGGCCCTTATAGGCCATTTTAGGAAAAATAGCTAGTCACAGAAGTTGTAGCCCTTAGAGTCTAGATTATTTTAAAATTTATTTCAACTCGTTTGGGTAAGTGGTTTGACCACAGAACCCATTTTGGTGGGACCTATACCTAGGGCTATCCTGAGATTCAAATGGATGCCCACCCTTCATACCTTGTCCAGATGATCTGAAATTTGGGCAAAAAGTCTACCCTAGCTATACCTAGGGCCTGTCCAAAAATGGGAATTTTTGGATAATATTTTTCTATAGTTTTTAGAAAAATTTGATAATCCTTATATAAATTAATTAGGTGGCCTAATGACTTCCAAAACCTCCCAAATTTTGGTGAGTGGTTCCTAGGTTCATCATAAGGCTCTGTATAATTTTTCATCTCATTTGGAGATATTTTAGATTGGAAATGAACAAACCAAAGCTTTGCCCTATTAAGGGGTTTTTAGGTCAAAAGTGCACTTTGTGATTTGAATAGTCAAATCACCTCAACAGAGGCCGAGATTTTGACCACTGACTAGGCATGATTTCTATCACCCTCTCATGGAGTTTGAGGTGGATTGGGATATATTTGCCCCAGGACCCAAGGTCAAACCCTATGAATGGTTCTTGGAGGTTTGTGAAGGGCAGGTGGTCAAATGACCTTGATATGATTTGAAACTTGGTGGAGAGGATTCTAGGGTGACTAGGATCCTCTAGCAGAAATCTAAATGGATTTTAAAGTGAATAAGTCCCTCAAAACCCTAACCCTAGTTTAGGGCATAAACCTTGTAGTGATAGAAAATGTCACTAAAACTCACTGAATAGTGATGAGATTTGGGTAGAGTAGTGCTTAAAGTTAGTACAAGCTCTGGAGATTTTGTTATAAATTTAGGATTATTATTTTTGATACTTCATTAATAATTAATTAATTTGTATTATTTACTTAGAAATTTATTATTGAGTAACTACTTGCTAGAAATTGATGAACTTTAGCCAGAGGACTTTTTATTATGTTTTAAAGCTCTGTGAATTTTTATGGGATTTTTGGAATATTATTTTTAAGGGTGGTTTATTAAGTATTGTTTCCCATGAAAATTAATTAAATTTATTTTTGGGTCTATCAAGCCTGTAAAATTATGATGTTTGCACAATGATCCTTTTTGCACCATATTAAGATTCTGTAACTTTGATATAATTTTCTGATGAATAATTTTGGTACTTCCTTCTTTACATATGATTAAGGGAATTATTTTGAATAAATTAATTATACGTCAAATAGTTTCTGAAAAATTATGAGAATTAGTATCTAGTAATATATCTCTGTTATTTAGTAATCAAAATTTTTGGGTGGCCATTACTTGGGTAGATCATATAGTTCATGTTCAAAATTGCCCATGGCCAAATATTTGGGAAAATTCAATAAATATCAAATTAATTAGAAAAATTATGAATCTCTGATTTTAGACTAAACATGTTATGATAGACCTCCAGTAAATTTTATAGGAATTTTGGAAGATAATTTGGTGTACCTCCCTTTGTGCATCTCATATAGCTTAGAATGGTCTGCATTTAGTCGAAACTGCATAAGTTATATTAAGGTGCAAAATGATCGTGGGGATTAGAGTATTAGTAAGATGACTAGGAATGAATAAGAATGTACCCTCATGGGTCAAGACAGGGATAGGGTGGTAGGTTGTAAGAGGTGCTCGGGATCGACGAAAGATCGTCCTCCCCGGTAGGAGCGGAAGAGTCTTACTACACTAGGGTTAGATCCGAAGTAATTTAAAGGAGATCGGGTAATGGGTATTAACCAATAAAAGTAAGTGTCTTGTGAAATGGAATGATGGGCTTTAGCTACCATCATTGTTCCTAGTGCCTTTGAGAGCCCTTTACGGGGTATGTCGGGGGCAGTCCTGGGCTAACGTAAACCGTAGGAATAATAAACCGAAAGAGCAACTAGTATAACTAGAGTTTCACATTCACACACCCCGGTAGTTAGGGAGGTTGAGTAGGTTGGTTTAATTATCTTTCAGTCGGTAGCTTCTGAAGGTAGATTCACAGACGGGACAGTCTGGGGAGTCGAGGGCTCGAGGGTTTAAATACAGAATAAGGTGGTGGGTCTTCGGTATTTGACTGTCGTTCACACCGACGTCGGTATGAAGACTCGGCAGTGTGGGACACTTCGCCAAAGAAAGTCTGGATGATACAAACAGCACTAGTATGCGGATACTCTAGGTTGTGTTCATCTAGGGGCGTATGGAAGGGCTGGGCCCGGTAGTGTGGATACCCGCCTAGAAGTGGGGGGACCAACTCACGGTCTCCGTTTGCCACTATGAAGGTTCCTGGGAGTGAAGCTAGCTGCCCGAATAGGGGGAACTAAAGGTCTGTGCGCATAGAGTCGTGTGCGTGAGTTGCACTTGCATGAATCATGGCATAGCATATTACTACACTCATATTTGCATACAACCGACACCCCAATGTATAAATCGGTATGGGACTTTTTATATGATGGGAGCCTTGCAGAAGACCTCTTAACTTATAAGTTTGTATGGGCATTCATATAAGTTAACGTTACATATTTATTTTCTACTTATCCTTTCATATATATATTGATTTACTACAAGTTTACCTTACTGCTCACTATTCTAGAACTGCTAGATGTACCTTTCATACTTAGCTGCTTATACAATATATATTTACTGCTAGACTAGTTCTGCTGTCACCCGTCTTGCTTATTCTCCACCATTGTAGCTTCCCTTTCCTCCTCTCCGCTCGGTGCCTAGGAGTCATGGGGGTAGGGATAGGGGATGATAGGACTTAGTCTTTATGACTAATGGTTTTCGAACTATAATATTACAGGAGCTCCAGATGGGAGACAGGGACCAGCAGCCCAGGGACCAGCACAAGCGGAGCACGGTGCGCATGGAGGTGGGCCAGTCTAGTTCTGGAGCACCTGTGACCAGCTCCGTGAGTTTTTAGTACTATCTTATAGCTTCCGCGAGTGATATGTAGTGAGGATCTGATGTACCGGGCTTAAGCCCGTTTTTATTTCATCTATACTGATCTTTTGCAGTACTTTCTACTCTCTTTAGTTATATGGACTTTTTGTGATTTCCATTTACATGTAATTCTGTGGACTTTCTATATTCAATTTATAGTTTACTTCTCTTTCCTTTTATGATCGAAAAGGCCGGCAGAATTGGCATTTTGTAGTGGCTGCCTTCCCGAGTGTTGGTGTCACCGCAAAGCGGCAATTCTGGGCATAAGACCACGGTGGTGAAAAAGAAAAAAAAAGGTCTTACACGTGTAATATCCCCATGTTACTTAGGGGACCTAGAAGTTTTAATATCCAACAAATACCTTGGCCCCACCCCTCCCCTTGACTTGAGTGGATCCATTAGTACACCTGAGGGCCAAGTTTATGCACCACCATACTCTTAAGAGAGAAGATGTGCACATAGCCACCCTTAAGCCCTTGACTGAACCTAAACCTTCACATATAACTCCAAGACCATAAACATCATGATGGCACACCAAACCATGCACCACACCCCTTGGAAAGCCCTTAAGGCTAAGAGGTGTGCACTTAGTATTTTTGACACAAAACACCCTTCCCTTGCTCTTTTTACCCAAGGATTGGACCTACATCAATCCAAGACCATGACCAACCCAACCACAAAATGCTATTTTTGTCAACGCAAAAAGTAAACAAGAGCTTAGGCCTAAACCTAGACTAAACCTTAACTTAAGAAAAATTAACCTAAAGAGGCAAACCAAAAATTCTCCTAACCTAAGCCCCATTTCCCCTTTTAGGTTGCTGACCCAGCACCTAAGCAACCTTATCTTGAACTCCTGTAGACAGCAAGGTGGTTGGAAGTACCCCTACACCATAGTCATGACCGGCCATGGTGAGCTTAAGAGCTCAACACCAAAACTCACCCCCGGCCTATAAAAGAGACCCCAAGGCCATTGAAAAGCACACACCAATCCCCACAATACCCCTGTGCAGAGAAATCGAGCGGAAGCCCTCTTCAAATCTCCCTCCACTCAACCCTTGAAAGCCATGGAAAACCGACCACGATTACGGCGAACTCGGCCCTATGAGGTGAGATTCCTCTTCCTTCTTCTTCCCCTCACCCTCGCAAACGTTTTCGAATCAAAATCGAGCCCAATTAGGCATCGTATTGGCCTGTTGCAGCGGCGGATTTCAAGTAAAAAATCAACTTGCGTTCCGCCGCCGCCGGCATTTTCCGGCGACCCCACCACCACCAAAATATTGCCCTGGCCCCGTGGAAACTTTCCAGTGGACCAGAAGTGGTCGGCGATCACCGGGCGACAATGGCGAAGCCCTGCAAGTTTTTCTCTAGCGGGATCGATCTCGGCCGTTGCTCAACGAAGAAGACAAAATCAGCATCGTTGATTAACCTCGGCAAGGATTGGCTGATCCACACAGTGGATCGAACAGTGGATCCGCTGTGGGGGAAGGTCATTTTCCCGTCTACCGTATTTCTGGAGCATTGGATCTGCGCCAAGATTCGCGCCCCGCCTTTATAACCTTTTTAAAATGAATTTAATTACTGGCTATTTGCAGCCCATTACCAGAATCCTTCAAGCTCAAAAATAAGTACCCTAGAGGCTGACCCAGGCCAATTGACCAACATGAAAGTGTTAGGGCTTGTTCTGCGGTTTTCAAAAAGGGGTGGTACGTTTTCAGGGGTAGTGTAGAACTCCGGGAATCTTTATTTGAAGTTTTCTTCCTATTAATTAAATTCTAATAAATGGAAATTTGCTAAGACCCCCTACTTAACCCAAAACCCCCTAAATTAACTAGGACTTGCCCTATAACTAATTTGTAAACTCACCCACCATTCTAACTTTATTTCGACCATTTTACCCTAACCCTCCTATTTCAATTTGTGCTCGTTATGAAAATACCTAAATCATTTTCCTATATATATCAAAACCTTTTCAAAAAGCCTAAATAATACATATCTTGAATACTTAGTATAATGCCTTGTAGAAAGTGAATTCACTACCATATCGCTTATCAGAAATGCTCTTCTTTATTACCAAATTATTTACTTAAACCCTGACTAGTATCACTGTGTTCATCATGTTTATCTTGTTACCAAGCGAGTTGAGAAAATGGGAAGGAAGTCATTTATGACTTGCCAAATATCCTGTATTTTGCTTTATGTAATATGGGTTATATTCAGTAGTTATTACTCCTCATTTACGAGAAATTCAATAGTTAATGCATAAACTGCTTCTTATACAATCATCGCAAGTACATTACCGTACTCCTTCTTTAGAGATAATAAATCTTAACTAGTAGAGCTATGTGTATGACCTAATGTACTTTAAAGTGCTCTATCTTTAAATTACCTAATTGGTGTCTAGGAAAGGAGTTAGTGGTGAGCCAGTATTCCCAGAAAGGAAGGTGGTGTATAACGGTACTCAGTGCGACCACCAACCTTATTCTTACCTAGCCAATACGTAATTTAAATCAAGCACTCTGTAAGTATCATTAAGGTAAACTCTAGATCGCTTCCAGTTAAGGGATGTCTTCATTTAAGCTTAATTTATCACGGTAACAGGATGTGATGATGGTTTATAAGCCCCGTGCGAGGCATCCGTTTAGACTAAATTAATTAACTCTATGGCGGGTCTAACCACTCTACCGTACAACACATTGTCGGAGGGACTAACGCGTTAGATTCTTTTGATTGTGAAGGGGCAATCTGTCTTGTGGTTTAAATCCCGGTGGACAAATCCCCTTTGTCTATGTCATTGTCCCTATGGTTTTTTAAGGAACAACGGGTGGAGTACAAAACACGGCCAGTGTTGTACGTAAGGCCTATGGTGGTGGTGTGCACCTAACTAGGAGCGGAGAATTCCGATCCGCTGTTATCATCCGCCACGATGATAAGGCATGTGTGGTTAGCTACCCACTTAACAAGTGGACTGGATAAGGACTTAGACATATAAATTCTAATTCATCATATCAGCTTTAGTTAGCATACATTGCATCTTTAAATTACTTATAATACAAGTTTGTATGGGCATTCTTGTAAAATAAGAAATTCGTGAGACCCTTAACTTATATGTTTGTATGGACATTCATATAAGTTAAGTTATAGCTTTGAAACTATATTTGCCTTGTACTTATACCTTATAAATGAATTGAAACAAAGATCCTCAACTTATAATGATGTATGAGCATTCTTATATGCTGAGTTATTTCCGTCTTCCCTCTCTTCTTTCTTATTTGTCTTTTAACTTATAAAAACCTACTGTATCTAAAATGCTTCTACAAATGCTATATTTTTTTATAATGGATGTGTTGGGGAAAGAAAGGTAATCCAACTTAGTCTTTTTGACTAATGGTTTTATATAAAACCATCCAGGTTCCCCAACAGCAGCAATCCCCTCAATACCCCAAGCAGCACCAGTTCCAACCCTTGCAAGGAATCCCGAAAATGGACATGGAGATACCTGCAGTCATGAACCCTATCCCTGATCCAGTACCCGTGGCGGAGGAGATCGTAAGAGAAGTAAGAAGTTGCATGTGCAACATAGCCCTCTCCTGGTTTTAAGTTTTTATAGTATAGTAGGTTTGGTGCCTAGTAGCCCTTTTTTTCCTGAGGCATTCTGTCGTCTTAGTAGGTTTTTGCTTAGCTCCTTTTTGTCTAAAGCGGTATGCCGCTTTAGCCCCCTTTTTGTGGTGGTCCCTATTTTCTGAGGCATTTTGTAAAGTCTTAGCTGGGCATTCTTGGGCCCCAGGACCCCTGGTTGTACTCTTACTCTGATTCTGGTCATCTTTTGGAGATATATATATATATAGTTTGACTTTCATTTCTTTTGTCTTCTCTTTATGGTTGGAGAACTGTGCTGTAATGATTACTCACCTTAAGGGACGAATGACATATAGTGGTGTTTAGCTTGAATGCTAATCGCATTATATGACATTTGCACCTGACATAAGAACTTCCCCTCGGTCGTGAACAATTACCGGGAGGGGAGGTTCATACACCACGTTCTGTCCGTTGCACCGACGCACCGTGCGATCGGGCTATCCTGGCGTCCTAGCGGGAGTGTGCGCAGTTCTGCCCTCTTCTTGAATGCTTTCAGACCTTTTGGGTGAGCTGGGCTAGAGGCTGGTCCGGTCAGAATAACTTGTCCATGTGTCCTTGGATCAAACCTTTCCTGTTTTACTTAGAAAATTCAAGGGCAATTTTAACAGAATTTATTAAATATTAGTTATATATTAAGTTGAACAAATGATATATATTAAATCCTTAAAAAAGAAAAATAAAAAATATTATTTAAAATCATATTTATTATACGCATTCATTATTTTATATTTAATAGATATATTGTAAAATGGAGTATTTAATTTAATTTTAATCTAAAAAAGTAGTCCCAAAACAACTGTCATCCTAGAAATGGAGTTGATCCAACAGGTTCATCATTCCCATTTTTTATAGATTTTTTAATTAAAAAAAAATCTAATCACTAGATTTCTTTGATGTTTTTCTTATTCATTAGATGGTAAAATTGATCCCGTATTTTCCTCACAAATGGAGAGAATTCGGATCCCAAAACAGTGGCTAAACATTGGTAGGTGCTTAAAACGTACCCGAAAAAATTTCCCGAACATGAGACGTGGCCTGCATCGATGGACACGTGTTTGCAAAGCGTTAATATCCCGCCACCTCCGTTTCTTGCCATTGAACCAACTCCTCTTCAGGAAGGGTTAAAAGCTTCAGAAATCAGGGCGAATTGGGTAAGAAGAAAGAAGACGCACTTAAAATGGGATCGGAAACTTTTCTGGAAGTGATCTTGGCCATTCTGCTGCCGCCCGTTGGCGTTTTCTTCCGCTATGGCTGCGGGGTAAGTTAAAGAGTTTCACGGATTATAATTAAAAATATTCTATGATTTCTGGATCATTTGTTTTAATAAAATAATTTCGATACAGGCGGAGTTCTGGATTTGCCTTTTGCTTACGATACTTGGTTATATACCAGGCATAATATATGCTCTTTATGTGCTTGTTGGATAGCGACGCCAATGCAGTGTTGGGTTACAGAGATCTGTTGTGCGTTTGTTGGAGATTGGTATTCAAGAATGAAAATCTAGCCTGTTTCGTATATCTTCAATTTTCTCTTTCTTTTGTATGACCTAGCTTCAATGGATAAATCATAACTTCTATATCGGATCTTCTTTTCAGTTGCTCTTTTTCCCCATTGCTGTTATGGCATTGATGAGTGTTAGTACTGCGACTAGGAAGAATGTCAAGCGATCTTATATAACCGCAATGCTGTTTTTAGAATTTATCGAGGGATTCAGAAGAACAGAAGTTCTTGCTGTAATGTGTGTCTGTGGTGAGATATTGGGCTTCTTTCATTTGCTTTCATGTTTTGCGTGAGTTTTGGGAGCGCGATGAGGATTATGAATGAGGTATCCAACGTTTGGAAAGGCTGGTCAAAAATATTAGTTATTTTAGAATTATGTTTTAGCTCAAAACACCATAATCATGTTGATGGGGTTCCCCTGAATTTTTTAAGACAAATCAGAAAGGTTTTCAGCAAAGATCACAGGGGCAAGCAAACAAGGCCGAGCCGGCCACGCACAAAGCAAAAAATCCCGAAGGCGCCCAAGAGGGAAAGGCCAAACGCATGCCTCGCAGGCACGCGCGCGCCCGCGCTAGCGCGCCGCAGCACCGCGCTGCGCGCGCCGGCGCCTCCTTGGATGCCGCTGGCGCCCTCCTTGGAGGCTGTCGACGCCCTCCTTGGCCGCCGCCGGCCGCCTCCTTGGCCGCCGCCGGCCGCCACCTTGGCCGCCGCCGGCCGCCACCTTGGCCGCCGCCGGCCGCCTCCTTGGCCGCCGCCGCCTCCTCCTTGGCCGCCGCCGGCCGCCTCCTTGGCCGCCGCCGGCCGCCTCCTTGGCCGCCGCCGGCCGCCTCCTTGGCCGCCGCCGGCCGCCTCCTTGGCCGCCGCCGGCCGCCTCCTTGGCCGCCGCCGGCCGCCTCCTTGGCCGCCGCCGCCGCCTCCTTGGCCGCCGCCGGCCGCCTCCTTGGCCGCCGCCGGCCGCCTCCTTGGCCGCCGCCGACAGCCGGCGGCCTCCGGCCGTCGCTCCTCGCCACCGGGCACCTTCCCCGGGCCGCCCGAACTGCCCGGGAGAAGGGTGGCACTCTCGTCATTTTGACAAAAATGGTGATCCAGGTGACCAAAACGGAGCACCGACATTCGGCAGCACAAATCACTCTTCAGTGCAATTACCACCATAATCTTCCAGAAAGCTATAAATAGTCTCCCGGGCCTTTACTTGAAGACAAGCAACTCCAGAGCAAGAGAGAGACCTGAGATTTTTCACCGAGATCGTAGACTTACGCCGATTTTTCGCTCAAGAATTCACTCTGCTCTCCTCCTAGCGCTACGGTTTCCTCACGACTGATGTGACGTGAACAATCTCTGCGAAGCGCTCCCATCTAGGCTTCGCATCAACGAGAGCGCCCCTCCATAAGTTCTATGGACTTAGAAGATTTTCCAGTCGGAACGCTTCCACCGAGGATCCGTGAGTTCAACGTCATCTCAAGGCCGGAGCGCTTCCATCGAGGCTCCGATGACTTAGTCATTTCCTCCTTGTTGCATTTCGTTTTCTACACTAGTAACGGAGTAGCGGTCTGCCGCCCTCTAAGATCAAACTCCAACCTTTGTAAACAAACGAGATCTAGTGGAATTTTGCTTGGCACAGATCCAGACACATGGGTTTTCACCCTTTCCATGCTTTACACATCAAAATGCCTTCTTGTCATTAGATGCAGCTTTCTTTCACTATTTGCGAGCCCATTTTGACTCCGAGCTAAGGCGGTCTGGTTCTCCGGATCGGGGAAAAAGACAGGAGACCTATAATAGTTTAGCGTCGTTTGTGGGAAGATAATACAATGACTCGCCAATTAGCCCTACACCATGTCTCTTGGAGATTGTTATAACGTCGCCATCGTCAATGGAAGAGCGGAAGCGTCAGATGGAGGAGCGTCAGGCTCGAATGCTCGATCTACTAAGAAGTTCAGAGACTCCTGAGTCTCTAGGGGCACCTCCCGCTCTCACAAGCTAGGGATCGCCCCCTTCAAGTCGTCACTCGCTAGGCAAAGCATCTCGCATTGCGTGCCACGCATGGACCAGGGGCCATATGTCGATGGAAGCACCTTACTCCAGGAATCCCTTCTCCCACTAGAGCAAAGGGATCAAGCAAAGAAGAAGCTGAGTCTGAGCTTGACATCTAGGGAAAGGGACGGATGCCTCAGCAACTATTCAAAGACTAGAAGGCAGCACAATAACCAATACTTCGCTCTACACACCCATGCGGATGCGCCAGTCGCCAAACAAGCCCCCAAATACGGTCATCATTCCAGGAGGCCAGCCACCAAAAATCCCAAACAAATTGACGCTTGATGGCATCAGCAGCTCTAGGGACTCCGTCAAAGGCAATTTACCGGGCGCCGACTGCCCAATGTGTAACACCCCTAAAACTGTAAAACAGAACGTAAAGTTGGCTATCGCCGGACAATAGTGGGTATCATTGGCGATAGCACTCGACGCACTCAACGCCTTCAACGAAGTGTTGAGTCGACTATTGCATGGTGATAGTGAGTATCGTGCGGCGATACCACTCGACGCACTAAACGCACTCGACGGACTAAACGCACTCGACGCACTCAATGCACTCGACGCACTCAACGCACTCGACGCACTCTATGCTTTCAACGAATAATCGAGACGGCTATCGGAGTGGCAATAGTGGGTATCGCTGGGCAATACTGCCACATATGACTAGACAGGTGTCAGATGGCCGATCAGCGGGCGAAGACCGGTGGTTGATTGGGGTCAAAGCGGCTACCGACGATATTGCCCAAGCTATAGCGGATATCTCCGAGCAATAGTGATAACTTTGACTGGTTAGCTGAGATCGTTGCCATTAATTCTTATTGAAGAGAGGATCAGGTGACTGCGATAAATCTCGAGGTCACTTAAGCAGAGGAGTTGAGAAATGAGAAGCCATTTCTCTTCTCTCACACTCTCTCCTCCTTTTCATCAAGTTCTTAGAAGAAAGATCTAAGGAAGAAGAAGGCTGAAGGCTAAAGCTTGGCAAGCTTAGTGAAGGAGATCTCGTGGTCGGAATCAAGAATCGTAGCAATATCCATGAAGAGGAAAGTGAGGCGCTCCATTCCATTCAGATAGAAGACTTATCCATGGCCCTGAAACGAACTACGAGGGTAACGATCTTCCTTCTGGGATAAGTGAAGTCCTCCTTTTTCATATGCATGGAATCTCCCACTAAAAGGTAGAGAAGCGAACGGAATACCGATGGTCTTTTACGTGATATCCTCGGGTAGTTTTGCATATAGAATCCGAAAATCGCAGTATGGAATAGGCATGGTGTGTGAAGCCCATCCGAACAAGTTGGTCTGGATTGGTGATGTTATATTTTGCATGTCGGAGAAGACTCCGAGTAAAAACGGGCAGTTTATGGAGTCTGAAGGGTTGTGCCTGTGAATGGGAGTAGCAGGAAGTACTGGAGCCACTCTCCAGGAAAATACCCAGAAAATACCACGGTTGTGAAAATCATTGGATACCACTGGGCAATAGTCAGTATCGCTGGTGATAGCTCTTGGTGAGCTATATATTGTATGAAAGAATAGTTTTTCTTGCACTACAAGATGCCGTAGGGTTTTGGCTAGAATGATGTTCTAGTTGTGGCTGAGCCTAAAGACAGAAGAGAGTTCTATCGCTTAACGCCAGGCGATAGTGACTATCGCTGACGATAGCTTCCAGATAGCATATTACTTGTAAGGACAGTCTTGTGGAGACCGCAGGGCTACCAGGTGAGCTGTGAGCCTGGGTGCCCAACTATGGTCGTGAGTGCCATTTTGTGTCGATTGCAGGCTCTGGTCCTTGGGATCTGGTGGGAGGCAGTCGAAGCTGAGAGCTTGAAGGGCAAAGCTAAAGAAAGTCCAGTGAGCTGAACAGGAAAGGCGAGGCTGCCGCGCGTCTTGTTGTTCGCCATGATGGATGGGACCGTCTGCGTTGACATGACGATTTGAGCAATAGGATGTGGCTGAACTATACCCGCGTCATGTCGTTCGGACTAGAGTGCCTAAAGTATCTAGCTTCGTCGTTGGCATAATGAGAGTCTTAGGCTATGTGCCGGAAAGACGAGAATGCTCAAGTAAACCATCAAGTCCAGGACTGTGGATGGTGGTGGGACTCGGAGAAGTCTGGTACACCGATAATGTGCCCTGAGTGCACGAGGCGTGTGGCCGGTCGAGCCTATGTCTGTGGCAAATGGTTCATAAGTGCACGCTTTGTCTGTCAATACGTATATATGCTATGCATGCAGGGAAGGATTACCTCTTGCCCGGGTATGGGGTAGGGTCGTTATAAATTGGTCAGTTAAAGCTGACCATTTCCTTGTTTGTCATCCTCATGGTGGATTGTCCCTGTGCAGGTGCTGGAGAGCCGAGCGGAAAATTGCGGGTTGCTGCCCTTGTTGATATGCCGGCCCTCGAAGGCCAAGCGAAGAGCCTTTAGTGGTTTCTTTCATATGTGGCTGGCCTGTGCGCCGATGTTTGTAAACCACACTATTGAAGCATAACTGTAAGGCCTTAAGGCCGTAATGTTTTTGTGTATTTTGTAAAACATTCCTGTTTTGTATATTAGTAGACAATCACATGTATTGAGTTCGGGGAACCATGAAGCTTCTGTTCGAATGCTTTGAGTTATGATTCATTTGGTCTTTTGATATTAATATGTAACTTCGCTAACTGTCTGTGGAATATGACGTGGGGCCCCGGCCGAACCCTCTGTTATATTTCATGTAACGGATGGTGGTGTTACATTTTGGTATCAGCTTGTCTCGGTCTTCATTCTATGAATTCGTGGTCGAATTCTTTTGAGGGATGGAGAACACGTGGTTGTGCTTACCGTTATAATCAAAATTAACTCAAGAATTTCCACTTATGAATGAAAATACATGTGTTTTAGGAACTTGTGTGTTCTTAATGGTCGTTGTTTGCCTTTTGAGTAGTCGCTAAATTGTTTATTTTACACTTATTAGTGACTAGAAGTGGTGCGAGGCAGTCTGAACCGAAACGTTCTATTGAGAGTACGATACCAGCTGATTTGCCCACACCTCCTCCTTCTGTGGAAACAGTACGCTTAATTGCCGAGGCAGTGTTTGCAATGATGAATGAACAACCGACTTGGCAGGTGCGACCTGCGATGGTGCCAGAGAAGGTTGGTGTAGCCGAGCCTATAGCTGTTAGGCAAGTGCCTATTGAGGATTTAGTTGATAAGTGAGCGACTAAATGGTAACTGAAGCACTTCATGAGCTTTAATCCTCCTACGTTTATGGGTGCAGGATCTCCAACGCAGGCAAAGGACTAGCTTTCGCGCCTCAAGAGGATATTGACGATGATAGAGACAGAGGAGGGACAAAAGGTCATCTTGGCCACTTTCCTGTTGAAGGTGAGGCTCAGCTTTGTTGGGATGAGTTGGAGTTACACCACTTCACGGGCAGACGACTATCAGAGATCTCGATGGAGGAGTTTTCGAGATTGTTCTTGGTAAAGCATCTGCCATCGTCGCAGCGGATTGCCATGGAAAATGAGTTCTAGTGTTTGACTCAGGGCAAGAGTATTATGGATAACTACTTGCATGAGTTTACCAGGTTGGGACGTTATGCGGGGTCTACTTTTGCTAATGAAGAGCATAAGACCAATAAGTTCTACGAGGGACTACGGGATGAGCTGAGGTTACTGCTCTCAGGTCCAATCAATCAAGTTTTTCAAGTATTGGTTAATATGTCTCGTTCATTGGAAAAGGATATGAAGAGAGTACAGGGCAAGAGGGACTTGGTTGTGATAAAGTACGAGTTCAAAGTGCAGACTTCTTCAAAATCTCGCTATGAGGAGTTAAAGAAGAAGTCCAAGTCTTCGGGACAAGCTTCATCTACTATTACTTCTGGAGAAATGTCAGGGCGAGGTCTGCTCACATGTTATAGTTATGGCAAGCAGGGGAATTTTTCCCATGAGTGTACAGTAGCCTTCCAAGGAAGGATAAAAAGGCAGGAGTATCTTACGCTGAGAAGGGAAAGGTGGTGGAGTCCATTATATCCCAATATGCTCCAGCTCAGCCAAGGGTTTACAATCTTGGCTAATAGGAGGCCATCAAACCGGCTGATGTCGTCACAGGTACGAGTAGTATATAGTTTTCATGCTTTATATACTTTATACCTTGTGAATTGCTTGTCTATAACTTGATAAGTGTAGGCTTTGTCCTTATTCGGAACTATCCGGCGAGAGCACTATTCGATACGTGTGCTTCTCATTCGTTTCTATCTGAGAACTTCGTATCGCAGATCGGAGTGCCAACTCTTATATCGACAAATAGAGTAAAGGTGTTGTTACCTAACGAATGCATGATGAGGCAGATAGATCTTATTGTGTTGAGGTGCGGATAGGAAGTCAAGATTTCGGATTGGAAGCGTCTATGCTGTTGATATTTGAGTTCGATGTAATATTTGGTATAGACCACCTATCGGAGCAGCGTGCATATATAGATTGAAACTCTATGGAGAACTGGAAATTTGAGTCCGCCGACCTTGCTTGATAAAGCTTTGACAGACTGGAAAACTGAGGCCGCAGACCTTGATCAAGCTGGCTGTTCTCCTTTCGCGCCTCCCGAATGAGAGGCCTTGGGGGCTATTTATAGGCCCGGGAAAAATATTCTAGAAGCGGGGCCCAGTGACGTAATCATGGAGGACTGCGCGGACTCGACGGACTGAGATAATCAGTCTGCCCGGCTGGAAGAGCTGGTCGCTGACCTGGGTGGACTTGGCGGACTGGCGGCAGGCAGACTGCAGGCTTCGCTGGGTCAACTGTGGAGGACTGAGAAATCTGAGTCCACTGGCTTCGCTAGTTCAACTGTGGAGGACTGGGAGGACTGAGAAAATCATTTCGCCTGGCTGGAAGAGCTGGTCGCCGACTTGGGCGGACTCGGCGGACTGGAATTTTATCTGCTGGAGCAGACTTCTGGTTGGCAGCTAGAAGAGGCAGGCTACCTGAGACAAGCAGAGGGGGAGGCCTGAGGAGCAGACAGGCTTCTCTGGGAGAACTGGGCGGACTCAAGGGGGAGTCCGCCCGCCTGCTAGCGGAGCGGAGGCCTCCCCTCGGCGGGCGGCCTTGGCAGACTCCTGGGGGAGTCCGCCCGCTGGCTGCGGAGCAGAGGCCGCCCCTCGGCGGGCGGCCTGGGCGGACTCCTGGGGGAGTCCACCCGCCTGCTAGCGAAGCGGAGGCCGCCCCTCGGCGGGCGTCCTGGGCAGACTCCTGGGGGAGTCCGCCCGCGTGCTGGCGGAGCGGAGGCCGCCCCTCAGCAGGCGACCTGGGCAGACTCCTGGGGGAGTCCGCCCGCTGGGTGCGGAGCGGAGGCCGCCCCTCAGCGGTTTTGAACCTGGCAGTCCGCCTTGTGCGGATTAGGTGGACATCAGAGATAGCCCGCCTCCTGCTGGTGTGATCCTGGAAGTAGGCTGCCCTTACATGGGCGGAGAAAACCTTAACCGAGCTGATGGCGACGACGGCCCTCAACAAGGTGAAGACGATGATGGCGCGCTTACAGATTCCATTTCTCTGCCTCCAAATAAAGTCTGGCGGCGCTGTGACGATCATGTGGAACGGCGCCAGAATATCCGCCCGCGGCGCAAGCCCATTTTTAGTTTATTAATAATTATTATTAATAAATTAATATGGAGAATTAATATAGTTTATTATCTATTTTATCGCGAGATTAATATTTTTATTTCATGTATTAATTTCATGTAGATGGAGACGTATAACCATCATAGCTATTTTATTTCATGTACGGACTATAGTTATTTCATGTCATGATGGGTGTTATTAGCCATCATGAGTGTTTTCATTTGTGTGGAGGAGATGGAGTGGTGTAGCCTATATAAAGGCATGTTTATTCTCATTTTAGGCATTGAAGATGAAAAATTGAAACCAAAATTCAAGATTGAATTTCCCCCTCTTTTCCTTTTCCCCCTTAGAAAATTTTCGGCCCTCCTCCTCTTGCTCCCTCTCTTGGCCGCCGGCCACACCTCCTCCCCTTCTCTATCTTGGCTCCCTCCCCTCCTCCTCCTCTCCCTTTATCTCCAAGGAAATCCGACCCTCTTCTTGCCTCCACAATTTCGGCCACCACCATAGCCGCCAACCTCCATCACCTCCTCTTCATTAGGCTCGGCCACCACTATAGCCGCCAACCTCCATACCCCAAACCCGTCCATCCCCCTTTTCCCCAATCCAACATCCGACTACCCTCAAAGGCCCCAACCCCTTGGTGTAAACATCGGCCAAGACCAAAGGTGTTTCCTCCTTTGTGGTTTGCCTCCACCGGCGTGAAGCGACGAAGGCGAGCAAGATTATCATTTCCTTCCGGCGCAACTCCAGCGGATCCGTTGAGAGACGATCCAAGTAGAGAAATAATTGGAATCATCTATTCCGATTGGGGTAACGAAACGTTTCTACTTCCCTTGTGATTTCCTTCTTGAATATTCTTGTGGTAGAATAATCCGTAGCGTTACGTTGAATCGTTGAAACCCATCGTGGTTGATTTCCTATTGTATTGCTTTTCTCTTGTTATGTTATTTGATCCTACGGGTTTGGCGAACCCTCGTTTTATTTTCGTTGGGAGAGATCTACCTAATCCGAATCGAAGCTTAATCGGTAGATCTCTTTTGGTACAACGCCGCTCGGTCGGACGCAATATTCGTCCATTTAGCTCGATCAAATATTGGCCTCATAGCCCTTATTTGATCCCTACCGGTTTGGCTACCCGTTGGCTAGCGTTAATTGATAGATTTATTTGTGTGGTATTGCGTAGGGCGAAGTTGCTAAAATAAGATTTAACCATAACGAGTCGAACGTGAAGGATAATAGGCTTAATCCATTGATCTTCGGATATCCCCCGGTATCCCTACATCAATTTGGTATCAGAGGGAGGTTCACGTCAATTTCCTAGTTGGCAATCCTCCCCCTCATATTTTGGCAAGTTTGCATGCACGCACTCGTAAAATTGGTAAAAAAAAAAAAAAAAAAAATTCATAATTGAAAAAAAATTCAAATTTGGTAAACACTCAAATTTGGTAAAAATTCAAAATTCAAATCTCAAAAATTCAAAATTCAAATTTCGAATTTCAAATTTCAAATTTCAAAATTTCGAATTTCAAAATTCAAATTTCAAAATTTCGAATTTCAAAAGTCAAATTTCATATTTCAAATTTCAAATTCAAAATTCAAAGTTCAAAATTTGACATTCAAATTTCAAAATTTCAACTTTCAATTTGTATTTCATGAAAACTAGCTTTTCTACATTTTGGTTTGCAAATAGTGGCTTTAGAATGCCCAAATATTTTCAAAATTAAAAATTAAAAATTTCTGGAAATTCTTCATATAATTTTCAGTATTAAAACAAAAAAAAAATTATTTTTCCATTAAGAATTTGTTTTTATTAATTAATTTGAAAATTTAGTATTTGGTGTGCCAATAGCGGCCTAGATTTTTATTTTCTTAATAAAAAAATTCCAGAAAATTTTTTTAATAATCCTTATATTTTTCCAGCAAAAACCCTATTTTAAAATGTTTAAAACCTTAGTGGTTAAGCGGGAACAATTCCGTCTTTGATAGAGTTAAGTGGTCCAGATCTTATTTCCCTAGCACATGCACTTTCCGGGTGAATTTTCACCTCCGGTTCGCGCTAGGATGGCTTACGATGTCCATGCTACTCGTTCCCACATCTACCCTCCCACAATTAGTATGACCCCCACTTATGACAGTTTAGGAGGTCTACGTGTTTTCTTAGATTGGGTTAAGGATATGGAGTATTACTTTGAGTGGTACGATTTGAACAACGCGGATATGGTGCGAATAGCTAGACTTAAGTTGATAGGAAAAGCTAAACTATTTTGGATAGTGGAAGAGATTCAATTAATAGTTAAGTATGGTAGATCACGTCTAAGTTGGGATAGCATGAAGGACATATTGAAGGATGAATACGCCTCTCCGTACCATCGTACGCTAGCGTGTGAGTCTCCTCCTAACTTACCCAAGTTAGTCGTTGATTCTCTCTTGAAATCTGAGGTTGTGATTACAAGTGTACCCGTCACTAAGGACGAGGTTATTATTGATGACAATTTGAGTGACGACGAGGAGATTGGTTACCCAAGTGACTTGGATGAGGATTTCTCATTTGAGGAACCACCCCCACTTCCCTTCGACGACATTTCACAGTCATCCCCTCTAACCGTTGTGGAACCTTTTGATGATCCTAAGTCGATTGATATTTTGTCTGAGACAGAAGAGTTACCGTCTGCTGATGACCTTGAGTTAGTAGTTATGTTGGCTGAGACAGTAGAGTCGTCCGATGTAGAGAGCTTACATGTTACTGAGTCAGATGATGACTTGCTTGGACCCGATGTTATATTGGTTGACCCTGGCTTATTAGTTGTTCCTACGATATTGGACGAGTCACCTTGGGATGGTTGTTCAGTCTGGGATAATCTTAGTGTGATACATCCGGGAGTTAGTTCTTTGACGATATCATCGCCGCTTGGGATTCAGGCTAATTATAATACTCCCTTGGATTCGATTTGTCTATCCCCTATTTTTGACGATGTCCCTACTTCATGGGAAGAATTATGTTTGGAAGAATGTCCTAGCGAGAGAGTTTTATTTCTAGAAGACGTTATTGGAGTGGAACCGGATAAGCATTCCCTGATGCTAACCCCGTTGCCTGATATGGAATATGAACTTAACTCTCTCCCGTCTGTCGTGCTACCAACTCTTTCTTCTGACCCGATCACTGAGTTGGAATTACACGAATTACCTCATGAATTGGAAGACACGTCGGATGAGTTTTCCGTATGGGTGAACCCCCTGTTTGAGTTTTCCTATGATTATAATGGTTTGCAACCGGATGCTCCTTTCTGGACGTCAAATCCGTGTTTTGGGATTTCGAGTCGGACTGCTAGTGATCCCTTGGCTATAGTGCCTTATGATGTGATGTCGCCTCGACACACTTATCTGCCAAGCCCGATCGCACGCATTTATCCTCCTCCATTTGTTGACCCTATCATGCACACATCCGTGATGGAATATGGGTACTTTGAGTTAGGTCACTCGCACTTCCCTTCATGTCTGCAAGCGTCCACGTCTATATTTGGTGATGAGTGTTTTCCGTTAGTTTGTATTCATGACGTTCTAAAATTTAAATATAAGTCTACTTGTATTAGTGAAGAGCGGCTTACCTTGGCATATCTTTGTGCCAAGCGTTATCATTTTAAGTATCACATTAGAGCTGCGAAGTTTATGCCTCTAAAAATCATCTTTGCTTTTAAGGCCCCCATTCCCCCGGACTTAAATCCTTTATGTTTTGCATATGGGGTCAGTCACGTTGCACATGGTTTCACACCACACCGTAACCATTTCTCTCGGCACTATTTAAATGAATTTTTCACTGTGGTAACATTTCATGAGTTACCCGCTAGTTTGTCGCCGAATCTCACTCCGGATTATGCTAGTTATGATTTCTTCTTATGTACGCACGATCGTAATGCGCTAGCTATACAAATTATCTCATATCATTTTATTGCTAGCTTACAAAAAAGAGTGTCTTACTTTAAGAGTGACGATTTTGTTTTGGTGTTTCTCGTCCCTGAACGGATGCCTTCGGGCACTTTAGAAAATTGGCGAGTTGGTAAGTTGGACCCTGTATGGATTTTAATAACGTTCGGAGAATACGCATATCATTTGGAATCTTTCACTGATTGGGATTTTTCCCTTGTTTTTGATGTTTTTGATTTAACGCTATACGATTCTCCGCCACTTGAATTTCATATCTCTCCGTGTGGGTCCACTTTGTTCTCTTTGGGTATGGGTAGTGAGTTTTTACTTGGATTGTTTTCTTCACCGGTCTCCTCTGGAGGTACGTTGGTTGGTGATGTTAAAGCTTGTTTTCCTTTATTGCCTAATGCTTTTCCAAGGTTCCCTAGGGACATTTTATTGCATGACAGGATACTCCAGGTGGATGTGCTTTGCTCTCCAGGTGGTGACGTGTGCCGCTTCATGGTTCTAAAGGTTGATGCCTCCCCGCACCGGTACTCATCGGTGATGAGTAATTTTAAGAGGGGGAGGATTGATGGCGACGACGGCCCTCAACAAGGTGAAGACGATGATGGCGCGCTTACGGATTCCATTTCTCTGCCTCCAAATAAAGTCTGGCGGCGCTGTGACGATCATGTGGAACGGCGCCAGAATATCCGCCCGCGGCGCAAGCCCATTTTTAGTTTATTAATAATTATTATTAATAAATTAATATGGAGAATTAATATAGTTTATTATCTATTTTATCGCGAGATTAATATTTTTATTTCATGTATTAATTTCATGTAGATGGAGACGTATAACCATCATAGCTATTTTATTTCATGTACGGACTATAGTTATTTCATGTCATGATGGGTGTTATTAGCCATCATGAGTGTTTTCATTTGTATGGAGGAGATGGAGTGGTGTAGCCTATATAAAGGCATGTTTGTTCTCATTTTAGGCATTGAAGATGAAAAATTGAAACCAAAATTCAAGATTGAATTTCCCCCTCTTTTCCTTTTCCCCCTTAGAAAATTTTCGGCCCTCCTCCTCTTGCTCCCTCTCTTGGCCGCCGGCCACACCTCCTCCCCTTCTCTATCTTGGCTCCCTCCCCTCCTCCTCCTCTCCCTTTATCTCCAAGGAAATCCGACCCTCTTCTTGCCTCCACAATTTCGGCCACCACCATAGCCGCCAACCTCCATCACCTCCTCTTCATTAGGCTCGGCCACCACTATAGCCGCCAACCTCCATACCCCAAACCCGTCCATCCCCCTTTTCCCCAATCCAACATCCGACTACCCTCAAAGGCCCCAACCCCTTGGTGTAAACATCGGCCAAGACCAAAGGTGTTTCCTCCTTTGTGGTTTGCCTCCACCGGCGTGAAGCGACGAAGGCGAGCAAGATTATCATTTCCTTCCGGCGCAACTCCAGCGGATCCGTTGAGAGACGATCCAAGTAGAGAAATAATTGGAATCATCTATTCCGATTGGGGTAACGAAACGTTTCTACTTCCCTTGTGATTTCCTTCTTGAATATTCTTGTGGTGGAATAATCCGTAGCGTTACGTTGAATCGTTGAAACCCATCGTGGTTGATTTCCTATTGTATTGCTTTTCACTTGTTATGTTATTTGATCCTACGGGTTTGGCGAACCCTCGTTTTATTTTCGTTGGGAGAGATCTACCTAATCCGAATCGAAGCTTAATCGGTAGATCTCTTTTGGTACAACGCCGCTCGGTCGGACGCAATATTCGTCCATTTAGCTCGATCAAATATTGGCCTCATAGCCCTTATTTGATCCCTACCGGTTTGGCTACCCGTTGGCTAGCGTTAATTGATAGATTTATTTGTGTGGTATTGCGTAGGGCGAAGTTGCTAAAATAAGATTTAACCATAACGAGTCGAACGTGAAGGATAATAGGCTTAATCCATTGATCTTCGGATATCCCCCGGTATCCCTACATCACGAGCAACCTGTAGAAGAAAAGAAGAAAAATGGGCACCTTGGAGAGGATCGCCGATTTTGGGGTTAACATATTCCTCACACTTTTTTATGTTCCGAAGGGAACTTCGAAAAAGTATAAGACTCACAAAAATCGTGATCCTCCCCTCAGAAATTAGGAGAGAAAAAATTGGAGATTAGGAGAGATAAGACCTGATGTATCTCCTCAAAAAAATCTGTCAGTGCCTATCTTTTACCTGCGAAGAAAAAGTGATTACAGGCAAAGGGAGGTACATCTTACGTGTACCTGAGCTGCTTTGGTAAATGATGAAGACGAATAACTGTCTTCTATTAAGCTCTGCAAAAATACAGATGGGAGAAAATATAGAAGGATAATAATCTGTAAGTACCTGAAAGGGACTTGCTAGTATCTGCTAGTCTCTGCAAAAGTAGAGTGAGCAAGCAGATATGAAGGAAAATCAAGCTGCAAGTACCTGAATGGGACTTGCTAATATCTGCTATCTCTGCAAAAGTAAAGTGAGCAAGCAGATAGGAAGGAAAATCAAGCTGCAAGTACCTGAATGAGACTTGCTAATATCTGCTAGTCTCTAAAAAAGTAGAGTGAGCAAGTAGATATGAAGGAAAATCAAGCTGCAAGTACCTGAATGGGACTTGCTAATATCTGCTAGTCTCTACAAAAGTAAAGTGAGCAAGCAGATAGGAAGGAAAATAAGCTGCAAGTACCTGAGAGGAACTTGCTAATGTCTGCTAATCTCTGCAAAAGGAGAGTTAGCAAACATATATGATAGAAAACTAAATCGCAAGTACCTGGAGGGAACTTGCTAATGTCTACTAATCTCTACAAAAGGAGAGTTAGCAAACATATATGATAGAAAATTAAATCGCAAGTACCTGAAGGAAACTTGCTAATGTTTTCTAATCTCTGCAAAAAGAGAGTTAGCAAACATATATGATAGAAAACTAAATCGCAAGTACTTGGAGGGAACTTGCTAATGTCTGCTAATCTCTTCAAAAGGAGAGTTAACAAACATATATGATAGAAAACTAAATCGCAAATACCTGGGGGGAACTTGCTAATGTCTGCTAATCTCTGCAGAAGAAAAGTTAGCAAATAGATATGATAGAAAACCAAATCGCAAGTACATGGAGGGAACCTACGAATGTTGATTGTTGATATGATAAAATATGATAAAAGATATATCCGGCAAACTTTGCTATTAACTGAATAGAGATCAAAGTGTGATAATGACCATCTCGCGTGATCAGATATAATGTCGACACGAAATCCAGATCAGTAAGATGAAACCATCTCAATTTAGAATCGTAATTGCATGGCTTGTTAGTTAAGAAGGACCATATATTCTGATCAGTGATTTGTGCAAGAAATATCCGATAAGAGTAGTAGAGAATTTGTATATCATCATCTGATAGAGCTTCATGTAAGCAATGCATATAAGATGAACATAAGCCAAAAGATACAGGGGGTCCCTTAGATAGGTCAGACTTAACCTGTTAACCTGTAAGAAGACAAAAGAACAAAGGAGGGCTATACCCCGAGGATGAACTAAAAAAGGTTGAATGCTGCCACAGGAGAGCACCCGTGGGCCTTATGCATCACTTTCCAAAAAGTCATCCAGGGCGTAGTCCTACCTAAAGCGGGCTGTCCGCGTTCCCTTGACAGAGCACAAAAGGGAGATATGCGCAAAAACCTAAGAAGGAAGCGACAGATAGACTGCTCTCTTGCCCCGGGTTACAAACATTGTTGATCCATTCTACCAGGTGCGCCAAATGGTCTACAACATTGCTCGTCTTTGAAGGGATCAACAACATTGTGGGTCCCACAAAAGCACGGATTGAGAGTACCATAGAGTGTTCGTCCGTTACAGTTGCGCGATGATCGAAGAGACAAGATTTCACTTTATTGCCATTGCTTGACCAACAAAGATCATTGTAACTATAACGTATCCCTAACGGAGCACGATAGAACTATCACAGGTTGTCTCCCCTAGGCACACACACTGCGATAGACATTGGCCGGGATCCGAAGCCTAAAGTTCACCATCATAGATTGAACGGACCCCACTACACATATGAGAAACACCTCATCATATGTGGTCATTGTGGTCTTATGCCGGAGGACAATCCACGAAGGGAACAACAAGATTTGGTGATATCTCAGTGGTTCAGCGATCTCTTTGGCAAAGATAAAAAATATAGAGGAGAAACATTACAAAAAGGGAACTGTGTCAGTATGAGATCTCTGACGTAATCTTTATTGAATGAAAATGAAAGAACATTTTGAAGTGTTTTTAGAGAAAGAATGTTTGAAGAGTGTAAAGGAAAATATAACCGACCCAGATTGCGAATAGCTTTGCGGACTATGAGGCAAGAAAGTCACTCGTCTCCTTTTGCTTTTTGAGATTTTATGGACGAGATGGATTATTCTTTTGGAGCAAATGTTGGCATTTGCCTTGCTTCAACATTTTCTCCATCAGTTGTTGAAGGCCTTTGCAATCTTCTGTCGCATGACCTTTTGCTCTGTGAAATTCGCAGAAGGAATCTGAATTTTTTGACCTTTGATCTGGCGGTTGGCAAGGCTTTTTACAGTTATCCTTTCCCTTCAGGACTTGGCCTACTTCCTGCATAGCTGTGTTTTGTTCCAATTCAAACAAGTCTTCAACCTGTTGTTGATGAACCAAGGCTGCTTGTGGAGTTTGTGTTGGATTAACAGAAGGGACTGGCAGTCATCGTTTTTTACTTTGGAGGTAATCCTTGCTTGGGAAGAAGTGTTGATGACAATGGCCAATTCTTTCCTTCCTGGCTTGCGGTTGAAAATCCTTCTGAAGAAAGTTTGGAGGCTGCTCGCAAGAAGAAGAATCCTTCACTGCTACAAGCCTGGAGATGAAATTGGGATTCCCCTTTTCAATGCAAACATATTCATTGGCTTCGAACTTGAGTGGTCCTTCTTGTGAACCAACCATCAAAGCGGCTTTATAGAATTTGGGGTCAATATTCTCAACTTCTAAGGCTTTCCTTTAGAAGCGCTCAATGAAGTGGTCTAAAGTCTCACTCTCGTGTTGCTTGATTCTGAATAAGGATTCTGGGCCTCTTCTTCTCTTAGCGAAAAATTTAGGCAACTTTCTCGGGTGATTGGCAGAGCAAGTGATGGCTTGGCTGGGCCTGAAGAAACTCTTTCCTTGCTCAATAACTGGAGTCTGTAGAGAGACTATGATCTGCCGAGGCAGATAACTTGTCGGATATGCACAAGGATCAACTGGTAGAAAAGTTTGCAGATAAGAATATGGATGGGTTGATGGACAGACTGGTTGGTCCATCACTGAAGATGCCTGATTGATCGGAGGTGACAGGTCTATCATTGGGTGCATCTCCAATTGCTGAGTGATAACGGCTAGAGTATCGTTGAGCACCTGAAACTGCTGGGCAGTTTCATGACGTATCAACCTGAGGGCTTCCCAGAGAGCATCTTCGCTAGCACAAGGGATATTTGGAAGGGGTTGGTGGTTCGATTGATGGTCTGACATGAGTAACCACTGATTTCACTGTCTGCTCGAGATCTGAATGTCGCGTGTTAACTGTTGATGCAAGAATTGCGCCTTCCAGTTAACAGGGTGTTCGATCTCACAAGCTAAGGTGAAGAAAGAAGGGTTGCGGGGATAGAAGAGAGGTTTGCTGAGAGCAGCTGGGAAGCCTGCTTGAGCAAGGGAGAAGCTTGCTTGAGCAAGCGAGAAGATGGATCAGGAACTGTCGAGCAGACGTTACTTTGGCGGTTGAGCTTGCAGGTTGGTGCCGAGAGAAGAGAAAAGGGGGCCGCTTGCAGTGGCAACTGCAGACTTCGCCCGCCGCGGCTTGAATGCCACTCTTGCGGCGGGCTTTTCCTTTATTAGAAAGCAGTATTACAACTTGCTATTGCACCTTTGCAAGAGAAAGCAATAAAGGGTACAATGGGAGAAGCTGGCGGCTTGGGAAGGAATTGCCAGAGACTAAGTAAAAGAGGTTATAGAGGACTGGAGAACTGAGGCTGCAGGACTTGCTCAAGCTGCCTGCTAAGGGAATAAAAAACTAAGTCAACAGTCCTCGACAACTTGGGAGAACTGGAAATCGGAGGCTGCAGAGGCTGCTCAAACTGCCGGCTGAGGGAAGAAAAAAGTAAGTCCACAGTCCTCGACGACCTAGGAGAACTAGAAATTTGAGTCTACCGGCCTTGCTTGATCAAGCTTTGACGGACTGCAAAACTGAGGCCGCAGACCTTGATCAAGCTGGTTGTTCTCCTTTCGCGCCTCCCGAATGAGAGGCCTTGGGGGATATTTATAGGCCCGGGGAGAATATTCTTGAAGTGGGGGCCTAGTGACGTCATCATGGAGGACTGCGCAGACTCCGCAAACTGAGAAAATCAGTCCGCCCGGCTGGAAGAGCTGGTCGCCGACCTGGGTCGACTCGGCGGACTGGCGGCAGGCAGACTACAGGCTTCGCAGGGTCAACTGTGGAGGACTAGGAGGAATGAGAAATCTGAGTCCGCAGGCTTCGCTAGATCAACTGTGGAGGACTGGGAGGACTGAGAAAATCAGTCCGCCCGGCTGGAAGAGCTGGTCGCCGACCTGGGCGGACTCGGCGGACTTGCATTTTCTCTACTGGAGCAGACTTCTAGCTGGGAGCTAGAAGAGGCAGGCTACCTTAGACAAGCAGAGGGGGCGGCCTGAGGAGCAGGCAGGCTTCTCTACGCGAACTGGGCGGACTCCAGGGGGAGTCCGCCCTCCTGCTGGCGGAGCGGAGGCCGCCCCTCGGCAGGCGGCCTGGACGAACTCCTGGGGGAGTCCTCCTGTTGGCTGGGGAGCTGAGGCCGCCCCTCGGCGGGTGGCCTAGGCGGACTCCTGAGGGAGTCCGCCCGCCTGCTGGCGGAGTGGAGGCCGCCCCTGGGCGGGCGGCCTAGGCGGACTCCTGGGGGAGTCCGCCCGCCTGCTGGCGGAGCGGAGGCCGCCCCTCGGCGGGCGGCCTGGGCGAATGCTTGGGGGAGTCTGCCCGCTGGCTGCGGAGCGGAGGCCGCCCCTCGGCGGTTTTGAACCTGGCAGTCCGCCTTGCGCGGATTCGGTGGACATCAGAGATAGCCCGCCTCCTGCGGGTGTGATCCTTGAAGTAGGCTGCCCTTACATGGGCGGAGAAAACCCGAGCCAAGTAACCTGTAGAAGAAAAGCAGAAAAATGGGCACCTTAGAGAGGATCGCCGATTTTGGGGTTAATAAACTATATACTCGAAGCTACACTTAAAGTCAAGCGATTACCAGTTGCGGATTCGGGAATGTGACATTCCCAAGACGGCATTTGGTACACGCTACGGTCATTATGAGTTCACTGTAATACGGTTTGGGCTAACAAATGCGCCATCGGTATTCATGGCTTGATGCATCAGACCTTCCGGGGGTACTTAGATCTATTTGTGTTCGTCTTTATTGATGACATATTGGTGTACTATCAATCAGAAGAAGATCATGCAAATCACTTGAGGATGGTTTTGCATACCCTGAGAAGAAATAAACTCTATATTAAGTTCTCAAAGTGCGAGTTTTTGCTGTTTTCGATGGATTTTCTTGGCCTTGTGGTTAGTGGAGAAGGTATTGCGGTAGATCCGGTGAAGATAGTCGCGATACAGGGAGCGGCCTGTGTTGTCTACTTTAGCAGAAGTCAGGAGTTTCCTTCGACTTGCTGACTACTACAGGCGCTTCCTAACCAACTTTTCGCGGATAGCCTTACCTCTCACCACACTGACGAGGAAAGATCAGAAGTTCATTTGGACGCCTGAGTGCGCACGAGCTTTTGAGGAGTTAAAGAGACGTTTGACCACGACGCCTATCTTCATTTCTCCATGTGGTACAGACAACTATGGGATTTATAGTGATGCTTCCGAGATTGGCTTAAGCTGCATTCTTCTTCAGTTCGGAAAGGTTATTTCTTATCGCTCATGTCAGTTGAATGTACACGTGCGGAACTATCCAGTCCACGACTTGGAGTTGGAGGCTGTGATTTTTGTACTTAAGCTATGACATCATTACTTATATGACGTTAAAGTTGACATCTTCACGGACCATAAGAGCTCTAAGTACTTAATAGATCAGAAAGATCTAAATATGTGACAAAGGAGGTGGATGGAGTTCCTCATGGACTACACCTTCCAGATACATTACACTCCCGGGAAGGGAAATGTGGTCGCAGATGTCTTGAGTCGTAGGACTCTAGTACGGGAAAGTTGGCTGCAAATGCATGATGAATGCCTGATCGAAAAGTTGGAGGCCTTAGATATTGTGTTGACAAGAATAATGCTGCAAATGAGTATTTTAACTGGACAGAGGTGCAATATGACCTCGTGGACAGGGTTCAACGAGCAACGGAACTTGATGAGAGTATGAAGTGCTATGCAACAGATAGGTCAAATTCTCAATTCTCCTTGGAAGATGGTCTTTTGAGAAAAGATGATCGTTTGTGCATCCCTAATATGGGTAAACTACGGGAAAAGTTGATGTATGAGGCACATTTCACGAAATACTCAATCCACTCAGGGAGCATAAAGATGTATAAGGACATGAATAAGCTGTTTTGGTGTCCGGGTTTAAAGAAGGACATAGCTCTTTACGTGGCGATGTGCCAGACTTGTGCCTTAGTAAAAGGGGAATGTTAGAAGACTGGAGGTTTCTTGAAGTCGTTACCAATTACCGTGTGGAAGTTCGATGATATCTCTATGGATTTCATGCATGGGTTGCCGAGTTCGCAGAGTGGGAACGATGTTGTGTTGGTAATCGTTGACCAATTGAGAAAGGTATCGCACTTCATACCGAACAAGAAAGATTATTCAGTTGAAAAATTGGCTAAGTTGTATGTTGACAACATAGTACGTTTGCACGGTGTGCCCCGTAGCATCGTCAGCGACCGTTAAGGGCGCTTTACTTCGAATGATTGGAGGCTAATCCACCAGTTTTTAGGCACTCAACTGAAGTTCAGTACAACCTTTCATACACAAACGGATGGTCAGACCGGGAGGACCAACAGGACAATATAGGATATGCTCCATCTGTGCGCCTTGAATTTCGGGAAGAGGTGGGAAGATCATCTCTATATGATCGAGTTTGCCTATAATAATATCTATCAAGCTAGTATTCAGATGAAAGCCTTCGAAGATTTATACGGTAAAAAGTGTCGTACTCCTTTAGCTTGGGCGAAAACATGTTAATCGAAGTTATGAAAGAGTAAAGAAGTCGAAGATGCAAACTCGACTATACGCACTATACGAGAGTGACTCTTGGTGGCCCAGGATAGACAGGCAAAGTACTACAATGCCAAGCACCAAAATGTGGATGTTTGCGGTGGGCAATTGGGTATATTTGATGATAAAGCCATTTAAAGGCGTGTCCAGGATTCGAATCTTGAAAAAGTTGAGTCCGAGGTATCTTGGTCCGTTTGAAGTGGTTGAGCGAATTGGAGAAGCTGCCTATCGATTAGCTCTTTCAGCGGAGCTAAGTGGTTTGCATGATGTGTTTCACATATCAATGCTGAGGAAAGCTTTACAAGAGCCTAAGCAAGTGGTGGCTGATGATCAGGTATCAGTCGATGATTGACTGACAATGAATGTTAGACCCATTCGAATCAAGGATACAGAGGTCAGGCAGCTACGAAACAAGGCAATCGGGATGGTCAAAGTCCATTGGGATAACTATGGTCGTGAAGAATTGATATGGGAGCATGAGCAAACTATGTGATTTGAATAAAATTTTGGGACGAAATTTCTGTCAGGAGGGGAGGTTTGTAACACCCCAAAAACTATAGAACAGAACATAAAGGTGGCTATCGCCGGGCGACAGTGGGTATCGCTAGCGATAGCACTCGATGCACTCGATGCCTTGATCAAAGCATTGAGTAGACTAGATGAATCCTTGATTCGACTATCATGTGGTGATACCACTCGATTCACTCAACACTCTCCACACACTCGACACTTTCAACGAATCGTCCAAAAGGCTATCAGAGTGGTGATAGTGGGTATCGCTGGGAGATATTGCCACATATGGCTAGACATATGTTAGATGGCCGATCGGCAGCCAAAGAGCGGTGGTTTACTGGGGTCAAAGCGGCTACCGACGATATCGCCCAGGCGATCACGAATATCGCCCGGCGATAACGATAACTTTGACTTGTTAGTTGAGATTATAGCCATTCATTCCTATTGAAGAGAGGATCCTGTAGCTGGGATAAATACCGAGGTCACTTAAGCAGAGTAGTGGAGAAAAGAGAAGTCATTTCTCTTCTCTCTCTCTCTCTCCATATTTTAATCAAGTTCTTAGAAGAAAGGGTAAGGAAGAAGAAGGGTGAAGGCTGAAGCTTGGCAAGCCAAGCTTAGTGAAGGAGATCCCGTGGTCAGAATAAAAAATTGAAGCAAGATCCGTGAAGAGGAAAGCAAGGCGTTACTTTCCATTCGGATAAAAGACTTATCCATGGCTCCGAAATGAACTATAAGGCTAACGATATTCCTTCTAGGACAAGTGAAGTCCTCCTTTTGCATATGCATGGAATCCCCCACCAAAAGGTGGAAAAGCCAAGGGAATACTGATGGGTTGATATGTGATATCCCCGGGTAGTTTTCCATATAGAATCCGGAAATCATAGTACATAATAAGGAAGTTGTTGTGAAGCCCATCTGGATAGGTTGGTCTAGATTGGTGATGTTTTATTTTGCGTACCAGAGAAGAATCTTAGTATAAACGGGTAGTTTATGGTGTCTGAAGGGTTGTGCCTGTGAATGTGAGTAGCAGGAAGTACTGTAGCCACTCTTCAGGAAAATACCAAGAAAATTCCACAGTTGTGAAAATCGTAGGATACCCCCGGGCGACAGTGAGTATCGCTAGCGATAGATCTTGGTGAGCTATATATTGTATGAATGACCAGTTTTCTGGCACTACAGGATACTGCGGGGTTTTGGCTAGAAAGATATTCTAGTTATGGCTGAGTCTAGAGACTGAAGAGAGTTCTGTCGCTTAACTCCAGACGATAGTGGCTATTGCTGTCGATAGTGGCTATCGCTGGCGATAGTTTCCATATAGCATATTACTTAAAGGGTCTGTCTTGTGGAGACCGTGGGGCTAGCAGGTGAGCTGTGAGCCTGGGTGCCTAACTATTGCCGTGAGTTCCATTATGTGTCGATTGCAGGCTCTGCTCCTTGGGATCTGGTGGGCAGCAGTCGAAGCTGAGAGCTTGAAGATCCCAGCTAAAGAAAGGCTTGTGAGCCAAACGGGAAAGGGGAGGCTGACCCGCGTCTTGATATGGAGATTTGAGCAACGGGATGTGGCTGAACTATACCCGCGTTTTATTTTTTGGATTAGAATGGCTAAAGTATCTAGCTTCGTCATTGGTATAATGAGAGTCTTAGGCTCCGTGCCAAAAATACTAGAATGATCAAGTGAACCATCAAGTCCGGGACTGTGGATGGTGGTGGGACCCGGAGAAGTCTGGTACACCGATAATGTTCCCTGAGTGCACGAGGCGTGTGTTCGGTCGAGCCTACGTCTGTGGAGAATGGTGCTTAAGTGCACGCTTTGTCTGTCAATATGTATATATGCTATGCATGCAGGGAAAAAATACCGCTGCCCAGGGCATGGGGTTGGGTCATTATAAATTGGTCAGCTAAAGATGACCGTTGCCTTGTTTGCCATCCTTGTGGTGGATTGTCCTAGTGTAGGTGCTGGTGAGCCGAGCGGAAAATAGTGGGTTGCTGCCAATGTTGTTATACCGGCCCTCTAAGGCCAAGTGAAGAGCCTTTAGTGGTTTCTTTCATGTGTGGCCAGCCTGCACGCCGATGTTTGTAAACCACACTATTGAAGCATAACTGTAAGACCGTAAGGCCGTAACATTTTATATATTTTATAAAACATTCCTATTTTGTATATTAGTGGATATTCACATGTATTGAGTTCGGGTAACCATGAAGCTTCCGCTAGAATCCTCTGAGTTAGGATTCCTTTGGTCTTTTGATATTAACATGTAACTTTGCTAACTGTTTGTGGAATATGGCGTGGGGCCCCGGCTGGACCCTCTGTTATATCTCATATGACCGATGAAGGTGTTACACAATGCGCCTCACATTTGTCGTTGGGCTCTCCAGGAAAATGCCGGAAGAAGTTTGTATGATGATAAAAGTCGTCTCTTCAAATCTCATTTAGGAGGGAGCCAGAGACGAGGTTGAGGAAGAGTATGGGCACGGGGGGCACCTCGGCCTAGACATGGAACGCCCCGTTCACGTTATCTCTCCTCTATCACCGTAAGTTCTAGCGGATTCGTTCCAATCGAAATCAAACTCCCCAACCTCGATACTTTCGATGGGATAGATGACCCTGTGGCACACCTCCAACACTTAACCACCGTTATGAGAATCTACAATGCCTTGGACACGCATCTTTGTCGAGTGTTTCCAGCAACTCTAAAAGGAGAGTCTCTCACTTGGTTCCACTCCTTAAAAGAAGGGGAAATCAAAGAATTCACAAAGCTGGATCAACTTTTCACAAACTGATTCGCCGCCAACCGGCAACTCCTACGCCTCGTAATGATTCAACATACTCAGGGAGAGCCGCTCAAGGATTTTTTCTGCTTCTTCACCATAGAGGCACAACAGGTTCCAAGAGTTAACCCCGAGCTTCTACGCAATCTTTTTCTCAAGGGACTCTAGCACGAAATGCTCTACGCCAAGCTGAGAACTGAAGCAGGGTCCAGCAACATGAGCTTCGCCCGCTAAGTCGAGGCTTAAATCACAACTGAGGCGGCAACTGAGGAACATCGACCGCCACACGAAGGAGGCTCAAAAAGGAAGAAGAATCATGAGTCACCAGTTGATCCTAGAGGGAATAACAAGCACTGCATTAGCCCTTGTCTAGCCTGGGGGCCGGACCAGCTCTAGCACCGCATTAGCCCTCATCGTGTCGGGGGCCCGACCAGCTCTAGCCTATCCCTGGTACCTCACAAGCGGAAGTTTTGCTCTCCATCTACAAAAATCAAACCCTTCAAACGCTAAGTGCTCTCGTCCGAACTCCGGAGACATATCCAAGTACTACAGTTATAATCAAGCATATGCGCATGCTACGGAAGATTGCGTGTGCCTAAGAGAGGAGCTCAGACGAATTGTACATGCTGGTCTACTTGAACAAACTCTAAGGGAAAATGATAGTGACCTAGTTAGCCTCAAACGTACCACGGCTAAGCTAGTCTCCTCTAGAATGCAAGGGACCATGCAAGGATCAAACCTGTATCGGGAGGCAGAATGAAGTGCTACCCGCATTATCAGTTTACTTCTTGAAGAATAAGTTGCGAGAATATATTCGCGAGCGCATTATCTTTATTTTCAGCAATGCACCGTGTATTTTCCTTTCCACCATATCCAGGTCATCACAAGATGAGATTGGTGAAATCCTTTCTGTACCTCCCAAGCGAGATTTGCGAAAGCCTTTCTATACCTTCCATGGGTGATTGACGAAAGCCTTTCTGCACCTCCCAGGCAAAATTGGTGAAAGCTTTCCTGCACCTTGTAACGCCCCTGAATTTTTGAGAATTAATATTGACCTTCTTTTAGCGTAATTTTCATGTAAGGGAGTTACGTTAACGCGAAGGTAACAGTGCAGCATCGTTAGTACATTTCCATATATGTTTGGCCAAGTCGACTGAACTTCGAGCTTGCTAGAGTGTAGAATTTTCTAACTTTAGAAAATTAAAGTATTTAATTTTAATCTTGATGGTCAAGTTTCGTTGTGATCCGAGCTCTATTGGGAGCCCGATGAATTTTCAAAGATTGAGTGGTTTTATCATTGTCGTAAACTGTGGAAATCAATCTTAATTTAATATCGGCTCCTTGAACTTTTATTTCGACTTCGCCATTGAATTCGTAGGACTGGTATTTACGTTTGGTGCAAATTTTGTCGAAAACTAAGTTGGTCTTAGTCTAAATCGCAAATGAAATGTTAAGACTAATTATATATCATATTATATATATATAAACATATAATTCCCATATAAAAGGTTGGCACAACCTTAGTATTTAGGTCTTCTATTTTCTGATGGACGCCGCAGGAGCTCTAGTGTACGAAATGTAAGACCCCCCTCCCGGAACAAAAAATACGGCTGAGGGGAGTCTTATGCCCAAAACAGCTTCCTTGCGATAGCGTCAACACACAGGTTGACCGGTATTACAAGACGCCTATTCTGCTGGCTCTCACAATATCATTCATGCCAACCCAACATAAAGACAATAAATAGAAGTCAAAGCCTTACAGTAAGTAAACGTCCAACGCACAGTACATGAATAAAAGGAACTACACCGGTTCCTTTAATATCAGAGTACAACAAAATTGCCTGAAGGCTACAATATATGTCTCTCAAAAGTCTCACACCTCGGTAACCGACGATAACAAGGGTATCGTCGTATCAGGCCCTGTCTCCATGGTATTGCTGCCCTCCTACATGACCTACTGCTGCTGCTCCATCCGCTGGGTTTCCTCCTGAAATGGTAGACATAGCAACCGTTAGTCATAAAGACTAAGTGGTTATCACATCCGCTCACCCCAACGACTCTTAGGCACCAGACGGGAGAAAGAGAAAAGGTACACTATATATGTATAAACAACAAGTACAAGCATGTGGTATATCTCTACATATCAGAGTAGTAATAGTAACAGAGTATAACAAGTTATAGTATTAATCTACACTAGCAATGCAGTAAAGGAAGAGCAATCAACTGCAACATATAATTAATAACAGGAAAATAACTTAACTTATAAAAATGCTCATACAGATTTATAAGTTAAGGATCGGGTTAACGGAAAGTAACTCATCATATAAAAGTGCCCATACAGATTTATATGATGAGGATCTTATGCGGTGTAATGCAATGCAATGATGGTTTATGATGCACCCATGCAACACACGCACTCTGATTTGCTATGTCGATAGAGTCCTTTAGTTCCCACTTTTTTAGCAGCTAGCTAACCTCTCAGGCGTCATCCGGCATGGACAAATGGTGACAGTGGAGCGAGCTTCTCCACTACTAAGCGGGTATCCACACAACCAGGTCTAGGCCTCTGTAGGTCTCAACGCTAAGAACGCAACAATAGAGCCTTTGCGTACTACGGTTCAGAAGGGGTCTCAAGTAGATGTGCACCAATAATATAGCCCAACTAGCCTATCATCATGGAATGGAAGGAGCCTCGGGTATGAGCACCGAGGACTAAGAGCAACTGCACAAGGTCTATCAGCCAACTCATGTCGGTGTGACGATTGGCGAGGCCGTAGACCTGCCACATTATCACTAACCTAGGATTATGACACCAAGTGTCAACTAACACCGCATGCAAATTCACTTGGCCATGCCATCAAACATTCAAGGACTCCAATCGAGTCCCTTTTCATCTTTCCAATCTTGTGCTCAAAAGCTCTCAAGGACTCCACTCCGAGTCCCTTATCATCATACCGATCAGTTGCTCAAAAGCACTCAAGCCTATCTTAGCATGGGAGGCTAATCCTCTTATCTATCAATCCCATCATATCTTCATTACCTGAGATAAATGACTAACACATCACATGTCCATGGGCATTTTCTCATCTAGCCCTTCTTTTACAAATTAGCATGCACCTGCATATCAAATCATACATCTTTTCCCAAATTATATTCATTAAACACTTAAACTTCAACATGATCAATATAACCTTGCCAGTGATACATCACATGTTCTCCCCACACATGTAAATAACCACATAGCTATAGGTTACACATTCATGCAACATGCATCACAAATTCATCCAAAACTCATAACATTCATCACATTGTTATCAAGTGCATCTCCACCGGATTTCATGAATGCATTATTTGTACAATCAAGGTTTATCCAAAACCATTTTCTTATCATGGTTACATATAATAAATTCACCCAATCCAAAATATCATTTAACCACGGTCTTCCTATTGAACCTAAACATCAGGATGCACAGCTAACCCATATCTTACTTAGACAAAAAGTATATCCCGGTCTTATGTTAGTTTAGACAAATGAAAACCTACACATAATACATTACAACACATCCACTTTGACTGAACATTACCTGGGCTATAAGACTCCCCCATCAATGGGCAACAATCCGTTGGAATGGTATTTCTGAGGGCTACAACTTTCATGTTCAGCCCAATACCTGGAGGTACTTGGTTCATGGCTTAAATCGAGCATTAAGCCTGCTGCGTATAGAAAACAGATTTCTTCACGCATCTTGAAGTCAAACGAATGGTGTTGGTTCATCTTCTTCCTCTAGACATTCCTACAAAATTACATTTGTCTCTTCCTCCTCCCTCCTCAATAGACCACCATTCTTCACGAAACCAAGTCCATCATCTTCATAATGAAGAGAGGAGAGGTAAGACGATAAAACCCTAAAAGAAAAGTCATAGCATGGTCTCTTCCTAGGAGATCTTCATTTCACACCAAAGTCAAGCTCTTTTGAGCCGACATCTCTCCTATTTCAAAACTAAAGATCTAGCACCAAGGGAGAGGGTAGGAAGCTCACCTTATTTTTGGCCATAGATCTCGTTATCCTCCTTGGCGATATGTTTGGTTTCCTCGTCGGTATCGTTCTTCATGGAGAGGGAGAGTTCTTCCCCCAGAAAATCTGACTCCGGCAAGTTCTTCGTTTCCATCGGGCTCGACACACAATCAACGCGGCAACAGGACGAAGACGGCTAGGGTTTTTTAGGGCATACATTTTTATAAGGGAATATTAGGGTTAGGGTTACTCCACCATGTGTCATTCCATCATTGGACCGCCCATTTATACATTAAATAAGTCTCCTTGAAAAGATCGGTCATAAGGCGCCGTTCAGCACAAGTACCGAACCGGTTCAACCCGTACATATTGTTCCATAAACAGTCTTTGCTGAATTCTTTTAAGTCAAATTTATCGTGTAAAATCGACGAATCGTAAGATGTCTCTGTGTAGACTCGACGAATCGGCTCAACACTTCAAGTAAAATTCGATAAATTCTTCAAAAATTCCACTGTCCAAAAATCTTCCAAGTCAAATTCGTCTTATATACTTGACGAATAAGCTAAAAATTCAAAGCAGTTCTGACGAATTCGTCGAGTCTAACTCGACGAATTCGTCGAGTATCTCCGACGATATTTGACGAATAGTAAAAGTCCATCCAAATTGTACAAGTCATTCTCTACGAAGCGGCTAAACATTCCGGGTAAATTCGACCAATTCCTCGAGCCCAACTCGACGAATTCGTCGAGTGTCATTGATTAGTTCCTCTGGATCTTCCAAGTGAAAGCGTCGTATACATCGAGTATTACTCGATGATATCAGACAAATCGGTTGGATCTCCTTATAATCTCGACGAATCAACTAAGTCTTCTAAGTGAATCTGTCAAATTCGTCGAGTCCTACTCGGTGATATTTGACGAATTGTACTTGTCTTACAGCCTACCCATGACCTATCCTTTCCCCACCTTCCTACCAATCGACACACTCAGTGCTTCATCGAGTCTAGCCGATGCACTCAATGCCTGTTACCAGTGTACCCCCAAGCCCGAGTCAACTTTCTTGACTTGTGATATGTGCGAGGGTCTAGCACGAATTGGGACGTTACAAATCCTATAAACAAAATAAATGATTTTGTACCTGAAATCAGGCTAAGTCTATGGGGAAAACAAAGTATGAGGAATTACAAGGTATGCGTTTATGTTTACCTTTGGGAAACAACTCCGGGTAGTGCTTCAGCATCAAGTCCGCCGACTCCCAGGTATACTCCTCTCTTCCATGATTAGACCATTGTACCTTCACCAAAGGAACACTTCTTCGCCCCAAGTTTCTTGTCTCGGTGTCCACTACCCATACCGGCTCTAGTCGGACAGACCTATCAGTTGCCACTATTCAATTTTTAGCATGGATATGCTGATCAGGCCACAATAGTGCTTTTCGAAGCGACGACACATGGAATTCGTCGTGTAAATTTTCTATATCTGGTGGTAGCTCCAATCAATAGGTCATAGGGTCAGTCCTCTCCAATATAAAATATGGCTCCACATATCTTGGGCGGAGCTTCTTTCTACCGCGCGCACGTGACACTCCATGCATTGGCCTGAGCTTCAAGAACACTTTGTCACCAACTTAAAATTCCACCATCTAGTGCTTCGCATTATAGTACTTTGCCTACCGACTCTGAGCCTCTAGCAAGTGGTCTCGTATTAGTCTAACCATGACATCCTTGTCATCAATATATTCCACTCCCAAAGTATTTAGGTCTTCATCTTGCACCCACGATAATGGAGTTCTGCACCTCCTCGCATATAGTGCTTTGTAGGGCGCCATTCCGATTCTAGCTAGATAACTATTATTGTAAGAGAACTCCACTAGAGGCATGAGCCTTTCCCATGACTCTCCTAAGTCCAACACGCATAACCTCAACAAATCTTCCAAGGTTCTAATGGTCCTCTCATACTGGTCGTCCGTCTGAGGATGAAAAGTCGTACTAAAGGTAAGGCGGGAGCCCATATATGCTTGAACTGCCCTCTATTCCTTGGAAGTGAAGCAACCATCGCAATCAGAGACAATTGTCTTGGGCACCCCATGGTACCACACAAACTGCTCCACTAAGAGACGCACCAAAACATCAACATGCGACTCCTTCCTCATTGGAATGAACCTGGCAACCTTCGTTAAGCAATCCATAATCACCCAAACTAAATTGTTACCACGACGCGAGCGAGGAAACCCATGGACGAAGTCTATGGAGATATCCTCGAACTTCTACCCGGGGATAAGTAATGACTGCAATAATCCTCCCGGCCTCTAACACTCCGCCTTCACCCTTTGACAAGCCTCACAGTGCATAACGTAGTACTTAACAGCTCTCTTCATTCCCGGACAAAACATGGTCTTCCGTAAGTCATTATACATCTTGGCAATCCTGGGGTGGTAGTTCAATGTAAACTCATAGTCATACAGGTATTCCAACCATCGCCATTGCCTCAAATTCAACTCCTTCTGAGTATGAACATACTTCAAATTCTTATGGTCCGAAAATATCTCGCAGTGGACGCCATAAAAATAGTGTCTCTAAATCTTTAAGGAGAACACCACTGCCCCAACTCCAAATCATGTACCAGATAATTCACCTAGTTCCTCTTCAGTTGCCGTGAAGCGTAAGCAATCACATGCCCATGCTGCATCAACACTGCTCCCATACCTTGATAGGACACATTAGTGTAAACCTGAAATCCTTCCTTCCCTAATGAAAGGTTTAGGATTGGTGTGGAGGTTAGTCGATCCTTCATCTCTTGGAATGCGACCTCCCACTGAGGTGTCCACTCATATGGCACACCTTTCTTTGTTAGGGCAGTGAGAGGGAGGGCGATCTTTGAAAATCCCATCACAAACTTGTGATAGTACCCAGAAAGTCTAAGAAAGCATCACACGTCGGACGCCGACTTCAAAGGCGACCATTCCTTCATAGCACGCACCTTGGACTTGTCTACTTCTAATCCAACACCACTAATACATGGCCCAATAAGGCAACTTCTTAGAGCCAGAAATCGCATTTGCTGAACTTAGCAAACAAGGAGTGTTCTCTCAGTTTCTTCAAAACTAAGGCCAAGTGTTTAGCATGCTTCTTTTCTGTCTTCGAGTAGACCAAAATGTCATTGATAAAGATGATAACAAAGACATCCCAATACTGATCAAACTCCCTGTTCATCAAACTCATGAAGGCAGAAGGGGCATTCGTGAGCCCGAACGGCATCACCGTGAACTTGTATAAGCCATATCTCGAACTAAATGCTGTTTTCAGAATATCTTCCTCTTGTATTCTCAAATGATAGTACCCCGGGCGCAAATCCAGTTTGGAAAACAAATGCGATCCCACCAACTGATCAAATAGCTTGTCAATCCGAGGTAAAGGGTAGGTATTCCGCACCGTCAGTCGGTTGAGTTTCCGGTAGTCTATGCACAATCGTAGGGATCCTTCCTTCTTCTTAACAAACAAAACAGGGGATCCCCAGGGTGATGAGCTGGGGCAAACGAATCATGATTCTACTAACTCCTGCAACTGAAATCTAAACTCAGTGAGTTCCTTTGGAGAAATTCTATAAGGGGTCCGAGAGATTGGCTTGGCACCCAGTACTAATTTAATCTGAAAGTCCACTTCTCTATGTGGGGGTAATCCTGACAGCTTCTCGGGAAATACCTCAGAAAAATCCCGCACTACTAACAAATCTTTCATGATCGTCGTCATCTCTTTTAGTTCAAAACATATCATATACACCTCCTCCCCTTTCATATGGGCCTTAAGGGCCTGAATTGAAGACTACAACATTCAGGGTACAAGTGTAATACCTTGAAATATTATCTCAGAATCTCCGTGCTTCAAGGTGATTTGCTTCACCGCACAATCAATTCTTGCATAGTGCCAATCCAACCATGTCATACCCAGAATAAGATCGAATTCTTGCATCCCCAACATCGTTGTAGGTGTTTCAAAAAGTTTTCCTCCAATATACACTTCCAAATCACACTTGGAGGACGAAGTCATCTTGGAGCCGTTTGGGAGGCGTACTCTCCGAGTGATACCTGTGAAATATTGCACGCCACTTAAATCTTTCACAAAATCCACCGAAACAAACGAATTAGTGGCACCAATATCAAATAGAGTTTGGGCTAGTTTTCCACCAACAATCGCGGTGCCTAAGTATCAATTATAAAAATTTCAACTAGATTTCTGCATGTGAAAGTGAAGGGATAGATACTACTTTAGAGGGGGGGTGAATAGAGTTATCAAATTTTGCACTAGACAAAACTTAATGGTCTACCCAACTCCCTTGGAGTGAATTGCGGAATTAAAAGATTATAGATATGGAATTAACCCTATAGCCTAACACAAGTGTTGTGCACAAACTCAAGCTAACTGTAATTACAGTTAAGGCTTGGAAATCCTAATCAGCAACTAGCAACCTAGTTATATCTATTCACAGCCACAATGCAGGAATTAAACAAGGCAATCCAGACGACACAAAGAATTTATAGTGGTTCCCCAAACAACTTGGGTACGTCCACTCTTCTACCAACAAGGTAGGAATCCACTCAGGTTTTTGATCAGGTGCCCTGCCACCAACAGGATCTGCTTCAGGTAGATCCAGAAACCCTTTAGGCTTTTGATCAGGTGTCTAAAAACCAAGCACAGGTTTTTGATCAGGTGCCCTGCCACCAAGGGATACTTTTGAAGGGAGTAATAACCCTGTACAGGAGGGGGAAGAAGGTCAAGATGTCTTCTCTATTTTACAAAAGATTAGAGAAGCACAAGAACTTGCACTGAGCTAGAAAGATCTAAAGAATCAAGGCTCCCCCTGGCTCAAAGATGTCCAGGTGAAGTCTTGCTTCAGTGCAGAAAACTCTTCAGAAAGATCTGAAGGAAAAACTACAAGAAGATAATAAATAATAAAATTAGGGATCTTCAAGCAGCTGTCTTCTTTTTCTTCTTCTTCAAAAGAACTCTGAGTTTGAATCTTCCTGGAAGCAGGAGAACTCAGGTTGAAGAAGAGTATAAGAGCTTAACACTTCTCAGTTGGATGAGTATTGCTGAGAGCAGATGAACTTGATCTTGATGAAGGCTTGAATGCTTAAGTGAACTGGGTAACTAGCTAGCTTGAATCCTTCTTCAAAGGATCCTTTTTATAGCAGCAACAAGCAACGGCTCTCTTCAATTTGAATTACTTGTCTTCTTCTGAAACTTGAGACCTGGGCTGTAAATATCAAGAAGACAAAACAATCTCTGCAGCAGAAACATTCTATAAAAGGGATAAACCTCTTTCGAAGAAGCTGCAGGAAGCAATCTGATAATAAAGTACTAAATAAATTCACATCAGAAACAAACTCTTTATAGCAGAAGAAAGACTTTTCAGTCTAACGGCTATAAAGGACTGACAGCAGATAAAGTAAAATACAAAGTCAGCTAATAAGACAAACAACTTTATCTGAAAAGATTTGACTCAGGCATAAGGAATGGAGCAAATATTGCCTGGAAATATTATCATAAAACAACTGAAAAGATATGCCAGATAATATATTAAATAATTAAATATAATAAATAAATACAAAATATAAAGGCAGACAGAAAGCGTCGAACGACCCTCGGAGATCGTCGACCGACGCACGGAGATCGTCGAACTATCAGACAGATAGTCGAACGATCCAGATAGTCGAACTATCACAGGAGATATTCGAACTATCACAACAGATAGTCGAACTATCAGAAGATATTCGAGCTATCAGATAGTCGACCTATCAACAGATAGTCGAACTATCAAGGCAAAACAGATAGTCGAACTATCAACAGATAGTCGAGCTATCAGATAGTCGACCTATCAACAGATAGTCGAACTACCAAGCGAGAACAGATAGTCGACCTATCAACAGATAGTCGAACTATCAGATAGTCGACCTATCCAAGCAGATAGTCGAACTATCAAAGCACACAGATAGTCGAACTATCAACCGATAGTCGAACTATCCTCGCAGACTGAAAGTCGAACAACTGATAGACGATCGTCGAACAGTTAGTCGACGATAGTCGAGCGGCGTTCGACGATAGTCGAACGAACAAACTACTTAACCAAATTCATCATCTGGAAAAGCGAGGACTCTACAGCTAGACCACTAACCTTTGATCATAGATATTTCTTGGGTCAAGGGACAAAAAGGAGAAGACTAAACTCAAATCAAACTAGGGTACCAACAATCTCCCCCTATTTGAGTTAAGTCTCTCAAAAACTAAAACATAGAACTAGCTAAAGAGCAATAAAAATTAATACAGGAAACAGTTAACAATTAACTAGCAGTTATCAAACAGATAAATAACAGTCAAATATATATAACAGCAGTCAAGCAAAACTAAGGATCTACAGAATCTGGCTTAAGGTTAGACGAGCTAGGAACAAAGGAAACTTTCCGTAAAGGATCAATTGCCTCTTTCTTAGACATCTTCAAGCCTTGCGTGCCAATAATTTTTAATTCTGCAGCCCTTGGAACAACGGCTTCCGGGTGCTTTTCCATATATTTTGAAGGGTCAAAGACCTCAGGATTAACCTGGAACTTTTCAAACTCCTTCTTTCTGAATGTAGACATTGTGGTTAAACCAGTAGTATCTTTTCCTTCAGCTTTTGCTTTCCTGATTTAAGCTGCTCCAACCAATTCGTGAAAACGAGCCATCCTAAAGTTAGGATCAAGCTCAGGACTTTCATACACAGTCTCAGCAGAAGTATCATCTGGTTCTCTATCTTGATTAACTAGATAAGATAGGGGAGCAGACTTAGCAAAGTTCTTGCTAGAATTTTTTTAAACAAAATAAACTACTTACCTTTTGAAACAACTTTTTCAGAATGCACTGGCATTAGAGATGAAATCCTTTTCTTTGGAGAAGGAGGAGGGGAAAAAGTTGGTCTTTGAAACACAACCTCCTTCACTCATTCTCTTACTGTATCAGATCTTTGATGGCCAGAATATGATTTTCCATGAAAATCTTGAGAGCTTTTTCTTGAAGAAGATTGGGAAGGAGCAGATTTTCCTGACGGAGCAGACGGATTGGCAGATAAATTCCCAGAGGCTCCTACACCAGGAGGTGGAGGAGGAGGACCTCTGGATGTCCATCTAGGGGTAGGACTATCATATTTCTTAGCTTTCTTTCTCTCTTTCTGCTGGTTCTTGGAGAACCACATCCAATGCTGAAACTCTTTTGATTTGGGGTCTATTCCTTTCAGAATATAGTATGGAGTATCATTATCACGGTTGGGAGGAGGAGGAGCAATTTCTTTTCTTTTCTTTTGAGCAACTTTCTTTTTCTTTGAATTTTCAGATAAATCAGAATCCTCTTCATCTTCAGAGTGAGATGAAGGAGGATTGTCATATGGATCATAGGCTTCAGAAACAGCCTTTTCCTTTAAAGCAGCTTTCTCTTTTTCCTCTTCAATGACATCCTGAGCCAGAAGGAAATCCAAATTCAACCCTGGTGAATCATCCCAAACAGTTGACTTTTCAACTTGCAAATCTTTTTCTTTTTCCTCTAACAAAGATTGAACTCTTTGATTCCAAGCAACTCTTGCTTTCTCTTCTTGATTTTCAGATACATCTTCTATGTCATCTAAAAAAGAATCCAATTCTGGATCTACTTGAACATTAGAAACATCTGGAGCAGCTTCAGAAACAATTTCTATAACCTTAGCAGCTATATCTTCTTTAATATAATCTGTAGATTTATGAACACAAATCTGCTAAATAAGCTAAAATCATTCCTTCTAGGTATTCACAAGCTAGCAAATTAATTGACTCGTCAATAAAGCGGATGAGTGAATTACCTTCATATTTTACCAACTCCCAAGATTCATCTAGGTAGGATGTAATAATTCCTTCTAGGAAATGGGCAACCACGGGAGTGGTGAGATCTTCTAAGAAAACTTTCACAGCAAATTCAGATAGCAAAATTGCATCAGATATTTCTTTTTCCGATAGCACAGAAACTGATTCATCTTGAGCTTGAACTACATCAGTCTCTTCTTGAACTGCTGGAAGGGAGGCTGGAGGCTCTGAGGCATCTTCACAGAACATCTCCCCCTGCCTGATTTCAGTGGAAACTGAAACCAGGCCCCTTGAAGAAGAGGGCTCAGCAGATTTAGAAAGAGATTGAATGGAAGCAGTCAAGGTGGCAATGGAGGAGGCAAGTGGAGCAATTGCCTCTTCAATCATAATTTTGATTGAAGGGGTAATCAACTCCAAAATGCTAGAAATGAAAGCTGGGGTGATCTCAAAAGATGATGGAATTGCAGTGGATGGAGATGCAGCAGAGATGGTTGTAGTGTTAGGATGAGAAGTGGTGTGGACTGGAGATCGAATTGGAGATGGAGAAAGATGTGGAGAATGAACAGGGGACTGAATAGGAGACTGAGGAGGTGTTGGAATCCTCTCAGATCATAACAGATCAAAACTAGGAGCAGATATCCTAGCCAGATGAGAAGGAAGAGGAGATGTTGGAGGGGAAGGAAGAACAACCGTGGTTGTTTCTCGAACAGGAGAAAGGGAAAGTCGTACTTCAGCTGAAGTTGATGGAACTTCAACTGAAGCAGACTGCATAGCAGAAGAAGATGAGGGAAGGGAAAGAGCTGAGCCAGCTTCTACCGGGTGAGGAGCGACCGAATCAGTCCTGGTGCTCTCTGATGTCGCTGGAGCAACCCCTGTGAGAGCGGGTTTCACAAAAGTCCTCTTCCACTTGGAGAACAGATTTGGGTCCATCTTCTTGCTTGCATTTATGGTTGTTGCAACGGAGACCAGCAGTTGAGGAACCTTTTCCTTCAGGAAAATTCCAATAACCCTTCCTAGGGTGACCTCTTTCTTACTATTCTTTTTCCTTATTAAATCAAACATTACTCCTGCCCAATCAATCTTTTTCTGATTAACAATTGCACACATCAGTGCAAATTGTTGCCTTGTTATGTTGTCATGAGCAGAGTGCTTTCCAAGGAGCACTTTTCCAACTATCTCAGCGAGAATTTTAATCTTAAAGGGAAAATTGACCTTGAGCAGCTTCGTGGGAATGCCCTCTGCATGTCCCAGCTCAGTCAACATCCTTCCAAACTCTTGAGCATCTTGCTCATAATCATCTTCACCATTTATTAACCCAAAAACATCAGTCAGAACGGCCGGAGTTAAAATTACCTCTTCTCCGCCGATGGTGCCAGTCATCGAATCGTCAGAGGATGACGAAGTGAAAGCCCATTCCTTGATCTCGGGAATATTTAACTTAATCCTTGATGACATTAATCTTTCTAGACCTTGATCCCGGCACAACTGAAGAACTTCTACAATTCCTGCTTCACAGCAACTGAACGCGTCAAAATCGACGCTGAAGCCTGCATCAAACTTAACAACGGCTAACACTGCGGGAGAAATCGCCATTGAATTGCTGGAGAATGCGCGAGAAGGACGGCGAAGACGAAGGAGACGAAGCGGCTGAAAATCGCAAGCGGAAGACAGAATGCGAAAAGTCACGCTCCGTCGACGATAAAACAAAAGATCTTTTAACCTAGGTCGACTATCGGCTTTATACTAGACCGGAGATAGTTGATCTATTAAAAAGATACTAGACCCGATGGTCGAACGGCCGTTCGACGATCGGCCCAGAAGCAGAGTAGTCGATCAATCGTTCGACTATTTCTGGCTTCTCAAACAATCAAGCTGTCGTCATCCAGAGATCGACGATAAGCTCGACCTGTTCGACGATCTTCGAATGCCGGTCGACGATCTTCAAACAGATAAGCTATCATTAACCAGAGGTCGACGATAGGCTTGATCCGTTCGACGATCTTCGATCATCGTTCGACGATCTTCAAGCAGGTTTCAACATAGGCAGATATAGTCACACTTAGTCTCGTCCATTTATCATGCCTAGTTGAACTAAAAAGAACAGATGCTTCTATTCATCTAAGGGCTTGGTGAATATATCACCTCTCTGAAACTCAGTGGATATGAATTCAAGACAAATCTTGTTCTTTTCCACACAATCTCTCAGGAAATGGTGCCGAATCTCAATGTGCTTCGTTCTAGAGTGGTGCACTGGATTTTGTGCAATTGAGATAGCACTGGTACTATTACACATGATTTTGGTATACTTGTGTGAGTAACCATAATCCACAAGCTGGTTTTGAATCCACAGGATCTGTGAACAACAACTAGCAGCTGCTATATATTCAGCCTCTGCAGTTGAAGTTGAGACAGAAGCCTGCTTCTTACAGAACCAAGAGACCAATCTCTCTCCCAGGAACTGACAAGTTCCTGATGTGCTCTTCCTGTCAACTCTGCAACCAGCATAATCAGAATCAGAATATCCAATTAATTCAAATTCTGACTCAGCTGGGTACTAAAGTCCTAGATTTGGACATCCCTTCAGGTATCTCAGGATTCTCTTTAGAAGAATCAGATGAGATTCCTTGGGGTTGACCTGGAATCTAGCACAAAGGCATGTAGCAAACATTACACCAGGCCTACTTGCAGTTAGATATAATAGGGAACCAACAATGGCCCTATAAATCTTTTGATCAACTGGCTTGCCGTGATCATCAGAATCAATAACTACATTAGTAGCCATAGGTGTAGGCATTGCTGAAGCATCAGCCATCCCAAATTTCTTTACCAATTCCTTGACATATTTAGATTGGGAGATGAAGATACCATCAGCATCTTGCTTAACTTGGAGACCAAGAAAGTAAGACAGCACACCCATACTACTCATCTCAAACTTAGAGTGCATCAGGTCAGAGAACCTTTTGCAAAGTTTGGGATCAGTGGAGCCAAATATAATATCATCTACATACACCTGAACTAACAGGATTGTGTCCTTGTGATGCTTGACGAAAAGGGTTCTATCAACTACTCCCCTAGTAAAGTTGTGCTCTAAAAGGAAACTAGCTAGAGTCTCATACTAGGCTCTGGGAGCTTGCTTTAGTCCATAAAGAGCTTTCTACAACTTAAACACATGTGAGGGCTGAGTTGAAGAAACAAACCCTGATGGTTGTTCAACAAACACCTCTTCCTTAAGCTCACCATTCAGGAATGCACTTTTGATATCCATTTGGAACACCTTAAACTTCATGTAGGCTGCATAGGCCAAGAAGATCCTTATTGCTTCTAGCCTTGCAACAGGAGCAAAGGTTTGGTCATAATCTATACCTTCCTCCTGTCTGTAGCCCTGAGCTACAAGCCTTGCTTTATTCCTTACAATAATTCCATTTGCATCCAACTTGTTTCTATACACCCACTTGGTGCCTATGATCAGTTGGCCTTTAGGTCTTGGAACCAAAGTCCAAACTTTACATCTCTCAAACTGATTGAGTTCCTCTTGCATAGCAATGATCTAGTGGGGATCTAGCTCTGCATCTTTAAAGGTGAGGGGCTCAACCTGTGAGAGGAAACAAGCGTGCATCACATCCTGTCTTAACTGGTGTCTTGTTTGCACACCAGCTGATATGTCTCCAATCACTTGAGATGTAGGGTGATCTCTAAGTGTGACAATATCAGCAGGTGGGATGTGATCATCAGCAACAGTTGGGATTAATTCTTCAGGAGGAATTTGATCTACTGTTGGTGGTACAACAACAGCTTCTGCAATGTCTTCATCACTGTCTGATTCAGTGATCTGAAGAGTTGATATTTGAAGAATTTCTTGAGGGGCATCAGGTACCTGCAATGAACTAGAAGAAGGAGAGTTTTCTTTCTCCTTGTAAAACATCTGAGACTCATCAAAAGATACATGCACAGATTCTTCAATTTTACAGGATGATTTATTATAAACCATATAAGCTTTGCTTACTTGGGAATATCCAAGCATGATTCCCATTGAAGCTTTTGCTTCAAATTTTCTAAGATATTCTTTATTGTTATTATGAATATAAACAATACAGCCAAACACTCTAAAATAATTAATTTTAGGTTTCTTTCCTTTAAGCAACTCATAAGGAGTTTTACACTTAAGCTTGTGTATCAAACTTCTATTCAAGACATAATTGGCTGTACTAACAGCTTCTGCCCAATAGGAGAGAGGCATGTTAGCATCTGCCAACAATGTACTAGCAGCTTCAATGAGTGTTCTGTTCTTCCTTTCAACTACCCCATTTTGTTGGGGAGTTCTAGGAGCTGAGAAACTATGTTTGATACCTTCTCTCTCACAGAATTCTTGCATGAGAAGAGAGTCAAACTCAGTACCATGATCACTTCTGATCAAGGCCACACGAGTAGAGTACTCAGTCTGCACACATAGTAGAAAGTCTGTAAGGGCTTTGAAGTTATCAGCCTTAGTTCTCAAAAAGAAAACCCAACTGAACCTAGAGAAGTCATCTACAATTACTAAGGTGTAATACTTCCCTCCTAAACTCTGTACATTTATTGGGCCAAATATGTCCAAATGTAATAGATACAGGATTCTAGGAGAATCACTCTTATTTATTGATTTAAAAGAGTTTTTGGTTTGCTTGCCTAGCTGACAAGCCTTGCATAGGCTCTCCTTCTTGTAGGGGCAAGAAGGTAAACCTCTAACAAGATTGTGTTTAGATAACCTAGATATATTTTTAAGGTTAACATGACTAAGCCTCTTATGCCACAAAGAATTATTATTAATTGTTACTTCATTAAATAAATAGATTTCAGAGTGAGATGAATTGAAATCTACTAAATAAATATTACCTATTCTAATGCCTACTAAAACAACATTATTATTTAAAGTAATATTACAAGAAGAGTTAGAAAATGAAACCTGGTAGCCAGCATCATATAGCTGGCTGACTGAAATCAAATTGTGCTTCAGTCCTGTCACATATGCAACTCTCTTGAAAGTAACATCTCCAATTGTGATCCTGCCATAGCCTTCTGTCTGACCACAGCTGGAATCTCCAAAGATAACCTTTGGGCCGAGCTTAGCTTTGAATTTTGACAGATGATCTTTATTTCCTGTCATATGCTTGAAGCATCCACTATCCAAATATCACTTATTTTGAGTGATTGGATAGGCCTTCACCTGCAAGACATTTATTTAGACAGAGTGGACCCAGGTAACCTTGGGTCCCTTGTTTTTAACATAAGAAAAGCTAGAAATAAATGAAAATGCAGGTTGAGGGTGATAACCTAATGGGCGAGATCTCCTAGGTGGGATTCTCCATGCAGATGATGGGTCAACAAACCTAGGGTTTCTATTTTCATTTAGATTTCTATGGTACTGATGATGATTTTGAAAATCATATTGAAAACGTCGATCGGCGTTCGACGATGGGCGCTCAGATCGTCGAGCTTCGTTCGACCATTGAGCTTCCGATCGTCGAGCGGCGTTCGACGCTCTTTGCATTTCTTTAAAAAATTTCTTTCTTTTCTCTCTCTTAGCCTTATTTAAAGTTTTGTTAACTTGGTTTACTTGCTCAGTGTTCTTCATTCCACTAGCTGAAATGAAGTTCACTGGAGTTGAAAGATTATTTTTAAGAAGAACTGGGGGTTCACTGGGAGAAGCTCCTAAGCCTAGTTTGTCATTACCTGACCTAGTGTTAGTCATGCTGGTAATTTCTAACAACTTAAGGCTTCTACCATTAAGTGATTCTTCTAAACTCTTAGACTTAGCTAACTCTATTTTAAGAAATTTAATTTCTTCACTACAAGTAGTGAGATCTTCCTTTAACCTAATATTTTCTGTAGCAATTAATTCTGAGTCAGCTAACTTATTTCTAAGTTCTTTTATCTCCTTTTCTGAGCTAATCAAATCTAAGCATAAAGATTTAAAATCTAATTTAAATTCTTCAGAAGTGAAGTCATAAGAAGATAGTACCTCATCTTCTGTAGGCATCTCTTCATATGAATCTGAACTCTCTGCAGCTGAGTGGTTGCTGCAGGCATCTATTGCCATGAGGCAAACTTCTTTTGCCTTCTTCTCTTCCTCATCCTCACTAGAGCTTGAGGAGGAGGATTCTTCATCAGAATCACTCCAGGTTTCAGCAATGAAACCTCTCTCCTTCTTCTTGTTCTTGTAGGAGGATGGCTTGGAGTGCTTCCTGTGCTGTTCCTTTTCTTTTCTCTTGTCTTTGTTCTTCTCCTCTGGACACTCTGGTAAGATGTGTCCAGGCTTCCTGCAACCATAACATATAATTTCTTTAGCAGGTGAACGGTCATACCTTGGTTTGTCTTCATAGCGTGAAGACTTCTTTCTGAATTCCTTTCTCCCCATCTTGAGAAACCTCTTGGCAAATAATGCCATTAGCTCTTCATTTGATTGGCTGCCTTCAGAAGCATCAGCAACCTTAAGAGCTAGAGATTGCTCTTTTCTTGTTGGAGTAGGGGTCTTTGCTTCTGCTTCTGCTTCCCTTGTCTTCAACACTTGCTCAAAAGACTTGAGCTTGCCGAGAAGGGCTTCAGTGGAGATCTCTGTGGTGCTTCTGGCTTCCTTGATGGGCCAGATCCTTAGATCCCATGTGCTAGGGAAGCACATAAGAATCTTATCATTGACCTCTGTCAATGATATGTCCTTATCAAGGGTCCTCAGCTCATTGATGATTGAGCTGAGCCTGGTGTACATGGCTTCAACTGATTCAGCATCAGTTTTCTTGAAGTTCTCATATTATGAGATAAGGTTGGACCTTCTGTCCTTCCTTTCATCAGCTGAACCAGCTACAATCTGGTTCAGTGTATCCCACATGGCTTTTGCTGAAGAGCAGTCAGCTACCTTCTGGAATACCTCATCAGACATTGTCTGAGCCATAATGTTCATCGCCTTGGCATCTGCTATCTTTGCCTTCTTGTACTCATCGTTATAATTTGGAGGAGGCACTGCACTCATATCAGTTGATGATGAGGCAGTGGCAGCAGCAGGTGCTCTTGGGGGTCCTGACAAAATAGAAGCAAAGATGCTTTCATCAATAGAATTCATATATAATTTTATCCTTGCCTTCCAGATGCCAAACTTAGCTAAGTTGCATGCTAGAGGTCTGGTGCTAGAATAATCCTTGGACTGGGCCATGATAGTGAATATCTATAAGCTTTGGTATCTATCAGGATCTTGTGACTTAGGTGTTAGCCTATTCAGTCAGTCAACCTCCCTCTGATACCAATTGAAAGTGAAGGGATAGATACTACTCTAGAGGAGGGGGGGGGGTGAATAGAGTTATCAAATTTTGCACTAAACAAAACTTAATGGTCTACCCAACTCCCTTGGAGTGAATTGCGGAATTAAAAGATTATAGATATGGAATTAACCCTATAGCCTAACACAAGTGTTGTGCACAAACTCAAGCTAATTGTAATTACAGTTAAGGCTTGGAAATCCTAATCAGCAACTAGCAACCTAATTATATCTATTCACAGCCACAATGCAGGAATTAAACAAGGCAATCCAGACGACACAAGGAATTTATAGTGGTTCCCCAAACAACTTGGGTACGTCCACTCTTCTACCAACAAGGTAGGAATCTACTCAGGTTTTTGATCAGGTGCCCTGCCACCAACAGGATCTGCTTCAGGTAGATCCAGAAACCCTTTAGACTTTTGATCAGGTGTCTAAAAACCAAGCACAGGTTTTTGATCAGGTGCCCTGCCACCAAGGGATACTTTTGAAGGGAGTAATAACCCTGTACAGGAGGGGGAAGAAGGTCAAGATGTCTTCTCTATTTTACAAAAGATTAGAGAAGCACAAGAACTTGCACTGAGCTAGAAAGCTCTAAAGAATCAAGGCTCCCCCTGGCTTAAAGATGTCCAGGTGAAGTCTTGCTTCAGTGCAGAAAACTCTTCAGAAAGATCTGAAGGAAAAACTACAAGAAGATAATAAATAATAAAACTAGAGATCTTCAAGCAGCTGTCTTCTTTTTCTTCTTCTTCAAAAGAACTCTGAGTTTGAATCTTCCTGGAAGCAGGAGAACTCAGGTTGAAGAAGAGTAGAAGAGCTTAACACTTCTCAGTTGGATGAGTATTGCTGAGAGCAGATGAACTTGATCTTGATGAAGGCTTGAATGCTTAAGTGAACTGGGTAACTAGCTAGCTTGAATCCTTCTTCAAAGGATCCTTTTTATAGCAGCAACAAGCAACAGCTCTCTTCAATTTGAATTACTTGTCTTCTTCTGAAACTTGAGACCTGTGTTGTAAATATCAAGAAGACAAAACAATCTCTGCAGCAGAAACATTCTATAAAAGGGATAAACCTCTTTCGAAGAAGCTGCAGGAAGCAATCTGATAGTAAAGTACTAAATAAAGTCACATCAGAAACAAACTCTTTATAGCATAAGAAAGACTTTTCAGTCTAACGGCTATAAAAGACTGACAGCAGATAAAGTAAAATACAAAGTCAGCTAATAAGACAAACAACTTTATCTGAAAAGATTTGACTCAGGCATAAGGAATGGAGCAAATATTGCCTGGAAATATTATCATAAACTAACTGAAAAGATATGCCAGATAATGTATTAAATAATTAAATATAATAAATAAATACAAAATATAAAGGCAGACAGAAAGCATCGAACGACCCTCGGAGATCGTCGACCGACGCACGGAGATCGTCGAACTATCGGACAGATAGTCGAACGATCCAGATAATCGAACTATCACAGGAGATAGTCGAACTATCACAACAGATAGTCGAACTATCAGAAGATAGTCGAGCTATCAGATAGTCGACCTATCAACAGATAGTCGAACTATCAAGGCAAAACAGATAGTCGAACTATCAACAGATAGTCGAGCTATCAGATAGTCGACCTATCAACAGATAGTCGAACTACCAAGCGAGAACAGATAGTCGACCTATCAACAGATAGTCGAACTATCCAAGCAGATAGTCGAACTATCAAAGCACACAGATAGTCGAACTATCAACCGATAGTCGAACTATCCTCGCAGACTGAAAGTCGAACAACTGATAGACGATCGTCGAACAGTTAGTCGACGATAGTCGAGCGGCGTTCGACGATAGTCGAACGAACAAACTACTTAACCAAATTTTTCATCTGGAAAAGCGAGGACTCTACAGCTAGACCACTAACCTTTGACCATAGATATTTCTTGGGTCAAGGGACAAAAAGGAGAAGACTAAACTCAAATCAAACTAGGGTACCAACAGCATGATTTTAGGCAAGCTAAGGACAAATGCTTATAAAATATTAACCAAATTACGACATACCTGCATTCACGTCCTGAGGATTCCACTCTTGAGTCATATCCAAAGCAAACATCTGCTCCCGCGGAGGTCCCGTATTCCTCCCTTGCGGTCCTCGCCCACGCCCTTGTCCTTGTCCTTGCTGAGTCACCGGAGGGACAACATGGACATCTCTACCTAGGTTCAGGCAATAACACTAGATGTGGCTCGGCTGGTTACACTGATAACAGACTTTCCTGAATTGTCCTCCTGGTTGTTGGTGAGGTGGAACTGCGGGGGTGGAGGTAATGTTAGCTGTAGGGCCGGATGTTCCATCCTAAAATTATGATGGAAACGACCGCTACCTCTTTGGTTTCCTCTTCAACCTCTACTATTCTGCCTCCTTCTGAAGCTGGGTCCTTCTTCCATCACGCCCTCGGCAGGTCTCTTATTACTAGCCTGGACTCCCAAATGGTCTGCTTCCAATCTCTTTGCCATATCTATAATCTCTGCTAGGCTCGAGTCCGCTATAAACAAAAGTGCTTGCCTTAGGGGGTCTCGCAACCATTTTTAGAACCGCTTCACATATCTGTGATCATCCAAATCATAGGAGTCAGTGAACCTGGCAAGGTGCTGAAACTCCCGTTGATATTCCATGTCTGACTTCGATCCCTATTTCAACTATAAGAATCTTTCCTCGAGCTCATCTCGAGCAGTGGCGAGAACAAAATGTTCTAAGAAGGCCTTAGAAAACTCATTCTAGCCGATGTCGGTGTATACATGTCCATGAAAAGTGGAGCCCATAAGGCACTTCCACAACCTTTTTTCATGCGACTCTAGGAAGAACACAACTAAGGTAACAACCATACTGGCTAGGCATCTGATTCTGACAATTAGTTCTTGTACAGTGTCTAGCCATTGCTCAGTACAAATAGCTGACTCTGTCCCGTGGTAGACGGGTGGAGAAAGAGCTCGGAAGGTACTCAGCCAATTAAAGTCCGGGTCTGTTGCTGTACCGGAGCTTGTTGAACCTGAAAGGCATCCAAGATTACAATTAGAGTCTCCCCTAACTCCGATTGTTGGAACGGACAAGGGATCGGAGGTGCAAGTGAAAGTATCTAGCATCTACCTAAATCACGCAGAGGGGGGGGTGTGAATAGGTGATGTTTGTGTCTTTTCGCGAAATAAAAATCACTTAAAAATCAAGCACACAAACACAAATATTTATAGTGGTTTCCCGAGTTGGTTACGTCCACTTTCCCGCCTCGCCTATCTATCACGAAGGGCTTGATTCAGCTACTTCACCAATCTCAGATTTCCGCAATCATACACCTCAGAGTCGCAACTCCTACAACTCTTTGACGACGCTCCTACCACTCGGTCCATAACTGGATCTACAAACTCGATACACAAACGAATCTACAAATTTGATCCACAAACGGATCTACAAACTCAATCCTCAGACGGATCTACAAACTCAAAGATAAATCTCATACAATATGTAAAAGAATATTACAACACAAACAATTACAAGTCTTCGCCCCAATGTTCTTTGAAAAAGTAGATCTTGAATCTTGGAGAACTTGGAGAGATGCAATCTTGAAGACCTTAAATCGTGAACCTTCAATCGACACTATCTGGAGGAGTATAGATATTTAGATGGAAACAATCCAAACATAGAGGTCGATGAAGATCGAATCGGGCACTATAGTTGGCGACCGATCGGGAGATTTCACGATTCATACAGAGCGTCGGCGACAGACGAAAGATTTCCTATTTTGGAAATTTCTTGTCGATTAAAATGTTAGCAATAACACGATTTCCTGTTTTGTAAAGTGGAGGACTCGATCAGAGGTCGCAAGTTATGAACAAGATGTAAATTTTTGACTTGATTAAATACAAAGGATATTTTGATCAGCTCGCGTCTTCAGTTATTTTCTTGTTCTCTTCAACACTTTGCTAAGACTCGCTGTCTACAATGTGAATGATCAATAAACGCCACTAGAGTTTAGTGAAAACCAGCCCGCGCCATTTGGAATTTAGGCCGCCTTCTTAGAAAAGTATAGCTCGAAGATAACCAAGATTGATAATAATCCAGGCTGCGACACTTGACTTATAGCTCACCAAGTTCATATAAGCAGGAATGATTTAGATGTAGTTCACCGTAATTTCTTGAACATGATAAGAATATGATTTTCAAGCTTGCCAAAAAAAATGGATAGTAGGCGGACTCTGGAAAATACCAATTCCAGTCCGCAAATTCATTAACAGAAATTCTGATAATAAACCATTGCGAGCTAAGAAAAGATAAATGATTGACGTTGCGGACTGAGAGAGAGTAAATAAACTCTGCGAGCTAAGAAAGATGGGTTACAGACTTAAGTGACCAAGCAGTCAGGTGCACACAGAGCCCATTACTTTCCTCGCAGGGTCACAAAAACTGTAAAAATCACCCAAGTAATTTGGCGGTTTGAAAGATCAGCCTTTGCGGACTGTAAACGAGTAATAATATATGAACTGATGATCCACAACTTAGGTGACCAAGCAGGCAGGTGACTTCAGGGCAGACATTTCTTTCCTCGCAAGCTCATGAGAGTTGTGCGATCAACCCATTGAAATCCTGGCGGACTGAGCGGACTGATAGGATACCTAAACTTTGTACGCATTTCAAGAAATGATCCACTACACAAGTGATCACGCGGGCAGGTGCCTGCAGGGCAAGCATTGCTTTCCTCGCGAGGTTATGAGAGTTGTGCGATCAACCCATTGAAATCCTAACAGATTGAGCAGATACCGAAACTTTGTCCGCATTTCAAGAAATGATCCACTACTCAAGTGACCACGCGGGCAGGTGCCTATTGGGCAGGCATTTCTTTCCTCGCAAGGTTATGAGAGCTGTACGATCAACCCATTGAAATCTTGGTGGACGAAGCGGATTGAGCGGATACTGAAACTTTGTCCGCATTTCAAGAAATGATCCACTGCTCAAGTTACCACGCGGGCAGGTGCCTGCAGGGCAGGCATTGCTTTCCTCGCGAGGTTATGAGGGTTGTGCGCTTCAAGTTAATTTAGAGAAAGAGAACACTGCTCTCTTACAAGGGATTAAGAACGATTTGATCAATTAGGCAGGTGCACGCGGGGTGCATTGCTTTCCTCAAAAGATCAAATGGGCTGTGGGTTCCCTGTAGGCACCGCTTGAGAGTATCAAAGAGTGTTCGAGGGCACAGACTTGGATGATCTATGGGCAGGTGCCAGAAGAAATTGTTTTCCACAAAGAGACCATCAAGGTGCACGCTATCCCTTACAAAGCATGGTAGAGATAATAACCACCCTGTCCCTCCAAAAATGCAGAGGTGGAGTCAGGAACCAGCTGGGATCCAAAATCCAGTAGCCCACTGTGCGAGAATCTGCAAGCTCGCACTACACGGTGCGAAATCTCCCCACAACACGTTGTCATCGTGGTGTTACGCTAATGACAATGAACCTCGGGGGGGGGGGGGGGGGAGAGGGTCTGAGCTGGACTTGACGATATCTCTTGATTCAGTTATCTTTTATTTTGAGTTGCAGATAAGGAGAGGTGACTGCTCAATACAAGAAAAAGTGTTAGCAGGAAATTCTCATTGATATAATCATTGTAATGAATACAGATGATAAATGTTTGTTTAAGAATAAAACCGCTTTAAATCATCACCAATACAAGTATGAGGCATGTCTTCCCATCGTAGGTTTGCATTTTGTATGCCCCATTTTTCAGAACTTTTTTTAATGATGAATGGTCCGTTCCAGTTCGAATTCTGCTTACCTACTGAACAAGTTCTCACGGCTGCATCTACCTTTTTCAGAATGATATCACCCACCAGAAAATGCTTTACCCTGATATTCTTATCAAAATATCTGGCCACCCTTCGCTTGACTTCCTCCTGCCTGATGACGGCTTCATCCCGCATTTCTTCAATTTGATCCAAGCTATGTTTCATGTTCTCGTTGTTGATCTCAAGCAAGTCTTCCCAACTTTTCCTGTCCTACAGGACCCTGCGAGTCGGAACCTCAAATTCCACCGGGATGAGAGCCTCTAGGCCATGAGCAAGCTTGAAAGGGGTTTCTCCGATAGCTGATGAGGGGGTCGTTGTGAGGGTCCATAGAACTGAAGGGAGCTCATCTGCCTCTCAGATTTTGCACCTTCTTTTTTAGCAAATTGTGTATCTTCTTATTCGCTGCTTCTACCTGGCCGTTACTTTTGGGATGATGAACTGACGAGAATTGCAGTTCTATGCTGACTTGTTTGCAAAAGTTTTTCATCTCTTCATTGTTGAAGTGCGGCCCATTATTCGTAATTATTTCCACCGGGATCTCATGTATGCAAATTATCTCCCCCCACACAAAGTTTTTTATCACCTGGGTTATTGTCTTTTCTTACGCCTTGACTTCAATCCATTTGCTGAAATAATCAATCATAACCAGGATAAAACGTTGCTGTCCACTCACCATAGGAAATGGTCCGAGGAGATCCATTCCCCAAACTGCAAAAGGCTAGGGTGTGGTGATTGACATAAGTCGTTGAGATGATTGGAGTTGAGGCGGAGCAAATTTCTGGCACTGGGCACACTTCTTTAGATAGGATTCTGAATCCTTTCTCATCGTGGGCCAAAAATAACCTTGTCGCAATATTCTTCTTTCCAAAGTTCTTGCTCCTGAATGGCTGCCACATTCCCCAGAGTGAATTTATCGGAGCACCATTGGAATCTCCTCCTCAAACATGCAGCTTGCATTTGGGGAGAGGAAAGTTTTTCTATAAAGAATTCTGGAGATGAGATTATAATTTGCCGCTTTCATTCTGAATCTTCTCATATCCTTCAATGTCTGAGGTAATTCTCCTGTTGAGTGATATGATATGAACGGATCAATCCAAGAGGGTCGTTGTTCAACCTGCATCAACTCCCCTTCTTCCATAGCCGGGTAAAAAAGCTCTGAAGTTGTCTCTCCCGAGGGGAGACCAAACTTTGCTAGCTCGTCCGCCTCAGTATTGTGCATTCTTGAGACGTACTCAATTATGAAACTTTTAAACCTCCCAATCTCTGCCTTCACCAACAATAAATATTTCTTTAAGGTGGGCTCTTTCGTTTCAAGATTTCCTAGTACTTGTGACGCCATTACTAAAGAATATGTTTTAACATGCACATGGTCTATTCCCAACTCCTTCGCAAGCCCCCAGGCCTGCGAAGAGTGCTTCGTATTCTGCTTGGTTATTTGTGGTTGGAAAAGAGAACTTTACGGCTTGCTTTAGATTGACCCCATTGGGGTTAATGAGGACTACTCCTGCTCCTGAGGAGTTTTTTCCTGAAGCCCCATCTATGTAGATTGTCCATGCTAACGGAGATTGATCGGCTGTCTAGTATTAGACTCTCTTGTGTCTAACAAAAAAAATCTGCTAATACTTGTGCTTGATATCCGTCCTGGGTACATATGAGATATCAAACTCACTAAGTTTGATTGACCATTTGGCCAGCCTCCCAGAGTGTTCTGGTTTTTCTAGGATACTCTTCAATGGCTGATCAGTAACCACCTAGATTGAGTGTGCTTAGAAGTATGGCTGAAGCCTTCGGGTAGACATTACTAGTGTTAGTGCAAGCTTTTCGAGAATCGAATATCTGGTTTCTGCATTCTTCAGTATATGGCTTACATAGTACATTGGATATTGCCTTCTTCCTTCCTCTCTAACAATAACTGAGCTTATTGCTTCTGAGCCAACTCCTAGGTAGATGTACAACATTTCTCCAGTTTGAGGACTTTGAAGCAAAGGAGTTGTGGTGAGTTGCTTTTTAAGTTGCTCAAAAGTTTTCACGCACTCTTCAGTCCATTCGAATTTAGATCCCCCGCGAAGAGTTTTGAAAAAGGAAGCACTTTTATCCCCTAATCTGGAAATAAATCTTCCAAGGCCTGCTAGTCTTCCCCCCAGTTGCTGAACCTCTTTCGGGGAGCGAGGTGATGCCATATTGAGGATTGCTTTAACTTTATCTGGGTTAGGGGCAAGCCCCTCAGGTGTAAGGAGATGACCGAGAAATTTCCTTTACTTGCTCCAAAGATACATTTAAACGGATTTAACTTAATGTTATACCTTCGTAGAGTAGCGAATGTCTCTGTTGATGCGCGAAAATGACACCGTCTAGTTAACCGTTCGATCACAGGGGAAGTAGGGAGAAGACTGTTGGGTAGTCGGTTACTAGCGGTCAGGGAAAAAATCAGAGCAGGATGCCCGAGGCGGCAACACCATACTTCGCCCGTCGCGGCCTGAATGCCTCTCTTGTGGAGAACCCGCGCGGACATGTAACCGCTAGAGGAATATTTTGAATCCGCGGCCACAGGCGGCAAGCTTAGGGACCCGAACTTGATCCCCTGGAAGGTACTGTTCATGCCTATTTATAGGCTCAGGGGCCTGCCCAAATAGGTAGGGATAAAAATACCGGCTGCCCGTGCACAGGAGAAACGGGCAGCGGTGACCAGATACAGGGGGCGAAAAGAAAGAGGGGGCCACCTTGCCATGCGGAGAGGCAACTAGACAGCTCCTGACCGACAGCTCCTGAGCTCCTGCCATGCCGGAGAGACCATGCGATAAGACAGATAGGAGGCTAGAAAATTCCTCGCCGCTGGTACTTGAGGTCATCTTGGGGAGCGGCCAGATCCGTTGTTAACATAATCCCCGCACATTTTTAAATTCAGAGGAATTTCGAAAATGTTGTTAACCGCCTGACCGCGAACGCAGTAAATGCTTTCGAAGCTATAAATAACACTAGCGTCGATGCTGTTTTCAAAAAACTGCTTACGGGACGGGTCGCTTCTCTCCAACTACGGTTAAAATTCTGTTGTCCGGCATGTCCTCCAGAAAGAGCATCCTAGTGAAGATAAGAGACAAGGGTTTTGCCGCATCCAAGTCGCCACAGGGAACAACTATCCGTGAATCCGGCGTGAAGTTGAACAAGACGAACACTGCCAAGGTGGTTTTGCAAAAATAGTACCGGTTAAACGAAGGAACACTAGAGAGTGAACCATCTCCAAAACTGGCAATTGAGACAATAGCCGCTGGGGCTCTGGAGCGACTATCGATGCCGCTACAGTAAATCTTGTTGAAGATCTGCCCAATAATATGGAGGGTAGCAAGATTCCAGAGACTGCCCGAGAGAACACTCCTCAACATTCGGTGGGCTCAGATGTGGACATCACATCAACGCCTTTAAGCGAAGAAAACAGCAAGGGGGACTCTGAGGCTGAATCCGGGCATGCAAGCGGAGAGATTGCCGATATTATCGACAAGGCGAAAAAGGCAGCCAGGAACGCCGCCGACAAGCTCAAGGAAAACCTTGACATCGTGAAAGCCGCAATCCCGACAAAGAAAAGGAAGCACAAGCTGACTTCATTAGCTGAGGAGAGGATAGAGGCAATCATCCGAAAAAAGAAGAGTGAAAATAAGAAACCCGCGATGCTCATGGCAGCGACCAGCAAAGTCAATGTACCCGATCGGTTAGAAGAAGAAACCGCCCGATCCGAGGAGGTAATCGCTTTCAAAAAGCTCAAACGCCTTCTAGAAATGGGGGCGACTTGGCGAGTAGATCTAAACTTTCCATCCACTGCGATTTCCTATAGAAGGAAAAAGAAGCCAGCAGCAAACAACTATCCGGGGACGATTCTGACTTTGAGGTTTTGTCGGTGAAAGCAGGAAAAGAAATCCCCGGGCCATTCGAAGGAGATGATAAGGTAAAACTGTGGGAAAGAATCCTTGTGGAGAAGAAGCTGCTAGCCGCTGGAGAAGAAATCCGCGATCCCTTGGTTCTCCCGGCTGCGGGACAAGCTGACGTTGACCACTAGGCTGCCGCCAAACTTCTGCGGACATGTATGCTTAAACACTCCCCGAAGGTAATAAAAATTCCACCACTTTACAAGGAACCACTACGGTTAAAGAGGCCTATCCGCATAATAACTGAGACCGACGACTTGCTCCTGTTACGTGAAGAGCTCGAAAAGAATAAGCGGGCCGAATGAATTCTGAGGGAAAATTTCCTGAAGAAGACGGGTCCTGAGAGGTTGAGGCGACCTGTTTTTTCTAGGCATCAAATTGCGGCCGCAACTAGAGAAGATGAAAGCCTCTGTTCGCGTGTCTATTCTTTTAGCATCGTTGCTTGCCGATCTTGTCGCGCGACAAAACTAACTTTGCCCGTCTGTTATTTTGTGATGCAGACTTTACGGAAATAAATTCTCAAGCTGTCGTGGTCGAGACCGCGCGACGGCTTCAGAACGATGAAGTCCAACGCACCTTCTCCGAGCTATTCGTAGACCTCGAGCGACTAAGGGAGAAGCTCAAGTTTGAGGAAGATGCGAGGAGAGGCCTTGAGGAGCGGGTAAAGGCTCTGTCCGCAGAACTGGCCGATTGCTGTGAGCGAGAAAGAGCTACCCACGATCAAGTCTCGATCCAGGGGAAGCGACTTCAAAGGGCAGAGGATGATGCTGCATACTTCAAGAAAAAATATTATAAGAGGGTAGAAAGAGAGAAGGGCCGGCGACCTGACTTCGCGAGTTCGGAGAAACTGCGCGAATCAGGTCACGACCCTGGCAAGGGGGAAACTTCTGCCCCGTTGGCCGGTCATGCAACCCTACCCGCGTGACCTAACAAACAGGTGGCTTTTACAGAGCCAACCATTCCGATGAGCCGCATAGTTTGGGATGCATCCCGGATACACCAGGCCCAGAACACCCTGAGCCACCACTTGATAAGCGCGATGTCCGTTTTGTAGGGCATTAGCGACCAAGTGGCTCATATCGGCAGGGAACCCGCAGAACCTAGCGGAGAGCGATGCGAGGAATGATGCAAAGAGAGAGATTGCTATCTGTAATAACAATGCGTTCAAACGGACTAACCTTGTTTTTACAGTTATTTTTAATACCTTACAATGCTTGTGGTGTGGTTTATTTGTTCGCGCGATTTGTAGTGCTTTAGATGCTTGTGAAATCTGCAGGAAATGATGAATATCTCAGCGGCTTCCTTGATATAACCGCGCGACTTGAAACTCATCTTGCAGGTTCTATAAATACGGCCTAGCTCTGCATTATATTGAAAAATTTCGAGGATACTAATTCCTACGGCAAGATTTAATGGCACCTGCACGAGCTGCAGCTGTCTCCGCCTTCCTTGATGCCGAGCATAGGAGGTCGGAAATGACAACAACTGAACTTGAATGCTTCATCGCCGTACATATGAAGAATACCGATGTAGTCGCGCGACTACATCGAGAAGATGAGCAGATCAATACTTCTACGAGGAATCTGGTGGAGATCCCGATCGACCACTTTGACTTTGGTTTCATCTTGCCGCCACTAATCGAGCTCGTCGAAATTCTAGACTTCTTCGAAATTGTTCCCGGCCAGCTCTCGCCGAATACAATCGCTTCGGTGGTGAGCTTGATCATCTACCTACGGACTGAGCGGGTAAGGTTCACCATGGATCTTTTCTGCCACTGCTTCGTTGTCCTCTCCATCATCTCTGGCAAGAAAGATAGCCGGATCTTCAAAGGCATCGTCTACTTTGGCTGCGCCGGGATGAAGACGGTGAACTTGTCGAACAAGTTCCCGAACTGGTCCACAAGATTCCTCATGTTCAAGGGGAATCTGAGCCTTCTTCCTGTCCGCTCGTAAGTCAGACCGACAAGGCTATTCGAGTGGTTCAAGGTTGAAGGCATCGAGAAGGATATCACGGATTTCCTCGCTGGTTCGCGACTAGACATTCTGTATTACATCCCGATGCTGCCAGTCGTGGCTGATTTGCCTGTAGAAGAAGGTATGCATTTAGCTATTAGATACGTATTATTCGTCTTACCACACAGCTAAAAATGTCTTTCCTTTGTATCTGTTCTGAAAGTTCCGGCGAATAAGCCGGTTACACTTGGAGAGCCTGTTTTGACACAGAGCGAGGTGAGGAAGAAGAGGGAGGATGATCGTCGCGAGGAGCATGATGTCGCTGCCGGTTATGATTCTGAACCCTTCACACCCCATGGAATGGGTGAGAAGTTGAAAGACCACCGCGACAATACGGTTATTAAATGGCATCCGCGCGGAAAGCACGTTCAAGTTTCGACCGCTTTTCCGTTGTGGAAGAACAAGAAGATCTCCAAACATGCCCGCACGGTTAGCTTGGCAATGTACGACAGGGAAAACCTGGCCGATCAGTGGGCAATTCCTATAAAGAAGCTCCCAGCTCTAACCGTTCAAATCCGTGCGAGAAGTTTCGTGACGGACCACTTCATTGCAGAAGCCCTTGCCGAAGTAGTCGGCTTAGCCGAGCGGTTAGAAGATGAAATAGAGCAACTCAAAGAAGAGAATGAGGGATTGAAGAATATTAATGCAGTAAGTTTTTTACCTCGCGGCTTTACCGGTTACCTTAGCACTAGCTGAAAATTTTACTTTATCTTCTTTTTCAGAAAGCTTATGAACCGGAGTATCCAGCCTTTGTAAATAATTAACGTGCACCTGCAGGAAAGCGGTGAAGATATGCTAGACATTCTGCGGGAGAGGGGAGTGCTTAAGCCCGATCACGAAAAGATAACTTTTGACCAGTTATTCCCCAGCTTTCAGGAGGTTGAAGCCGCGTGAGACGTGACAGAAAGAGAAGCTGTTGACGAGACCCTCACAGAGGATGAGATGATAATCAGACAGGAAAATGTACCCGCAGACACTGGCGTGGATAATGGTTCAAGTCCATCCAGTTGTTCGAGCGGGGAGGAATCCCATGAGTCAGGATCAACTGAGACGGGCAGCTCTTCAAGTTCTTCCAGTGAAACAGATTATGAGCCAGAGCAGAAAAAGACGAAAAGTTGATATGTAATGATAGATTCTTTTGATCCCGCAGTATGATTTATGTAAGCCGTACGGATAAAACATCTTGTAATTTTTTGACGATGTGAATGATATCATTTCTGTTTGATTTTGCTGAATATGCTTTATTCGATCGATATTATATTTCTGTTTGCGCGATTATAACACATGCTGAGATATCCAGATAATCCCTTAAACGATCCGTAGGAGAATGAAATGAATGAATTAGAAAAGAAAATAGTCGCACTTGTATAAATGCGGATAGGTAAGCTCAGCCTGGCTATCCGTTGACGAATGCCAGCTTAAATAATAAATATTGAAGTTTACTTTGTCGGGCGACTAAGTATTCAATATGATATCTGTAACTCGAAGGGAAATAAACAAGTGATCACCATGCATAACTTATGCACGCGATTAATAATGATATCCACCGTATGAATAGACAACGATCACCAAACATAGTATACTCGCGAGATTAATAATGATATCCACCGTATGAATCGACGAATCACCCAGCACAATGTACTCGCGCGATTACTAATGATATCCGCCGTATGAATTGACAACGATCACCAAGCATAGTATACTCACAAGATTAATAATGATACTCGCCGTATGAATAGACGAATCACCCAGCACAATGTACTCACGCGATTACTAATGATATCCGCCGTATAAATAGACAACGATCACCAAGCATAGTATACTCGCGAGATTAATAATGATATCCGCCGTATGAATAGACAACGATCACCAAGCATAGTATACTCATGAGATTAATAATGATATCCACCGTATGAATAGACGTCGAATGATCGCCAGCTCGCATGACATCTTACCGCACTGTTAACCGGTGAGAATATTGAGATTCAGCAAAGTTGTTATCATCTGCTTGGTTTAACGAGAAACCATCCAGACTTTGACGAATACCAATTCCAATCTATACTTTTAAGGAGTCTGATGATAAATCTTGGGCACTAAGAAAGATGGCTACAAGCTAAGGCGACCAAGCGGGTAGGTGCATATAACAGTGCTTTCCTCATAGGGTCGCAAAAGCTGTAGACATCACTTAATAAGAAAATATCTCGGTCATCCGATAAATCAACTCTTGCCGACTGAAGTGAATACCAGAATTCTGCCAGCTGAGAAATGAGCTACAGACTTAAATGATCAAGCGGGCAGGTGCATATAGCAGTGCTTTCCTCAAAGGGTCACAAAAGTTGTAGACTCAATCCACACCTAATAAAAAAGGGTAGGATTTACTGCCCTCTTGCCTGGAGTGCAACCCAAGTTGATTGACTGGGCAGGTGCATATAACATTGCTTTCCTCAGAAATCAACCCAGCTGTGGGTCTCCTACAAGCACTGCTTGAGGGTTCCAAAGAGTATTCGAGGGTCACAAGCTTGGACAACCTGCGGGCAGGTGCATATAGCAGTGCTTTCCTCGCAGGCTGCCAAAGCTGTAACGATATCCCCTACAAGGCATGGTAGAATTAGCACCCACCCTGTCCCTCCAGAATGCAGAGGTGGGGTTAGAGATACTAGTCGGGATCCATAATTCAGTGGCCCTCCTCACTAGAATCCGTAAGCTCCCACTACACGGTGCGAAATCTCCCCGCTACACGTGGTCATGGTGGTGTTACGCTAATGATAACGATCCTAGGGGGGTTCCAAGCTGGACATGGCGATGTCTCCTTGAGTCAGTTATCCTTATTTCTCAAGCTGTCAAGGAAAGAAAACACTGGAAAAAGTGTTAGTAAGAGGCCTTGAGGTATAAGGACAAATGAAGAGAAACATATTCAATAAAGAAGTTTTTAGGAAATAAGCTGGTAATACAAATAGCTTGATGCATTATCCTTCAATATTGAAGGTGAAGCTTTTGGATCTATCTATTTCATGCCGGGGAGGATGTCCGACACACCTTTGCCTTTTGAAGTTGATGGATCAGAGTGATCATCTTTTGAGAGTAGATCGCGCATCTTACCTTTCTCAACATCCTTTTCACTAGTTGTTTAAGAGCTCTATAATCTTCTGTCAAGTGACCCTTTTCTTTATGATACTCACAGAACTGATTAGAGTTGTTGGACTTCTGGTCTGCAGGCTGAAAAGACTTCTTATAGTTTGGTTTGTTCTTTATGAAATAGTGAGATTTACCTCTTCAAGCCTGAGAGTATTGGCTAGCAAGATTAACTATCTCCTGATATGTTTTCTCTTTCTTGATGGTGGCTTCGAATTTAAATGGTCCTTCTTTTAAGCCTTCAATCAAAGCGAGTTTATATATTCCGGGACTGGCCTCCTCAACTTCTGAAACCTCCTTCTAGAAGCGGCCAATAAGATAAGACAGTGTCTCATTCTCACGTTGTTTGACTCGAAATAAAGTTGACATATTTGCTTTCCTCTTCGTAGAAGCAGAGGTTTTTTGCACTGTCTTCGCACGATTGGCAGAGTAAGCAGCGGACTGGGGACCGGGTTCATAAGAACACACCCTCTCTTGCCCAACAACTCGAAACCGCACGGGTGATGCGGCTAGCACAGGCAAACAGGATGCCATGAGGTATTGCGGATAGAAGAACAGATAGGTAGATGGTCCTCCAGGCGGATAAGCGGGTTATTTAACAGGCGGGCTACTGACGGCGAGTTGCTAGATGCCATCATCGTTGGTGCGGGCTGCGAATCTAGTCGACGGATAATAGCGGCTAAGACTTAGTTAGTCGCTGAGAACTGCTGAACGATTTCCTGGCGAATTTTGTCGGTTTCCCGAGCTTACTTCATGATGACTTCCCAGAGAGTATCCTTGCTGGGATGAAGGTTGTTCTATGCGGTCTGACTATCTGACATTGTCTAATCGAAGATATTCACTGACAAAACGAGATCTGAAGGTCGCGTGTTAACTATTGATGCGCGAAAATGACACCGTCTAGTTAACCGTTCGATCATAGGGGAAGTAGGGAGAAGACTGTCGGGTAGCTAGTTACTAGCGGTCAGGGCAAAAATCAAAGCAGGCTGCCCGAGGCGGCAACACCAGACTTCGCCCGTCGTAGTCTGAATGCCTCTCTTGCGGCGAGCTTTTCCTTTATAGGAGAAAATGATAACAGCGGTTAGAGTAGAGAACCCGTGCGGACATGTACCTGCTAGAGGAAGATTTCAAATCCGCTGCCATAGGCAGCAAGCTTGGGGATCCGAACTCGATCCCCTGGAAGGTACTGTTCACGCCTATTTATAGGCTCTGGGGGCCTTCCCAATCGGGCAGGGATAAAAATTCCGGCTGCCCGTGCATAGGAGAAACGGGAAGCGGTGACCAGATACAGGGGGGAAAAAGAAAGAGGGGGCCACCTAGCCGCACAGAGAGACGGCTAGACAGCTCCTGACCGACAGCTCCTGGGCGCCTTCCATGCCGGAGAGACCCTGCGGGAAGATGGCTAGAAAATTCCTTGCCACTGGTACTTGAGGTCATCTTGGAGAACGGTCAGATCCAGTGTTAACAGTCTCTGTAAGGTCTTGTAAGTGCGAAGCAAAGGTTTTACTTTAATAAGAGATCATCGACGTATACTTCAAGATTTCTTCCTTTTTGTTCTTTAAAAACAAAATCCATCAAGCGTTGATAAGTAGCGCCTGCATTATTTAGCACAAAAGGCATCACAAGATAGAAGTAACATCCATCATTTGTGATAAATGACGTATGGGGAATGTCGGGCTTATGCATCCTAATCTGGTGATAACCAGAGAACGCATCTAAAAAACTCATAAAAGGATATCCAACCACAGAATCTACTAAAGAGTCTATCCGAGGTAGGGGATAACAATCTTTGGGACACGCTTTATTCAATTTAGTAAAGTCAACACTCATCCTCCATTTCCCCCCTGGCTTCTTCACCATTACAACATTTGATACCCATGCAGGGTATTGAATTTTGCGGATGAATTTAGCCTTGAGAAGCTTGGCGACCTCTTCCTTTATGGGCTTGGCCAGCTTCGTCGCCACCTCCCTCTTCCTTTGTTGAACAGACTTGAAGTAAGAGCAATATTGAGGTGGTGACAAGCGACATCAGGATCTACTCCTGGCATGTCCTCCACTGCCCAGGCGAAGACATCCAGGTTCTTTAATAAGAAGGCGATCAACTCTGCCTTGTGTAACACCCCAAAAAGGCCCCAAAAGACTCAACTTGAAAATTGAGTAGCAGGTCAGGTTGCACGGCCTGGGACACGGGCGTGTCCCAGGGCGTGTCGGGTGACACGGCCTCGGACACGGGCATGTCCCAGGGCGTGTTCTATTTATTTTGCAAATTTGGCCTATTCCGGGCAGAGCCGGACACGGTCTTGAACACGGCCGGGAACACGGGCGTGTCAGGCTGGACACGGGCGTGTCAGCTGCCGTGTTCCGACCCGTGTTCTGGTTGCAGCTCGATGGAGCAGGAGACACGGGCGTGTCTCAGGTTTGACACGGGCGTGTCAGGTCCGACACGGGCGTGTCGATGACCCGTGTGGTTCAGTCGGTTCAAGCTGTGTGCACCGCTGAAGGGGTACACGGCCTGTGACACGGGCGTGTCACAGGCCGTGTCGGCCAAAAAGTGAAATTTTGGGGTGATCTTGGCCGTTCAGTTTCCTCTCTTTTGATCCAAAGGCTCAGATGGTTTCTTGGGCTGAATAAGTCGTGAGAGAAGGAGCTTCATTCTTCTTTTATTCTTAAGGAAGAGAGAAAGAGAGAGGAAGAGAGGAAGAAGGAGGAGGAGACCAAGCCACCGGCGGAGCTCCCGTGGTTCGATTCGTGATCCGAAGCCGGCGTTGTGACGGCAAGGTTGCTGCGGTTCTTTCTCACCGACTGGTTTGCGATGGCACCGAAGAGATCGACAAGGGTAACGATCTCCCTCCTTGGACATGTGAAGTCCTTCTTTTCTGCATTGCATAGGGAAAGCCCTTCCCCGCGAGTGTGCGGTGGGTTGTGGTGTCCCTTGGGGTAGATATGTGAAGTCCCCCTTGTTAGAGGCCGGAATTGGAGTACGGCTCTAGGCATGCTGTGTGAAGCCCATCTGGATGGAATCTGGATTGGTGATGCTTGTTTGCATATCGGAGAAGGCTCCGTGATAATGGCTTGTGATGCCTATGGCTTGTGATGCCTTGTTCCTACCTGTTGCTTGGTGCGGCAGGAAGTACTGGACGATGTCCAGGAAATGAAGAGGGTTGGCGGCAACTCTTGTGGCCGTGCGTTGCCACTTTGTGAGTAGTTGAGCCGTTGGGCTGCAACTCGTTGAAAAGGCTGTGTGCCGAACAGGAAAGGTGAAACCGACCCGCGCCTATAAAATGCCATGGATACTTCCGTATTCGAGGTGGCTAGGCGACTTGAGCAACGGGGGGTGGCTGATCCGTACCTGCGTTAGGTCCGTCCGACTTGGAAGCCTGGTATAGGTTTTGTTGGAGCGCCTAATGAGAGTCTTAGGCCCGCGCGCCGGAAAGACTAGAAATGCTCAAATACCGTGTAAACGGTGGTGTTGACCCTGGTATTCCGGTACACCGAAAATGTGCCCTGAGTGCACGGACTGTCGGGCCGGGCGGCCGATGGTTGTGATGGCTTGAATGTGCCTGCGCGCACATAGTTGCTATTGTTGATGCCATGCTTGCAGGGAAAGAATGCTCATGCCCCGAGAAAGGGGTAGGATTGTTATAATTGGGTCAGCTGAATGCTGACCGTTGCATTGTTTGCCACCGGTTGGGTGGAATTGTTCCCGTGCAGGTGCTGGAGAGCCAAGTGGTAAGTGATGGGCGGGAGAGCCCTACTGCTGTTGCTGCTGCTGCTGCGGCTAGCCTGGAAGGCTAAGCGAATGGCTTTGTTTTGTTTTCTCTTTTACTCATGTATGGCCGGCCTGCGCGCCGAGGTTTGTAAAACATGATGTATGTTCAGAGGAATTGGAAGGCCTTAAGGCCAAACTCTTGTGGTTGTGTACATTCCATGGTTTATATATAAATGTGGTTTTATATATTGGACATTCCGGTTAAGAGTTCAAAGTTGTAACTTAAAGCTTCCGCTAGAATGCTCTGAGTTAGGATTCGTGTTTGATTTGGTACTCTCCTGTGACCTCACCGTCTGTTTGTGGCATATAGTGTGGGGCCCCGGCCGGACCTTCTACTATACGTCATTGAACGGATGGGGTCGTTACATTTTGGTATCAGCTTTTCGTCGGTCTTCCTCTTTCGAATTCGTGGTCGAATTCTTTTGTGGGGTGGCGAGCACGTGTTTGTGCGACCTGCTGTAACGCTAATGAACTCTGGAATGTCCATTAAGGAATGTACAAAATCTTGTTTGAGGAATCTGCGCGTTCCTTTTTGTGTTGTTTTGCTTGCATACGTTCGCTAATGTGTGTCTTGTCCACCTATAGGTGACACGTAGTGGTGCTGGGCAGTCTGAGCCCCAGCGTTCTGATGAGAGTGCGGCACCAGCTGAGGTGCCAACACCTCCTCCATCTGCGGAAACTGTTCGTTTAGTTGCTGAGGCGCTCTTTGCCATGATTCAGCCGACCGGGCAAGCGCAGCCGGCGGTAGCGCCAGTTCGTGTTGATGTAAGACCCGAGCCGGTTGAGGCTGTAGATCCACGAGCAGCTGACCGACAGTTGAAGCAATTCATGAGCTTCAGTCCTCCGACGTTTGCGGGAATGGGATCCCCAACGCAGGCGGAAGATTGGTTATCGCGTGTCAAGAGGATAATGACAGCGATCAGGGCGGAGGAAACTCTCAAGGTCACCTTAGCCACCTTCATGCTTGAAGGGGAGGCGCGGTTGTGGTGGGATGAGGTAGAGTTACACCATTTGGCGGGCAGGCAATTAACACAAGTGTCGATTGAGGAGTTCTCTCGGATCTTTCTGGCGAAACATGTCCCAGCGGCGCAACGTATTGCTATGGAAAACGAGTTCCAACGGTTAAAGCAAGGGGAAGATAGTGTGGATGTCTACTTGCACGAGTTTACCAGGTTGGGACGATATGCGGGAACAATCTTCGCGGATGACCAAAGGAAAACGAATCGGTTCTATGAAGGATTGCGGGATGAGTTACGATTCCTGCTTTCGAGTTCTGTGAGCCAAGGGTTCCAGGCGTTGGTTGATACGGCGTGCGCGTTGGAGAAGGACATGAGGCGAGTGCAAGGGAATAAGGGCTTGGTGGTGTCTAAGCCAGAGTTTCAAGCACCTCGCCCAGGCAAGTCGTTTTACCAGAAGAAAGGGGGCAAGAGGTCCAAGCCATCTGGGCAAGTAACTACGACCGTTGTGTCGGGAGCGACATCAAGGCCGGATGCTCGTACGTGCTATAACTGTGGCCGGGTGGGGCATATAGCTCGTGATTGTCGAGTTGTGCAGCCCAAAGGGGAAAAGAAGACGGGTGCGTCATATGCTGAGAAGGGCAAGGCGGTGGTGGATTCCTCTGCTTCCCAGGCGCAGCCCCGAATCTATCAACTTGGCCAACAGGAAGCGATTAAGCAAAGTGACGTCGTCACAGGTACGAGTTGATTTAGTTTACTTGCTGTGCTTTTGGTTTTGGTTTTGTTTAGCTTGTGCATGATGTGTGTGTGCTGCAGGCTTTGTCCTGATTCGGAATAACTTAGCAAGAGCCCTGTTTGATACGGGTGCTTCGCATTCTTTTCTGTCTGAGGATTTCGTATCTCGCATTGGGGTACCGAGTCATGTGACGGTGGATAGTACAAGGGTGCTATTGCCGAATGGCTGTGTGATGCTTGCGGATAGGGCTTGCGATGTGGATGTGCAAATAGGAAGTCGGGATTTCGGTTTGAGTGCAGCTGTGCTACCGTTATCGGAGTTTGATGTGATCTTTGGTATGGACTGGCTCTCGGAGCAGCGTGCCTTTATTGATTGCAACTCCAAAGAGATTACACTGGGCCAGAATACCGGGCTTGCGACGAAGTTCGCTGGTATGCGAGGAGTTGGCGGAACGTTGTTGTCTGCACTCCAAGTCGTCAATGCTGTGCGGAAGGGCGCGGAGTTATTCTTCACGCTAATTCAGGCTGTTGAGCCAAAGGCCAGTGTCGGTGAAGTGCCAGTTGTGTCAGAGTTTGCCGATGTGTTTCCTAAAGATCTTCCTGGGTTACCACCCCAGCGGGAGATTGACTTCTCTATTGAGTTGGTGCCAGGTGCGAAACCTGTGGCCCGCTCTCCATATCGCGTCGCGCCAAAAGAGATGGCTGAGTTGAAAGTCCAACTGCAAGAGTTGTTGGAGCAGGGTTATATACGCCCAAGTATGTCACCTTGGAGCGCGCCTGTTCTCTTTGTGAAAAAGAAAGATGGTAGCTTACGGTTGTGTATCGACTACCGCGAGTTGAATAAGCTGACGGAGAAAAACAAGTATCCGATCCCACGGATTGATGACCTTTTTGATCAGCTGGCGGGATCAACGGTCTATTCCAAGTTGGATTTGAAATCGGGATATTATCAGCTAAGGATTCGGGAAGGTGACATTCCCAAGACGGCGTTTGGAACACGCTACGGTCATTATGAGTTCACGGTAATGCCGTTTGGCCTATGTAATGCGCCTTCGGTATTTATGGACCTAATGCATCGAACGTTCCGAGAGTATTTAGATTTGTTTGTTATTGTGTTTATCGATGACATCTTAGTATACTCTCAGTCGGAAGAGGATCACGCAAACCATTTGCGGTTGGTATTGCATACCCTGCGGAGGAATAAACTTTTTGCCAAGTTCTCAAAGTGCGAGTTCTGGCTCTCTTCAGTAGCCTTTTTAGGCCATGTGGTAAGTGGAGAGGGTATCGCGGTGGATCCGTTGAAGATAAGTGCCATCCGAGATTGGCCAGTGATGTCTTCAGTGGCCGAGGTCAGGAGCTTCCTTGGACTTGCGGGCTACTATAGACGGTTTGTGGAAAACTTCTCACGGATTGCTTTACCTCTCACCACGCTGACGAGGAAAGATCAAAAGTTCATATGGACGCCGGAGTGCGCTCGAGCTTTTGAAGACTTGAAGAGTCGTTTGACCACGGCGCCTGTGTTGACATCGCCATGTGGTACCGATGGGTATGAGATCTATAGTGATGCATCTGGGAGCGGCTTAGGCTGCATTCTTCTGCAGTTTGGGAAAGTGATTGCTTATGGCTCGCGTCAGTTGAAAGTGCATGAGCGGAATTATCCCGTCCATGATTTGGAGTTGGCGGCGGTAATCTTTGCGCTCAAGTTATGGCGGCACTATCTATATGGCGTCAAGGTGGATATCTATACAGATCACAAGAGCCTAAAGTATTTGTTGGATCAGAAGGATTTGAATATGCGACAACGAAGATGGATGGAGTTCCTCGGGGACTACACCTTCGAGATTCACTATACTCCCGGGAAGGGAAATGTGGTCGCTGATGCTTTGAGTCGGAAGACTCCGATACGGGCAAGCTGGTTGCAGAGGCATGATCAGCGTTTGATCCAAGAATTGGAGGCAATGGAGATATCGTGTGTTGACAAGGGTGCGTCAACCGATGCGTGCTTGAACTGGACGGAGGTGCAATATGACCTTACGGACAGAATTCGGCGAGCAACGGAGCTTGATGAAAGTCTCCAGCGCTATGCTAAAGATGGGCCGGATGATCAATTCTCTTGGGATAACGGGTTGTTACGGAGAAATGGTCGAGTATGCGTCCCAAGTGTGGGTAAACTGAGGGAAGAGTTGATGTACGAAGCTCACTTTGCAAAGTACTCAGTTCACCCAGGGAGCACAAAGATGTACAGGGACATGAAAAAGCTGTTCTGGTGGCCCGGATTAAAGAAAGATGTGGCTCGTTATGTGGCTAAATGCAACACCTGTGCGTTGGTGAAAGCAGAATGCCAGAAGCCTGGCGGTTTTCTGAAGTCGTTACCTATTCCGGAGTGGAAGTTCGATGATATTTCGATGGATTTCGTGCACGGGTTGCCGAGATCTCAACGCGGTCATGATTCCATCTGGGTTATTGTGGACCGGTTGACGAAAGTGGCGCACTTCCTTCCAAACAGGCGAGATGATTCAGTGGAAACCTTGGCCAAGCTGTATGTGGAGCAGGTTGTTCGACTGCACGGTGTTCCCCGGAGCATCGTTAGTGACCGTGATGGGCGGTTCACATCGAATGATTGGCGGCTCGTTCATCAAATGTTGGGTACAAAATTAGCGTTTAGCACGGCCTTTCATCCCCAAACGGATGGCCAGACTGAACGAACCAACAGGACGATGGAGGATATGCTCCGCATGTGCGCCCTAGACTTTGGTAAAAGATGGGAAGAGTATATATTTCTCGTTGAATTTGCCTATAATAATAGCTACCAAGCAAGTATTGGCATGACACCATTCGAAGCGTTGTATGGTCGGAAATGCCGTACACCGTTAGCTTGGGCAGAAGCAGGCGAATCGAAGCTGAGTGGGAAAAAGGAAGTCGAAGAAGCTACGTCGCTCATCCGCTCTATTCGGGAGAGGCTATTGATAGCCCAAGATCGTCAAGCAAAGTACTACAATGCCAAGCACCGGAACGTGGAGTTCGCGGTGGGTGATTGGGTATATTTGAAGATCAAACCCTTCAAAGGTGTGTCCAGGATTCGGCGTTTGAAAAAGCTAAGTCCGAGGTATCTTGGTCCGTTTGAGGTGGTAGAGCGTGTTGGGGAGGCTGCTTATCGACTAGCACTGTCAGCGGACTTGGGTGGATTACATGATGTGTTTCACATCTCAGTCCTTCGTAAGGCGGTAAAGGATCCAGCACAAGTCGTGGAGGCTGATCGGGTACCGGTCGAGTATGGGCTAACGACGAGGGTTAGACCCATTCGGATCGAGGATCGAGCCGAGAAGCAGTTGCGGAACAAAGTGATCGGGATGGTCAAGGTCCGATGGGACAATTGTGGCCGTGAAGAGCTAACATGGGAGCGAGAGCAGACCATGAGAGCTGAGTTTCCCGAGTTATTTGTATAACTGTAGACCGTGTACTTTTTGTTATAACATGCTTATAGCATTGCTGGTTTTCTTTCCTTACCGTGCAAATTTCGGGACGAAATTTTGATAAGGGGGAGAGGGTTGTAACACCCCAAAAAGGCCCCAAAAGACTCAACTTGAAAATTGAGTAGCAGGTCAGGTTGCACGGCCTGGGACACGGGCGTGTCCCAGGGCGTGTCGGGTGACACGGCCTCGGACACGGGCGTGTCCCAGGGCGTGTTCTATTTATTTTGCAAATTTGGCCTATTCCGGGCAGAGCCGGACACGGTCTTGAACACGGCCGGGAACACGGGCGTGTCAGGCTGGACACGGGCGTGTCAGCTGCCGTGTTCCGACCCGTGTTCTGGTTGCAGCTCGATGGAGCAGGAGACACGGGCGTGTCTCAGGTTTGACACGGGCGTGTCAGGTCCGACACGGGCGTGTCGATGACCCGTGTGGTTCAGTCGGTTCAAGCTGTGTGCACCGCTGAAGGGGTACACGGCCTGTGACACGGGCGTGTCACAGGCCGTGTCGGCCAAAAAGTGAAATTTTGGGGTGATCTTGGCCGTTCAGTTTCCTCTCTTTTGATCCAAAGGCTCAGATGGTTTCTTGGGCTGAATAAGTCGTGAGAGAAGGAGCTTCATTCTTCTTTTATTCTTAAGGAAGAGAGAAAGAGAGAGGAAGAGAGGAAGAAGGAGGAGGAGACCAAGCCACCGGCGGAGCTCCCGTGGTTCGATTCGTGATCCGAAGCCGGCGTTGTGACGGCAAGGTTGCTGCGGTTCTTTCTCACCGACTGGTTTGCGATGGCACCGAAGAGATCGACAAGGGTAACGATCTCCCTCCTTGGACATGTGAAGTCCTTCTTTTCTGCATTGCATAGGGAAAGCCCTTCCCCGCGAGTGTGCGGTGGGTTGTGGTGTCCCTTGGGGTAGATATGTGAAGTCCCCCTTGTTAGAGGCCGGAATTGGAGTACGGCTCTAGGCATGCTGTGTGAAGCCCATCTGGATGGAATCTGGATTGGTGATGCTTGTTTGCATATCGGAGAAGGCTCCGTGATAATGGCTTATGATGCCTATGGCTTGTGATGCCTTATTCCTACCTGTTGCTTGGTGCGGCAGGAAGTACTGGACGATGTCCAGGAAATGAAGAGGGTTGGCGGCAACTCTTGTGGCCGTGCGTTGCCACTTTGTGAGTAGTTGAGCCGTTGGGCTGCAACTCGTTGAAAAGGCTGTGTGCCGAACAGGAAAGGTGAAACCGACCCGCGCCTATAAAATGCCATGGATACTTCCGTATTCGAGGTGGCTAGGCGACTTGAGCAACGGGGGGTGGCTGATCCGTACCTGCGTTAGGTCCGTCCGACTTGGAAGCCTGGTATAGGTTTTGTTGGAGCGCCTAATGAGAGTCTTAGGCCCGCGCGCCGGAAAGACTAGAAATGCTCAAATACCGTGTAAACGGTGGTGTTGACCCTGGTATTCCGGTACACCGAAAATGTGCCCTGAGTGCACGGACGGTCGGGCCGGGCGGCCGATGGTTGTGATGGCTTGAATGTGCCTGCGCGCACATAGTTGCTATTGTTGATGCCATGCTTGCAGGGAAAGAATGCTCATGCCCCGAGAAAGGGGTAGGATTGTTATAATTGGGTCAGCTGAATGCTGACCGTTGCATTGTTTGCCACCGGTTGGGTGGAATTGTTCCCGTGCAGGTGCTGGAGAGCCAAGTGGTAAGTGATGGGCGGGAGAGCCCTACTGCTGTTGCTGCTGCTGCTGCGGCTAGCCTGGAAGGCTAAGCGAATGGCTTTGTTTTGTTTTCTCTTTTACTCATGTATGGCCGGCCTGCGCGCCGAGGTTTGTAAAACATGATGTATGTTCAGAGGAATTGGAAGGCCTTAAGGCCAAACTCTTGTGGTTGTGTACATTCCATGGTTTATATATAAATGTGGTTTTATATATTGGACATTCCGGTTAAGAGTTCAAAGTTGTAACTTAAAGCTTCCGCTAGAATGCTCTGAGTTAGGATTCGTGTTTGATTTGGTACTCTCCTGTGACCTCACCGTCTGTTTGTGGCATATAGTGTGGGGCCCCGGCCGGACCTTCTACTATACGTCATTGAACGGATGGGGTCGTTACACCTTGTCTTCCTCAGGTAGCTCCAAGTTGATAGAAAGTCTCTTTTCTTCATCTTCGTCAATTGGAACTCCTTCGGTTGCCTGGGCAGGCTCCAGGTGAACTCATTCCTGTATTTCCTCCCGATCTCCGATCTCTTCTTGGGGGGCCATTTATTTTGAGACGGCGACTAGAGCGGCCTGAGGAGGAACCTGCTCAATCATGTTGACCGTTCTGACATAGCATTCTCGGGCTTCTCTTGGGTCGCTTCTGACCCGACACTACTTTCCTCTTGCTGCAAATTTGATTACCAAGTGATAGGTGGAAACCACCTCCCGATATTCATTGAGAAAGGGGTCTTCCGAAGATGGCGCAGTAGCTGCTTTCCGTATCAACTACTACAAACTTGATAAGCTTGGATACCCCCCCCCCCAAGTGTTACTGAGAGTGTAACACTCCCTTTAACCTCCTTCCTTTCGCCTGTGAAGCCGTAAAGTGGCCCTTCAGTGGAGAGCAAAGTCTTTCTAGATCTCAGGGCCTCATAGGCATTCTTGAATATAAGGTTGACCAAGGTTCTAGTATTAACCAAAATTCTCTTGATCGTGTAGCTCTCAATAATTGCTCATATCATGACAACGTCGTTGAAGGGGTGGTCATCTTCGAGAGATCCTCTAGTACAAAAGTAATGATTTCCCTTGGCAGTGCTGTAGAATTCATGGCCACCTGACGCCGTGAGATCTTAGCCAAGGAAGACTTCTTGCTTGACTCTGAACCGATCCTCCAAGGATGCAAAAGAGGTTGCCGAGGACGCCTACATTGTCTGCATCGATGCTTTCTCCGATTTCTATGCTGCCAAGGTATCTTGCCTCCTCAATGTACTCATTCTCCCAAAAAACATCGGCTAACTCTTTGCCCTTAGATGTGGATGGTTTTGCTGGAGCATCTTTTACACCATGGCCCTTCATTTTTCCTGCGGCAAGTAGACGCTCCACAAGCTGTTGGAGATCTCTGCAATCCTCTATTGGATGTCCCTTCTCCTTGTGGAATGCACAGAAAAGATCTGAGTTTCGAGTCTTTCCCTCTGCTTTCTTGAATTCTTTCTTGAATTCAGTCTTTTTCTGTAGGATTTGGAGAACCTTGTCTACTATCAGGCCCATGGAGGCAAGCTCTTCCACAGGACCGTGGCTTTTGTGATCATCTGAAGAGGAACTATCTCGGATTTGAAGGACACGTAAGATTCAAGGAGCGACAGGAGCGGGGGTGTCAGCCAACGACAGTTTCTGCTCATGAAAATATTGATGGTCTTGGTAGGGTCGCTTGTGCCGGAAATTCCTTCCCTAATGTGTTAGGGGCTGATATTCTGGTAGAGGAGGTCTGGATGCTCGATGAGTTGTAGAGTAATCTATTGTGCCCCTTCTTTCCACCTTTGCCGTTAAGTTAGACACATATGAGGGGTTGGCACTCTCCCCTTCAATGAAGGTATTGGCCAAGGCTATTAGGTACTGGAATGTGGCAGGATCTTTTGTGGTTGCTTCGAATTTCAATGGCCCCTCCTTGAGTCCGTTGATTAAGGTAATCTTATAAAATCCAGGATCTACATTCTTGACCCCCAGCTTCTCCTTCTGTAAGCGATCCACAAACTGTGCTACCGACTCATTGTCTCCTTGCCTTATCTTAAAGACGGTAGCTGACCCGCTCTTCCTTTTTCCTGGAAGTGACAAACCTTAATAGGAGTTCATGGAGAAGCTCGGCAAAACTGGTGATAGATCGGGGGTACAGTTCATAAAACCATTCTCGGGCCTGGCCGTCGAAGGTGGTCACTAGGAACTTGCACTTCAAGACATCTGACAAGCACCTCATAGCTACGGCATCCTCAAAGGCCTGGAGGTGAGCATCTGGGTCTGTCTCTCCAGTGTAAAAGGGAATGCGAGGTTCTCTAAAATTATTGGGAGCCTTCTCCTGACGGATCCTGTCTACAAAAGGAGACTCTTCAGCCTGAGCTAGAGCAGAGATCGCAGGAGGCCGTGCGACCTGATTGTTCTCAATAAAGTCAAGTCTGTAGGCTAGAATTACCCTGGCCACCTCACAGAAAAAGTCCATAAGATGAGCGAGCTCATCTGCTTGAGGTCGCAGTGGAGCTGCGAGCTGGATAGGCGAGCTGGTTGGCTGCAGCGTTGCTATTGGCGCCAGGCGAACTGACGTTTGGCGGACTGGCATTTGGCGGACTTGCTCGTCCGAGGAGGCCGCTCTTGGCTGGTCAAGTCATTGAGTAAGCGCGATTAGGGCCCGACTGATTGCGTCGAGGCACTGGTCAGTCTCTCTACGAGATTGTTCAGCCTCTCTTCGGGATCAGTCAAGCACGTCCCACAGGTCGTCTAATGTGCTTGAGCGACTTGAGTGGACATGACAATGAGATGATCGGCGGTCTGACATTTTAGTCCGTGAACTTCAATAGTTACTTGGATCTGAAGGTTGCATGTTGATGTTGATGCAAGAAATGCGCCCTCTAATTCCCATAAAAGGGAAAAGTGGTAGGGGAGACTACAAGTAACCGTTTACTAGTGGATAAGAAAGTGTTGGGTACACCTGAAACTATGTGCCCGATTTGAAGAAGCCTCACCTTACTCAATGATATACATCAATTTGTGTTTGATGGGATGTTTGAGTTCCAAATGTGTAGGCTAAGAAATGCAGGAAAATTTCTAAGTACAAGTGTCGACACTTGTAAGGAATTGTGTCGACACCTGAAGCAAGAGCTGTGTCGACACCAAGATGTTATGTAGACACCAGAAGCAAGGCATGTGTCGACACCCAGGAATTATTGTTGGGTATTGTATCCACAATATACCTGATTTGAAGAAGCCCCTAGACCAGCTAAGGTGAATTGACATTGTATTTGATCATTTGTTTTCAAGTTGATCTTTCAGTTATTCCACGCTAAGTACACACCAATGTCAGGGTGCAGTGGGTCAATATACACGGGTCTGCGCAACGTAATCCCTCGTTGAGCAGATCAGTGTGTTGGCCTACGTGTACTCTCTCTATTGGAGTGTACTTACTTTCAAGTACAGGGCTGAGAAAGATCAAGAGCAGACAAGGAGCAAGGATGGGCCAAAGAGCAGCTTACGGGTGGAAAGACGAAAAATCGTCTAAGTAGAAATCGTCAAGAATCACTAAGTGATTCTCGCCGATTCGACGAGAATCACTAGTGATTCTCGCCGAATCGTCGAGAATCACTCGCTGATTCTTGCCGATTGCAGCCGGTTGTCTCAACGCCGTCTTGATTTCTGCTTAAGGCAGAATCGTCGAGAATCACTAGTTGATTCTCGCCGAATCGACGAGAATGACTTTGCATTCTCGCCGATCCGTCGAGAATGAATATTGATTCTTGCCGATTCTCTCCTGATGGCTAGACCTTCAGCCAGAATTCTCCCAAGTAGAATTCAGCGAGAATCATAAGTGATTCTCGCCGATTCGTCGAGAATCACCTATTATTCTCGCCGAATTTGCCTTGGGCGAAATTCTGGTGCTCGCTGGACCGGACCAAGTTTCAGGCGCTGTTTTGAAACCGGAGCTAGGGTTTCTTTTGGTGGGGCCCACAACGGTCATATTGTATGACCTACTGTATAAATACTTCGGCATCTTGAATAGTAAAAAGAACTCATACACAAGAATGAAAACTGAGCCGCCGACGTGACCTAGATCGCGGATTTCACTTCCGCCGCCGCCATCGCCGCTCGGGAAGTTAGTCGCCGCCGTTGATCGTGGATACCTCCTGATCTTCCGGCGACAGAAGCTTTGCCAAGCAACGCGTCTCACGTGTCCTTCTTGAGATCCTTTGTCTCTTGGTTTGTAGATCGGGAATACCTTCCCTTTCCGAATCGATCGAGACGATTGATCTAAGGAAGACCATTGGTAGACCTTGCCAGCATAGCTACGAAGGTTGGATATCCAAAGCCAAGCCGCCGCTCTTCTTGCCGCCGCCGGTTTCGTGGAGATTCATTCTAAGTGAGAGCTAAGGTCGTGGACTCTTCGTCTTCGTCAAGAACGCGTCATCTAACGAAGAGGGACACCTAGCACTCCATAAGTAGTTTGTATATTTTATACATTCCATTTTATTTTTGTTATAAAGGAACGTAGGTTCCTCGTTGTAAGGGTTGGGTGCAACCCATGGTGGAGGAGTGGTGACTCCTTCGTTTTGAAGGGTTCCTCCGTTCGTGTGAGGATTGGATTTCAATCCGGTTGGTGAAGTGACCGAGTCGTCCCTTGTTGGGAGATAGGTCGAAGGGGGAAAGTGGACGTACCCAAATCGGGGAACCACTATAAATGCTCGTGTATGTTTGTGCTGTGTTATTTTGTTTACTTGTGCAGGTAGAATTTTAATTCCGCTAAAATCGCTGCAAGACACCTATCCCCCCCATAGGTGAAGATAGTTGGCACTAGGTGGACTTTCAATTATGTCGACACCTGAAGAAGGCTTGTGTCGATAAACAGGACTTGTGTCGACACACACTCAACGCCATCTATCATTAACTGCTGTACTGAGTCTTAAAGGCTTGTGTCGACACACAGGACTTGTGTCGACACACACTCAATGCCATCTATCATTAATAGCTATACTGAGTCTGAAGGGCTTGTGTCGACACACAGGACTTGTGTCGACACACACTCAACGATGTCTTGATAACAATCAATGCCATTTGTCAGCAACAGCTATGTCGAGACCAGGAGCAGTTGTGTCGACACACAGGACTTGTGTCGACACACACTCAACGACGTCTGGACATACACTCAACGCCATCTGTCAACATCAGTTATGTCAAGACCAGGAGCAGTTGTGTCGACACACAGGACTTGTGTTGACACATATAATAGAATCTGTGTCGAGAAGCAGAAGAATGACAGTGTCGACACATTGAGTGCTGTGTCGACATCATCAAGACTTGTGTTGACACTTAGTCTATTTATGTCGACACATGTAAATTAGTTTGCTGAGTGTTTCCTGCTGAGATATAAAGTCATTGCAGAATCAGCTATCATGACTGAAGACTTGATAGCTGTCATAAAGAACAAGTCTGACACCTTTGTCAGAACTGTCAGAAGGTCATTACAAACCGGATCAGCCGGTAATCATTGAGAAACTCTATATAAAGGACTAATCCATGACAACCATGACAAGCAATTAAGAAATTATGGGGGAACAAACCAACACAGAACCAGAGAGAGAATTCAACAACAAGAAAAGAGGGAAACCTTAAGAAGGCAGATCCTGAATAGTCTGCAGGTAAGATTCAGATCTAATTCTTAATCTAAGAAGGGAGCTGTCTGAAGATCAACTTCTACACCAAGTTAAGATCAACCTCATTTTGTTCAATCAAGAAGCTTTGAAAAAGCTAAGTCAGGTTAGATCTGAAGTATACAGTTTATTCAAGAACTGATCAGGAAGCTCACACCAATTGAGAGTTCTTTCTGGGTGAAATTTCTGTACAACTAAATATTATTTTTCCTTGTAAGATCTTTTATAGATCTGAGTTGTAAGCCTGTGTTTATAAAGGATGAGGGAGGGCTGAGAGCCTGAGGTGTAGGACTTATGAAAGTCTGAGTTATAAGCCTGGTTATAAAGGCTAAGGTAGGGATGTTGCCTGAGGTAGGGTTCTTGTGAAGAATCTGAGATAGGACTTGTATAAGTTTGAGATGTAGGAACCTATCAGGTTCTGAGTTATAAGATCAGTGGATCTGAGTTAGTGGAAGGAAGTTGGGCTGAATCCAGTTCTCTACTGGATAGGCGAAGGGGGAAAGTGGATGTACTCATAACTTGGGGAACCATTATAAATTAGGTGTATTGTGTTGTGCTGTGAATGTTATGCTATGGATTGTATATTCTATGTTGTGATAGATCTAGTTACTTGCCTAAAATTATTAAAGAAAATTAGAACCTATTCACCCCCCTCTAGGTGTCTAGGCTCTTAAAATCAAGTCTTTCAAGTGGTATCAGAGGGAGGTTGCTCAAAGATAGACCTAACAGTCTGAGTGAATCTCCAAGGCAATTAACAGATAGCAAGAATGGGTTCAAATGAGAATCAGAAGGAATTTGGATCCATGAAATTGCTCATCTGCAAGAAAGAAAGTTTTGGGATATGGAAGGAAATGGTCAGGTTGTTCATGCAAGCATCTGATCCAAGAATCTACATTACAGTACAAGAAGGTCCATTCATTCCAATGAAAGTATCTGCTCTTGATGCAAATCTGCAAACCCCAAAGAGCTTTTCTGAAATGACTAAGGATTAGATCATCCTGACAATATTAGACAAGAAAGCACAAAACATTATTGTGAGTACTATAAATGATGCCACATTTCAGAACTTGGTTCATTGCAAAACCTCTAAGGAGATGTGAGACACCTTGATTATCTACATGGAGGGAACTGAAGAAGTTAGAGATGATAGGAAATCTATGCTGAATCAAGAATATGAAAGCTTTAGACAAGCCAAGTCTGACAGTATAACATAATGTTACATGAAGTTCTTCAGAATAGTTAATGAGTTGATGACCTATGGAAGTGTCTTCAACACATATGAATTGAATGACAAGCT